>JAZKLR010000502.1:0-1200000 GCA_037103525.1 Ganaspis brasiliensis
GGATGATTTATAGTTACTTTTAAAAACGTTTTAAGCTCAACAATAATAATCACTAAAGTTACTTTTTTAGTCATAATTAATTAAAAGAATGCAAAAAAAAATTATTTTAAAATATGATTAGAAAAAAATTATCTTCTTTCCAAAAGTGCCCTATATTTCTGAAGAATCACCCATATGGGTCAAAATTCCTGAACTGTACAGGTCAAAAAAATAAAAATTTATTCAAACTTTGCTAAAGTATTTCCATTGCATTGTTAGTGAAGAAGTGTAAATTACCAAATATTTTCAAAATGCCATGAAACAGTTTTTGAGTTTACACAGGTTTTAAAATTTGAATTTTTTAACCTCCTTTAACACCCGAGCAAAATTGAGAGGTAGGTATGAAAAAAATAAAACACCATTCTAGGGGTTTTCGGGTCGCTGATTACGAATTTGATGTCAAATTGACAATTTGCCAATTGACAGCTGTCAATTCAGATGTCAACTTTTCTAAAAAGTAATTAATTTTGACAAAAATGACAGTATAGATCAGAGGGATTTCGGGTCGCTGATTACGAATATGATGTCAAATTGACAATTTGACAATTGACAGCTGTCAATTCAGATGTCAACTTTTCTAAAAAGTGATCATTTTTGACAAAAATGACAGTATAAGGGTTTTTGGGGTCGCTGATTACAAATATGATGTCAAATTGACAATTTAACAATTGACAGCTGTCAATTCAGTTGTCAACTTTTCTAAAACGTGATTATTTTTTATGAAAATGACCATATAAGGGTTTTTGGGGTCCCTGATTACGAATATGATGTCAAATTGACAAGTTGACAATTGACAGCTGTCAATTCAGATGTCAACTTTTCTAAAAAGTGATTATTTTTGACGAAAATGACAGTGTAAGGGTTTTTGGGTTCGCTGATTACGAATATGATGTCAAATTGACAGCTGTGAATTCAGTTGTCAACTTTTCTAAAAAGTGATTGTTTTTGACGGAACTGACAGTGTAAGTGATTTCGGGGTCGCTGATTACAAATATGATGTCAATTTGACAATTTGACAGCTGTCAAAGCAAATGTAGGATAAGAGCATATAAGAACATTTTCAATGAATATTTTTTTTTCTTCTTTTCATGAACGAAATTGAATATCAAATTATAAAAGGACTTTTCACGTTATATATAGGTATTTAACAAATCGTAAAAAAATGCAACAAAACAAATTATCTGTATAAAAAATATGTAACTTTAATAGAAACTTTTTATGAAATGTATTCATAATACTTGTATGTATTAATAAATTTTGTTAAGACTGGATGTATCAACTTTCGTCAACAAAAAAAAAAAAAATCTGCGAGCGACAAATCACTCAGCAACAGACGAAAAGACAGATTGTACAATGCGTAAACTTTTTTTTTGCTTGTTACAATCTGGGCTGATTCCGATTATGTGACAGCTGTTAGCTGACAAATTCACATTATATTCGTAATCAGCGACCCCAAAAACCCTTATACTGTCATTTTTTTCCAAAATAATGACTTTAGTTAAGTAAACAACAGAATTGACAGCTGTCAATTGTCAAATTGTCAATTTGGCATCATATTTGTAATCAGCGACCTCGAAAACCCTTATACTGTCATTTACGTCAAAAATAATCACTTTTTAGAGAAGATGACAACTGAATTGACAGCTGTCAATTGTCAAATTGTCAATTTGACATCATATTTGTAATCAGCGACCCCGAAATCCCTTATACTGTCATTTTTGTCAAAATTAATTACTTTTTACAAAAGTTGACAACTGAATTGACAGCTGTCAATTGTCAAATTGTGAATTTGACATTATATTCGTAATCAGCGACCCCAAAAACCCTTTTAAACATGTGTCACTTATTTATAACTATTGTTACTACTTACAAAACGCAAGTTATTTTCTTTATGTTTGAGGCGCCATCTAGGATACGCCATTTTGAATTTTTTAATTTTGGTACCAGATTTGTATTAAGTAGTTCAAAAACTTTTAAATTCTGTGTTCCAAAATTTTTTTTTGACTTTGATGTCCGTCTGGGAGCTAACTGATGTTTTTCACGATTTTTGAGATTTGCATACACATTTGGTTATTTATTTATAATAAAATAATTTTTTTTTCATTATTTATATTTTTTTCTAGATACTAGCATTTATACTAAAAAAAATAAGCTAAAACACATTAAAAAATATTGATATTCAAGAAAGTTACAGGCCTTTTTGCAAGTGGGACATATGCGTCCCTCAGGCGTTATAGGGTTAAAATGTAGTTCTTTAAATTAATTATATTTCTAAGTAGATTGCATAAAAGTTAACAGATATATATAGTGATTTTTAAAGCATTTTTTACAGGCTATTTGATTATAACAAATGTTTTTTTGTAAAAAGAAAATTTGACCTTGAAATTCAAGGTCAAAGTGTTAATTTGCTTGTATGTCGAAATCGGATTTTTTAAAAAAATTCTAACCTATCTCAATGGAAAGCTTGACCTTTTTCCTATAAGATATGTAAAAATGAGAGTGAAACTCTAAATACTTTTGTCAAGAATACATCTTAAATACCCGCGCATGCTCGAATAGCGCGACTTTTATAAATTTTTAATGTTAATGCAAAAAGTATAGAGTCAAAATTCCTGAAGTGTAACAGCCAATTTTCAAATTTATTGTATTTATTTGGCTTTATGAAAAATTTAAACGTAATTATGAACTTATTAAATGGTCCAAAGGATTTTTCGAAAAAATTAAATTTACGTTAGTTATAAACAATTAAAGTTTTTTATAGTGCCTAATTGAAAAATTAATATCTCAGGATATAATGATCGGATTTTAATGAAATTTAGTATGAGTGTGTAGTAAGTAGGGGGAGGGGTTTGGGACGTTATTAAAAATAATTACAATATTTAATTAATATATGAAGCATCGATTTTATTGGTACATAATTATATTAGACATTGTTAAACAAATTATTGGTATTTTCTCATAACTTTTTTTCTTCCTAATTTGTAATTTGGTGTATTATTAAACAAACAAACAAAAAAAGATTTATTACTACATGCACATTAAATATTGTTTAAACAAATTATGGTTATTATTGTTTCATTCTTTCTCAACTATAAATTTAATTTTTTTTAGTATTCCTTAGGCACTCTAAATAAAAGTTCAGAAAAAAGTATTATTGGTTAGATTCATTTTTATAAATTTGTTTGTTTTGTATAATAATATACCAAAAATTACAAACTAGGAAAAAAGTAGAACTATCAATATAAGATTAAAAGAATTTTATTAATTAACAAAAGAAAATTGTTTATATAATTGTTAAATTATAAATTAAGAAATGTTTTATAATATATGATTTTGTTTCAGGAAGAAATTTGCATCATTCAAAATTCCTATTCTCTAAGGATAAACTAAAAGTTGTTAATAATTAACAATTATAATAATAATTGATAAATAATTTGAACAATTTAAGAATTTTTTTAAAAAAACACAGTAATATATTTTTTGTTATTAAAAACATTTAAAACAAACAGATCTAGATGATAGAGAAAAAACTAGTTTTTTTCAATTTTTTTAAGGGGGAGAGGTTTGGGACGTTATTAAAAATAATTACAATAATTTATTAATATATAAAGCATCGATTTAAATTTTCTAGACAATTTTGAAAAGAAAAACAATTTGCAGATTAAATAATATAATATAAACTTTTTTAGATTTTTTTTAACAAATTTTCAAAAAATGCATTTTTTCCGTAAGAATTCAATGTTAATTTTCAAGATCTCAGCAGCAGTGGTAAATATTAAATAAAAATTATTTAAAAATAAGTGAATAATTCCATCGTTGCTGATTTTACGTCTACAGATTTTAAAAATTATTTATATAAAATGACAGTACTGATTCTACAATAATCAACTTACGAGTAAAGTGAATGTTCAGTTGCCAAAATACGTCTCATCTTATTTAGCGCACTTCAAAGAAAAATATTGATAAGAAATATACGAATATAATAATGTATGAGTGAAGAATGTGAATGCAAAAACACTAATGTTTTTCAAAAAATATTTCAAAATAATAATAGGAACACCAGCGCACAATGTAAGTGAAACGAAAACAGCGCAACGCGATTTCGCATTGCTCGTGGATGTGCCGCGCGGAGAGGTAGAGATACGCGCCTCCCGTCACAAAAAACACAATAACTTGGCTTCTAATTGCGGGCTACGAAATTTTAAAAAAGGTATTTAATCGACACAAAATATCCTATGCAATGAAATTTGAACGAACCTTCTAGAACGTTGAGAACATTGTTATTTTTTCAATTAAACAATTAATTTTGCAATAACAATTACTAAATATTAACAATTAAAATTTTTTTTATTTAAATTAAAACTATAATACTTACTACACACTCATACTAAATTTCATTAAAATCCGATCATTATATCCTGAGATATTAATTTTTCAATTAAGCACTATAAAAAACATCAATTGTTTATAACTAACGTAAATTTAATTTTCTCGAAAAATCCTTTGGATCATTTAATAAGTTCATAATTACGTTTAGATTTTTCATAAAGCCAAATAAATACAACAAATTTGAAAATTGGCTGTTACACTTCAGGAATTTTGACTCATAAAAAAACTGATTTTTTACAGTTATCGATTTCTTTTGCACAAAAATTTTTTTGCATACTTAATAATGAATGCATTTAATGTTTGGGGATGTGTTAGTGGTACAAAAAAGTTTTTGCTCATAAAATTTGTTATAAGCAATGTATATAAACAGTTACACTTTACGGGAAGTTATGTCTAAAAAAAATTGTTTTTTTTTTGTAAATTTGCTTTGGATTATTACAATTAAACTTTCTTCTTGTTAAACCGAACTTTTGCGATATTTTTTTTTAATTGTTTAAACAATTTTTATGAACAAATGCATCGTAGGGACATTTTTGGACATAAATGAACCAAATTTTTTTACGAATAATGTTGAATCTAAGCCGCCCAGAGATTTTCCTTGCAAAACAGTGTTTCTGCAATTAATGTTATAATTTTTATAAACAAATTATATAAACAATTACACACCACGGAGTTGGCTCAGTTGGTTAAATACTAGTCTCTGCGGTCGCGCCAAGTCTAGCTTGTTGGGTTCGCGCCCCGATGAGTCTGGGATTTTTCTAACTCGTGAGATAACTTCAGTGGAAGGTTTGACGTCGAGGAATAATGATATGCACTGTCGGTAATCGACTTGTGCAGATCACTAGAACTCGACTGTCGATAAACCGGTTGTATTCAGGATGAGGTTTTTCTACAGTTTTCCCTCTCCACTGGCGAGCAAACCATATATACCGGGTGGTCCAGGCAAATGCGAGTACTCCTAATTTCAAGCCGTTCTGTAGACGCAAAAAACACTTAGAAAAAATATATAGTACTGAATTCTAGGAACTCCCAACGGGGGACACTCATTGGGCCAGTAAGGTCGTTAAAACGAGTGTATAATAAATAAAAAAATATATAAACAATTACACTTCACGGGAAGTTAAGCCTAAAATTTTTTTTTTTCACAAATTTGCTTTGGTTTATAGCGTTTAAACTTTCTTTTTGTTAACCGAAATTTAGCGATAATTTTTCTTAATTGTTTAAACAATTTTTATAAACAATGTAACTGTATGGACCTTTTTGGGCATAAGTGAATCGAATTTGTTACGAATAATGTTTAATCTAAGCCGCCCAAAGATTTTCCTAGTAAAACAGTCATTTTGCAATTTATTTTATGATTTTTATCAACAAATTATATAAACAATTACACTTTGCGAGAAGCTATGTCTATAAATAATTAGTTTTTTTTGTAAATTTGCTTTGGATTATTACAATTAAACTTTCTTCTTGTTAAACCGAACTTTTGCGATAATTTTTTTTAATTGTTTAAACAATTTTTATGAACAAATGCATCGTAGGGACATTTTTGGACATAAATGAACCAAATTTTTTACGAATAATGTTGAATCTAAGCCGCCCAGAGATTTTCCTTGCAAAACAGTGTTTCTGCAATTAATGTTATAATTTTTATAAACAAATTATATAAACAATTACACACCACGGAGTTGGCTCAGTTGGTTAAATACTAGTCTCTGCGGTCGCGCCAAGTCTAGCTTGCTGGGTTCGCGCCCCGATGAGTCTGGGATTTTTCTAACTCGTGAGATAACTTCAGTGGAAGGTTTGACGTCGAGGAATAATGATATGCACTGTCGGTAATCGACTTGTGCAGATCACTAGAACTCGACTGTCGATAAACCGGTTGTATTCAGGACGAGGTTTTTCTACAGTTTTCCCTCTCCACTGGCGAGCAAACCCAATATACCGGGTGGTCCAGGCAAATGCGAATACTCCTAATTTCAAGCCGTTCTGTAGACGCAAAAAACACTTTAAAAAAATATATAGTACTGAATTCTAGGAACTCCCAACGGGGGACACTCATTGGGCCAGTAAGGTCGTTAAAACGAGTGTATAATAAATAAAAAAATATATAAACAATTACACTTCACGGGAAGTTAAGCCTAAAATTTTTTTTTTTCACAAATTTGCTTTGGTTTATAGCGTTTAAACTTTCTTTTTGTTAACCGAAATTTAGCGATAATTTTTCTTAATTGTTTAAACAATTTTTATAAACAATGTAACTGTATGGACCTTTTTGGGCATAAGTGAATCGAATTTGTTACGAATAATGTTTAATCTAAGCCGCCCAAAGATTTTCCTAGTAAAACAGTCATTTTGCAATTTATTTTATCATTTTCATCAACAAATTATATAAACAATTACACTTTGCGAGAAGCTATGTCTATAAATAATTAGTTTTTTTTATAAATTTGCTTTGGATTATTGCAATTAAACTTTCTTTTTGTTAAACTGAACTGTACCATTAGTTTTTCGTAATTGTTTAAACAATTTTTATAAAGAATTGCTCTGTATGTACATTTCTGGGCACCAATGAATTTAATTTTTTACGAATAATCATTTTGCAATTTATTTTATCATTTTCATCAACAAATTATATAAACAATTACACTTTGCGAGAAGCTATGTCTATAAATAATTAGTTTTTTTTATAAATTTGCTTTGGATTATTGCAATTAAACTTTCTTTTTGTTAAACTGAACTGTACCATTAGTTTTTCGTAATTGTTTAAACAATTTTTATAAAGAATTGCTCTGTATGTACATTTCTGGGTACCAATGAATTTAATTTTTTACGAATAATGTTTAATCTAAGAATTTCAGATATTTTCCTTGTGAAAAAGTCAATTTGCATTCAATTGTATAATTTTTTTATAAACAAATTATGTAAACAGTGACATATTACAAATATTTTTATGGAAATATTAATCTCCGTTTTATAAATTAATAATATATCAGACGAATAAGCTTTATTCTAGTATAAAAAAATGTTGTGCTCTAATATTTCTTATTTTAATAAATAAATAGCATTAACAATTTAATCTGACGAACAAATTTAGGTAAAATGAAATTGAGTTTTTAAGACTGGTTAAATAAGACTGACTAGAATTTTTTTTGGAGACATTATTTTACCAAAAAAGTCTATACAGTGCAATTGTTTATAAAAATGGTTTAAACAATTAAGAAAAATTATCGCAAAAGTTCGGTTTAACAAAACCAAAGCTATAAACCAAAGCAATTTTGTAAAAAAAAAAATTTTTTTATGCTCAACATCCTGTCAAGTGTAATTGTTTACATAATTTATTCATAAAAATTATCAAATTAATTGCAAAATGACTGTTTTACAAGGAAAATCTATGGGCGACTTACATTAAAAATTATTTGTAAAAAAATCGATTCACTTATGCCCAGAAAAGTCTATACAGTGCAATTCTTTATAAAAATTGTTTAAACAATTACGAAAAACTAACGGTAAAGTTCGGTTTAACAAAAAAAAATTTAAGTGCAACAATTCAAAGCAAATTTGTAAAAAAAATAATTTTTTTTAGACATAACTTCTCGCAAAGTCTAATTGTTTATATAATTTGTTGATAAAAATGATAAAATAAATTGCAAAATGACTGTTTTACAAGGAAAATCTTTGGGCGGATTAGATTAATCATTATTCGTAACAAATTCGATTCACTTATGCCCAAAAAGGTCCATACAGTTAAATTGTTTATAAAAATTGTTTAATCAATTAAGAAAAATTATCGCTAAATTTCGGTTAACAAAAAGAAAGTTTAAACGCTATAAACCAAAGCAAATTTGTAAAAAAAAAATTTTTAGGCCCTACTTCCCGTGAAGTGTAATTGTTTATAAAAATGATAAAATTAATTGCAGAAACACTGTTTTGCCAGGAAAATCTCTGGGCGGCTTAGATTTAACATTATTCATAAAAAATTTGGTTCATATATGTCCAAAAATGTCCCTACGGTGCATTTGTTTATAAAAATTGTTTAAAAAATTAAGAAAAATTATCGCAAAAGTTCGATGTAACCAGTGCCGGCTCGAGTGGTGTTCAACCTGTTCATTTGAACAGGGAGCCAGATCGAAGGGGCGCCAAAAATTTTTATGAGTGCTTTATTGGAAAAGCACGGAATAATCGAATAAAAAAGGATAGAGAAAGTACTGTCTTTTTCTATGTCTACTAGCATATCACGTGATCTGCAAAAATAAGTATGCAACGTAACTTAAAAGTAAAATCTAAAACCAAAATAATTGCAAAATTTATTTTAAAAGTAACTGAAATATATAATATATTTGCTGGTCAGAAAGCAAGAAAAGCGCCTATTTCTTAATTTTTTCAAATAAAATTTTTAAACTTTTTAATTTTGTATCTAAACTAAAGATATTTAAAGTCATATAAATTATGTACGAGTCTGAAAACTAAGAAATACCTATTTTATAATTTTTCCTAATAATAGTTTTTAATTTTGTATCTTAACCAAAGATATTTAGGGCGATAAGAAATGTTTTCAATTTTCTGTATAATATTAAAACGTGTTAAAAAATCTTTTAAAAAATTTAATAATAGTGGCCTAAGACTGGCTTGCGCCTAAGACGAGCATCCTTTATTATCTTTAAAATAAAGAAACTTATTAAACAATTGTGTATGTAGATATGTAAGTTAAGATGTATCTAATTAATTAAGAAGCATTCTTTTGTACTTTTTAAAAAATATAAATAATAAGAGGGAAAAATATTTTTAGCACTTCTGTTAAAAAGAGGGTTGCTGGTATTTCACTGAAACTCAAAACACTTTATAGTTTACAAAAGAAAGTTTTTTTTTATTGTAATTAGAGAAGAATACGTCACAATTGATGTAAGAAGACAGTAGACTGGCACGACCTGGACTGTAGGATGACCAAAGGAGTACTAAACCGCACAGGCAGACCGCAGAAAGACCAGGGGTGCACAGCAAGGCACCAGGTAGACCGCAAGAAGACCATGGGTGCACGTCTGATGCACGATGTTGGCTCGATGAAAACCAAAGATGAACTGCCGAACATCCGTAGGCTGCCCGAGGGCCACCAGGCTACCTGTCCACAATGCCGGTTGGTGGGAGCCAGGAAGGTACCATTGACGATGCTGTAAACCGCACGACTTCCACCAGGCTACCCTCTGCATGATGCCGAAAGGTGGGAAGCCAAGAGGGTACCATCGACGACCCTGTATCCTATAGAGAGAGGGGGAAAAGAACAGGCACGGCCACAGCACAGGGGAAAACCACTCCAACCACAACATCAAACACTATTCAGAATCCCATGACGGACCAGAAAAGGCCACAATCGAGAAATCCAAATATTGCCAGAAATTCCTCCTATAAATTTAAAAACATTTTAAACAACTTCAAAAGATGAAATACAAACTACTTTTCAAACTATAAATTTTCTAAATTAAATGTCATTTGGAATGGAAGTAATGACTTTATCTCAAAGAATATTCTCTAATGTTTAAAAATCTTACAAATATTTAATTGATATTTACAAATATAATTAAAAACCGTTAATACATTAAAAACAAGCCTGTCGCATAAAACAAGCCCCATAATGCAAAGAAAATTTTAGAAATTCAAATTGACGCTTGTTTTTCTAATCTCAAAAATCACTTTTATATAATAAACAAAAGATTAAACAAAAGCTATTTTTATTCTATGAAACAGTTAAATTCTGAAATTAAATGTAAAATTATTTAAGATTCTACAATCTTTTCATATAGCTTGTAACGAATTAAATCGTTACTTAGATGATAGTGGTAAACTTTTATTAAGTTTGTATTAGTTGGTTCACTTTTGAAAAGGGGTTCTCGTAGTTGGGAAATTAGCGTTACTTGTAGTTTTCTTCGTTTTGTTTCTGCGTGAGATTTCGGTTTTTGGGTTGACGAACAGTGTGAAAATGATTTGCGCAAGGTCAGGTTCGTTCAGCCCGACCAAGGCCGAGAGTTTCCTTAGGTTTTCGGGTGTCCATGAAGCTAGGGAGCCAATCACAGGATAGCGAAACAAGAACAGAGCAAGGAAGTAGGAACGAGAAGGGGGAAACTACGGACTGTTGGATTTTGTGGAATAGGTCACGGACATTCGATTTTTGGATTCCGATTAGTGATCGCAAAAGTGTGAAGGAGTATTCTTTTAATTTAGCGGAGATTGTGTTAAGAAAAATTGTAATGGTTAGGGGTTGTTAATAAAGGGAAATCTGTTAGTTAAGTGTATAAGTTTTAGTTGGAATTTGTTCCCAAATTACCTTCGATATTCCCTTGAACTCGACGCTGTGGCTGGGAAAAGAATTGGTATTTGATTTGGATAATTGTGGGTGAGTATCTTAGAAATTTTTATTGTGTCTCATGGCCGTTGCACCACGACGAGGATTTGGAGCATCTTCCCTTTGGGTTTTCCTTTTTTTGTGAGTAACTTGTGTGGTTATGTCCGCGGTGGAAAGTTCCGACATAAATTTTAAGTACAGGTCAGGTGCCTATTTTAATTATTATACGACCCGTTATAATTGCCATCCTTTGTGCCATTCTTGTTCGTTTATTCTCCACAACCCTCTTTTAAGCCACAGCTGGATATCCAGTTTGCGGAAGAAATCACTGCCCAGGATAATGTCTTGTTTCGTTGTGTCGACCGCTTTTAGTTCCAAAGAGCTCGGAATTCCATCAACATTGACCCACAAACGTAATTTCCCCAAAAGCACCACTTATATTGCCCAGTACGCTGTCAATGGCGGAGTTCGCTGGTTTCATTCGATTTTTATATTGTTCGAAAAGTTTTCGTCCGATATTGAAACCCGTATCCACCATAGCTAAATAAGAGCGACCGCCGATTGCTATTCTCATATAGCGTCTATTTTCGTTGGTTGTCCCATCTAGCATCTCACTCTCTACTTTTTGTTCAACTGCATTAGATGCAGTTTCTCCTCCCGTGGACTTCACGTGCTGATGCACCATCAGCACTGACTGTCCCACACGCTTCAGGACTCAATGTCTCATTCACACGCTCAGAAATTTCATAATTTTCCCCTGCAGCAGGTAGCGTTTGATCGACTGACGTATTCAACGGCAGGCTCACGCTATCCTGAGTAATCTCTACAGCTGTCCCATTTGTCCCACCTGTCACTCTCCATGAAATTCTTGAAGTGGACTGTACGTTCACGTTATCATTGACCAACTCGTTCGTTATCTCTCCCCGGTTGGGACATCTACTGTCCCGCCTGGGATTGGGGGGAGGGTTGTTCTGTCCCCCCCGTCTCGTTTCCCAGCATCTCACGAATCACCACGCAATTGGGACAGTACTTAAAAACCGCGCCTTGTGTCCCACACACTTGACAATAGGAACAACAACTCGCGGCATCTGCTGCCGTAGTGGAAACAAACACTGAGTTTGTCCCATCCTCGGAACCACTAGAGGGACACTCACCACCGCTTGTGCGAAAGTAACTGACACGATAGGTGCTGGCTGTGAGGGTCCCGGCTGAGACGGCCCAGGTACCTCCATTTTTGTCCCCGTTTGTCCTAAACGCGCCCCACTTGTCCCCACGGTCTTAAAAGCGTTAACACTAGCCTGTTTCGGTGGACCTGACGCCGTGGCATTGTTTTTCTTCCCTTATTGCTTTTGGACTGTGTCCCACTCGCTTGTCCCGACTCTCGAGGAGACTGGCTGGAATCTAAGGACGTCTCTTCGATCAAAGCAACCAACTTAATTACTCTCTTCGTTTTAGGAGCAGCGAATGGAACCTTCATCTTGTCCCTCGAAGGGGGTGGTGCGTATCGTTTGTCCACCTCCTTGATTTTCTCAAGGCGTCTCAACCCACGCTCAAATTCAACAACTGTGGACACACTCTGGTACACGAACTGACGTCTATATTCAGAAGTAAGCTCCTCAAATGCAATTATTAGAAATTGCTCCTCAGATATGGAACATTTCATGAGTCCCATAATTGTGCGAAGTCCCAGTGTGTACCCAGACACTTTTTCTCCCTTTGCTTGTGTACGCTGTTTTAACTCATGAAGCAACTTTTCGTCTCTCATGGACGCTGAGAACTCACGCTTAAACACACGCTTCAAACTTCTCAGCGACGAGATGTCATTTTTTATAACGCGATACCACCTACTCACGGTACCACGCAAAACACTGGGCAACGCCCCTAAAATTTCTCGATCCGATAGACAACAACGCTCCTGGCAGTTATTTAGACGGTCTAGAAAATCGTCCGGATCCTCTCTCTCACCCCCGGAGAATTTAATCTCCCACTCCTTAAAACATTTAACTGCTCTACAATCGATTCTTCGCGGGGAACAACGCTGGTACCGAGATTTTTACCGGTCAGAGAAAAGGTCAGATTCTGTCTGATCAGATGAGTCAGAATCACTCGACGAGAGCTGCAATGGTGACTTCGGTCGACTTCGTTAAGTGTTATCACTACTACTACTACACTAATACTAATACTACACTCAATTGCGCCCATTCGTCCTTTTCAGGCGGCACCAGTGTCACTTTCTGCTCCAGTGAGGGTGGGGGTAGACGCACTCGAGATTTGGTGGATGGAAGTTTCGATGACCCCTTGGAGGGCCCGGGGGTAAGTTCGCCAGGGGGTTTTTAAGCAACCCGAGATTTTCCCCAGTGGCCATATTATAATCTGCTTACCGGTTTTGGGAGAGCAATGACTGCAAATCAGTGCTCAACTGGATCCGTGCCCTCAATTCACGCAACTCTCTTACGTTGGGGGACATCGTCGCAGACATAACCGATTCACCTGGCCCTGAGAACACGGTCGAAGTAATCACGCCCGGGGTATATTGCCACATTCCTGACGTCACTGACGTCGTCACGGGAATCGTTGTGGTAAATGACGTCATTGGGAACGCACTTATATTCCCTCTCACGTTTGATGACGTAACACACACGCTAGTCATAACAGACGTTGACGTCGTCACGGTACTCGTCCCCGGAAAGGTACTGGAAAGTGTCACATTTAAAGCTATTGACGTAACGGGCACATTACCAATATTGATTTAGATCACTCGCCGATTCTAAGTTCAATTCCCCCACTCCCTCACCGTTCAATGCTTCTATGAGAAAAATCGATTTTGACTCGGCCGAATCGTACGTGTCATACCAAGGCACGTTTAGCGATTCTGGAAAAATTAATTTTATTTCTAATCTTCAGACTCTCTCGCGGAGGACCCGTTTATCATACAACACTTTTCAGCATTGTATTAATCTCATTTAATTCTTAACATTTCCAACACGGAAAATTTCAAACTTTAAAACTTCTTAAGGGGTAACGCCACTGTAAACGCGAAAAAAACACGTTTTTTCAAGATTTTTTTTCAATGGAAGGAAAAGGGAATACAATTATAATGATTTGGAAAGTTATTATCTACTATTGAAGTAAAAAATGACAAATTTTCAATAAAAAATATTTTAAAATGACGGCACTGGAGCCATTTTTGTAATACATGTTTTCTTGGAGGAGCTCCGCGGCAAGCAGCACACAGAGTGCAAAATTTAATCCAGAACAAAATAAATTTTTTTTTCTTAATCTACATGCGAATAGCTAGAGAATGACGTAAGGATTTTAAAAAATATTGATTTTTGTGAAATTTAGAAGCATTTGAAAAAAATCTCATTTTTGGACCAAAAAAACCGCACTTGATTGGTGTTACACCACCAAAGTCGGATAAAATTGTTAGTACATTTTTCGATTTTTTTTGGGTAAAGAAAAGTAAGAGAATAATAATATTATAGAATATTATTAGATATATCTTAAAGTGAACAAAATCAATAATTTAGATTGAAAAATATTTCAAGATGGCGGCAATGGAGACATTCTCTCAAAGCATGTTTTGCACGTGGCGCTTTGTGCACCCAAAATAGTTGTCGAAAAGTTAAATCCTGAAACAAAAACAGGTTCCAAACTTTTTTCCCTGTGTTCCAGAAAGTTCAAAGAATTTTTTTAGCCAATAAAAAAAAAATAATTTTTTGAAGCATCGACAGTGGCCTTACCCCTTAATTTCGTTGTACTTCTGAATAAAAATCAAATCACTTTCTCTCGAATCATAAAAATTTCAGAGTCCAACCAAAGAAAAAAAAATTTCTAAATTTCAAATCAAATTCCGCATGCGAAAAATTTCGAAAATGAGCCTGTCATTTTTCAGGAATTCTCCCTATTTCACACTTTTTTACTTTTTACAAACAAAACTAAAATTCAACCAAAATGACTTCTGTAGAAATATCTCTCAAAATCAAAAAATTCTCATTTTACTTTAACTTCGCAGGCAGAAAAATGTTAGAAATGAACTCGTCATTTCCGAGCACATGTTCCCACAATTTAATCAATTAATATTCTCACTCAAAAAGATTATTAATTTAAAACAAGCTGCTCGTCTTTTCTGTTTTGTTATAGAAAAGAAATTAAAACATTAGTTTAAATTGAAGAATTTTTCTTTAAAATTTCACTACTTAAAATTTTTGCAAAGTAAAGTTGTTCACTTCCGTTCGCGCACTTATATTTCTCGACAACGTTTTCTGCGATTCGAATTTCGCAAAATTGCTACTTTTCAATAAAAGAGAAAAAGTTTCACTTTTAATTTTTCAAAAAATTTTGTTTCTGAATTAGTACCGACTCATTTGGCCAGTACGCTATCTCTATCCTCAAATTATATTTTAATTTTATTTTCCACGCAGAAAGTCGTGTCTCTTGGATCTAGAGAATTTCCCTAAAAGGGATGCCAATTGTAACGGGTCGTATATTTATTAAAATAGGCACCTGACCTGTACTTAAAATTTATGTCGGAACTTTCCACCCCGGACATAACTACACAAGTAACTCACAAAAAAAAAAGAAAAACCAAATCCTCGTCGTGGTGGAACGGTGATAAGACACAATAAAAATTTCTAAGATACTCACCCACAATTATCCAAATCGAATACCAATTCTTTTCCCAGCCACAGCGTCGAGTTGAAGGGAATATCGAAGGTAATTTGGGAACAAATCCCAACTAAAACTTAACAACCCCTAACCATTACAATTTTTCTTAACACAATCTCCGCTAAATTAAAAGAATACTCCTTCACACTTTTGCGATCACGAATCAGAATCCAAAAATCGAATGTCCGTGACCTAGTCCACAAAATCCAACAGGCGGTCGATTTCCCCTTCTCGTTTCTACTTCCTCGCTCTGTCCTTGTTCCGCTATCCTGTGATTGGCTCCCTAGCTTCATGGACACCTACGGAAACTCTCGGCCTTGGTCGGACTGAACGAACCTGACCTTGCGCAAATCATTTTCACTTTGTTCGTTAACACAACAACCGAAATCTTACGCAGAAACAAAACGAAGAAAACTACAACTAACGCTAATTTCCAAACTAGGAGAACTCCTTTTCAAAAGTGAACCAACTAATACAAACTTAATAAAAGTTTACCACTATCATCTAAGTAACGATTTAATTCATTACAAGTTATTATTTTAACTTCATCAAAATCATATTTCATATAATAATCTTATTTATTGTCTTTTTGCTTTTATATTACCAAATTTCTTAATAAAGGACTTTAAGAAGGCATACATGTTTAAAATACCTTAAAAAGTTGTAATTAAACAATATAATTTGTTCAGTAAGTATACGTTTAGGGGATTTTAAGGAAGTTCTACGGTATCAGTTTCAGCTGTTGTTTTGTATTTTAAATAACACGCGCTTGAGTATGTACAACTATCGTCATATAAGCCTTTACATATTTCTATAGGAGTTTAAGTTGTCCTTTCTTTATAACAAAAAGTAAAAAAAAAATTATAAAATAATTAATTCCAACTCTCACAGGTACCAATTGTCTTCTTAAATTGCACGATATCTTCCAGGAAACTTCCAAGGAAGATTCGTGGAAATTCATAAATTAAAAAAATCTCATTGGTTTTGGTCCCTTGATAATTTGAATTTTTTTTGAGGTCAACTTGTCACGGTTCGTCGGAAGAGTGTTTTATAAAAATTTTCGGGAACCTCTGATTTTCTTTTTGTAAATAGTAGTTTGGGGTGCCAGGAAGTCATTTCAATAGTTGAAAAAAAAAAATAAATGGTACTTATATATTGACTAGTACCTTCAATTTTTTTTTGTAAATGGTAGTTCCTGATGCTCCGAAGTTAGTTCAATAGTTTTTAAAATCGAAAACAAATGCCTGACCTCTCAAAACAGCATAAAAATGACAAATTTTGCCAATATCTGTCAGTCGTTTCTTTGGATATAACAACATCAGTTTGTGCGTGTCAAAAACCAAAACTTGATTGAAAATCAATGTAAGTTTACATTTTATTCATTACTATTTGTTTAAAGGTATTTTACTTTTTAATTTATCACAATGTTTCTAGATCAACGTATCATTTATTATTTTTGTATATTTCAGCAAATACAAGAAGATTTCTATAGAAATAAAACCATTTTCATTGTTAACGATAAAATAAGTTTCCAAAACTCAAAATGGGAAAAATTGTTAAAGGAAGGAAAAAAAAGAAGGATTTATACACACATGAAGAGAATCGTTTTAAGATATGCTTCTTTTGCTTGAGAAAAGTTTCTCTAATTTTTGAAATTAAAAATGTTCTTAAGGATAAGATAATTTCGTCGTTTCCGAAATTTTGCTCTGAAAATGACATATCCGATGGCCGATTTCCAGCTGTTATCTGTTGCAGTTGTAATAACAAACTTTACAAAAAACTAGCTGGGCAGGAAATTGAAAGCTTTAAAATTTTTGATAAATATAAAGATTTTTCTGTCATTAAGACAATAATCACTAGATCAACTGTTACTCAGGAAACATGTGGATGTAAATTGTGCGAAATTATGTTGAATTATAATATTGGTCAAGAGAATTCATTGTTAAAAAAATCTATGAAGAAAAGTTGTATCAGTAAGACGGTGATCGAACGTCGATGCGCGAAATGTTATAGTTTGATTGAAAGGGGAAGAAGACACGATTGTAATTCAAGAAGCAAGAACAAAAATTTTCAAAAAGCTGTCAACGACAAGTTTAGTAAGGAAGAGAAAGATATCTTCGTAATTGATATTCTAAAAGAAAATTTAAATCTAAAAGAGAAGACGAAAGGTTCTAAAAAAAATGTTGAGATGTCTTTACGGACTAGACAAGGAAGGAAAACGAAAATTATTTACAAGCCTGTTAACCAATCAAAAACACTAATATCTACAGAAACGTTAGGTGATATTCAAATTGAACTTGGTTTAAGTGACAATCAAACAGGTAAGCTTGCTACCACAATTCGTAGAAGTAGTGGAAGTCGCAAAAGTATTGAATCGTGTGCTGTAAATAAGTTACGGAAAAAAAGTCATGTACTTGACGATTTTTTTGAAACCAAGGAATTTGATTTTGTGCATATATTACAAAATAAAGAAACTCCAGTCAAATCAGTAGCAGTTGTTTGTAACAACTTGAAAGAATTCGTTGATTTCGTCGCACAAGAACGCGGAATTTCCGACTTTAAAGTCCAAATTGGCCTCGACGGTGGCAATTCATTTTTCAAAGTTTGTTTATCAATTCAGGCCAATGATTGTGATGCTAATGAAGATAAAAAGGCATCTAAAAAAATTTATAAGGATTCAGGTGTGAAAAAAATTTTTTTAATTGCTACGGTTGAAAAAATGCAAGAGAATTACAAAAACGTTGAACTATTATGGAAGAAATTGAATATTAATGAATGTTTAGATTTTATTGCAACAGATCTTAAACTAGCTAATATCATAACAGGACTGATGCAGCATTCTTCTGCCCATCCTTGTACGTGGTGCGATCAAAAGTCAGCTTCGTTAGATTCATGTGGTGAGTACCGTACCATTGGCAGTTGCATTGCAAATTATGAAGAGTGGTCAAAGGAAGGAAAGAAATCTTCTAAAGCTAAGTTGTTTAAAAATTGTATAAATTATCCACTTTTTTGGAATGAAAACAACGACTACACTCTGATTCTTGATCTCATACCTCCGCCAGAGCTTCATTTACTCTTAGGATCAGTAAACACCATTTTTAATGACATGGCTAAAAATTTCAGTGATATAAGTATTAATTGGGCTAAAAAATGCTTTGTAGAAAAATCAATCACACATGGCAATGCTGCATTTAATGGAAACGCTTGTTCCAAGCTTCTTCACAATGTAAGTTATTTGCGGCAAATCTCAACAATCGATTGTCTAAAATACGTTACAATGTTTGATTGCCTTAAAAAAGTCGTGGCTGCATGTTTCTCCCAGCATCTTAATCCAGATTATGAATCATACATCACAAATTTTAAACAAAGTCTCAAGGATTCCGATATAAGTATTACTCCAAAATTACATGCAATTATAGAACATGTACCACATTTTTGCCAACGATACCAAATGCGATTGGGATTTTTCTCAGAGCAGGCAGTGGAATCCTCCCATCATGATTTTTCTAAGATTTGGGATTTTCACAAGACATCAAAAAATTACGAAAACTATGCAGCCAAACTTCTTCGTGCTGTATGTGCGTACAACGCTCGCCACGTTAAGTAAAATGAATTTTTATTAAAATATGTTTAATCTTCAAATATTTGTTTCTTTAGTTTAATAAATTTCTTTCTATAATGTGTTTTCTTTCATGTAAAAATTGATTTTTTTCATACTTTCATTGATTTTATGCTGTTTTAAGGAGTGGGGCATTTGTTTTCGATTTTAAACGCTATTGAACTGACTTTCTAACATACTGAACTACAATTTACAAACAAAAAATTGAAGGTACTAGTCAGTATGTAAGTATCATGTGTTTTTTCTTTACGAAAAATCTGATTACTTCCATTTTTACTGGTTTTATGTTGTTTTAAGAGGTTTTGAGGGGTGGGGCATTTGTTTTCGATTTTAGAAACTATTAAAATGACTTCGGAGCATCAGAAACTACCATTTACAAAAAAAATTGAAGGTACTAGTTAATATGTACGTACCATTTATTTTTTTTTCACGAAATACCTGATATCTTTATTTTTTATTGGTTTTATGATGTTTTGAGGAGTGGGGCATTTGTTTTCGATTTTAGAAACTATTGAAATGACTTCCTGGCACCCCAAACTACTATTTACAAAAAGAAAATCAGAGGTTCCCGAAAATTGTTATAAAACACCCTTCCGACGAACCGTGTTGTCTCTGTTTACTCTATAATTTGAATTCCTATGAACGAAACTCTCTAGAAATTGAATTTTTCTCCATAGATAGAAATATATTCTATAAATTGAATTCAATCAAACCAAACTCTCTATAATTTGAATTTTCCTTTTATGAATTTTCCTTAGCTAGAGAAGCTAATTATTAGTTGTGTTTGCTAACAAAAATAGTTATCCATATAACAGTAATTAAGGTTAGCTAAGGTAGCTGACTTTTACCTAAGGCAACTAATCTTTTTTTTCCGTGTGTGACGTGTCGTTTCATGTAAAAGTTTAAAATGACATTTCCAAGATTTAATTATTAATACTGTGGAAAGTGTAGCCAAAAAAAGATTTAGCTAAAGAATTCGGTATCTTGCCTTCAACACTTTCGAATATTTTAAAAAATAAAGATAAAATTCTTGGTCCCAAAGATGCTAAATAAACTTATAAATAGTCACTTCTTAAAATTTTTAATTTTTTTATTTCTAGTGGATAATGTTATCTCATGTTAATTTGAATTTTTCCGAAATTTCACTCGATAATTAAAACTCTTGTTAATTTGACTTTTCCCTGCCTTTCTCTCAATAATTAAAACTTTCGATCCTTTCGATAAATAAAACTCTCAATAATTTGAACTTTTTTTGAATCCCTTTTTTGAGATCATATTTTCAGTTAAATGAATAAAAAAATTACAGATTATAATTATAATTTCCAATCTCAATACATACCTATTACTTAAACATAAACACACATATTTTCTTTCTTGATTACAAAAGTGAGTCTTATTGTACAGTACAATAGTCTTTTGTTTATTAACTTTTTTTAATAAAAATAGTTTTAATTTTGAAGTTTCCATCATATTAGAATTATCTAATTAACAGAATTTATTTATTAAATCATGGACTTACACGCAGAAAAAACCATGAACGCGGAAAAAATTCCAAAAACATTACGGGATCTCGCGCGATCCCGCGGGATTGTTACCGGATCCCGCAAATGATCCCGCGCGATTGAAAACTGTGCGGGATTGCAATCCCTACCTCTTACGCGTTTTCATGGTAAATCAGGAACTCTTATGTAAAAATATCAAAAAGTGGAGCAGCTAGGATTTCAAATCTTGAAAATTTGGAATCTAGGAGCTATTTAGGACATTTCCATATTAGCCGTTTTTTATTACATTTTCAGATCACCTGCGACTGGTTGAGGCACACTGTGACGGGCTAGTATGAACTTTTTTTAAACACCAAAATAAATTGTCTTTTAAATAATTATGAAGGTTTTCATCTTATCAATTATTTAAAGGAAATGTTACAAAGAAATATAGGTGCATTCTCGTTTTCTTTTTAATTCACTAACTAAACAACTTTTTGCAAAATATGGATAGGGGCCCATTTAGGGGGGGGCGCAATCAAACTTTTTGAACAGAGCGCCAAATACCCTCGAGCCGGCTCTGGGTTTAACAAGAAGAAAGTTTAATTGTAATAATCCAAAGCAAATTTACAAAAAAAAAACAATTTTTTTTAGACATAACTTTCCGTAAAGTGTAACTGTTTATATACAGTCCTCCTCTAGCTCAGCGTGCCAGACGTCTGGCGCCAGACAAGTTAAAGACAGCTAAGGAGAAATTCGGAGAAATGTTAGCGACAGGTGTCTGTCGATCTTTCTCCAGTCTTTAGGCCTCATGGATTCATATGGTGTTAAAAAAAAGATGAATTTCGTGGTGATTATAGTCGTCTAAACACTGTAACGGTTCCTGACCGTTTTCCAGTCCTTTATTTGCATGATTTTTTAGCAAATCTTCGAGGAAAAACTTGCTTCTTAAAGCTCGACTTGCTTGCGGCTTATCACTAGATTCCAAGGCACTCGGACGATGTTGCCAAAACCGCCGTAATCATAATAATTGTTGAGTTTTATTTACTTTACTTTCCTTAAACTTCTGATATTGTCATTTTTATTTTAAAATTCCTAAAATTTTTGAAAAATAATTGATGAAATTCGCATTGTCGTAGCCGCGGGCTTATTTTAATTATTTGCGTGTAGCGCCAATTCCAGGAGGAGGCGCATGCTAAAAGGGGTCGTGTCTCAATTTTTTGACAGTTAGTCTTGAAAAATTCTAATTCGTCTTCTTTTACAAATTAATTGCGAAAAAGCTACCGGTTTTTGCATATCAGTTGTCGCCTCAGTCTGAAAGATAATTTAATGGGATACAAATACGTATTTTTTAAAATGTGATTAGATGTGTCACAGTGGAAAACTAGTGTTTTCGGTGTTAACCTCTAATAAATTAATAATTTTTTATTAATTAACAATAGTTTAGAAAATCGATGCACTGTTCCATTTTGATATATGTTGTTCGCCAGATTTTTTTGCATTTTTTCAAGTAAGTTTCATTCTATATTTATTAAACTCGAAACTTAGACCGAAAAAAAATATCAACTAGATTTCGAGGTATTATTTAAAACGTGAAGCTCTATATTGTCAAGTTCAAGCGCTGATTTGATCGAATAGACGGTCACCCTATATCTTGGGTTAAGATACTTTCTCACCTCGACGGCTGGCTGACTGCCCAGCCATCCGACTTAAAATAAAGGGTGAGAAAAAATTCAAATGTCTATTTCTGTCTTCTTTTATCTCATGTCGGCTGGCTGCTTAGTCAGCCAGCCAGCCGAGGTGTGAATGTGCCATTAGGGAAAGAGTTGAATTTAAAGTTAGAAATTTTTAAAAATTAAAAAATTACTTAATTTTTTTCTCGTGATAATTAAAACACTAATTAAGGAGTTAAACCTCTCTAGAATTTTCAAAGAATCAAAAAATTTTGTTAAAAAAAATTTTAAACTTTTTTAAATTGCTTGAATTTAATCCCCGAAGGTGGTCCAGTACTGCACGCTCTGCAGAGGTATTCTCCTAATGTAATGTAGTGAAATTTTCACTTCATTTTAAGTTTTTGCCAGCTCAATCAGTAAAACTTGAATAATCTGCAGTAATTTTACAACTAGTCAATAAAATTACAGTGATTAAGCGAATTATATGGCGCAGGCATGGCAGGTTGAAGGTATATTCAAAAAATCATAAGTATAACTTTAAACGCGTTTTTCTCAAAACTACTTTTTTTTAACTAGCCCGAAACATAACTATCACAAAACTCAACCGATTTACTCAAAAATTAAACTGTAGCTTCTTAATAACATTATTTAGAAAAAAACGTACGTATTTTTTTTATGTTGCCTATTTCTTTAGTTATAAACAATTTAGTGCCTACTTTTTTTAGGAAAAAACTCTGTTTTTTCTTAAAATGTTTACCATTTTTGCAAAAATTGATTTAAAAAATACCCTACGTCTTTCTTTAGCTTTTGAGATGTAAAAATTGAAAAAAATTGGTTTTTTGTTCTAGGATGAAAATTGTAGTAAAAACCTCTCCGGTCGCGAGATCATTCCCCTCAAAAAATAGTTTCCATCACGTACCCTATATCTGATATTTAAAAAAAAAATTATGAAGCATATTTTTTTTTATCTATAACGTGTACCCAATCAGATATATAAACATATTTTTCATGCTTTTAAACTTGTCTTTTCAAAAATTATTAAAATAAGACCTTTTTTTGATGTTCTAGAGTGGTTTAATCTCTTAAGTTATTGCTTTCGGATACCAATCAGCTTTCTACAAATTTTATAAGCTTTCCAAATCTGTTATGGAAGTTTTTTTAGCATTAATTTTTGCAGATTTATCACAGTTTAAAGACAGTTGTCTTTTTAATCGAGCTCCTCGAGGTGTCCAACTTAATTATGGCTGGTATTGTATAACAACTGCATAAATCACCAGTAGTTCGTGTAAACCAATATAAAAAGCAGGTTTCATAAATGTCTTTAATAAATCTTAAACTTATTGAAAAGTACTCCATCTTTCTTTTTCCTAATACAATTTTTGTTCAGAAGGAGCACAAATTTTAGCTCAATTTTCTTCTTGAACACTACGTGGGGCCTACCTCCCTCTAACTGGAACAATATGAACGAACTTACAATTAGTCAAGTTATCAATGAATCCGAGTACATATTTACTTTTCATCGAAGAAGTAGAAAAAGGCCCGAGACGATATGGTGTGATTCCCTTTCCTTCTTACCTGTTTTCGTTTTAGCCAAGATACACTCTAGACAATTTTTAATATATGTTTTTATGTATCTGCGCATTTTCAGGAAATAATAAAAATCTTTCATGCAGTGTAAGGTTTTGTCAATTCTAAAAAGACTGTATAAATCGTGATACCTTATTGCAATAGATTTACGCATCGCTCTTGGTAAATAATACAATTCTTTAATTCTATCGTTCAGTTTAATCTGTTTAAATAAAAATCCATCTTTTAATACAATATCTTGAACCTTTTCTTTTTCATTTCTGCTTCTTTTTAATCAGTTTATTTTTAAGATATCTATAATTGCTTTAATCTCAGGGTCACTGCGTTGAAACAATAAAATTTCTTTCTCACGAGCTTTGATAAACATAATTCGTTCTGTCACATCTACAATACTAGAATAATCATCGACGGCAGCTCTTGAGAGCGCATCTGCGTGACTCATTTTATCTCCCCCCCATGTGCTTTATTTCAAAATTATACTCAGAAATTTTGCTTATCTAACGTGCCATTTGTGGATTTTTGGCTTTCCACGTGTTTAAGTTTACGAAGCATTGGTAGTGAGTTATATAATAGTAAATAGTATTCTTATTGACAGTGATCGTAATCGGTCCAAAGCCTATCCAATTCCAAGTAGTTCAAGCCGACTCGAATGATATTTTGACTCTACTTCATTTGTTTTTCTGATTATAGCATAAACCATACTTTTCTCCTATTTTATCAGCTTGAAATAGAATGGTTCCTAGACCGACCGATGATGCATCGGTGTGCAATTCAGTAATTTCAGATTATTTAATTTTAGCACCGGTTTTGCAGATAGTTTTTCTTTCAGTTTTTGAAAAACTTATTATTGTTCAGTAGTCCAAATAAATTGAACTGTCTTCATTAAAAGGTTAGTTATAGGTAACGCTATTTAAGCAAAATTAGAAACAAACCGTCGAAAAATTAGCCAATCCCATAAATCGCCTAATCACATGTGTTTTTGCCGGTGTCGGAAAATTATCAATGGCCAGTATTTTTATTTCACCCGGTTGGATAGCCCTCTCTTCTAATATATATCCGAGATATTCTACTTTACGCATTCCAAATTGTCATTTTTTTATATTTTAAGTAAGCTTCGCGTTTTTTAACAAGTTGAGGACATATTCTAAATTTACCATCAGTTCCTCCCAGGAGTTTCCGTAAACGCAGGCATTACATAAAAAGTAAAAGCTACCCCCATTTGCAGTGCAATTACTAAAACTCGATCGATTAATTTTGCAAAATACATTGCAGCATTCATTAGAACAAAACCTGCTTGCTCAAACTAAGCAGTTTGAGTTTTAGTAATGAATGAAGTTTTTTCTTTTGCACTATCCTCCAACGGCATCTGTAAATATCCTGACGCTAAGTCCAGAGTTACAAAAAATTTATCTCTAATTAATTTTTCTAGTAAATCCTCAAAGTTAGGAATCGGAAAATTAAAAACTTTAGTTTTTCATTTAATCGTCTGTAATCTATTACAGGTATCGGAGACCCATCTTTCTTTCTTACGAGCAATACCGGACTCACATATTCAGAGCTAGATTCTGTTGCTATTCCCGCAGCTTTGCATTGTGTAATAATTTTATCTAAATCACAACCATCTCTTGCGTTTAACCGGTAAGATATTTATTGAAACGGTGGCGACCCTTCTTTTAACTGAATGTCTATTTTTAACAAATCAGTACACCCTAGATTAAAAATATTGTCAGCTATACAATCTTTATATTTATTTAGTAAATTAGTTAATTGCTTCTTTTGAATTAAAGTTACTTCCGTGTCTGTATTAATTTCAGATGAATCTATAATCTTATCGCGTTTTTCTATAACTGGCAACTTTTCATCAATCAAATTCAGAGCGCCACCCATTTCCTGCCCTGCATTAATCTTCTTTTCTCCTAAGTTTGTGATTGGTAAAGTAAATTCTTTTTCATTTGATAGCACATTTATAAAATTTATATTACCTGATGATAAATCAACAGAATCCTTGGAATAAACTTTGTTTTTTGGTTTATTATGTTTTACGAAAATTTCTGGTTCAACGTTTTTAAAATGAAGGTCATATCCAAATCGTTCGTATGTAATATCTAGAGCTTCAGTATATGGTCGTCCTAAAATGACATCATATATTTGCGCGTTATCCGGAACTAGTCTAAAAGTGACTAATTTAGGCTTTAGATTCTCAAAAATAACAGATTCAGTAATTGTTCCAGGAGACCAGACTTCGCTGTTACTGAATTCATCTAATTTAGATTTTTCCCTATTTATTTAAAAATTCTCATCAAGAACTACGGTCGCTTTAATAGTGCAAACAGAAGCACCCATATCAGTTAAAGCATGAATTTTCGAATCATTTATTTCAATTTCTCTCATAAATCTATCAGAATCAATAATATTCGAATTTGCACTATATACCAAATTAATTTCACTATTTATAAAGACGCTTCCCTTTTTACATTAATTTTTTCACAACGTGAGGCAATATGCCCGTATTGTTTACAAACAAAACAAGTAATCTTTTTTCTTTGATTCGTACAACTGCTAGCTAGATGATACATTGACCCACAGCGATAACACTTTCTTACCTTAGCATTATGATACGTAGATTTATGGAACTGAGTCTTTTCACTTAGCGTTTCTTCCTCGTCCGGTTTTGCTTTTCTCTCTCTTGATTCGTTTCGCTTATTCTCTCCTTTTTGAAATCGCTCATTTTCTCTCACTGCCTCTCTTCTTGTTGATTCTCTCTCGACGACTAGAATCTAATCTCTCGTACCTTAGAATTCCAGCTAAAATTTCATCAGTGATGTCGAAGATCTGACCCAGAATGTGATCAGCAGCGTTTCTCGATACAAAGTTTATAGGGCTAATTAGTGCGACGGAGAACAAAGTGTAATATGATACATATATGTATAAATGTACATGGCTGTACTAGTAGTATAATACGAAAACAAAAAATAAATTCAATTACTATTATTAGCAAATTAGTAAAAAACAGGATCGACTGTGACATGCTGATAAATTAAAGAGGTAAATAAAACGCAGTAAATGAAACTAATAATTAAATGTCAACATATCGTGAACTGTATTAAGGAGCTGCACCTTCAATAGTAGTTACCAATATGTTATTTCAAAAATTCCACTATTAATTTTGCTTAAGAAGATATACAATAATTTTTTAAATATAAAAAGTGTGTTTGAATCTCTTATATATGTAGGAATTTTATTACAAAATCTAGAGCCTCTAACTATAATAGACCGTTGAGATTTACAGGTTCGATGAGCTTTGTTCGTTTTGTTGTCACATAATTTAAAACTTTTTATCGACATGTTATGTTTGAATATTATGTTGTTTGAATATTTATTTTGCTTGAAATTGTGCGTGTGTTTATCGAAAACAGACTATTTTTGAAGTGACACTTTAAGGTTACGTATATTTTTTCCACATAATTTAGAATGCTACAAGGTATGCTTTTGATAATAATTGTTATTACATTGTACTAAAAATAAAGAACAATACAATTAAATATTAAATAACTTTTTCTTAATGCAAGATAAAAATTTTATTTTAAAAGGAAGAAAACAAAACAAACAAAAATATACCCTTTTATATAGATACAAATAAACTCAGGATATTTATTTTAAAACTCATAAAGATACATTATATTAATTTTTAAAACGATATTCATTATAAAAAGCAATTAATAATTTAGCGAATGCATTAACTGTTTACTGATTTAGATATTTACTTAGTTTTGGAAAATGTATAAAGATAAAATATATAATGTCCATATAAATTGAAACGTTGATTCCATATTACAGCTAAAAAGAAATATGTACTTAGTAACTAAAAATTTTAGACATCACAACGAACTTTGTTTTCAGGTACAGAAAACGTTTTGCAGCAAACATTTTTCCTCTGGCAGCGATCAAATTTCGCTATCCCTATATTACTAGTGATGAGCAAATTTGGTCTTGGTCTTGGTCTTGCACATTTTGTAAGACCAAGACCAAGACTCAGTCTGCAAGACCAATACCAAAAACAAGACTTTATCCTCAAGTCTCGCAAGACTCTTGCAGTCTTGCAAATAATAAAATATATTCACAAGAAGAAGCAAATGTTAGATTATATTTTAAAGGTAAAAGTGTCAATTGGGATTTTTCGTCATATAAAATCTATCCGTTTTGTAGATACCCATTCAAAAACGCATTTATTGTCATATTTAAGACTACTTTGTGACCTATTAATCAGAACTTAGTGATGTTTAACCCCTTGACTGTGCTGCTAAAATATATCATAAAGTGGGTTCAAACTGTGCAGCTACTTCCAATTATTCAATTTTTATAAACCTTGGTAATAGTAGGTTTTTCGGGTCGCTGAGTACGAATTTGAAGTCAAATTTCCAAAATTCAAAATGGCGGATCCAATATGTCCGACAAAATTTTTGAAAACCTTAAGATGTCAATGAAATTTTGAAATACTTGTTACTAAGGGGTTTTCGGGGTCGCTAAATACGAATCTGATATCAAAGTTTAAAAATTCAAAATGGCGTATCCAATATGGCTGCCAGAAATTCCAAAAATCTTAAAATGTTGGAATTTAATTTTTTTCAAAATTTCTGACAGTCATATTGGATTCGCCATTTTGAATTTTTATACTCTGATACCAGATTCGTACTCAGCGACCCAAAAAACCTTAGAGTACCAAGTTTCGCAAAATTAAGTTGACATTTTAAGATTTTAAAATTTTTGGCTGCCATATTGGCTGCCAAGTTTTATAAAAATTCGTTAAGCCATTCTCTTGTTTTCATCATGACGTGTATACACGTCATCCACAGTTAAGAGGTTAAAGAATAAACAAAAGCCTTATATATATGTGTGTAAGAAAGAAAAAGATAGCACTATAGTGACATCTCTTTCTCTCTCATGTAATACAGAACTTCAAGACTCTTGTTTGCAAGACCAAGATAAAGTGTGCAAGACCAAGACCAAGACCAAGACCATGGAAGTCTTGGTCTTGGTCTTGCATTTGCTCATCACAATATATTACCAAACAAAATTCAATGTGTCAGCAAAAAATTTACTGCCACAGCAAACTTCTTCCATGCGTGTAGTATATTTAATAAATGCAAATTGTTTGAAAATATCTCACCTAAATACTTAAATTGTGACTTTTTCGTCTTCGCACAGTATTAGGATCTCCTTTTTCTTTTTTGAATATCTTCTGTGGAGAAATGTGAAAACTTGAAACTCCTTTTGGGTTTTGTTTAGATTGACACCGGAAACCCATTTCACGAAAAAAATTTAACGGGTTTTGTCTCGTTATTAACTTTTTTAACTTTAAAAACGAAATGAAATTAACCTAATTTCGAGTGGGATTTTGTTTAAATATATTATTTATATTATGCAAACATTTTAAGATTAAATTGTAATAGTGAGAAATTTTAAGTGACTAACTTTAATCCTAACATCAAAACAAAATCTCATTTAAAATAAGATTAATTTCCCTTCGTTTTAAAAGTTAAAAAAATTAATAAGGAGACAAAACCCGTTAAATTTTTTTCGTGAAATGGGTTTCCGGTGTCAATATAAACAAAACCCAAAAGGAGTTTCAAGTTTTCACATTTCTCCAAAGAAGATATTCAAAAAAGAAAAAGGAGATCTTAACACTGTGCGAAGATAAAAAAATACAATTTAAGAATTTAGGTGAGTCATTTTCAAACAATTTGCATTTATTTAGATATATTATGTAAATATGTAGGAGAAACAGCCCTATGGTGGATAGCCATTCCAACAGTGGATAATTTTAAAGATTTTAAAAATTATTCATTATACCTAAACAACTCTTAGAAAACTATAATGAATAGTAACTGCTTAATGTTTTAATCATTATTATGATTAAAATTTACAGTTTTTTCGTAATTATTTAAAGTTATCCACTGTTAGAATGGCTATCCACCATAGGTCAGTCTCCCCTAATATAAAAAAGACATGTTACATATATTTTGCATTTTACAACGACTGTTACTTCATTATCATCTTTATCTCTATCTTAAGCTACCGACAATCTTTGTCTCTCTATGCCGTAACGGACGAGCGTAATAGCTAAAAGCGTAACAGGCCTATAGCTGGCTGATTTCTTATACACGATTATGTAAACATGTAATATAAAGAATACATTATACATATATTTTGCATTTTACGACTTTTGCTGCATCGTTGTAATAGGAATCATTCATAACCCTGAAATCTATCGAATCTTTTAAACAGCTATTTAAAAAGAACTAAGATATTTTTAGCAATGTTAAACATTAAATGATAATTAAATTGTATACTAGAATTTTATATAATAATTTCTGATGTGTTTAAAATCATCGAGCAACCGGCTCTAGACAATTTTCGCTGGATTGACCCTAATGAAACTTTTACGAAAATTAGTGAAAATTGACACTAGTTTTTATAAAAACTGATGTTGAGGCTCCATATGGAATTGATCAGATTTTACTAGTCGGGTTTAGATTAGCCATAAAATTGAACAAAAGACAAGAGATTGAACAAAACAAAAGACTAATCGAGTAAACATATCGTACAATTTTTTTAGAATTGAGTAAAGTCGAGCGAGTTAAACAATTTTCTCGGATCGAATGCATCATTGACTACAGGTAAACGTTTTTTTTACTGTTTTCGTTTTCTGCCTTTTCTACACGTTTATTGCTTTGGTTTCGTTTTATTTTTGGCCTTAAACTTATGATTTATTTTTTTTTTGACCGTCTAATATGCGATGGATTTTAGACGATTTCGTAGGGTAACCCGAAAATGTCCTGAAGATATCCTTGGACATCTTTAGGATATCATCAGGATATTGAAATTTCAGCTTCCCTAGAAAATATTTTGGATATTAGTAGAAAAGAGAAATGAATTGAAGAATCAGACGATTTGTTTACAAAATGGAATTACTCTAATTGGTCAAATTGCTCTAATCTTTCAGCATGCTTTCGAGAATAAAGAATTTTATTCTTTCTTGTTCTTCACAAACACGTACTTTAGACCCACACAGTACAGAAGATTCCCTAATTTTCTGAGAAGTTTTGTGGAAGCATTAAAATGTCTGCCAATGAGAGTATTAGACCCTAAAGTTCCCCGAAAATATATTTCTAATTTGCAGGAAATTTCCACATCTAATATTTCTTCAATATTCATAGTATTCGTATATTCATTGTTTTAGATGCGCACTGATCGAACTTGATTTCTGTAACACTTACATCTGAACAGTAGTTTTTAATCTTTTAGAATTCTACAGTTGTCAAATATAACATATAATTTTGATCAATTACCAAATCAAAAAAAATTTTGGATATTTTTTTTTAACTTTTCTTAAATATTCTAGGAATATTAGACTTAGAAATTCCCTGAAAATTATGAATACAATTTCATTAAAATTGTTATATGTCAAACATATAAAATCACGCCGAAAATCGAAAGAGAACCTCTGCACGGATCCTCCGCTTGAGAGCCTCTTTGCGGCAGATTTTTCAGCCAGCTCTTGGCGCCAGCAAAAACTGGTTTCACCGGTACTCCCCTCATAGTTTTCGCCCCTCGCAAAGGCCAACGAGCGAGTTCCAGCAGGCGCTCGCCGGAGTAAGCGAGTTGGTGCATTTTCGTGTAGTTTTAATTATGTAAAATTATTTTAGGTTAATTACATTGTAATTAGAGCAGTAATTTTTAGTGTTGATTAATGTGTTTTTTTTTTTTTTTTTTTTTTTTTTTTTTACAAAACAAGTTTAGGAGAGGAAAAAATGCATTTACGCACTTGTTCGTGTGGGACTCGACCACATGCTGTGGTAATACCTCACTAAAACAACCTCTCCCATTCTTGCCTTACGTATTCTTATCCGCTTTTGCTCCTTCCGTCCTGAAAGGTAAGCAATAGCGCGATTCCTTTGCTCGAGGTGTTTTCAGTTCACTGTTCTGTAGGTGTTCCTGTCCGTTACCGCTGTTGTTCTTACGCGGTGGCCAGGAACGCTATTGGATGCTTTTTTAGAGCTACCTTCGTGATGTTATATTATGAAGAACAGTGCTGCCTGACCAGATGAAGAGAGCTCAGCAGAACTGCCTTCTGCATTCGACCTGCCAATGCGTCAGCTTGACGCTCGCAGGTTGGAACTCTTTGAAGCTGGCTAACAAATGAAGCTCTCATCCCCCCTAGACAGCCGAGAATAAGGACAACTAAATGGACTTTATAGCCTCTGTGTATTCTCCTCAATTCGAACAGCAGGTCTTGATACTTTTGCCGTTTCTCATCCTCCTTCTGAGCGATATTGCCCTCGGCAGGAGCCGAAAACTCAATCACGCAGATGATCTTACCTTTATGATCCTGGAGTACTATATCAGGCTTAGTAGCACTGATACGATGATGTTTTTCTATTATTATCATTATTATTATTGTTATTATTAACCGTATTATTCTAATTACTATTGTTCTTATTATTATTATTATTATAATTACTATTATTAATATTATTATAATTAGTATTATTATTATTATTATTATTATTATTGTATTATTATCATTATTGTCATTTGTGTATTTTGTGTTTTGTAGGCTGACACTCTGAAAAGTTCCCGCGCCCCCATGCGTGTGTAACCTTAACACCACAACCGCCGAGCATATCCCCGCGCCAGCAAGCGTGTGTGATATCAGTCGCGGAAACCGCGAACCGCGAAAAACCGCGAAGTGCGAATTTCTCCGCACAACTTGGTGTTACGAGTTCCCGCGCCACCATGCGTGTGTAACCTTATCTCTACAACCGCTGAGAATATCTCCGCGCCGCCAAGCGTGTGTGTTATCAGTCGCAGAAACCGCAAACCGCGAACCGCGAAATCCGCGAAGTCCGAATTTCTCTGCTTAACTTGGAGATACAAGATCATGCGCCTATAAGCGTGTAAATCCTAACGCAGCGTCCACAAAGTTTCTCTCTCCACCGCGACCACCAGCTTTGGTTAAAGCGAGCCGTAACATTTGACGCCCAAAGCGTGGGGCAAAATCTCCGATGGACATCGGAGCGAACTTTTAGACATTGTGCCCTACTGAAAACGAGCTAGTCCGCACACACCTCTAAATACAGGCTCCGCGGAACGTGCTTTACGAGACTTACCTTCGCGTAGAGCAGCAGACCTTTCCAGAAACCCTCTTTTCTCTCATCGCCTCTCGCAAACGCAGGCCCGTGACACCCCTAACCCAGATCAATCTGACAAACAATCGAGACTTACTAATCCTGTAGTAAGCTCTTGCCCCTCTACTTCCGGGAGTGGAATTCAACACCCGGTGGCGTCCAACAACTCCCCTATTGACACCATGAGTAACCTGACTAGAGACCAGGCCCCTGGACCAAGTACCTTGGACCAAGGACTCAATCCCACGGTAACTGGCGCACCACCCTCCACGACGTCTGATAACACCAGCACTGGCCCAGCCTTGGCCTTGCCTAACACCCTAAACTTCAATGATTGGATGGAGCTAATTCGAGCCTTCCAATCACCACCTCCGCCATTTCCCGAGTTTTCCGGCCAAGACCATGAAGACCCACAACGGTTCCTGACAAACAGCGAACTCCAACAAAAATCTCTGTTGGCCAGATGACTACAACTGGCCCTAGATCCCGCCGACCTAACCACCCTATTCTTAGAGTCTATGAAACCAACTCTCCGTCGACTTGTTCGCCCCACTGCTATCCGTAATTTCCCTGAACTCTTCGAAGCAGCTATTCAAGCAGAGCAGGATGAAGCAGACTGCACACCAAAGAAGAACCCCAACCCACCGAAAGAGGAACCTCCGAGAAAGATGACGCCGGACGCTTCTGCCCCGAGGCCGATTCGGTTACCTCCCTGCAACTACTGCCCGGAGTTCCACTACCACCGAGACTGCGCAGTATACAAGGCCCAGGTCCAGGGAAACTGGCGTGCTCGGGCGGGCAGACTTACAGAGGACGCCGCCGGTCCCTCAGCCAGCCAACCCTAAATTCCATTTACTCCTCAACCCAAGACTTGCCCCGAACACGTGTGCGGCTCGGTAACCGAGAAGTAGTGGCCGAAATCGATTCTTGCGCTTCACACAACTTCGTAAAACTCTCTATTCTCACCGGAGCCGAGCGCAGTTCCCTCCAACCTGGACCAACCCAAGCAGCCCTTGCCGTAACAGGAGTCACCATTCGCCTGCATGGGACAGTGCCCTTCGCACCCATTATTGGGAACCAGGAATACCCAAATTTCTTCCAAGCCTGCAACGAGCTACGGGCCGACCTGATTTTGGGCCGTGCTTGGCTTAAGGAGCACGACGTTCACCACGAGCACCGGACAGATTGCCTCTATCTAGGCAACAAGGAGCGGCAACGCATCTTTTTGACTCCTTTGCCGGTCTCCAACGTTTCGGTACCCGACTATTTAAACTTTGACCTATCGTCTTCAGTTCCGCCGGAATATCTCGATCGATTGCGACAAGTCCTTGGGACCTATGAGTCCGTTTTCCACAAAGGTGGGCCCTTGCGACAGACGCCTACCATTACCCACGACATTGAACTCGCAGATCCTCGGCCCTTTCGTGAAGCCCCTCGCAGATTTTCGGACATCAAGAAGAAATTTATTGATGAGCAAATGAGAGAAATGCTCGCCGAGGGTATAGTCGAACCTACTACATCCCCCTGGAGCTCCGCTATGGTGGTAGCTAACAAACATGGAGGCGACTATCGATTCTGCATCGATTATCGCCGCTTAAACAAGCAAACCACAGACGCCCCCCAATGCCTCCCAAGGATCCACGAAATTTTAAAAGACCTCGGAACAGCAAAGGTATTTACGACCCTAAATCTAAAAAGTGGATATTGGCAGATTCCCATGGCCCCTGGGGCACGGAAGTATACTGCCTTCTCCACACCCGACGGAGGCCAGTACCAGTTCCGAGTAATGCCATTCGGACTTAAAAACACCCCCGGCACCTTCCAGAACCTCATGCGCTCCTCTTTGGCCTCCTACTGGGCCAAGTTCTGCATCTCCTACCTGGATGACGTCGTAATCTACTCTCCAGACTAGGAGACACACTTCCGACATTTGGCCCTCGTTTTAGAAAGGCTCATGGTCTTTGGCCTAACCTGTTCTCTCCCCAAATGCGCGTTTGGCCAAAGTAGTCTGCCCTACTTAGGACACACGATAACCGCGATTGGCAACCACGCACAGCCGCGACACGTAGACGCTATTCAGAATACAGACCCCCCACGAAATAGAAAGGAACTGGCGTCCTTCATAGGGACTTGTAATTGGCTTATGGAGTACGTGCCCAAGTACTCGGACGTCTCTGCCCCTCTAACCAGTCTTTTATCACCCAAACGCCCCTACCGTTGGACACCGGAACACGATGCTGCTTTTAACGCCGTCAAAGAGACTTTCCGTAAACCAGCCATGCTGAGTCGGCCCGACCAAGACCTTACCTTCATCCTGCAAATCGACGCCAGTGCGTTCGGTATGGGAGTCGTGCTTTATCAAGAAGATCCCTCCGGCAGACGACGCATTATCTCCTACGGGAGTGCAAAATTTAACCCTACGGAGACCCGCTACCACTGCAAAGAGCAGGAATGCCTCGCGGTCATTTGGGCGATCAAAAAATACCGCCCCTACTTAGAAGAGCACATCCCAGGGAAGGAGAACGAACTCCCCGACGCTCTCTCCCGGTCCCCGGACCCTAACGAAGAGTCACCTGGGGAGCCTGACTTAGAGCGCATGGCTTTCCCCTCTTAAAACCAGACGAATCAGACACCTCTGACTGAGACACCAGTCATCAGTTCCATCGTAGCCCCCACCTTGATCTCCGACATCACGGAGGCTGAACAGGAGGACCCCACAATCTGGCGACAGATAAGAGACTTACTGAACTTTTAAAGAGAAAAGCTCTCTAGCCCCAAAGACCAGAAGTTCTTGGAGGAAAGCAAGCTCGATGAAAGAGGATTTTGGAAGCGAAGTCCGACCAATACCCCTTGGCTCCTTAGAGTTCCTCTCGCGCTCCGCCAACGTGTGATTTGGGAATACCATGACGTGTCACTAGCCGGACACCCTGGGACCGAAGAGATCACGTTTAGTATCCAGTAGCATTTCTTCTGTCCTGGAATGGTCCGGGAGATTCGACGATATGTCTCACAGTGCCCTCTCTGCCGTTGCTCCAAGGCCGTGAATAGTAAGGACTCCGTAGGTTTACGGCCCCGCTCGGCTCACATTATTTAAGATACCTTGGCCCTTGACCTGATGGGCCCCTACCCCGTTACCACAAAGAGACACCGGTTTCTTTTAGTGGTCACAGACCTATTTACGAGATGGGTAGAAGCTTTCCCGCTCCGAAACTCTGAGACCCCAACGATCATCGACGTGCTACACAGAGCCTTTCACGCTATGGTTATCCCCGACGTCTCTTGAGTGACAACGGTCCTCAATTCAGGAGCAACCTCTGAAAAGACGCCGCCAAGCAGTGGGGGTGCAAATTTGTGCCTTACCCGAAAGACGACGAGTTTTGAGCTGTCATGGACTAGTTTCACCTAGTCATTGTTGGCAGCTCTACGACTCGCATATACGGACACACTCACTGTAGCATTATATTGAGTGGACTAGCTGTAGCTAGTCATTGTTGACAACTCTGCTACTTCTGGTTTTGCTTTCGGGAAAGAGACGAGCGCGCGAAGTGTTCAAATGCTGGCCACATCTCTCTATGTATTAGGCGTGATGCATCCGTAGGCCGTTATTTCAGTCCGCCAAGGCGTTGTTCCAGTCGTAGTCTGTCCGTCGCGTGATCCGGGCATGAGGTCAGGACATGAGTCGCAGTCTCTTCCGGAGCTCCACACGCGCAGCCCGGGCCGCCTCGGAGGCTAAATCGCCATAAGTATGCGGCAAAGTCTCCGTGACCGGTCAGGAATTGCGAGGTGTGGCGCCCAGGAGCGACGTGGCGCTCCTACAGTCTGACGTTCACGTCCGGAATGTAGTCAAATGTTTTCCTGCCCAGTTCGTCCATGTCCCAGTATTGTTGCCACAGTTTTGTGGTCTCCTTTTTTACTAGGGCTGCTGTTCCGCGATCAATCGCAGCGGTGAGGATTTCGAGTGACCCGTGTGAGAATTTTTCGCGTTTCCTAACGCGGTAAAGGGTGGCGCGCTCCTGAAGCAGGAGGTCCACCTGTAGTTCCCCAGCCAAGACGCATAGGGCGCTGGTCGGAGCCGTCCTGTAAGCCCTAGTCATTGTAAGTAGCGTCTGTCGTTGTGCTGATAGAAGTCTGCGTTTGTCAGTGCCTGTCATAAGGTCGGACCACCCAGCCGAGGCGTATCCAGCAACGGATCGGAATAGCCCTTGGTACAATGTTTTTATTGTTCCAAAGGTTAGTCCCCACGCCACAGGAGCGGCTCGGCGGATGGCCGCAAAGTCAGTCTTCAGTCGGTTAGCCGTTTTAATACAGTGCGTTTCAAACGGAGGCCCTGGTCAATATAGACTCCAAGAAGGCGCACCCACTTTTTGAGCGGGAGCAACGTCCCGTCCAGCTTGACAACAGGTCCTCTCAGATTCCAGTCAGATTCGTATCTCTTCCCTACGTACTTTCGATTTCCCTTGATCCGGGCTCCCCCTCCTGGGAGCCTGGGATGCCTGAGGAATATCATTTCCGTCTTAGTCTTGGACAGCCTGAGGCCGCGCGTGCGGCACCATTCGTCCACTCGATCCACCACCCTCTGAGCTTTATTCTCAACCTCGATCCTGGATTTCCCAGAGACAATCTTGGTGAGGTCATCGGCATAGGTGACGAAGTCCCCATCAAGCTCGTCTTCCAGTACTCTCAGAAGATCGTCGAAGGCAACATTCCATGCACAGGGGCCCAAAACAGATCCCTGTAGACAACCCTTGGTGGGCGTCTTGGTATTGCTGCCTCCGATCCAAGAAATAGTCATGGAGCGGCTATCGAAATAGCTTTCCATGACGCTCAGAACGTTTGTCGGACAGCGTCTCATCTCGAGACCTCTGAGTACATCGGGCCACCTCAGATTGTCAAAGGCACTAGTGATGTCGAAAAGAAGGGCGAGAACATATTTCTCCCCCTGCCGATCGACTATCCTTCGTAGTTCGGAAATGGCATCCTCAGTTGATTTATTCTTCACGAATCCGAACTGCCAAGGGGAGAGTCAGTCCGGAGCCAGTGCTGAACATCCCAACCTTCCCAGGAGCAGTCTCTTGAATATTTTTCCGAGCTCGGAGAGAAGACACACAGGTCTGTAGGACCTGACGTTCGTGAGGTCTTTGTCTCGTCCTTTCGGTATTATACACAGGTTGCCACGTTTCCACGTTTCGGGGAAGTAGCCCAACCTCAAGCAGCCGTTCACAAGTTCGAGGTAAGCTCTCTCCAATAATGGCCACGCCATTTTGACCACGGAGACTTCCACTCCGTCGGGTTCGGGCGCTTTGTTATTGGGGAGGGCCCGGATAATTTTTCAGACCTCGAGGCCAGTGAAAGGGAGCTCTTCATCGGCTGGGGCCTCGTATGGAGCGGGAGCTCCCACGGGGTTATTAGCTGTCCCTTCGTCATCCAGGACAAACGCACTCATAAAGAGTTGTGCCCCTTCAGACATGGACTGAGCGGCAATGCCGTGCTTGTCCGTGACTGTTCGTAGTATTGTCTCAGTTTTGACTCTGCCGGTAACTGTTTTGTAAACAATACCCCAGGGATTCGCATTGCCTTCCCTCTCGACGAGCCGCTTCCAGGAATCCTGGCTGGTCTTCCTTACCAGGCAGCGGAACTCGTTTTGAAGGCCGACATATGCCTCGCGCTTCTCATTGCGCATATCCAAATCTCTTTCCTGTTGGAATTTCCTCCTCAGGCGCTAAACATCACGGTTCATTCGCGTGAGGGTGTCCGTCCACCAGGGGTGCGCTCTAGATCTCCATACTTTGCGTGGCATGGAGGCTTGGCATGCACTGGTCAGAGCGCCAGTGATGCCCACTGCAGGAGCCTCAAGTTGCTCATTGTCTTCGGGCTGAGCCTCATTGAGAGCCTCCAGGTTCGCCGTTAGGGTCCTCTGGAAGTCCTCCAGCCTTACTTTTTTAGCGTTGTACTTCGTCGGGCGTTTGTCGGGGATTGGTATGTCAGTTCTCGTTCGCACGGCTGCATTGACGTTAATCTCAATGAGCGCGTGGTCACTTGTCGTAGCGTCCGTATGTAGGGTCCAGTCCGTGACCATTGGTAACAGAGCACCGGTGACCAGTGTAATGTCAATGTGCGAAGCGCCGCGTCCGCTGCGCAACGTGCATTGCCCACCGCGATTCAGGACGTGAAGATTGTGCTGGGCAATGAAGTCTTCAACCAGTTCACCCTTGTCATCAGTGACAGGGGATCCTCAGAGAGGAGACTTAGCATTGACGTCTGCACAAATAATCACATTCCTACCTCGCAGTTCTCTAAGGGAGTGGGAGAGGCAGTCCAGGTGCTTTTCGGTGCTCTCCGCAAATTGAAAATACGCAGATATTGCGTAGAGAGGCACAGCAAAGCCATATATCTCCACGCAGATCTCGTGCTGGTTCGTAAGGTGCTCCAGTACCGTCATATTAGTCCTCGGGTTATAATTTCTGGCAGCGCATCTGGGTTTTAGACAACCCTGCGCAGTGGTTCTTCTAATGGTAGAACAAAGCCCGATGAGTTCGCCTAAACTATTGGTGTATGGCTCTTGCACGAGGGCAACATCGACGCTCCGCCGACGCAAGTAGTCGTTTAACTGCGGGGTGACCAGAGACACACCACGCATGTTATGTTGGACTATGCGCACAGAAGCGGATGACGAGTTAGATCCTGTGGTATTGACAGTCGCGTCGTCCTGTCGTTGTCCATGTTGGTTGGCGTTATTAGCCATTTTGTTGAACAGAGTCTCCGTCGTTTCCAGTCTTTATTCGGCCAAGATGTCGGCCCATTGCCAGAAGGTAAGAGGGGCAATTCCTGTCCATAGTGAGATGGTCTGTAGGACGACCAGCACGCTTGCATGTAGCGCATGTGGGCGCCAATCCTTCCCCTTGTGAACTGCATTCTGCAGCCTTGTGTCCTGTTCCCGCGCAGTTCCGGCAGACGTCCTGCTTCTCCTTGCAAAATTTGGGCGAGTGCCCAAATCCGCAACACCGCATACATCTGGGAGCCTTCGTGGCGTCATGCACCTTGCACTTCCTCCAATTTAAGTAGACGTGGCCTTGTCGACACATCCTCTCGTGCAGAGAGGGGCTCACGGAAGCGATCCAATGAACGGTGTCCTTTCCCCTGGGTCCGGCTTTGTACCTAGGCCGGAAGACCTTTTTAAAGGTGTTAAAGTCGAAACCCTGGATAAGGTCATCGTTTAAATTGTATACTTCCTGAGCCACCATCTCTGCCGTCGAGGAGGAGTCGACATCTCTGATGATAATCTCTGGATCCAGCTTGGGAGGGATGGTGGTCACCATTTCCGCTGCACGCAGTGACTCGTTATTCAAAAGTTTTTTGACATGGGCATCACTCGTGGTTTCCACGATGATTTCATTATCCCCACTTTTCCTGATTTCGCAGACCTGGATTCCGTCCTTAGCTGGATTCAGAGAGTCCATGATGATCTTTTTTGTGGTCATCGCTCCACAGGATCCCTGAACCGGGTTGGACGGCCGGATGAGAACGGCGGGGGGGAGCGGACGCACAACGATATTTCGGGCGCTGCGCACGCCGCCACGATTCTCCACGCCAACTCCTCCAGTGGAGAGAGCCTGATCCTTGGGGGGGGGGAGGTAACGCGAGGGGCAATGCACAGGTTAGGGCAAGGGGCCTCAACCGGCGCAGATGTAGACGCGAGGGGGGAGGAATCTTGTTTATGGTGCGCGTTGGTGGCCCTTGGGTCACCTTACCGGAACCGATCATCTGGGCGTAGAAGGGGGATGCCACCCCCGCAGATGCCACCGGGGTAGCCTGCGCCGCAAGGGCAGCAGCCCTCTCCCAGCCAGCCACTCTTCCCTCTAAGCGGGCATTGGCGATTGTTAATTCGCTGACGACAGCCATTAACTCACGAGTTTTGGCTGTGATGTATTGCAGGGTTGAGGCCCCTATTCCGTTTTTCTCCTCTGTGAGGTGATTAAAAATGGCGTGTTCAAGTTTATTCGCGCGCAGTGGTAATGTCTCCAGTGTAGCCGGAGACTCGGGGGGGGGGGGGGCAGGGTGCCTTGATTGATCGCGCAGCAGGTGCCGCTGGAGCTGAGAAAACAAAGGGTCTATTAGAGAACACGAAACCGGGGCCAGATTTTTTCGGAATGGAATTATCCTTTCCCGTCCCGCCTCCCAGTAAGCCCTTATCCACTTTTAGTTTCACCCTACTATCCCTTATTCCTTCATGCATGCCTGTTCCCGTCTTGTTTCTGTCCTGTACCCCTTTTTTCTTCTTTTTCTTTTTGACTGTCGTGAAACCGTCTTCGTCTAATCCTGTTTCCTTTTCCGTTCCATCCGAAGTCAGGTCCGCGCTCGGGGAGTTCACTTCCGCAGAAGGCGGGGGCGTGACCCCCGCGCTCATCGGATCCCTGACTCGGCTGGAATTTTTCTCCTTCTTTTGCTTTTTTTTCATCTTCTCTCCTTTTTGAGAGCTTTCCTTTTCCCTGTTCCTTTTCCTTCTAGTGCTTAGTGTGATAATCTTCCGAGTACTGTCAGTCGTTGATGCCTTGGCGGACTGGTCATTTGGCATTTCCTGAATCCCTTCCTCGTTCATGGATCGAGGGGCTTTTTTCCCTGTAGCCACTGTCCGACTGCTCCCCATTTCCCGTCTCTTTCCCGTCCGGAACATTATCCCTTCCATCCTTCCGTTCGCCAGAGCTATCGCGACTGAAACTATCCTCCTTTTTCCCTTGTAAATTTTTGTTTTTGTTTTTTTGTTGAAATTCCATTTTGGTTCCCACGAATTGCGAAGAAATAAATCGTCGACCCCAGCAGTGCTCGCATACTGGGGCAAGGCTATCTACACCGGAAGGGCGCCCGGTATCCTGGGAAAACACCACCGTTGTAGGGTGCCCCTGATACCGCCCCAAGGAACACCCGGAGCCAGGTACCCCGACACATCCACCCGAGCGAATACACTGAGCGTTACAGTGCTCTACTCGAGCTTCAGTGGCGGGAGGCCCTTCCCAGTGACTCCCCAGTGCGGGCAGGTTAGATGGCACCATTCCATCCTCTATGGGCACGGTGAACACCACCAGGAATTGGGCTGCTTCTTAGTTTGGGCACAGTTACCCGTAAGCCCCTTCACCGACGACAAGGTCTTGCAGCCCCTAGAAGGGGGCAGTAGGGGTGCACCCTTTGGACCACTCCTGAGTATCACCCCCGAGCTACCCCCACGGAACGGCGAAATCAGGAAATAAAAAAGGCCCTCCGACTCCGGCTGTCGGGGTCCAATCAGACTTCCTGGGATCAGCACATCCCGGACATACTTTTCACTCTGCGCAGAAGTAGAAACGCCGCCACCAGGATGCCCCCTGCCTACCTATTTCTCGGGCGTCAAATCCTGACACCCGATGAATGGGACTTACCAGTTGCCCTGGAGCCAAGCACTACGGCCGAACGCGAAGATTTGGCCAACCTGAACCAAAGGGGTTACCAAGACCGCTACGCAGTACCAAACTACCGACCGCCCTACTCCGTAGGTGATTGGGTGTACGCACGCAATCACCAATTATCTAACTCCGCGGAGCGTTTCAACGGAAACTTAGCTCCTGTCAGGACCGGGCCCCACCAGGTCCTAAAGATCGAATCACCCGAAGTGGTATGGATCCAGAAGGACAATAAGCCTCATAAGGTCCACATCAACCAATTGATCACAGCTTCTGACCCTGTGCTGCGTAGGCCCGCCTCGGTCAAGGCCTCCAACGCTCCCGAGCACAGGACTGAACAAGTCCACGCTCCTGACCAATTTAATCAAGAGTCCGCTCCGGCAGGGTCTGACTTCCACCATCCACTTGCCTCAGCTTAGGCCACCAACACCCTTGAGCCCCGGACAGTACAAGTCCTTGCTCCTGACCGAACCAATCAAGAGTCCGCCCCAGCAGGGTCTGACTCCCACCATCCACTCGCCTCAGCCAAGGCTACTAACGATCTTGAGCCTCGGACTGTACAAATCCTTGCTCCTGACCAAACCAATCAAGAGTCCGCCGCAGCAGGGTCAGACTCCCACCATCCACTCGCCTCAGCCAAGGCTACTAACGATCTTGAGCCTCGGACTGTACAAATCCTTGCTCCTGACCAAACCAATCAAGAGTCCGCCCCAGCAGGGTCAGACTCCCACCATCCACTCGCCTCAGCCGAGGCCTCCAACACTCTTAAGCCCAAGACTGTACAAGTCCTCGCTCCCTACCAATACAATCGAGAGTTCGCCTCAGCAGGGTCCAACTCACCCTCCCTATATTATTACAATGGAGAACAAGAAGAAGAGCGTAACGCCGGAGGGCGCTACGTTATGAGGGACCGACCACGCATGAACTATCGAGACAATCGCCTTTACGCACCTCGGAGGAAGTGCAAAATTACTAGATGATTCCTAGGTTATCAGGCAAATTAACTATCGCTAAGACCTGGCTTAAAGGGGGAGGACTTGTTATATGTCAAACATATAAAATCACGCCGAAAATTGAAAGAGAACCTCTGCACGGATCCTCCGCTTGAGAGCCTCTTTGCGGCAGATTTTTCAGCCAGCTCTTGGCGCCAGCAAGAACCGGTTTTACCGGTACTCCCCTCAGAGTTTTCGCCCCCCGCAAAGGCCTACGAGCTAGTTCCAGCAGGCGCTCGCCGGAGAAAGCGAGTTGGTGCATTTTTGTGTAGTTTTAATTATGTAAAATTATTTTAGGTTAATTACATTGTAATTAGAGCAGTAATTTTTAGTGTTGAATAATTGTTTTTTATTATTATCATTATTATTATTATTATTATTGTTATTATTAACCGTATTATTCTAATTACTATTAGGTTTTTTTTTTTTTTTTACAAAACAAGTTTAGGAGAGGAAAAAATGCATTTACGCACTTGTTCGTGGGGGCTCGACCACGTGCTGTGGTAATACCTCACTAAAACAACCTCTCCTATTCTTGCCTTACGTATTCTTATGCGCTTTTGCTCCTTCCGTCCTGAAAGGTAAGCAAAAGCACGATTCTTTTGCTTAAGATGTTATAAGTTCACTGTTCTTTAGGTGTTCCTGTCCCATGCCGCTGTTGTTCTTACGCGGTGGCCAGAAACTATTGTTCTTTTTATTATTATTATTATTAGTTTTTTTTTTTTTTTTACAAAACAAGTTTAGGAGAGGAAAAAATGCTTTTACGCACTTGTTTGTGTGGGACTCGACCACGTGCTGTGGCAATACCTCACTAAAACAACCTCTCCCATTCTTGCTTTACTTACTCCATCCGTTCCTGCTCCCTCCATCCTGGAAGGTTAGCAAGAGCGTGATCCACTTACTCGAGACGTTTTTCATGTTTCTTGCACTGTTGTCCTCGCCCATAGCATTATTATTATTATTAGTTTTTTTTTTTTTTTTTTTTTTACAAAACAAGTTTAGGAGAGGAAAAAATGCATTTACGCACTTGTTCGTGTGGGACTCGACCACGTGCTGTGGTAATACCTCACTAAAACAACCTCTCCCATTCTTGCTTTACATATTCTAATCCACTATTGCTCCATCCGTCCTGGAGGGTAAGCAAAAGCGTGGTTCATTTACTAGAGTTGTTATTTTCGTTTCTTACACTGTTGCTCTCACCCATTGCCGCCGATATTCTTAAGCGGTGGTCAAGAACGTTGTTGGATGCTTTTTTAGAGCTACCGAATAAGATCTTATAATGAACAGTGCTGCCGAACCAGATTTAGAGAGTTCAGAAGAACAGCCTTCTGCATGCGAACCGCCAACGCATTAGCCTTGTGCTCGCAGCTAGGAATTTTTTGTAATTGGCTCACAAATGAAGCTCGCATCCCTCCTAAACAACCGAGTACAAGAACAATTAATCTGACCCTGTAGCCTGGATATATTTTACTCAATTCAAACAGAAGGTCTTGATACTTTGTCCGCTTCTCATCCTCCTTTTGAGTGATATTGCTCTCAGCAGGTGCCGAAAACTCTATCACACAAATGACCTTACTTTTATGATCCTGGAGCACTATATCAGGTTTATTGTCGCTGATACGATGAGTGGTGGAAAAAGAAAAATTCCAGTAGATCTTACACTGATCATTTTCCACAACGGACTCCTGATCCCCCTGGGCATACGGCAAGATGGGTTCTTTATCTATACCATATTGGTGTCGAAGGTGATAATACAACACCTTAAGCGCAGCATTGTGTCTTTCTACATATCTGTAACATGCATACTTCGGGCACGCACTTAGAATGTGACTAAGTGTCTCCGGGTATTGCCTGCACGCTCGACAGTTGGTATTGTCGACGGATATATGCATCACTCGACTGCGATACACCAAAATATTCATCACTCCATCCTGGCAAGCAAACAAAAATCTTTCAGTCTCCGATTTCAAACCAGCAGACTTGAGAAAAGCAAATGACAAAACACCAGACAGTCCCAACTCTTTTATGAGACTGAAAAACCGTCCATGCACAGGCTTGTCAATATGCTCCTGTAACAGAAGCGCATGTTCTGCTTCCTTAACACGTTTTTTAAGCATTAACGGTGTTAAAGATGCTAAACCGTGTCCCATATCCCTGGTTTCAAATGGGAGACTAAGTTCACTTGCAGCTCTTTCTGCCGCTCGATATAAAAACGCCCCAACATTTGCAATTTCATGATGGTGAACAAATTGCATAAGAGGATCTCTACTGTTTATGACTGAGCATGCTGCAGATAAAACAATTCTACGATGAAGACACTCTAAATTTAAAAGACCTCTTCCTCCCCGATCGCGTGGAAGGTAAATGCGAGGTACGGAAGACCTAGGATGATGACTTCGATGTATAGTCATCATCTTGCGAGTTTCTCTATCTAGTTCCTTCAACTCATTCACATTCCACTTAACTGCTCCAAATGTATAGAGTAGTAAAGGAATGGCTAATGTGTTTGTGGCTTGTATCTTATTCTTCCCAGATAGTTCAGAAGCCCAAATTTTTCTGAGAAGACCAGGGTATTTCATATGGAGATGATCTTTAAGCCTACACAAATCTTGACTTTCCGATTGAGGAATTCCAAGATATGTGTAAGTTTCCCCAACACCAAGGTGATGAATGGTATTGCCACCAATGAGCTGAATATTCTCAGAGTCGCTCGAAATTTCAGCTGTTTCTCGTCTCCCTTTAATTAAATGGATAACAGCACATTTCTCTAATCCAAAATCCATACCAATAGCTCTGGAGTACTCGGCTACTGCAAACACCAGAATTTTTAATTCGTCCTTGCTGGATCCATATAGCTTAAGATCGTCCATATAAAACAGATGGTTGATCTTATGGACTCTATTTCTTGGTTTTCCACACATGTATCCAGAGTATTTTTCTCGGAGTACTACAGACAGAGGCAAGAGGAAGATGCAAAAAAGTAGAGGACTTAGAGAGTCTCCTTGGAAAACTCCTCTTCCAAACGAGATGATGTTAGTCATCACTTGCTGTTTGTTGGATGTTATAACAAACCTTGTCCTCCACATGAGCATTAGCTCCTTTAAGCATCTCACAATGTTCGGATGTACCTCTAAGCATTCAAGGAGCTTGATGATCAGCTCATGACTTGTAGAATCAAATGCCTTTCGGTAATCAATCCAAGCCATTGACAGGTTACGTCGATAAAATATCGCGTCTTGGGTAATACACCTATCAATCAATAGGTTCTCCCTACAACCTGCCAGACCTCTCTTGCACCCTCGCTGTTCGCTTATTGCACTCCAAACTGGCTCGATGGATGTCAAAATCCTCTCTTTGAGGATGCCAGTGAATAGCTTGTAGCAGGTGTTAAGACAAGCTATGGGTCTATAATTTTTTGGAATAGATAAATCACCAGATTTTGGTAAGAGTACCGTTCGTCCTTCCACCAACCACTGTGGTATTGGATGTTGACCGTTGAGAAAGGTAGAGAATATTCGAGCCAAATGTTGGTGAGTTGAAGAGAACTTCTTCCACCAAAAGTTATTAATCTTATCTGGCCCGGGTGCTGAAAAGTTCTTCGTTTTAGCAACTATGTTTCTCACCTCCTCCTTAGTAATTGGTGGACTAACCTCTGCTGGATGGTCAAGCCCCTGTCTAAAACAGAAGCTACGAAAGAGTGTTAAGGATGACTCTTCATCGTTCACTGAATGGGCTTTCCCATAGATGTTACTCCAGAAGTTTTCAATCTCTTTACGACATGGGGGTCTTTCGACAGTTGGCGATAGTGGACTGAACAGGCGAGAAGGATTAGTAGCATAGGTATTATTTTGCTTTATCCATTTAACCCGCCGTTCTAAACGCTCTCTTATAACAACAAGAGAACGTATCTTCTCAATCCAATGTTGCTTGATGGTCTGCAACTTCGATTTCTTCAGAGTGTGATGCAATCTTTTTAGAGTCTGGGCTATTTCCAAAATCCTGGATGTAAACTTTCTTTTCGATTCAAGATATACAATCACACTCTGCAATTGAGAAGCATGCCTTCGAGCCACCCCAATCTTAAACTGTACTTGTCTGATTCGTTTAAAGGTCCTATCGACGCGGTCTGAAACAGATTTTCTGTTACTTTCACGAAGCAGGACCTTTGCTTTTTCGTACACAGCACAATTTAATGTCCAGAGATCTACATCCTCTGGGAGTAATGAGAGCACGTTATTCCCTTTAGCGATTTTGTCCATTTTAATGGAAACCTTTAAATGTACTTTGGTTTCCCTAGACCTCATGTTCCCTTCCTCGGTCGTTGGTGTAGGCGTTACTGTCGGAACCTGAAGGTTCACGGAGGGTTCTTCTTCTTCCTGCTGAAGAAAAGCTTCATGTCCCTTTTTTCGCAGAAAGGATACTTGGTCTCTTAAATACTGAGGTGTCATTTGAGCGTATTGGGGGTACATATTGACCCATCGCTCATGCAACCTTAGCATGTATCCTCTTCTGCAAGGACTACTGTTTTGCCAACATAGCATGATGTCCTTCCGAAGTTGGTCCGTCCATTTAAAACGTACTCTAGCTTGTCCCGGGTCAATGCCTGGTCGTTGCCTGGGTTCTGTCCTATTGCCACTCCCAACTGAACCCTGATCTCCATCCGAGAGAGACCTATTGTGGGTGGCACTGCGCGTTACAGTCGTCGTAACCGCAAATACTCTGTGTGGGAGGTTATCCCAACACAGAGTGGACAATTATATCGGGTGCCCACCCCTATCTGACTTTTGGTCCGCCCCGGGTATTCTAATTTCCACGGTACCTCCCATATCTGAGAGGCCTTCCCCTATCCGCCACCTAGGGAGGCGCCCGATTGGGGTATCAGAAACCCCATCTCAAATGACATTCAAGTACCCGACCCAGTCGGCTAAGAAACTCTGTGATATCCCGTAAAGGGTACCACAAGTCCCTCACCAACCCGATCAAATACCTACACGATGTTCTGTAATGGTCATCTTAGTACTGAGCCAAGTCGGACCAGTATCTTTGAGCTGCTTGGTAACGGATAAACCAAGCAACCCTTTTCGGGTAGTATTATTATTTTTTTTTTTTTTTATTATTTACAAAACAAGTTTAGGAGAGGAAAAAATGCATTTACGCACTTGTTCGTGTGGGACTCGACCACGTGCTGTGGTAATACCTCACTAAAACAACCTCTCCCATTCTTGCTTTACATATTCTAATCCACTATTGCTCCATCCGTCCTGGAGGGTAAGCAAAAGCGTGATTCATTTACTAGAGTTGTTATTTTCGTTTCTTACACTGTTATTCTCACCCATTGCCGCCGATATTCTTAAGCGGTGGTCAAGAACGTTGTATTATTATTATTATAATTATTATTATTATTATTATTATTGTATTATTATCATTATTGTCATTTGTGTTTTGTAGGCTGACACTCTGGAAAGAGTCTAGAAGCTTCTAGAAACTTGGAGGGCTGGGAAGAGGAAACTTTCTGTGTAAGTTTTTTCTACACAGAGCGTTTCCCTATATAAACTGCCCTCTCAGAGCTGTTTGCCAGTCCACTCCGGTACGCCAAACCGGACGCCTCGACTCTTCGTTAATAAAGATAACTTCTACCAATTCTCGACTACCTTATTTTCTTGCAGACCCCTAACCCTCTACCTTTCGGTCGCGTTCTCGGTGTTACGAGTTCCCGCGCCACCATGCGTGTGAAACCTTAACGCCACAACCGCCTAGCATATCCCCGCGCCAGCAAGCGTGTGTGATATCAGTCGCGTAAGCCGCGAACCGGGAAAAACCGCGAAGTGCGAATTTCTCCGCACAACTTGGTGTTACGAGTTCCCGCGCCACCATGCGTGTAAAACCTTAACGCTACAACCGCCGAGCATATACCCGGGCCACCAAGCGTGTGTGATATCAGTCGCGGAAACCGCGAACCGCAAAAAACCGGGAAGTGCGGATTTCTCCGCACGACTTGGTGTTACGAGTTTCCGCGCCACTATGCGTGTGTAACCTTAACGCTACAACCGCCAAGCATATACCCGGGCCACCAAGCGTGTGTGATATTAGTCACGGAAACCGCGAACCGCAAAAAACCGGGAAGTGCGGATTTCTCCGCACGACTTGGTGTTACGAGTTCCCGCGCCACTATGCGTGTGTAACCTTAACGCCACAATTGCCGAGCATATCCCCACGCCAGCAAGCGTGTGTGATATCGGTCGCGGAAACCGCGAACCGTGAAAAACCGCGAAGTGCGAATTTCTCCGCACAACTTGGTGTTACAAGATCATGCGCCTACAAGCGTGTGAATCCTAACGCAGCGTCCACAAAGTTTCTCTCTCCACCGCGACCACCAGCTTTGGTTAAAGCGAGTCGTAACAAAATTTTGCGTCTAATATTCCTTTTGGCGGACATGCCAAATATTCCAAGCTGTAATGCATTAAGAATGAACACTGGATATCTCTTCCGTCCAACAGACGAGTCCGCAACATAATTGCGTACCAGCCTTTAAACTAACACATGTAAATTTTGTGCGTGTACACACAACAGAATGTGAATGTGTTGCGGACTCGTGGCTCCGCCAACGGTTGGGCGGAAGAGTTATTTAGTGTTCATTCTCAATGAATTGCAGCTTGGGGACCCTGCGACCAATATTTAGGGAAAATTCAGGCAATTTCCTGTGCTGTGTGCGCGATTTGGGTATTCTTTACGTAGAACACAGTTAGCAAGAAAATTGGATTTCGGAGCTCTTATAGACACGTTTGGTTTCAAAAAAGCACGTAAACGACATTTTTAACTCAATATAATTGAATAAAAAATTAAAATTCATTTTTTATTTATATTTTTATTTAATTGATAAAGTTTATCAGCATTTATTTATATGGAAAATAAAATAAAAATAATAATAATAATTTCATTGTTAGTTATCATCATTATTATTTATTACCTACCAAAAACTTTTTTTAAACAAAATTTTGCAAACAATGTATATATGGGCCGGCAAAAATTTGGCCCCGGGCCCGGATTTTCTCTCGGCGGCCCAGAGTGTGTGCACAGTAATAAAGTACATGACCGCGCACTAGCCGAACTGAAGGCTTCTCGCCACTGGCACATCCACCCTCATCCGCACTCCTTTCCTTGCAAATAAAGCGAAGCTCTCTCTCCTGTATATAGTCTTCTTGATCTGAATTTAATACATGCTAAGTTTTATGATGAAGTATAAAGAAGCTAAAAATAAATTTAAGAATATTAAATATTAAATTAAATATTTAAAAAATCTTATTTTTAATATCTTCTGAAGCATCTACCTTGAGACTACACATCCAAAACTGTTTTCTGCTCCATTGCTTAAATTTATTATATCCGCTAACGGTTACTTATATCTAATAGTCGGTTATACCTAACAGAAATATACACACGCTGGAAATTAAACGCTCGATCCTAACACTATTAGTCTGCAACCCTTGTGGGGAGCCACCTGGTCCGCCAGTGGGTATCTCCGTCCCTGAGATTGAGGGCGCTAGTTGCGCACTGGAAAGGCGCGAACAGATCTTGCTCCGACATGGCAGAGTGTGGATGCGTTTGAGCGCGTGATACGAAATCGTCTGTGATAATTGTGTAATCCCGACTATGGTTATAAAAATATATGTTTGTTAACCGTTAGTGAGTCTTAGCAAATTCATACCAGTGTTTTCCTGAATATCCTGATCCTTTCTGTGATTAATATCGATTGGAGTAAAAATCAATTGAACACGTGCACTAGAGAGTGTACACGATGGAATTAACAACCTTATAAATTCCACATTGGTGACCCCAGACAAGTGAATACAAAGTGAAAAAGTGCTGGTGCAAGACCCATGTAGAAATCACGAGTAATAGTGAAATTCGAAATGGAAAATAAGTAGTCGGGATACAATCAGAAGACCACGAGGCAAAGACGCTCAACGCCGCCACCTTGATAAATTGCCGCTAAAATCGAAAAACCGATGCCACATGTTAAATGCTTTTTAAATAACGAAGGCTCGGAACCTAAATGTCGCAGAAATTACTTGAAGTACCTTACAATTGTACTGAGAGTAACAAATGCAAAAATTTTTCGCATTTAAATTTGGAAAAAAAACCACACAAATTGGAACGAGAAAAAGCTTTTACTGAGACGAGGATGGATTGAAAGACGATCCAGCTGCCAAGAAGGATGTGCCACGCTGTACCTAAACGCTGATATTGGGAAAGGTGGAAAAAGGGAACCAGTTGAATTCCTTGAGGTGAATCTCAGGAGGTCGTAGCCAAGCAGTGCGAAGATTCGACGTCATATCCCCCTCCACCGCTTCAACCGCATGGTATAAATGTATTGTGTTGTCTGGTATTTTCGTAATTGATACTGAAAACATTTTTTTAGACGGGAATTATTTTTTGAAAATTTTAAATAAATAAAAATAAAAAAATGTTTTATTAAGTTGAGAGTGACGTAGAATCACGGGATATTTTCTTGTGAATTTTAAATTTTGACGACAATGCGTTTTATGAACGTTCGGTATGGGGACAATTCATCGAAGTTGACATTTAGTCAATAGATCTTGTGTATTGAACGTTCTGTTTCAGGCAGCAGCGACAACAAACTGATTATAATGTTATTTAATAAATAAAATTAAATGTTTTAATTGTTCATTAGATAAAATGTTTATATTTTAAAATGAATATTCGAATGACGAATCAGTATTAATTTACAAATTACAATTTGTCTGATATTAAAAGTTTTTTTAAACACAAAATGCAAATTTAAAAATAAATGTTATTATTGATCTAATATTTAAAGATTTCTCTTTCGAGATAATGTGAACATTCGTAAATAGAATTCTGGGTTATTCCCAACAATAAAAAAAAATAATAAATAAATAAAATTCAATTTAAATTCAATAACGCAATGAATTGTCAAAGGTATCTGTGTATGTGTGTGTTGTCCTATATACATTGAATCAAAACTGATTATAATTAATAAACGAATGATAGGTACATTCACAGTGCTCACACATAATGTATTGTTTTGGTTTTCCGTGGTAAATTCCATTTAATATAACGCAGGACAAGTGACCTGATCGAAGTGACATTGAAGCGACTTTTCGGAACAATTTTAATTTTGAGTAAATTCGTGATGATGTTGATTTGCATCGTAATAAATTGTCGTGAACTCTGCCGGTCCTGTATCAAGGGTTAATTTCAATAATTTTTGTTCCCGTGTAATAAGAAAAACGCGCGCAAGTGGAAAAGCTGAAAGTTTTAAAGGTTTCGAACCAAATTCAACTCAGCTGACTGGTCCTCGGGCAAACAAAACATTTAACTTGGATCTAAGCGAATCGAGTTACGATTTATTAAGCAACGAGACGTTGGTAAGATCAAATAAAACACTACTTACGCTACCGAAAAATTCTCCTCATCGTGAATTAATTAAACAAAAAAGTTCGATTTCCTCTGAAAATAATTCGGATACATTTGGTGAAAATTCAACGGGTGTCGGAACATCAACCCAAATCGCTTTAGAAAAATCGTCTGAAAAAAGCTTGGCAGTTTCGGAAATAACGAATTTTAATACGAATAACAAGGAAACACTTCCGGAAAAAATTATGGCGCCTGGTGCTGATACAGCAAGTCAAAAGTCGGTTATACGATTACCCCCTTTCAATAAAAACGACCCAGACCTTTGGTTTAATCAAGTTGACAGGTTGTTAGCACGAAATTACGTAGTAACGAAAGAAGACAAGGGTGACGTTTTGATAGCAGTAGTCGAGTCCGAAATATTAACTTGCGTACGATGCTTAGTTATGCAACAACCGACTCCTAAAGACCTTTATACACAGATAAAAAAAGGGTTGTGCTCAAATTTCGGAACGAGTGACGAGCAAAGATTGCGACAGCTCTTAAAGGGAGAGGTTCTTAATGGGAAACCTTCTTTTATACTTAGCCAGATGAGGAATATAGCGAATAATCAGTGTAGTGACAGCGTACTTCGATCTCTTTTTATGGAACATTTACCGTCACTGCATCGGCAACTATTAGCTCTCAGCGCTACAAAAGATTTAGTTAAACTCGCGCAAATGGCCGATAAAATCACGGAGGAAATGCTGTCACAAAATATTACGCAACAAACCGTAACAAACGTCGCAGCGATCGAGAAACCGAATACAGCGCTAGAATTAAAAATTGACGCGCTAACTACTGAACTCACGGATTAAAAAAAAAATTTAATAATAACAATAGAGGTCGAAATTGTTTTCGTTTCCGTTATAATAATAATAATAATAATCGAAATCGGTCACGATCTGCACCTCGTTTTAATGGCCAGAAAAACAGAACCCGTCCCAAACAGAAACACGATATCTGTTGGTATCACTGGAAATTCGAAGATAAGTGCTTGCCGAATAAGTGCACTGCCCCGTGTAATTGGTCACAAAAAAATAATCCGGGAAATTAGGAAAGCCTCACCGCACTGACGCTATCGGTGGAATTAAAGGCTCCAAGCGTCTCTTTCTAGATGATAAAAAAACGAGTTTGAGTTTTTTGATTGACATAGGCTCGGATATATCTATTATACCTCATAACGGGAAATTAGATATTCCTCCTACGGAAATTGTTCTTTTCGCGGCAAATGATTCGAAAATAGCAACGTATGGATCAAAGATCTTAAAAATTGATTTGGGACTAAGACGTGAAATAAAATGGGACTTTTGCATTGCCGATGTGCCCTACCCGATAATTAGCGCGGATCTTTTAGAGGATTTCGGATTTTACGTGGATCTTCGCGGTCGGAGATTAATTGATTCGGTTACAAATATTCATGCAAACGGGACGCTTAAGCTGGCAGAATTTAGCAGCATTAGTAGAATTAACCGTGCCTTAGAATACGCGAGCTTATTGGAAGAATTTCCCGAAATAACCAGTTTACACCAGTCGACAAAGGTATCGAAGTGTAACACGGTGCACAACATTGTGACGAACGGGCCACCATTAGCTCAGCGTGCGCGTCAGTTAAATTCCGAAAAATTAAAGATCGTTAAGGATCAATTCCAAGAGATGATAAACTCAGGCATATGCAGACCTTCGAGTGGACCTAGGGCATCACCTGTAGTTATGAAAGAAAAAAAAGACGGTTCTTGGCGAATATGCGGAGATTACCGACGATTAAATTCGGTAACGGAACCTGACAGGTACCCAGTTCCATATCTGCAGGATTTTGCAGCAAATCTGCATGGGAAAACAATTTTTTCTAACACACGCACCGAAAGTACAATCTTTCTGACCTGTGAAGAGGTCAGAAATTGAGTCTTTCCCAGCGACATTCCCTCCCCGTGACGTCATTAACAGGGAGGGAATGTACATTCCCTCCCTGTTAACACTTGTTTCCTTGTTACTGCACTGAGAAAAATGGATGTTTAGGATTAGATGTTTAAAACCAGATAGTAACGCTTAACCTGTAAATATTAAAGGTTAACATCTAAGATATTAAATTTTAACATCTAGATATTAAAGTTTAATATCTTAAATATTAATTAAATTTTAACCAGGCTTGTGTCCGTAAATAGTCTGATTCACTATAAAAGTAAATTCTATAGTGAAGTAGACTATTTACGGACCCAAGCCTGATTTTAACATCTAGATATTAAAGTTTAATATCTAGATGTTAACTCTGAACATCTAGATAGCTGTCCCTATGTTAAGTGATAAATATGTTAAGCGTTAACATCTATGTGTTAAGGGTAAACATCCATTTTTCTCAGTGCAGTAACAAGGAAACAAGTGTTTCTTGATAAATCCTTATGAGAAATAGAGTTTTATGGCAATTACGCATGCAAAATAGCGTTTTATGATAATCACGCATGTGGAATAGTGTCTCATAAGAATTACGCATGCGGAATTGTGTTTTATGATAATGAGGCATGCGGAATGGACAGAAGCCCAAGCGCATTTTCTGTTGATTGTCACTCTGCGAATGATAACTAATTTTTATCAGCAAATGTTTTTATACTTTCGGTATACGTGTGTTAGAAAAAATAGTATGTGCAACACGGGAGAAAAGTGATTATCGACTCGTGAGTTTGTAGCACGAGCCGAAGGCGAGGGATGCAAACACATGAATTATCATGAATCACTCACTTTCCTCCCTAGTTGCACAATATACTATTCTCAAAGCTTGATCTCTTTAAAGCGTACCATCAGATACCGGTTTCAGACGAAGATATTCCAAAAACGGCGGTAATTACCCCGTTTGGTTTATTCGAGTTTACGGTCATGACGTTTGGCTTGAGGAACGCTGGACAAACGTTCCAGGGATATATCTTCCGGGCTCTTGGAGATCTTCCGTATGTGTTCGCTTACATAGATGATATATTGATCGCTTCGGGATCGCGTGAAGAACACGAAAAACACCTTCGTGAGGTGTTGTCTAAATTAAAAGAATTCGGGCTGCGAGTGAATATTGCGAAATGCCAATTCGGTAAGTCAGAATTAGAATTCTTAGGTTTTATTATTAATAATGAAGGTTGTAAACCAACGCCACAAAAAGTGGAGACGATAATTAATTGGCAAAAACCTGTGACGAATAACGACCTGAGACGCTGGTTATGGTTGGTTAATTTCTATCAAAAAGCTTACCGCACGCGGCACAAGCTCAGGCACCCCTTCACGAACATCTTCGCGATGTGCGAAAAAACGATAAAAGGAAAGTACAATGGAACACTGAATCGGAAATGGCTTTCGAAAAGATAAAAAAAGATCTCGCTGATGCAGTAACTCTATCTCACCCATGTGATAACGCTGAAACACGGTACAGTACTTATGATCGCGAGCTGACCGCGATTCATGAAGCGATTAAGCATTTTAAATATATGGTAGAATTTTGTAATTTTACAGTCGTGACGGATCACAAACCATTGATTTACGCGCTTACGCAAAAGTCTGACAAAATTTCTAAACGTCAACAAAGACAAATCAAATTTATATCACAGTACACGAATAACATTCAGCACATTTTGGGGGAAGAAAACGTAGTCGCCGACGCCTTATCACGCGTAGAATCAATCTGTATGCCCACCATTATAACGTTCGAGAAACTCGCCCTGGAATAAAAAAATGATGAGCTGAAAACTATCCAAGATTCGGGTAATTTAGCAATCAAATTACGTAAAATTACATTAGGGGAAGAGAAAAATGACGTATGGTGCGATACATCCGGCAAACAAATCCGTCCTTTCGTTCCTAAATCAATAAGATACCAAATATTCCAGTTATTTCACGGAATCTCTCACTCGAGTGCAAGAGCTACGTCGAAAATTATAAAATCTCGATACGTATGGCCGTCAATAAACAAAAATTTAAAAACGTGGACCAGAAATTGTGTTCAATGCCAGCGCGCGAAAACGGGGAGACATGTACACGTTCAACCGAAACAATTCGATCTGCCAAAAACGCGATTCAAACACGTCCATATGGACATAATTGGCCCTTTACCGGATTGTGAAGGATATTGCTACTGTCTAACGATGATGGACAGATTCTCGAGATGGCCGGAAGCTATACCCTTAAAAAATATAAGCGCTCAAACGGTTTGCAGGGCGTTCTTTGATAATTGGATCGCGAGATTCGGAAGTCCCGAAACTTTGACTACGGATCAGGGAGCGCAATTCGAGTCGAGAATGTTCACGGAATTACGGCGCATCATTGGTTGCGATAGGATCCGCACCACGGCTTATCACCCAGCGTCGAATGGTCTAAATGAGAGATCTCATAGAACTTTGAAAGCTGCAATAATGTGTCACTCAGGGAGCGATTGGTTATACTCATTATCCACGGTACTATTAGGAATGAGAATTCACATTTCAAACATCGGATCATCCCCTGCAGAATATATGTTCGGGACGACATTACGAGTACCGGGAGAATTAATAATGCCCGAGGACGAGGTCATTGACCCGAAAAATTTCCTTTCTGAGTTCCGCCGCTACATGAACCAACTGCGTGCAGTTCCGGTGGAGCGTCATGACAATAAAAAAGTATTTGTCCATCGGGAATACCACATAAGGTAGTAAAAAGAATAAACGATAGAGTTTATGAAATTGAGGTAAATGGGAAAAATAAAAACGTATCCATAGAGAATATTAAACCTGCTCATTTTGTACCGCTTGAACAGCAGATAAAATTTCAAAATAATGCTCGCGAAAAATCGGTCGACGAGGGAATTGTTAGAATTTCGAGTAAAATTGGTTCATTTTCAGCGACACGGCCTGTTTACAATATTGAGAAATACGCGTCTCGCGCAGGAAATATTCCTACAGAAATTGTTATCGATCGTAACGAACCAGAAAATGTCGAGACAATAAATGCAAAAACAAACAATGTAAATGATGGGAATTCGGAACGGGATAACGAAGTTAGAGCATCGTGTAATAATGATAATACTGAAAATCAGACTAAATTCGAACAGAATGTAAAAACGACAAACGAACGCGTAGATAAACACGTTAGATTTGTTCCGAACCAAATTGCAAGCTCAAGCACTGTGAATGAGCGACAGAGGAACGTTAACGTAAATACAAATAAACAGTCGATGAATGAGACTAAAAAAATTGAGAAACGCGCTAAATATGTTCCCGCAATATTGCGAAGAGGAGCGAACTTGAAATAGCTGTAATATTAAAGATGTAACGGTACCTTATAAAAGCAAAAAGATAAGGGAAATTATTGAATACATATAATAATTAGATAATTGCAATAAAATCAAATTCGCATCCTATAATTCCAGTTAAAACAAAAACCGTTCCTTACTTGCAAAGAAACAAGTCGTCACTCGGGGGGAGTGTGTGGGGAGCCACCTGGTCCGCCAGTGGGTCTCTCCGTCCCTGAGATTGAGGGCGCTAGTTGCGCACTGAAAAGGCGCGAACAGATCTTGCTCCGACATGGCTGAGTGTGGATGCGTTTGAGCGCGTGATGTGAAATCGTCTGTGATAATTGTGTAATCCCGACTATGGTTATAAAAATATATGTTTATTAACCGTTAGTGAGTCTTAGCGAATTCATACCAGTGTTTTCCTGAATATCCTGATCCTTTCTGTGATTAATATCGATTGGAGTAAAAATCAATTGAACACGTGCACTAGAGAGTGTACACGATGGAATTAACAACCTAATAAATTCCACACCCTAACCAACTAACCACGCAACGCACGCTGCAGGGGTTTGTAAGAAACTTAAAGTCATTCTTACTGTATACTATATTCTGCATTTCACGCCTTTAATCTGGATAACTGAAACTCGTTCTATTATTTCACTAAAAACTTATTTATACAATTTCAATAAGTGAATATTCACTTCTTCGTAAGTGTACATGGGCGATTCCATGTGAGATTTACATGCAGATTTTAAATTCGGCCAAACATATTTTTTTTTATTCTGTATTGAAAAAAATACGCAATTATTTTATATTGTTTTTGGTAGCTTACTTTTCGAGTTATGTGTGAATTTGTAAAATTTTTGGTTTTTAAAAGTATACCTATTTTTAAACACATATATCTCTGAAACTGTGCACTACAGAAAAATTTTTCCAGAAGAAAAAAGTTTAGTTTTTCCTCGACTTTTAAACAATTTTAACAAACAAACAAAAATTTGCATTTTATAAAAAAAATAACAATTTTTTATAAACAAATTAATTTATTTTTATCCCACAGGCACAAACATGGCACTTTTAGATGCCTGTAGGCGGGGTCTAAACGCATTCATTTATTCGACCTGGTGAAAATGGCCGCTATTTTCATACGGTCAAACAAGTGGACGCATTTAGACCTTAACCTACAAACATTTAAAAGCACCAAAGTTTGTGCCTTTGGAATAAAAAGTATCGTAAGCAACACGGGTTTAAAGGTAGCCATTTGTTACTTAATATACTATTTTAATTTAGGAGATTTTTTTTTAAGATACGTGGGAGAAATAAGAAAAGTATGCAGAAGGTTTCAGAGTGGGCCTGATGATCTTAATGGGTTAAAATGAATTTTTCTTTATCCCCTATCCAAAACTACACTGAGAAACTAATTTGTTTTGCTGTTTTAGCAACCCATATGCTGCCTTAACAAATTTTTTTGTTATTTTAACAAAATAAGTTGCAGGTGCTATATTAACAACTGGCACAATGAATTGCGCGCTACGCGCGAGCCTCTTTTATCGTACCGTTGATAGGCTCTTTTCTTATAGAAATATTTTTGAATTATATTATTTTGTGCCTCAAAAGGGTGATATTGTAACTCTGCTATTTTATAATTTGCTAAATGTCATAAATACTCGTTGAAAATGACTGTAAATTTCAATATTAGAAATTAATATTTTGCAACAACTGTTTATTCATTGAACTTCTGAAAAGTTTATCAAACGTATGTACTTCAATCTCGCTATTTAGGTGTTCGCTAATATGAATTTAAAGTATCTCTTTCTCCCTATTTCTCTCTCTCAATGACTCACTAATTTTTGTACTATTTTTCACTTACTTATAGTAAGAAATGTCTGCTTTGCACTGAGAAGTAATACATTAGGTCTGAATGTTACACTAAAACGCAAAAAATATGTAATAAACATTTTTGTTTGTTATTATTTTACACTGACAGAATAGAGTAGTGATAAAAGAGATTGCCTGTTTCTGCAGCTGGGATATACTTCCGAAAGCAACACAATTCCGATTTTTTTTAAACTTATGCACTGATTACGAAAATTATAGTCAAAATTGGCACAAATTTGATGTTTATGTTAATAATGATAAAAAACCTAAAAAATAATGAATTTTGACACATATCTGAAAAAGACGCAAAATTTCAAAAAATAGTTTCCACAAAAGTTGTTAGTCTAATTGAAATACACATTTTATGTTCTTTTCTTTATTTCAAAAAAATCTATAAATGGAGAAAATTTTTGAGAGGCATCTCTCTTATCTTTGAGAGCACATCTCTCCCAAACTTTTGACTGGTGAAATCTAATGCACTAGTTGTGGGAGGCATGCGCATCTAAGACTTTTACTACTGTATTTTCCATGTATCTATTTGGGCGCGCATGTCTCCCAAAGAAAAGAGGGCAGCCGACCGTATTGGTGCAGCTTTAATCTCAAATTTTCCTCCGTGATAGTTTTCAAGAAAAAAGCAAAAAACTGGAAACCACCATAAACACAGTCTATGCTTACATAAGTACAAAATACGTTATTTGTAACATAATTTACGTATTTTTGTGTAATCTTTTGAGTTGGTTTGTTGTTTCGGGGGTCCTCGCCCCCGAACCCTACCATCGTGCAAAGGCGTTTGCAGACGAGGGTTTTGGAGGGGGCGATATATGAGATATAAAGAGATAAGAATAAAGTGCTATCTGTTTTTCTCTCATATGATAATCTAATGCTTTTGGGAGGGGCGATCGCCCCCATCGCCCCAGCTGGATCCGCATCTGGCTTGAGCTTTTTCCGTATTTCCGTCCCGCAGAATTTTCTTATGACATTTTTAGGATCTGCAAAAACCTGGTGAACCTCTGTAGTTCTAGATTTCTCTAAAGAGGAGGTTTCTCGCAAGTTCGTGAGTACATTGCCAAGTGTGAAAAGTGCAGTAGTCAAAGTGTCTTGCTTCTGAACTCTTTTGACTCCCATCTTGATTTCCACGTCCCCTTTCTACAACTCGTAGATGATCTATCTGGACTCGCAAGGTTCCTCCTTCTTTTTCGTAAATTCGTCGTTCATCTTGTCCCCTTACTTTTTGTATTTCAATTTCCTTCCATATTTGAAAAATTGTTTCTCGATCAGACACTTTGCTAGGATCACGCTCCTTTTCTAACAACCCTTCTTGGGATTCATGGAACGCATCTTTCGGTAAACCACCGTCCGCCATTTTTGCTCACTCACTTCTACACTAAAAGTTCAAAATGCCACTTTTGAATTATTAGAAGTAGAAGGTCCAGAATCAAACACACGGGTTCGATTATGTAATTTGATTTGATTCCGAAATTATTTGATTTCGCGTGACTTCACCTTTTTTTACTTTTAACTGTCAAAACTTTCGATAACAAAAGTCAATCAAAGAATGTGCAAAGAATGAATGTGCGTAGGTACTGTAGAATACGACTGCGCATCGTGGCATTTTTATGTATCTATTGCCATGTCATTTTCTCTCGTGTCATTTTTCACGTGTGGTCGCGAAAAAATGACACGAAAATGAATAACACGTATCCGTGCCATTATATTCATGTCACATTTTTCCATAACGCTCATACGAGCCCAACACCCATTTTTACTCTGACTCTCGTCCTCAAACGTAAAGCGCAATTTGACACCTTCCACCAACTTAATCTTTTTTTTCTGAGTCTTGCGCATTAGTTATTTAAGAATTTAAATTGCTAACAGGATTAATTGGATTAATTAGTTTCCCATTCTTCTTGTTATTGCCGCGTTACCAGGTTTAATTCGGCCTATTAGTTACTCCAGTACGGTTTCAATTTATCTATGTGATCTTTGAGAAGATCAACTGCTTTTTTAACCTCGTTGAACATGTTCTTCTTGGTTTTTGTAAATCTCTTTAATGACTTTAGGTTGACTTAAGTTTTTCAATTTCCAAGTCTTTTAGGCGTAGAGCCTCTGTAGTCCATGTTGATTTGTTGTCCGTAGCGTTATCGAGTATGGGGCCGAGCCATCCACCTCCATATTCCTAGTATCAAAGAGAGTTTGGATCCCTCCAAACACCGCGGATTCTGCACCCCAGGTTGTCGAAAGATATAAGTTGTCTTGATTTTGCTATAGTTAAAGTATGAAATATAAACTGTCTTTCTAGGGGGGGGGGGGCAGCAGCCTCCTACTACCCCAACGTGGGTATGTCCATGCCTCAACCGTACAATGGATTAACCTCAATTTATATATATATATTATGATTTAATATTATGCTATTCAGTTCGTGCGGTCAGTTTTCAGACTTTCTTGGATTGTGTATATATTTACAAAGAAAAATATAGTTCGACACATGTATCCGTGCGAGCCATATGCTTGTATTATAATATGTTATTATTTGTCATGTTTCTTGAAGCCAATCCCTACTCAGAATAGAACTGAACTCGAACGTAAGCATTTTATAGTAAAAGATAGTTAGGCTCAGGCTCGGACTCAAATCACTTTTTAGCTATGTCGGCAGTAAAACTGAGTAAAATTAAGAGCTCCCAATTGTCATTGAAAGACGTCAAGAACTCTTTCAATGTTATTTTAGTTCCTTAAATGTTAATAAAGTTAAATATCTTTTAACACAGTTGAGTCAATTGATTTATCAACTGTAAACTGGCAAGTTGCCAAATTGACATTAGTTTCGTGATAAAAAAATGATTAGATAGTGAGTTTGGTACAGAACTCTCAAAATTTGAATAAGTGAATATTCACTTATTTAGATGTAAAAAGTCTTACACTTTTTCAATAAGTGTATATATATTTATATACAAATAAGTGATATTTCACTCTTAATAAGTGCAATTTTTTACTTATTTTGAGTGCATATACACTTATTAAAATAATTGAAAGATTTTTGACTTACTGAGATTTAGAGAGAAAAAATAACACTTTTATTGATTTCTTGTGGCTTGGTCTTTTAAACTCCAAAAAAGTGAGACTTTCATAGAATTTGCTTCAAAGTTGGTTTTTAATTTACAATTTAGTTGCTTTTTTTTCTTTTTCTCAAATTTTAAACTTATAGATTTTAAATCACTAAAAAATTTGATTTGAAAAAAATATATTTAAAAAATACATAATTGAAATATCTTTCAGGAATTGACAGCTATCGTAAAATTGGTACCGAATTCTGTGGAAAAGCATAATGTCACTGGAACTCTAATGATAGTTCAAAGTGGGGCAAATGGTCCAGTCACAATAACAGGTTCAATTTTGGGACTTGCGCCTGGTTCTCATGGTTTTCATGTTCACGAAAAAGGAGATCTAAGCAAAGGTTGCATATCAGCTGGAAAACATTTTAATCCTGAAAAAGTAAGAAAATAAAGAAAAATAATTTAAAATTCTTATTTTTATTTTACTATCAACTAAACATTAACCTCCCCTCCACCCCAATAAAAATAACTAACTCAAAAGAATAAATTAGATATCTTAAAGAAAGAGTTGAGACACAAATTTTTCTTTTGAATGGTTAGGATAATCCGGAACCAAAAAAGCTAAAAAGAGCATCAATTTAAAATAAATTAAAATAAATCTATTTATTTTTTTTAATTCCACACTGAAAAAATTAAAGGACAATTGCTGCATCGTGTACAATTTTTAATAAAATAACTAACTTCACAATTATTACTTTGCATGTAATTTTCTCGGTATGAAGTTAACGTTTTTTAAAAGGTTCAACAACTGCACTTCAAAAGTACAGCAACTGTCTTTTAATTTTTTCAGTGCAGTGAGAAAAAAAAATTAAAAAGAATTAAAAAATAGTAGTAAATTAATAAGAGTACATCAGTTAGAATATTCAATTTTTTTGTATTTCATTTCTTAGCCGTGGTAGGTCTTATCGTATTTATAATTACACTAGAACCTGTATTATTCGGACAGCTCGGGCCTGTGTCCAAATTCTCAAGGTTACCTTGACGAAAAACGCGCAAACATGCAGGGCAGTACGAGGAATTTTAGGCTTGTTCGTCCCGCTTTAGCACCTAGAGTTTCCTAATAAAAAAGATTTGAATAATACGAGTTCTAGTGTATCTTTAAAAGTAAATATCAACAATTAAACTTAAGTAGCTGCTCTCTAATAAAGTGTTTGGCTTCTGCACTGGAAGTCCAAGTTCAAATCTTTGGTCCGACATGACATTCTGTGCTGTGTGGTTAATACTGCACTATCACCCTAAATCTTAAAAATGTCAACTTCTCAAGATGACAATCGGGTCAATTCAAAATTTTCAATGTAAGTTTTTGGCACCTTTTTGTATGGACTTTTGATTTGGGAAAGATTGTCATGCGCAATAAACAACTGTAACTCGTACTCTGTCTTTAGGACCTCTAATAGATTATTGGTAATTCCAAAATTTGAGTTTGAAGCTCTTTACAATTTCATCTAAAGAAAATCCCTTATAAAAAAAGAAGTACTTAAAAAAATAGCCCGAAATAATTCCAGGTCGTGAAATAAATAAATTTATTTGGTTTAATCGACCAGGAAGTGCATCAATTTTAATTTCTATTAAAGGAATTGTAAAGGATTGAATTACATCATCTGATAAATTAAATAAGGAATTTCTCTCTCCATTGTTAATCAAAGCAATGCCCATTTAAGTTCATATGAGTCACACAGTAATAGCGCAACGCTTGGCATTGTAGCATTTATACTTCCCCCTTTCCGTTTCGTGTCATCTGCAATTGCTTGCTTTAATTGCTTTAATTTTAAAAAGTGCACCTCATTTATAAATGTATTATTATGAATTTTTGATGAATAAACAATTATATATATAATTGATGTTACCTTCAAATTTCGTGCCTTTTCTATATCTAACCTGTAAGAAGCAACGTTGCCAAACGTTCTGCTATGTAACTGCTGATTGATAAAATACGGTGTTTTTTTAACAAAATAATTATTTTTGAGTCTTTTAGATGAGGTTTGATCAATGTTTTTAAAAGTAAGCGAACATTAGTTATTTAATTAAAATAAGATGACAAACTTTTTTATTATGTATGAGAATTTTAAGTAACATATGTCTATCATATTTCTCACAATTTGAGATTGAAGACCATGAAAATGCAGTTTCCCATAAGATACAGTGTAAAATGTTAAAAAAGAAAATTGTTTATAAGTTTTAATTCTTTTTGCGAGAGATCTTCCTTAATCGAAGTTGAGTGTTTATAGGTAAAACGTGATGCATTCAAGCAAGATTAAAAAGTCTCGAAAGGAGAGATTCTCAAAATGCATCACTATTAATAAAGTACTCGGAAGAAGTACTGGTAAAAGTACTGGTAAAAGTTCCTAAGTAAGTGCTGGTATACATACTGGAGAAGCACTCAAAACTCCAGTACTTTTTCACCAAACATTGGCATTAAAAAATATTGCGCTAAAAAGCTACTAAAGTTTCTCATAGTACCTAGTTATAACAGTATATTTACTCCAGTACTTTTTTTGTATTTCTTCCCAGTACTTATTTAAGTACTTCTATTTTATAAGGGAAAAATTTTATAAGTAGAAAAATAAAACAAGATATGCACAAGTACACACAGAACCTAATTTTATTTATCTACATTTACTTTAAAGTCCAATATAAAACGTAAACCTTTAATGGTCAGGAAGTTATATATGGAATAAACTTCCAAAAGACTCATACTTCAGATTGTAATGAAACTTGTACTTACGTAAAATTTGATGCGCTGATTACGAAAATTATGGTGGAAATGGGCGACTAAAGGACAGAAAAACTAATATGTAGGGATTAAGAAAGTTGAGTAGGATAACAAAGAGGCGATTGAAAAGGATAGGAATAATCAGTGCCGGTTTTAGGAGTTTTAGCGCCCTGTGCAATATAAGAAACGGTGCCCCCCCAACCTAACTCATTTTTTAGTTTTTGAAGTACTTTAGGATATTTTAATTATTTACCGAGATATTGGCGAAAAACCATATTTTTTCAAATAATTTCCCATCCCTGGCCAGGCCCGACGAGAGGGGGGGGCAGCAGGGGTTTTTCCCCCGGGCACAGGGTCTCGTTGGGGCCCTCCTCCAAAAATCGGCTACTAAAAAAAAAAAATATCCATAGAAGGGGTCATTAAAATTTTTTACAAGCCAATAGGGCCCGTCTTTATATTTTTCCCCGGGGCCCGAGCTGTCTCTTCACGGCCCTGTTTCTGGCTTCCAGTAATAAACTTTTTGCAGGCTCCCCTGACTGATTATTTGTTTTTGAGCTAAAAGAAAAGTATTCCAAAAGGAAATGCTACAAATTTCGCAAAATTCGGAGAAGTAACGATTTTGCAATATTACTAAATAAACCAATGAGCAATTGAAAAATATTAAATAAATGGATTAAGGTTATGTAACTCTAAAGCAAACTTAAGTTCATAATGAGGCGCATAAATATTCCTTTAAACCCATTTAGCCTAACACCACATAGCCTAAAACTAGAGATCCTATAAAGAGAGTTGAGACACAAGTGTGATGGCTCGTGATTGATTGCGATCAGCCCTATCCGACTACTGGTCATTCCCATTGAAATCAGTGCGCCTTTCGTGATGCCTCGAAACTCGAAATTTTAGATGTCGCCACTTTCTTGTCCCCTCCAGAAATGCGTTGTTTCTATATAAATAAATTCTTTTTCAACAATTTAAAGTTATAAAATTTTTTTTTTTATTCAAATATGTAATACAAAGGAGAGTAAATTCAAATATAGATTGATTTTCATAAGTGTAAAAGTGTGATTTCAGTGATAAATGGTAAGAATCAAATGTTTTTTGTCAAATTGCAAGTCAGGTTATCTCATACTCCAGGAAAAAGATTGCGGTTTTTCTGTGCCGAAGGATGAGGAATTAATTAAAAAGTGTCAAAATGATATAAACAGAATAAATTTTATGGTTAAAAGCGTGGTAAAGTGCTATCATGATTTTCTCTGACAAATTATAGTTAGTTTGACAGCATGGGTAACATGAAGTTATAAAGACCGACACATGACAATATTATTGCTTTAACCGCTTTAAAATAGACACAGTATCTATGCATAAAGTTTAAATTACAGTTACATATATACTTAAAAGACCAAATTTCAAACAACTTTGTTCGGCACAGAAAACCCGCAATTTTTTCCTGGATTGTGACATAACCTGACTTGCAATTGGACACAAAACATCTGATTTTTGCCATTTATCACTGAAATCACACTTTTACACTTATGAAAATCAGTCTATATTTAAATTTACTCTCCTTTTGTATTACATATTTGAATAACAAAATATTTTTTTATAACTTTAAATTGTTGAAAAAGAATTTATTTACATAAAAACAATGCATTTCTGGGGGGGACAGGAAAGTGGCGACATCTAAAATTTCGAGTCTCGAGGCATCACGAACGGCGAAGTGGTTTTTACAACAGTCAGATAGGGATGGTTGCGATTAAACCGGAACCAGAAGTGATTTTGTAATGTTGCAACATAACCTCAAATATTAAACGATCACGTCAATTCAAATTTTTCAATGTAAATATTTCGCGCCTTTTAACTAGAACTTCTGGTTTTGGTTTAATCGCGATGCGCAGAAAAGAACTGTGTCTCAGCTCTCTTTATAGGAGTTGAGTGAAACTTTGAAATGTTTCACTAAGCCTTGAAACTTTCATGAAACATATCATTCGGCCAAAGTTCCATGAAACTTTACAACCATACCTGAAAGTCATTTCGCCTAAAATGCATTTAACTGGAAAAATGTGACATTCACACTGTAAAAGACCTTTGGGACTTTTCCAGTATAAAGGGAACTATTATTACCCACTATAAAAGCGGAACTTTTACTCTCGATAAAAACAAAAATTGTAGGTTATGTAATTTTCCGTATGAGACATAGAGGGTAGGGATAGAGCGGGATAGAAAGGTATAGATTAGAGATTGAAAGTTATAGGGAAAAAGTAATTATTTGCGATTACTGATCATGATGATTTAGATGGAGATTGAAAGAGATTAAAGGCAATAGAAAGGGATAAGCTGATATGGATTAAGGAATGAAAGTTATATGAAAAAGATAATTGATGGCGATAAACTGGACATGGTGATTAAGGTGGAGATTGAAAGAGATTGGAGGCAATAGAAAGAGATAGGATAATAGAGATTAGAGATTAGAGCTTAAAAGTTATAGGGAAAAGGCGATTAATGGTGAAAGCTGATCATTATGATTAAGGTAGAGAATGAAAGAAATTGGGGTCGATAGAAAGAGATAAGAAGGTATAGAGTCGGGATTAAAAGTTATACCTTTTCTGTATCTCTTGCTATAACAGAGATAAGAAAAGGTAAAAAGTGATAAGATTTTTATCCCTATACTTCCAGTAGATATCCCCAAAAATATAAATACGATGTGGAATAGAAAAAGATAAGAAAGGAAGATTAAAAGAGACAGGAGTAAGAGTGATAAAAGGTAGTCAAGTAGAGGAACGATCTGTCAGTATATCGTCCGTTAACTCAGTTGGTAGGGTCCTTAGGTTAACAAGTATCAATTCTCGCGAGGCTAGGAAAGACTTCTTCGTAGCTGACGATTTTTCAGTATTATACACGTTATATAGTAGATTAATTTCAGTATATATATACTGAAGTTCATATTAAAATACTAAAGTAATTGGGTATTTAAAATAGTAGATAAGCGAAGAGACAGAAGGAGATTACGTTTTTAAAGAAGGAGATAGAAAGGGGATAGAAAGAAATTTTAATAGTTGATAGGCGAAGAGATAGAAAGAGATTTACTTTTTAAAGAAATGGAAAAAAGGAGATAGAAAAGGGATAGAATAAAATAAAAATAGTAGATAGACGAAGGGATAGAATAGATTTATTTGGTTTAGAAAATGATAGAAAGGGAATGAAAAAAGATAAAAATACGAAGCGAAAAGAGAAAAGATAGAAAGAGATAGAAGTTTAGAGATAGAAAGGGATAGTGTTTTAGGAATGCAAAATGGATATATGAAAGGGATAAAAGAATTGTGATCTCTTTCTATCCCTGCTAAGAGTAAAAAGATAAAAAGAGAAAGAAATAGACGGAAAAAATAAGTTGTCTAAAGGCCGTAGCCGGATAAGCATGTGTCTGCGGCCCCCGCTCGGATTTCATCCATATTCATAGGATTGAGTACCCTTAACATGAAACTTTTTTTCGCTAAGTATTAACTTTTGAAAATTATTTTTTAAAAAGTTATGGCACTTTTTTGAAAAAAATTAAAATTTGATTTTTTCTTAAGTGGATGAATCGATTTATTCGGGAAAAAAATATGTTATAAGGGAAGCAAAAATGCATTAAAAAAAAATTGGCGATTAATTTTGGGCAGGGTAAGGGGTAGAAAAAAAACATTTTTACTTTCTATAATTTTTTTTTCATAGTAGTTGACTTGGAACAATCACCATATTTTTTTGTTACATCCCTTTTCATCTAAAAAGAAACATATATTTTAGGCAGCTCGATCTGAAGGGTACTTGACTGTGAAAATTAAAAAAAACTGATTTTTGGCCCCTAAAATACATGGTATATCACGGAAAGGAGGGGCCAACCTATTTTTTACTTGAGCTTTTACTTCCTATCTCATTAATGAGCGCACCGAAATAAATTATGAACATACGAGTCATATATTATTAAAATTAGCCAATTACATTATATGTTTTCCTGAGTAGTAATTGAGATTTTGCATTAGATTTGAACAATTATTGTGTTTTATCGCTTCTGCAGACACATAAAGCAAATCATCTTTTTATTAAAACATATTTCAGATAGCTGATAAATATACGAAGTGTTAGCTAAATATTTACCATATTTCTTCCCTTCAGTTGTTGTTCACTAACTATTTTTCTTTGTAGATAGAAACAATTGTTACGGAACATATTTTCATTCTAATAAGCATTTTAAAACTAATGAATCTATCAAAAATCAATTTCTCGAATATAATAAAACATAAAAAGAATGCATTGAAATTATTATTATCTAAAGACAATTGCTTTACTACAATGTTAATAAATCCAGGCCCTGGCGTAAGGGGGTGGTTAGGGGTTTTAACCCCCCCCCCCCCCCCCGAGAGGTGGAAATTACTTAAAATTTTTTTAATCTTTCTGATAAAAAACTTTTTTTAATAATGAACGAAGTTTTCACACATTTTTTTTAACCCCCTTCCGCAGTCCAAGATTCGGACTCATTAAAGAAAAGACATAGAAATATAAAAGTGCAGAGTCTTTGACTGGCGGGGGGGGGGGGTTAAGAAGTGTGTGAAAACTTCCCAGATAGCACGTAACCTTGCATCAACCTTGCCGAAATGTTTCCGTGCAAGTTTTGCAATATTGACGGGCAACATTGCGGCAAGGTTGCTGCAAGGTTAAAATTTCCCAACTGGCCCAACCTTGCACAGTAAGCTTGCTGGAAGCTTATCGCAAGATTGCACCGCAAGCTTGCAGCAAGGTTGTACGGTAATATTGTTGAAAGATTGCTCGGCAAGATTGCATGGTAAGCTTGCTCCAAGGTTGCTGCAAGGTTGATGTGCAAGGTTGATTCAAGGTTGCAGCAAGGATGTAGCAAAGTTCCGATGAAGTTGCTGTAAAGTCATAAAATACAATTAACGTAATTAAATATGGTCAATTTTCAAATTTTAAAAAAGAAAAGTTTTATTCAAATTAAAGAAATTTTAAAAAGCAGAATTTTATTACCTATGGAAAGAAATTTTTACAACCTTGCAACAACCTTGCACATCAACCTTGCAGCAACCTTGCTACAACCTTGCAGCAACCTTTTAGCAGCCTTGCTACAACCTTGCAGCAAGCCCACCATGCAATCTTGCCGAGCAAACTTGCGACAATATTACCGTGCAAACTTGCTGCAAGGTTGCGGGCAATCTTGCGATAAGCTTCCAGCAAGCTTCCTGTGCAAATTTGGGCAAGGTGGGACATTTTAACCTTGCCGAAATGTTGCCGTGCAAGTTTTGCAATATTGCGGCAAGGTTGCTGCAAGGTTACGTACTATCTGGGTTCGTTCTTTATTAAAAAAAGTTTTTTATCAGAAAGATTAAAAAAATTTTAAGTAATTTCCACCTCTCGGGGTGGGGGGGTTAAAACCCCTAACCACCCCCTTACGCCAGGGCCTGGATTTATTAACATTGTAGTAAAGCAATTGTCTTTAGATAATAATAATTAAAATGCATTCTTTTACGGTTTTATTATATTCGAGAAATTGATTTTTGATAGATACATTAGTTTTAAAATGCTTATTAGAATCAAAATATGTTCCGTAACAATTGTTTCTATCTACAAAGAAAAATAGTAAGTGAACAACAACTGAAGGGAAGAAATATGGTAAATATTTAGCTAACACTTCGTATATTCATCAGCTATCTGAAATATGTTTTAATAAAAAGACGATTTGCTTTATGTGTCTGCAGAAGCGATAAAACACAATAATTGTTCAAATCTAATGCAAAATCTCAATTACTACTCAGGAAAACATATAATATAATTGGCTAATTTTAATAATATATGACTCGTATGTTCATAATTTATTTCGGTGCGCTCATTAATGAGACAGGAAGTAAAAGCTCAAGTAAAAAATAGGTTGGCCCCTCCTTTCCGTGATATACCATGTATTTTAGGGGCCAAAAATCAGTTTTTTTTAATTTTCACAGTCAAGTACCCTTCAGATCGAGCTGCCTAAAATATATGTTTCTTTTTAGATGAAAAGGGATGTAACAAAAAAATATGGTGATTGTTCCAAGTCAACTACTATGAAAAAAAAATTATAGAAAGTAAAAATGTTTTTTTTCTACCCCTTACCCTGCCCAAAATTAATCGCCAATTTTTTTTTTAATGCATTTTTGCTTCCCTTATAACATATTTTTTTCCCGAATAAATCGATTCATCCACTTAAGAAAAAATCAAATTTTAATTTTTTTCAAAAAAGTGCCATAACTTTTTAAAAAATAATTTTCAAAAGTTAATACTTAGCGAAAAAAAGTTTCATGTTAAGGGTACTCAATCCTATGAATATGGACGAAATCCGAGCGGGGGCCGCAGACACATGCTTATCCGGCTACGGCCTTTCCTGCGAATTTGTCACAGAATCTTGGATATAACTGGCAGCATTCTAAATTTTAAAAATGTATGTTTCTAGTAGTTAGATTTCTAAATGTTTGAAAATTAGATTACTTTAAAGAAAATTTAGAAAAAAGTGTTTAATATTTTCAATTATTATGTTTTACAATTTAGATAACTAGTCGTTTAAAATGAAAAAATAGTGTACTATGTTACTGTGTGTGAAAGTTTTAAACACAGTCACTGAAAATAAAAAGACGGTTGGCGCACAATAGTGTTTTAAAATCTAAGCGACAGTCACTGAATATGAAACAGCCGCCCGCTACGTAACAGTGTTCTAAAATCTGTGTGACAGTCACTGAAAACGAAAAAAGCTCGTGGGTGCGTTACAGTGTTCTAAAATCTCTACGACAGTCATTGTAAAGGAAAAAGTCGGTTGGTGAGTTACAGTGTTCTAAAATCTCGGCGACTGTTATTGCAAATAAAATAATAAAAAAATTCTCTCATTATTCCTTTTATTATATATACGTACCATTATACACTTAAACACACAATCTTCTGTCACATTCACAGATACATTCTTGTTCATGTACATTATTCTTTTCCTACCTACTCTCATTCTAACCTATCACTTACACTAGATCGCACACATACATTCCCTAATATAAACGCAAATGTTAATTTATTAACGAAAATTCTCGCAACCGGGTTTCGAACGCGGGTTCTATCGCACGACGATGCTTGAGACGGCGCCTTATACCCCTAGGCCATTCAAGAATACGTGAGAGACTTCGGATTGAAATGAGTGACACTTAACTTTAGCATAATGAGCCTCACGTTTCCTCGATTCCTCGACTGTTGAATAAATTTTAAGTGGTCAACATTTGGAACTATTTTCAGCTTTCGTAAACATCTTTTGTTACTTATTAACCAATAATTTCTCATTTTGTTTTATTACACCAGGATTTAAGTTTAATCGACTGCTTGATGATTCTTGTTATTGTGCTCATGAAAAGGTATGCAATCATATTTCAAGCTTTATGAAAATATGTCCTGGTTTTCATCGACTTTTAATTAATTTTAATAAATAAATTTTTTCCGTGTATTAATATTTAAAATAAATATCTAAAATTTATTTAGTGTGTAACAATGTATTTGTAACGTCCAGAAATCTATTCAAAATTTATATTTTAAACCCCTGATTTATCTACTAGGGATACCCCTAGGACTAAGGGAGCAGGAAAAGAAATGTTAACTGACAATGATTTTATTTAGAATATCAATACCGATTTTATTTATTTTTACAAACTGATCTGAGTGAGAGAGAAACTTCTGCGTTGAGATGACAATTCTTGGAAAGAAAGAGTCCACTGAAAAAAGGTGAAATCGTTAATTGGTTGTCAATGAATAGGATTGAAAGAGATAGAGAAGAAAATATTTGTTACTTACTTTTTAGAATTCTGAATGAGCCTGAGAGTAGTCTTGGAAAAGGATGGTTGACGGGTCTCGCTGGGAAATCCGGAGTCTGCGAGGTGAGAGTGTGTCGGCTTCACAACACAGTGGTCACAGAATACAATTGGTATTGATTTTTTTTCTTTTGCTTTAGACTTATTTCATCACACAAATATATTTCCTTTTATAAAGTTACGAGGACGTAACATATTTAAAATTAATATTTTTAAACTTATTTTCAAAATATAATTTTCAACGCATTTATTAAACGATTAAAACTATTTCAAATATTCTAAATTTGAATTTTAATGAAAAAAGTTTTGGTGTAATTTTTATTAAAACATGGAGAACCATATATTTTGAGATTCAAAATATTTATTTTATTTTCAGTAATTAAATTTCGTATGTTTACAATAAAAATAAGCTTCTATTGTTTATAATTTCCGGCAACGATGATAAAAATCATGATTTTTATTTACAAATCAATTTTTTTAAATTAAAAAAAATAGTAGATAAAATGCATAACAGTTTCTGTTTATAATTTAAAAAAAAATTAACCAATTTTGTACTCTGAAAAATTATAACACACGAGACAAATATAAAAAGAATAAAGAAAAATATTTTAAATATTTATCTAACTTTAAATTTTTAATAAAAATATTGAATGCAGGCATCACAGTATGAATCTTCTTATGAAGATTTTAACTAAGAGTCAAATTATTATACTTCAACTTAGTCAATTTAAAGACTTTAAAAAATTGCTGTAAATAAGGTTTTCAAAGTATTGGAAAATCGTCGCTTTTACGTTCTTCTTTAAACAAAATTTTATTTATTTATTTCATTATTACAGTTACTTTTATTACATAAAACTAAAGATTCGAAGAATTTTTAACATTGTAGTATAAATTAAATTAAATTTTTTCATATTCTAATCAATTGTAATCTATAATAAAAATGTGCATAAAAATGAGATTTTTCTAAACCTTCAAAGGTAAAAAATTAATTTTTGATTGATCTATAAAATATTTATTTAAGATAATGTCAGATAGGTATAAGTTGCTAAAACATTAGACTCTAACATATTACAAAATAAAAATTTTCAAAAAATAGGGTGCGTCCGACTTATTTGAAATATAATGGTTTTACCACTAATAAAAAAACCAGTAAAAATTAGAATTTAATTTTATTTGTGCTACTTGCACTTTTAATGAGTAAAAGTTAAGGTAAATTATGAAATTTATATAAATAAATATTAGGTTGATTAAAATGTTAATTAATTGAAAGTAAGATCTTTTAAATTTTGGATGAATTAAATTTAAACTTGATTAACATTGTAATATTTTGAGCTATTAATATTTGGATAGATTAAAATTTAGATTAATTAAATTTTAGTAAAAATTAAATCTTTGGAAAATTAAAGTCTACATTTATAAAGCATGTAAAAGATGCGAAATGAACAAAATAGATTAAATATAAGATAAACTAACAAAATAGATGAAATAATTGAGTAAAAAATATGAAAAGTTGACGGTCTCAGTGTGTGACCACTGGAAATATATGTTTCATTAAGTTCCAAAAAATAAACATATAATAATATGCATAAAATTTGTTTTCAATTAAACAGTGTTCCAAAATATACGTGCCGAAATAAAAATCATATATAAAACAGTTTATGTTTTGACACTGCTGGGCACTAGAAAGTCTGCGCATCTTCGACGCGCATCGGTTTCGAAGTCTGCAACTTGGTCGACTAATTCTTATAAACCGTGTTTTCGATTCTCTATTTCTAAATTCTAATACACAAGTAATTTAAAATTACGTCAACATCGTTTTAAAATCTATATCAGTGTTCTCTAGAGTTTAGAAAACTGTTTATGGCAACAAGATTCCTTAAAATTATTCAATAGTCGCAGAGATATTAAATAACTTTTTCTAAATATTATATCCTTATGCATTAAAATTTAGATTTCGTTGATAACTTTATAGAAAACAGTTTCATAATAATTAGAACACTTTTTTTTCTATTACTAGGTTTCTAAAATGTATTCAATTTTCATTTAGTAATTCTTTCATAGTCATAGAAGAACTCTGTGACTTTGCAAAATCGTCGCCTATATCCAAGATTCTACAACTAATCGAGCAATATTTAGACAACTTATTTTTTCCGTGTACTGTATAAAATTATAATGTACTATTTAATTTTGAAATGAAAAGTTCATTGTTTAAACAAATTATATGAAAAAATGGATATGCGAGTTTTACTAAATGCAAATACGAAGGAATAAGTTAGGCAAAGTCGTTTGCGTAGTTTCTGCCAAATAGGTAGGCGAGCGCGGACCCCTGATCGGATGGAAAAACTTAGGCAAACGCCAATGACGTGAGTGACGTCACATTCTGTGTATTGCTGAATGTCGGTTGCGTAGTCCGCTCGACTCACTTTTTGATGGAAGAACTTAGGCAAACGCCATGGGTTTGCGTAGTTTGCGTAGTTTTTATTTCGTAAGCAGCGCTCAGCTTCGACCACGTTTTCGACACAAATAACACGCGAGTGACTTTGCCTAAGTTTTTCCTTCTGATCTTATACCCGAGCTCGAAGCCTCGTACGATTTTTGGACTACGCAAAGCACTTTGCTTAAGTTTTTATCAAGTATTCTTTCATTTTCTAGAGTTTCTAAGATTTTTAATATTAATTTTTTACAACAAATAATTTTAAAAAATGATTTAAACTATAACTAACAGATGCAGTTTTTTTCAACGAATACATTGATACCAAAAACTCATTTTTCGTCAAAATGTCGTTTGCCTAAGTTTTTTCTTAGTACGGCAGTATAGTATTCCATTGTTAGACTACAGACTCTATTCAGTGGACTAGAGTATTTGGTTTGAATACTTTTTTGACTTTTCATAAAGTCTCCTGAAGTATTCCTTTTTGGAGGGAGGAATACTGATTTGAATACTGGGAGACTCCATCTATTCCATCAGAATACTATAATTTTTCATCACGGGTATCTCTTGCGTCTTCAAACCTATCCTTTTTATTCTTTTTCCATGTCTTATTACCTCATCTGAATTTTGTTCTTAGCCTTGTTTATCAATTTCTATCCACTTTTATCTCTTCTCTATATATCTTTATACCGTTAAATCACTCTGTTTATATTATGAATTACATATCTCCTCCAATCACTTTATCTCCATCTCACCCTGTCCTTTTTATCGCACTCTATTGCATTCTTTCTCCTGATAAATAAAATATATAGCCTATCCTCTTCAATCGCCTCTTTTTTATCTTAACCTATTAACCTATTAACCTTAACCTATTAACCTATTCTGGGAGGAATAGGACACTCCTGCCTTCTTGGTTTTTCTAAGTCGGTGTGGAGTAGCCTCGATCCAGGGGTGGCGCCCGCTGGACCGGTTGTCTGTTCGGTCTGACCAACGACACCAACCAATTGATACAAAATGAATACACGTGCTGATAACAATATACCCCAGGTAGGCCCCTCTTCGGAGGGTGGTCCTACCGTTGGTTCCAATCGGGTGCAAGCCCCGGTGGCCAACGCTGGCTCCATGGATTCTGGGGAGAGCCAATCACACGGATTGTTTACGCTTTTGAAGCAGAAACAGGAGAAGCACTTGGTGCCCCCTCCGTTAGTGAGCAGAGGCATAAAGTAGCTGCACCCACGAAAGACCCGTGGGCAGCCATTTTAAGATTGCTAGAGAAGCAAGTTGTTTTCTCCCAAGAGTTGACGAAGTCACTGGCCTTCATCCAAGGAGTCCAAGGAGGCCAGTGAAAACCGAAATGGAAAAGGATGTAGAATACAGCTCTAATCTCGAGGAGGCTGCAAAGGACCTTCGAGATGAGTTTCTTAAGAAACTAAGAGCTGCTCCACAGCTAAAGGGAAAGGGGACGCAAGGAGCTCCCCCTAAAACCCTCACTCCCATCACAGCAACTCCTGTTGCGAGAGGGTCGAAGCGAGTCGCTTCACAGACGCCGGAAGATCGGGCGTCGAAGAAGGAAAAGGGACCTGCGGAATCTCAGCAGCGAACTGCGAAGTTCTTCGCAGAGTCGTCAGGGCAGCAGGAAAGGCCCGAAAGCCACCAGTCTACAAAGACGTTGGCAGAGGTGGTCGCAAGCGATATAATCGCAGCCGGCTCATCAGGCCCCGCCGCCCCTGTAGTCAAAAACGGCGAAAACTTCGAGCTCGTCCAAAATAGGAGGAGAGAAGCTCGAAGGCGCCAAAAGGATGCCAAGAAGGCGGCGAAAGAGGCGGAAAAGGCGAAAAAAGAAAAAGCGCCTACGAGGAAGCCCCGAAGCACCGAGGCAGTCAGGATTTCGGCAACGGAGCCGAATTCGTATGGCGAAATCCTGAAGGGCCTACAAAAGTCCCTAAAGCTTGAAGACTCGGGAACAGAAGTGATCCAGACGAGGTGAACTTTAAACAATGAAGTTCTCCTGATCGTAAAAAAAGGGGGTGACACCTCCAAGTTCGCGGGAGCTTTAACAGCTGCCTTAAAAGACAAGGCTACTGTTACAGCTCTCGTGAACAAAAGAGTCCTTGAGATCAGAGACCTTGATGAAAGTGCTTCTAAAGAAGACGTTCTCGAGGCCCTGAATGAAAAGCTCGGGTCACCCAATCCGGAGAGAACGGTCAGCGTCGTTCCTCGCCTTTGAGGAACGAAGTTAGCGCTGGTACGCCTGCCAGAAAGAGAGTATTTTACTTTGATCAAGGCAGGAAAGATCCGGATGGGATGGATAAACGCAGCCATCCGAGAACACTTGGAGGTACCCAGGTGCCAAAGGTGCTTCGGTTTTGGGCATGCGACACGTCTATGCAGGGGCCCCGACAGAACAAAAAACGGTCGGAGATGCGGCAAGGCGGGTCACATGGCGAAAAGTTGTGAGGTCACTGACCCTAGCTGCATTACATGCAGTGATTTGGGAAAACAGAGCCTCAAACACTGGGTCGGCAGTACCGCCTACCCAATATACAAGAATGAACTGCAAAAACTTAAAAAGGCAAAAGCCTAAAGTTTCTGCAGATTAATCTGCATACAAGTAAGAAGGCCCAGGACCTGATGTTGGTGACAGCCAGTAAGGAGAATATCGACGTTCTGTTCTGTAGCGAGCAGAACAAGAGGAACGATATCGCTAACTTCTACCAAGATACATCAGGAAGGGCAGCCATTCAGGTCTTTAATCCCGATTTGCGGGTAGGCAAGTTCCTGGAGACGAGCTGTGGGTTCGTGTGGGTGGAAATTTCAGGTATACGTATGTATAGGTGCTACTTCTCACCTAACGACCCACTGATAGCCTTCGAAGCGGAGATAGATGAACTCGAGTCTAGCCTGCGAGAATCCAGGCTGGATGTTCTCGTCACCGGCGACTTCAATGCGAAGTCGCCAGATTGGGGCGAGACAAGGCTCGACAATAGAGGAATCTTAATCGCAGAAATGGTCTCCAGGAATAATCTGATGGTGGTCAACCAGGGCCAAAAGTGGACGTTTAGGAGAGTCCATAATATCGGATCAATTATTGATCTTACGATAACAACGTCTCTCCTGAACAAGCGCATAAAAAATTGGCATGTCTCTGAGGATCATACCGAAAGTGACCACTAGTATATTAAGTTTTCAGTCTCAGGAGGAGACACACCTGGAGCAAACAAGCAGGTTGCTTCCTGTAAGAAAGGCCCCAGGTGGAACACTAAGAAACTAGACGTTGAAAAGTTCGGTCGGTCCCTTGAAGAATCCCGCCTCATTGAGGAGCTTGGATGGGTGAAGAGACCGAACAATCTGGATGGGGAGGTGCGGACGGTGAAAAACATGATTATTACCTCATGCGACGCATCAATGCCGCGTCGTAGAAGCAATAATCCCAGAAGACGCAACGTATACTGGTGGTCAGAGGATTTGACCTCTTTGCGAAAAGCATGCGTCAGAGCAAGAAGGACATATACGGCATATACCCGTTCTAAGGGAGATCCTCTGCTAAAAGACGCATATAAAGTGGCCAAAAGGATCCTCAGAAAAGAGATGAGAAAGTCACAGCGAAAATGTTGGAAGCAACTAATCGAAGATGTCGAGAAGGACCCATGGGGTCTGGGCTATAAGATCGCCACCAAGAAACTGGTGACGAGGCAAAAGACCCCCGGCCTGGACAATCCCGATTGGGTGCGAGAAATAATAAAGGGCTTGTTTCCACCAGCAGAACCATGGCCTAGGATGGACTGGAGTAACTGTCAAGTCGGTGAGGAGGAACTCTTCACTCTTGCAGAGCTTCACGAAGCCGGCAAAAGATTGAAGCCAGGCAAGAAGACTGGAATCGATGGGATAAGCAACGAGATCCTTAAACAAGTGATCGTTGCTTCACCTCAGATTCTTCTAGATTGCTTCAACAACTGCCTAAAAAGAGGAGAGTTTTTCCGTGACTGAAAAAGACAGAGGCTGGTCCTCCTAAGGAAAGGTAACAAACCTCTAGATATGGTTCTGCAGAGGATGCAGCTCCACTTAACAGGAGAGAAGAGTCTATCCGAGCACCAATTTGGTTTCCATAAAGGCTTGTCCACTGTAGATGCCATTCAGGAGGCAGTGGACCTAGCCAGGAAAGAAAAGGATAAATTGGGTCCGGAGAAGAAAAAGAGCTTCTGCGCGTTTGTAGCTATAGACATACGCAACGCGTTTAACACCGTGAGATGGGAAGATCTCATTAAGTCGATGAGAAACAAAGGAATACCGCCCTACCTGTTGCGGATAATGGATAATTATCTTAGCGACAGGTGGGTAATATACGAGGGGGACACCTGCACTCTGAAGGAAGAGATGCAAAGAGGTGCCCCTCAAGGCTCGAGGATAGGACCATTCGTATGGAACGTCTCGTACGATGACTTCTTGCGAATGGTTCTACCTAAAGGCGCGGTGATCATCGGCTTCGCGAACGACGCGTTGATTGTATGCACTGCCGAATCCGCAGAAGAACTTGGATTCTTGGTGAACGAATGTCTGAGACGAACAAAGAGTTGGCTGGATGCCAGAGGTCTTCAAATGGCCCTGGATAAAACCGAAGCGCTCATGGTCACAGACAGACGTGGTTATGAACTTCCCCGGATCGAAGTATCCGCTTCCGAGGTCAAGTGGAGCAAACATATAAAGTATCTAGGAGTGGAACTCGACAAGTTCCTGAATTTTATACACCACATCGCTGTGGCTTCGGAAAAGGCCGCAAAATGTGCGCTAAGTTTACCCCGTATAATGCCGAACGTCGGTGGGCCTTCCGAAAAGAAAAGGAGATTGGAGGCGAGTGTTTTCCACTCAAAGCTACTTTACGCAGCACCAGTGTGGGCTCCCTCCCTGCGAACAGACAAAAGCAAGACCATCTTGAACAAGATACTGTCCGTGCAAAGGATTATTACTAAGCATATAATCTCTGCCTACCGTACAGTACCGACGTGTGTTGCTCAGGTCCTTGCCAGCGTTCCGGCGGCAGACCTTTTGGCACAAGAGAGGGAGGAAACCTTCCTCCTTTTCAAAGATAGAATGTCCACCCGCTATACGGATGACAATAGACCCAGCAAGGACCACATCCGCCGAGATGCGAGAAGCAGACTCGTCGAAAGATGGCAAGTATGATGGGGCGGGGAGGAAAATGGCCGATGGACGGATCGGCTGATACCAACACTCGCCACGTGGATGAATCGGAAGCATGGAGTAGTTTCCTACTACATAACGCAGGCGCTTACAGGGCATGGATGTTTCGGCTCGTACCTAGAGCGATTTAAAAAGAGAGAGAGCTCGGAGTGTGTGTACTGGAAGTTCCCAGTGGACGACCCAGAACACACACTCTTTAGCTGCAAGCGTTGGGACGCGGAAAGGCAGGCCATGTCCGCCGGTGTAAACTGCAAAGTTACACCGGAGAACATGATCCTGCTTATGACTCGTTCTGTCGAGAATTGGCGAACCATCGAGACCTTCATACATTATGTTATGAGGGTTAAAGATCTTGATGGTCGTCAAAGAAAGTAGATCCCGTTAGTTGAGGAAGAAAATCGTGTAAGCGATGGAGTAGGGATATAAGATCACCCCTGACGGCGATACGCCAGAGAACTGGGCTATACCTGGGGGTGATCTTAAGGTTCCAAATGAGGGTGTGTTTTTAGCGGGTCGGCAAGACGCCACCCCCGCATAACCCTGTAGTATGGGCTACAGGGTACCTGGAAGCAGGTTTTCACATCCCACGCAAAAAAAAAAAATATTGTAACTGCAGGTATTTTTCATCATTACGAATATCCTATCTATTTTAATCCCGAATATTCAATCTTTGTTAAACTCTTACTACTCTAACCCTATTTTATTCTTTTTTTCAGTAAATAAACTGAATAACTAGTTTTTTTTTAATCATCTTTTTTTAATCTCACCCTATGCTTTTTTAATTGCTCTCCATCGCATCCTATCTCCTAATTAATAAAATGAACATCCTATCTAGGGCCGGTTTTAGGGGTCACTAAAAACGTAGGTGACACATGTATATATATTACATGCTAGCAAAAATTCAAAGACACTTGTATTTGATTCCTGAAAATTAGAAACACTGTCTATAGGTTAAGAAATTATTGCCTAACGCACAATTAATACGGATACCGGAACATGCACTGAGATAGAAAAGAACGAGACAACGAGACTGTTTCTGTTATTTTCTATATCATTCTCTGTTCACTGCCCCCTTTTTTCGATGGTTGTTGAGGACGCAGTCCCATGGCTGTATTTTGTAACTATAGAGCATGAATGCAAAAGAAATACGAAGTGTATTTTATAAGTCTATCCTTATCTGACCCCATTAGCTATTATACTCATCGTCCGGACCCTGATTTTACATGGATTTTACTCTGCGTCTTTACGTACGTACGTATGTTCAATGCAGTCAATGAAGGAGAAAAAGACTTATATCTTTGTCTTTTTTTTTTCTTCTCAACAAATCATTGTAAAATTTTGATCAAAGCCTTTCAGTCATTAAACAACTAAACATTAATTTGGGTAATCCTTTAGAATCGCGGCTTTTCCGAATTTTTAAGTTTTTTAATGTGGACCAATCCTAAGTAGTCCCAAATAGCACCAAAGTTTCCAGACAGCTAACAGGAAACTAACCGTGTTAAGTTCGTTAGCTGACACTGTTAATTTCCTGTTAGCTTCAGGAAAACTATAAATGTCTTCCGCTTTATAGTTTCCAATTTTAGCTTCCAGAAAGTTAAGAAAGTAAATTTGCCGATAGTTATTTTTAGTAAATTTACACAAAATATCACTGATAAATTTAAAAATCTATTTACATGCTTTCTTGTTATCTACTGTTTTCTATAGCCTAAAAGCCATTTAACCTACTGTGCATGTAACCTAAAACGCATTCAACCTAAAATGCATTCAGCTTATAATGCATGACAACACAGCACAATATCTTACAGCAAGTTCACCTGAAGCTTACATGGAAGATTCGGAAGCTTACACTGTAGGCTTCGTGTAAGCTTACGGTACCACAAGTTTATTATGTAATATTAAAATATAAAAATTATAAATTTATTATAATATATATTATTTAACAAATTTTTTTCATAAATTGTTGTATTTTGTAAAATCATTCCAAGAACCCTATAGGGTTTGTTAATAAAATTTACTGCGCATCCATAGGTTTTCATAAGTTTACCACAACCTTACCATGTGAGCTTCCCGTGAACTTGTCTTGTAAGCTCGATGTACCCTGCTAAGAGTAAAAAGATAAAAAGAGAAATAAATATGAGTATCCCTACTGGAAGTAAAGAGAAAGAAATCTTATCACTTTTCATCTTTTCTTATCTCTGTTATAGAAAGAGATACAGAAAAGATATAATTTTCAAACTCGACGCTATACCTCCTTATATCTTTCTATCGACCCTAATCTCTTTGAATCTCTACCTTAATCACGATGACCAGCTTATCGCCATAAATCGCCTTTCCCTATAACTTTGAATCTCTAATCTACACCTTTTTATCCAATCCTTTCCCTACCTTAATGGACATAGCGAGTTATCGCTTTTAATCACCTTTTTCTATAACTTTCAATTAATTTCTTATACCTTCATATTATTTCCAAACCCCACTTGAATGAACATGATGACCTTTCCCTTTTAATCACTTTTCATCTATACTTTTCAATAACCTATAACATATCCACATATTTATTGCTATTCCACTCTAACCAGCATCATCGGTTATCGCTTTTAATCATCTTTCTTCTATAACTTTAATCTTTCACCTATCACCTTCTATCCCTTCTTGTCACTTCCTATCCCTTTCTATCTCTTTCTATCTCTTTCTATCCCTTTCTATCCCTTCCTATCTCTTCTTATCCCTTTTTATTCCTTTCTATCCCTACTTATACTTTCTCATCCCCAACTGAAAGAACATGATCACTCACTAGATTACTGAAAGTAATGAAAGGAAAGTGATTAAAAGCGAAAACTGATCATGTTAATACAGGTGGGATAAGAAAGTATAGAAAGGGATAGAAAAGGATAGAAAGGGATAGAAAAGGATAGAAAGGGACAGAAAGTGATAGGTGAAAGTCAGAAAGTTACTGAAGGAAAGTAATTAAGAGCGATAACCAATAATGCTGGTTAAGAGAAGAATAGCAAAAAATAATTGTATATGACATAGGTTATTAAAAATTATAAATGAAAAGTGATTAAAAGTTTCACATCGTGTTCATTCAGGTGGGGTTTGGAAATGATGTGAAAGTATTAGACATTAATTCAAAGTCATAGAAAAAGATGATTAAAAGCGATAACTTGCTATGTCCATTGAAGTAGTGATATGGCGGGATAGAAAGGTATAGATTAGAGATTAAAAGTTATAAGAAAAAGGTGATTAATGGTGATAACTGATCATTATGATTAAGGTAGAGATTGAAAGAGATTGAAGGCAGTAGAAAGGGATAGGATGGTAAAGATTAGAGATTAAAAGTTATAGGGAAAATGTGATTAATGGCGATAAGCTGGTCATGGTGATTAAAATGGAGATTAAAAAAGATTGAAGGCAATAGAAAGGGAAAAGATGGTAAAGATTAAAGATTAAAAGTTATAGGGAAAAGATGATTAATGGTGAAAACTGATAATGATGATTATTGTAGAGATTGAAAGAGGTTTGGGGTCTATAGAAAGGGATAAGAAGGTATAGAGTCGGGATTGAAAATTATACGTTTTCTGTATCTCTTTCTATAACAGAGATAAGAAAAGATAAAAAGTGATAAGATTTCTATCTCTTTATTTCCAGTATGAATATCCAAAAATATAAATACTATGTGGGATAGAAGAAGATAGAAGAGGAAGATTTAAAGAGATGGGAGTAAGAGTGATAAAAGGCAGTCAAGTTAAGAAGTGATCTGTAGTGTATCGTTCGTTAGCTCAGTTGGTAGGGTGTTTAGGTTAATGCGTACGAGGTTAGGGGATCGCTCCATCGTAGCTGACGATTTTTCAGTTTTATACGCGTTAAATATCAGATTAATTTCAATATATATATAGATATATATACTACCATATAAAATAACTATAGCAATTGGGTATTTAAAATAGTAGATAAGCAAAAAGATAGATGGAGATTAAATTTTTAAAGAAGAGGATAGAAAAGGGATAGAAAGGAATTGAAATAGTAGATTGGCGAAAGGATAGAAAGAGATTCATTTTTTATAGAAAAGGAAAAAAAGGGGATAGAAAAGGGATAGAAAGAGATAAAAATAGTTGATAGACGAAGAGATAGAAAGAGATTTATTTATTTCAGAAGATGATAGAAAGGGAACAGAAAGGGATACATTCAAAATGATATAAATTCAAAACGAATAGAGAAAAGATATAAGGAGGTAGAAGTTTAGAGATAGAAAAATATTGTGTTTTCGGAATGCATAGTAGATATATGGAAGGGATAGAAAAAATGTATTCTCTTTCTATCCTCATATATGTGAAGTTAAATTGAACAATTTTTTTGTCTATATTAGGGTTCTCAATGCAAACAGTTTTTCTTGATTTTCTCAGTTCGACTGAAATGTCGCTTGCCTAAGTTTTTCCTTAGTACGGCAGTATAGTCTACTGAAATATAGAGACTCGGTATACCATTTGTATGCTTGGAGGGATTACTCAGAATACTTCAGTATACCAGTGGTGGCTAGACCTAAACAATTAATATTTTCCGAAATAACTAAAAATCGTACAACCACTAAGATCGAAAGCGGGGGACCCTTTGGACACAAGTCAGACGCTCTAATCCCCCGTACCCGTTTGCTTAGTTAAAGATTTGCAAAACTCATTATTTGAATATTATTACAGCCATGGGCCGTAGTTGGTGCCATACAAAAAACTAATATGATATTGATGTTCTTAACCTAAATTTAGTTTGTTATTATATTCAAGTTGATAACGCAGTTCAGTATGTAAAAGAAACTGTAAATATGTTAGAACTTTAATAAAATACTTTAATGTAAAAATGCAATTAAAAAATAATTTTCTGTATAAATGAAGGTAAATATTTTGAATGTTTATAATTTCTAATTATTTAAAATTATTAAAATTATTAAAATTATTAAATTCGGAAATTTAATATAAATGTTATGTTTATGTTCCAAAACATTTATAATGATTAATAATTTGTAGAATTTTTATTTAATAATAAACTCTTTTCTGATATTTATTTCACATCAATATTTTATATTTTGTGCTTGAATCGTAACACACTTAATAAAATTTACACAATATTGAAACTTTTTTATATTTTTTCTATTTACAACATGATTTGCTTCAGTATAAGACTTATAATTTCTGCCTATGAGATAATTAGTCAACACAGTACCTGAAAAATTCAGAGACTGTCAGATACTACCGAGACTGTTTGGTATACTTGTGAACCAATGCACCCGTATTTTCGGGTTTCCTTAGATTTCCTAATTTCGCCCTCGCTGCAGTTACCTATTTTGCACCCTAGATACGAAAATAAATATTTCTGTTCTACATACACAACAAAAGCGACATTCTGTATACACGGAGAAAATGTTTCAGGTAGCGTTTACCATATTAGCATGATGCACCTCGGATCAAAGTGATTTTTAGATAGCTTTACCTTTCTATTTAAAATAGAAATTATTCAAGAATTAGAAATATTTTATACAAAAAATGGAGACACATTTTTTCCAGCATGGTAATTTAATTGTTGTAGAACGATTCCTCGATTGACAAAAAATTGAATAGTATTGTACATAATTCGTTGAAAAACTTTGCCATGCTGCGTGTCAAGACGTTGAGCTTAAATTATTATCGGCGCTCGTCGATTGGTTTTGCCAAATAGATGCAATTTTCTATTCACACATATTGGCATAGTTGAACAAACCAAAAAGTAAAAAGATTTCCTTCATATAAATTACAGATTTATTTGCTATCAAGATGACTTATTTCGGTAATTATTCGGTAATTACATTAAAAAATACCGAATATTCACCGAATAGGTTATACATTGTGAATATTATTAGAAGGAAAATATATATTAAATAAAGGTTTAAAATTGTTACCACTGAAGTTGGGTTTCCCTGAATTTATTACTGGAGAGGGACAATGCATTACATACTTAGACAAAAATATTTAAAAACATACATTTCAACTTAATTTATTACACTGAAAAACTTTAGTGATCAATATTTAGTAAACGACTATTAATGTGGGGAAAAAATGGCGTAACTGGAAAAATTTAGTAGTCAGGCGATCAAAATGGTTGCGCACACTAGCAAGTAAAGCGTGTAGTTGTGAGTGGTGGGGGAACGGAGGTTTGATCGCCTGACTACTAAATTTTTCCTGTTACGCCATTTTTTCCCCACATTAATAGTTGTTTACTAAAAACTGAACGTCTCTTACTGAATATTGATCACTAAAGTTTTTCAGTGTACTAAATCATCCCCCTGGTTTTTTTTCATTACCTGACAGTAATTTTTCTATGCTATCTTCCGCCTATATTGTTATTTTCTAGTACATAACAATAAATAATTATGTTATTTTTTGAAATCAGGTAAACCATGGTGCACCTGAAGATCATGTACGTCATGTAGGAGATCTTGGTAATATAAATGCTAATGAAAAAGGGGTAGCTGATATAAACATCACTGACAATGTAATATCATTGAGTGGACCAAATAACATACTTGGTCGATCATTTGTTGTCCATGAAAAAACTGATGACCTAGGAAGGGGAAATACTTCATTATCTTTAGAAACTGGAGACGCTGGAGACCGGTTGGCATGTGGAATCGTAGGAATACTGTAGGTCATTATTTCATCATAATGTGCTTCCATGATTGTTTTCTATTTCGCTGACTGTCAATGTTACATCTAATTGAATCTCAGTTATCTGTGTCACAACTGAACTTGCACCAATTCTATACTTGTGTACATACATGATATGAGTTAATTATAAACATTTATAAATCAAAAGCACATTTCACAGTTTATTATTTTTTATATTTCACTTTATGATGTTTATAACCAATAGCAGTTTAAGCATGAAGCACCTGTATAAGTTTTGAAAAATTATCTTGAAATACAGATGAATGGTACTAGTATAACAAAACACTTGTTTGTTTCTAATGTGTAAATGATTGAACGTCGAACGAGTTGATGCATTTTGAGATGCTCAATTAATGCAAAATATTTCTTAATCTCAAAATTTTCACTATTGATGTATTAATAATAATAATTTTCCCAAGTCAAAATTTAACAGAAGAAAAAGCAAAAAAATTTTATTGATCTTTTTGACAGCATTACTACCTACCCTCTTCCGAACAGTAAATTTATTCACAAAGTTAGTATAATTCGTAGTACAATTCACTGATGGTAATTAAACGTCGAAAAAATATATAAAAAACAAAGATTTACAAAAGGAATAGTTCACAACTAATCAAATCACAAGTTGTTACAATAGCGAGAAAGCATGTAAAAACTGCCCATACCAGTAAATATTGAATAAAAAAAATATTTTGTGGGATTACTTTGGAATATTCACAAAAACGTCTCGTAAGTGTCTGCTGTAGGTAATACATATTTTTGGCAGATTTTTTAATGTGGTGGAACTTATTGAAAAGAAAAATTAAAATCGTAGGTGGCGCGTAAATCTAACAAAAGATCGTTGCTGCTTAAGGAAAACATATAGTTTTCATTACTCTCAAATCACTCTCAAATCAAGTTATCAAAATTTGATTTAATATTTTAAAAAAATGGATTAAACAATTTGTACAAATTAATTCCTAAGAATTAATAACTTCACCTACTGATAAATTCATTTAAAATAATTTATACAAATGTTTAAACAATGTATTATTGTTTATTTCGCAAAACATTTAGTGTGAGGCTATTAGATTATGTTGCTTTTTTTAATTTTGTAACTTTATAATACTGAAAGGTTCTTCAGAAGGTATGTTTATGCTTATAAATTACATGAATATTTGTTTATCATAAAACATTCCATTTAGTGTACTTTTCAGATGTACTTTTCATACTTTCAAAATACTGTAAAGTTTGTTTGGCATAATTTAGTTTTTGTGGTAATGGTTTTTTACTCTGATACTCATAACAACCATCTTATTGTCATAAAAACTACCAATGGTTTTGACTCCCACAAGTGTGTACAAAATATCACATTCAGCACAGTCAAAATTATTTTAGTGTAGTCTTAAAAATGCACTCCTCAAGAATGCTGAAATTACCTTGAATGAATAAGCTTATTTCTATATAATATACCTACATTTCCCTTATAAACAAAAATGAGCCTTTTTAAATTGAAACTGTGAATCGAATTACCAAGAAAAGAATAGTTATTTTCGTATCAAGGGCGCAAAACAGGTGATTGCAGCGAGGGCGAGATTAGGAAAACCGAGGGGAGCTGAAGCGCCCGAGGCGAAGACGAGGTCGCGGGAGGATCGCCGAGGTTTTCCTAATCTCGCACAAGCTACAATCACCTTGCGCCCGTGGTGCGAACAACGTTTTTTGTCCTACTTGCATGGTAAGTATGGCATTGAGGGCACGAGCGGCAAAACCTTCAGCTAATTAACAACTAATGAACATGTTGAATAAATACCATAAAAATGTGTGTGTCATGGAATAGTACTGCGCATGTATAACTCTCATAAAAAACTACTGCGCATGTGTTAACATCATAAAATGCTAATGCGCATGTGTAACTATAAAAAAAACTACTGCGTATGTGTAAATATTAAACAATAATGCACATGTGTAACTATCATAGAAAACTACAGTGCATGTAATACTAGCATAAAAATTACTGCACATGTGTTCATAACTTTTGCGCCCGCTTCTATGACGACAGCGAGCGGGAAAGTATTTTGCGCCCGCTTCTATGACGTCAGCGGGCGGGAATGTATTTTGCGCCCGCTTCGGTGACGTCAGCGGGCGGGAAAGTATTTTCCGCCCGCTTACCTTACCCCCGGTCGGGAATGACTCACTTTGCGCCCGCATTAAGTGCCTGAAATGACATACTTTCCGTGCATGTAGGACAAAAAAAAATTTCAATTGTATTTTCTATTACGGAAATAAACATTTTGTAACACTAATCCAGAAAAAATTATGAGGGATTAAAAAATCAGGAATGCGCCAGTAGCGTAACTGTTAAGGGACAAAGTAGGGCAGTGCCCCGGGGCCCTTGAGCTCAGAGGGGGCCCTTATTTCTAAGTAGATTGCATAAAAGTTAACATATATATATAGTGATTTTTATAGCTTTTTTCCAGGCTATTCGATTATAATAAATGCTTTTTTGTAAAAAGACAATTTGACCTTGAAATTCAAGGTCAAAGTGTTAATTTGATTGTATCTCGAAATCAGAGTTTTTAAAAAAATTTTAACCTATCTCAATGGAAAGCTTGACTTTTGGAAATCCTCGTTTTGACGTTTTATTCATTTTTTTAAATAAAAACTGGTACAAAAGAGAGAGACTCTACAACTTGAAGTTCAGACTATTCATTAAACATCATAAAATAAGTAAAAAATGACAAATTTTAAGTTATGAAAAGAAATGAAAATATTTAAAAATTGATGAAAGTAATTGAAATTTTAAGAAAATATTTATAAATCTTACAAAATAGTTTAAGAAAATGAGGAAAATAAGTAAAAAATGATAAAATTAATTGAAAATGGAAAAAATTAATTAATATGCTGAAAATAATTTAAGATTGAGAAAAAAAATTGAAATATGGTGAAAATAATTGAAATATGAAAAATTGAAAATAAAATTTTAGAAAAATAATTGAAAAAATCATAAAATCTATGTTTAAAAAAAGAAAGTTATAACAAAATTACTTAAAAAATTTTAATTAAAGAGAATAATTAAAAAATCGCAGAAATAATTGAATTTTGATTGATTACAAATAAACAATTTTTTAAAATTTTTCTGAAATATTGCCTGAATATTGCCTCTCAAACGGACATTCTCGTAGTTGCACGGGAGATTCACGATTCATCCCCAACTTATTCCCGTGTACCTGCTTGGTGAGGAAAACTCATTCCGGAACTTCTCCCACTCTTGAGCCCTGTCTACCCCTCCGTCCAAATACCCCGTTTGACTTTACTACTGCCAAACACCCCTTCCTCTCTATGTACAGTCAAATTCTGCTGGAGTCATGGAATGTGACGGTACATAAAAAATGTGGAGTATGTTTTTATCAGTGATTATTACTATAAGTGATTTTCTATTAGAACTATAGTTGCTGCTAAACCTAAGCTAAATAGAGTAACTATTCGTACAGAAAATTACCACAGTATTTCTTTTTGTAAAAATCACTCTTATCCCAGTATCTTTTTGCCTAAGGGATTTATTCATAACGAACAAATTTATCTAAGGGTTTTTAAAATCGATTAAAAAGAACTCGAATTATATGCTGTCCGCCAGTTTAAAAATCCTGGTTTGAGAAAAAAGCGTTTGAAGTTTTGTGTGTAATGAACCGATGTGCATATGTATAACTTTTTTATTTTTTCAAATTTTAATCTGCAATTTAAGAATTATATTCTTGAAGTAATGTAGACCACAAAAATGAAATAAAAAAGTATATTTTTTTATTAAAGCAAACTGTCATTCGATTCATGAACATAACCTCCAATTTTTTAATAACACTGTAGTTTACATTTAATTTTTTGTTGTAAAACGTAAATTTCATATTGAAAATTCATTTACATAATCAAAAGGTAAAGTTCAATACTATCTGAATAAAATTTACTCCTTAACTCAACATAATTATATTTTACTTCTGTCAAGCAGGTGATATACAAAACAACACAAATCCCTGTGTTAAAAATTATCACAAATTTTGATTGGACCGTTTGGAACATATGACTTATGTTAAATTTAACATATAATTTTTAACTGTGTAGCTGCAATTATTACAGTAGAAGAAGTCGTGACGAAGGGGTAGGCAGGGCTCAAGAGTGGGAGAAGGCCCGGAATGAGTTTTCCTCGCCGAGCAGGTGCACGGGAATAAGTTAGGGATGAAAAGTGAACTGTCCAGTTGCACCTATGTTGCCTGAAATTTGATTTGAATATTCCGAAACTTAAAGTGTTATGGTCAGGCAAGTTTCAGTATTTTGTGCTGTGTGCGGGAATGTTTCATTGAATATAGTACTGGCCTGTAGTATGAGGCCACCTATGTTGAGTGATTCAGATTAATAAATTTTTTTTCGATCTAATTCTAAAATAAAATTGTTTCTCTGTAATTCGTTCAAAACTAACTAAATTCTAAATAAAATGAGTTCAGGATGAGGATGAAGTCATTTTGTCCACACGCATTCCAAAAAAATGTATTGTAAAGAAAGGAAAAAACAGCGTTTTTTTCAATTTTTAATAACTTTAATAATAATAAAGATCTCTTTATGTTCTTGGTGTAATTTTAAAGATAATTTTCTTTAGAATTTAAAAACTACATCACTATTGTTGCTTCTTTATGAAATCATTCATTCATTCATTCAATTCGGTTTATTCGTTGCCAAATTCATCATTATCTAAAAAAAAATTATTAGTTGAGAAACGCCTGATAGATTTATTTAAAATTTGATGAGTGAGTGAAATGATAAGACGATTTGCTCTGGTAATATAACTATAATATTATTATTAATATAAATTAGTTCATTGTTAAATTCTTCGAAGTATCAGGGGGTTCTTTTAGATTTTAAGGCGAAGCGGGTTAAAATTATTGGATTATATATATATATATGTATATATACAATAATTTTTGATAATAATATTATAAAATAATAAATATTTATTAATATTTATTATTTGATATATAATAATTAATATTAATAATAAACAATAATATTATTATTTTTTCTACACAATATTTCTTATTGACATATCACTCTTAATGAAAGTTTTAGTATATTTCGCAGGATAATTTTACTGAGCAGCTATAATAAAACTAAATTTAAAATGCAGTTCGTCCCTAATCATAGCCCACAACGATAAGAAACTTTAGTTTCGCCTTTCATATAGAAAACTTGTGTGTAACAAATTAAGTTTCAGTTCTAATGACAAAAACCAAACTAAAGTAAATTTATGTTTTGTAGAAAAAAAGAAAAGATAATAAAAATAAAAACGAAAACGAAATGACTTGAAGTTTTGTTTTTGATTATGTGATAGAAGACAAAACAAAATAGTACTTATGTTAAGGTTGTTATAGTCAAAGTATCCAAAGATATTTATAATTTTATAAATGGTTATTTCTTAAGGAAATTTCTCCGGCAAATCGATTTTCTTATGAATTTATGAAATTTTAAAAATAAGTTAAGGAAGATATTATTTATCTACTTGTAAAGCTTAAATTGCACTAGCTTTGCCGTTTTTAAATTATTAATATTTAAAATTGTCTATTTATCGTGAGAAACATACACGAAAGCTTTGCGCAGTTCACATTTTATTTAATATCTAGTGCTGCCCACGAGACGAGAAGAGACGAGATTTCATACAGTCTCGTCTCGGTCTCGTTAAATATCAAAATTTCAGATCTCGGTCTTGGTTTCGAAAATTATGATCTCGATCTCGGTCTCGGTCTCGTTGAGTATTAAAATTTCAGGTCTCGGTCTCGATAAATATGGCCTCCATCTCGGCCTTGGTCTCGCAGTCTCGATCAATTTACTTGCTTTAATGCGAGTAATTTAGAATTAAGTTAAAGAAAGTGATACACAAAATATAAGAAGTTAACTATAGCTTTAAATAAAAGTTGAAAATTGAGTGCAAGTTTTATTAAATTTTTTTTTTACTTGTAGTACATAATATTCATAAAAATAACTCGTAAAATAAGATAGTATTATACTTAATTTTCATCGACTTTAGAAATATTTTGTTACCAAGTTTAAGATAAATCCCTTAATATTTCTACAAGTTATTTAATTTTTTACATTGCTACGAAAGGCATGGTTGATTTTTGAACTTATATGATACATTATCATTCAACTAATTGAAGTATCATATACCTACTACGAATTTTTTTCAAGATATTTCATCCCTTTACAGTAATATACTTTATATAACTTTCTTCTTAGACTTTCTTAAAAAAAATGCTGTTCACTATTACCCCAAAATTTTGCAATTTTAACAAAATTGTCGAGGTAATGGCGAACAGCAGTTTTTCGCGATTATTAATTATTTATAAAAATATAACAAAAATGTTTAGTTAAAAAATATTTGTCTGTTAATTAATTACATAAATTTTTATAGAAATTAATAACTTAACTTAAAAATAATAAATAAATTCTCGTAATAATATTTTAATTTTTGTTTTAAATTTTCGTCGAGAGTCTCGGTGTCGAGAAACTTTGTATCGGCCTCGTCTCGTTTTATCCTAGATGAGTCTCGTCTCGGTCTCGTCTCGGAAAACCGAGACGAGATGAGACGAGACCGAGACTAGTCTCGGTCTCGTGGGCAGCACTACTTGTAGAATTTTCGAAAAAAACGAAACATTATACTGGTAACATACTAAAATGCATTTTACTAAAAACTTACTTTCTACCCGTTTTGACCCAAGGGCGGGTCAAAATAGGGAGAATTTGAGAAAATTAACAATACAACCCAGGCGCGAGAAACCAATGCTGACGCTGGGTGGAGGCTTGATTCTAGCTTTGACACCCAGAGTGGGTAACCTAGACTGGGAACAGTCTTTAAATCACTGTCGTTCAATATTGGTTGAAGATTGGACACCAATGCTCGTTCCATGCTTGATTCAAGACTGCTTGAATCCTCATGCGCGAAGCTTGAACATCCAATCTAGATTCAAGCTTGAATCAACTGTGACACAATTGCTCAACTTATCATATTACATATTTTTTTATATATTAAAGTATATACATATAAAAAGTATTATTAATTAAATAATAAATATTACAACTGCTGCAGATTTAGTAATTTTATGAATATTTACTATTAATTTCGTATAAAATAAACTATAAATAAACAAACAAAAATTATGTAATTTTACTTAATTGTAAGATATATTAGAAGTAAATTAAATTTGTAAACAATTATTTTCTTATTTGAAAAAAATAAATTTCAAAGAATCATAACCAAACGAAATAATTTAAAGACAATTTTCAAATTTGAACAATATTGAAGATATGATTACGTGCTCGATAGCGTAATTTTGTAAAATCATTCATTTCAAAAAAACTTTAATTATACAAATTGAATAAATTTCTTTATTTAAATAAAAGTGCCCTTCAATACATTAAATATAAACAATTTTTATAATTTACTTTTGTATTATGTATTATTGAAATTAATTATTTAAATAATATTATTAAATTAAAGTTATAAATAAAAATTATAAATTATTGGTTAATTTTGTTTACATATTTTGCAAATATTTTACAAAAATATTTATTTATAAAATATTAATAAGTTAGGAGATTGGATTGTATAAACTGTATATCAGTATAAACGAAGGATAAATAAATTCTATTCATTTATTTTTGATAATGAATATGTTCCAGAACTATTAAAATGTAAATAGCACATAATCCAGGTCTGAACCTCACAAAGTTATTTCTATTGACTCTCAACTACCTTTTTTTTTTCATTTATTTTAGATAACAGAATTATATATACATATGTGACGATATAACAAATGAAAAGAAACAACGTCGTACTCCTTAATTGTGGATTTTTAACAACAACAGTTTTACTGCCAAAAACGGACCGCAAAGGTCACTCGTCAGCTTCACACTTGTTCTCCCGCATTCATTTACTCCTTAACAATTTCTGTCTAACAAATTACATAAATTATGTTAACCTATCATGTGTTTATCAACACTGGGATCGTACAAGATCTCCATGCAAATATTTATTTACAGATAAAAATTCCATACCACACAGTGGTTGGCAAAAACTGCGTTTAATACTCTTTATTAATATTTTGGTCTCTAATAGACCAGGGGAGGGATTATGAGAGGAGAGGGAAAATGAGGGGAAAAAAAGCTATTTTTATTTTCTATTGACGCAGCGCTTTTCAACACTGAATTGAATTTTTTTTTTTTTTTATCTATTCCGCATCGAAATTATTGTTATTTTTCTCTGGGTTTAGCCACCAGTATTTAGAGGAGCCTGAACGGTAATTCTCCTTATTTTTTCCCTTGTAAAAAGTCAACGAATACAGTAATGGTATCTCGGGATCATTCCGGATATCTCTAGCATTATAAATGATTTTTCTGTCCTTCATATGTCGCCGAATGTGGTATAAAATGACCCTATTTTTCTCGTCTTGTATAAATTCCCGCTTATCCAAATAGGGGAATGTCTCGACTGCAAGGTATCCTTTGTCCACCAATTTTTTTAATTCCTCGTCTCCCCTTCTGAAGGGCAACGATATCAGAGGGTTTGCCCGGTTATTGCAGGCCTTAGCGATATGATCGCGGATAAGGCCTACAATAAAACCGTCGACTCTGGGCAACCCTGCTGAATCGTATACTCTTCGATTGGAGATAAATCTTTCAAAATTCGTGGATGCGTCCCTGTATGTTCCGAGACACGCTCTTAAACACGATCTTTCGAATATTCTGAATTTCTCGATGGTGGGGGGTGCTACTCCATACCACACCGGATAGCCATACGTCAGGACAGGCCTGATTAATAATACATAACACAATAATTTTACGTTTTTATTCAGCCTTGTTGAGTAGAATAAATTCTTATGCGTCACAAAAGCGTTTTTTGCTTTATTAAGTGCCGTTATTGCATGTAAATCAAATTTTAATCTATCATCTATTATGACCCCGAGATATTTTACCGCCCTTTTATGCGTGATCTTTGCTTCTACATTATCTAATGGGCAAATAGAGAACTCCCTCCAGACTCTTCTATACTTTTTCTTCAAATCATCAACCAGTGGTCTAAATAAGATAGTTTCACATTTCTCGTTATTTATTTTTAATTTCCACGCTTGTAAAAAAGATGTTACATTGTGAAATACTGTTTGCAGATTTTTTTGTGCTATAAACATACATTCATTTATTATGTAGATTATTAAATCATCGGCAAAGCCGATTGATTTCCTATCATGATCTGGATTTAGTCGATAAGCCCTAAGAAGGTCGCATAAATAAATATTGAATAAAATAGGTGAATTTACTGCTCCTTGTTGGAGACCATTATTCAACTCCAGTGTTGCGCTGTTTACGCTTTCTTGACAAGATACGTACATCTTTCTAACCTTTATCATCGACCAAATTAATCGTGACATATACGTTGAGCAATTTTTTTTTAGTATTCTATACATTAACCCTTTAAGCCAGACTGAGTCAAAGGCTTTTTCGACATCGATGAGGCACGCAGCAACAAATTTATTGTCGCTGAGCGCCCCCGCGACGTCTGAAGTGAGCCTCGTCACCACGTGCAAAGTTGAGCAGTTCAATTGGAAACCAAATTGTTCGTGAGGAATTACTTGATTTTCTCTTGTAAATCTTGTTATTGACCTATTTACTACCACCTCGTACAGCTTCCCCAGGTTTGACAACAGGCTAATGGGCCTATAGCTATTTACTACTTTTGGATTTTTACCCTTTTTTAATAGTGGTAGTACACGGGCTATTTTCCAACAATCTGGAAAATGTCCCATGTTTAACAAATTATTGTATATTATTACTAAATTTTCAATTATGTTATTAGGCAATTTTTTGAGGGCGATATTTGGGATTTCATCTGGTCCCGTTGATTTTTTGCCGTTTAATTTTTTTATCAGGTATTTAATCACTGTAACATTGCAAAAAAATTGTTTATCCTCGTCATAATTGGGACTTAGTGCTGTGTTAGTTTTGTCGAATTTAATTAGTGGCGTTTTATTGCCACTGCTGTTTAAAAATTCATCAACCGCTTTGTTTACCACTCTTTCTAGTCCCTCACTGTTCGAGTTTCTCTCTGCATTGTTTACATTCGCAAAATATGATAACAATACGTTCGATTTATCTTCCGGGTTGGACAGTATTATGTTGTTCTCATCATAAGGATAAGAATCAGCATCTTGTTTTAACCTTTCGAGTAATTTTTTATCATTTTTGTCTACATATAAATTCGATTTAACCGGTTCGCTATTACTTCTAAAAATTGTGTTTATTTCTGTAAACATGTTACCACTATCGTGGTGTGTGATTTTACTCAACCTATGAGTCCAGTATTGGTTCACTGTCTGATTGAATTCGTGTTTAAGTTCTTTTCTAACATTTGCTAATAAATCATTAAAAAATCGGCAAAGAGTTCAAGTTCATATAATTTTTATATTAAATTTTGTGTATTATTGTTAACAGTTTACTTTTTCTTTTTTGTAATTCTAAGATTTTCGGGTTTATAAATCTTTTAATGGAATCATATTTTTTTGTAATTGGGGTTGCTATTATTAATTCGTTTTTTATATTACTACTAATTTGTTCTATGATATTATCAATTTCCTCAATTGACAAGTTTTCTTCACTTGGCGTATTTAAATTTATTTTGCTTAAATTCTTATTAAATTTTTTCCAGTTTGTTTTTTTATAGTGAATTTTATTATTTATTTCATTCGGTAAAATTGTTATATTATTAAAGTTCTGAATCTTAAATTTTATTATTAATGCGTTATGATCGCTTTCAAAAGGAGCTACTTTTATTTTATTGTTTACGTTATTAATAATTTCTATTCGCGCGTCATGAATTGCCAAGTCTAGGAACGATTCTCCCGCCGGAAAAGTGGGGGAGGCCGGGCCCGTTAGTATTGATTTATACTGAACCTTCTTCTCCGTAATCCAATCAAACAGCGTCTTACCTTTATTATTTGCAACTTCATCACCCCACGTGGGGTGTTTTGCGTTCAGATCGCCGGCTAACAAGTAATAATTGTCTAAACTACTCAATTTCAGTTCCTCAAATATTGCGCCCAAATCTCCAATAAAATTAGCCTTGATGTCGCCCGGGGAATATGCACAGATTATTATCAATTTGCGATTTTCACCTATATCAATTCTAATGGCTGAAATTTCTAATTTGCTCAATTTATTTTTACAGTTTAATTGTATATGTTCAAAGCCTATTTTTTTATTTATAATAATGGCAGTGCCTCCACCCTTTCCTGTTACTCTATCATCTCTGATTATATTATATTTTTCAAGATATATTTTATGTCTACTTTTAAGTTTAGATTCACTTATTAGTGCTATGTCAATTTTGTTTTTTGTTATGTAATTAATTAAATTATGTCTACGTTCGTTTGATACTATGGAGTTTACGTTAATAGCTAGTATTTTTAAGTTATTGAATTTATGAATTTTAATATTGTTATGTACTTGAGTTTTGGCACTATCCATCATTAATGTTAAGTTTTTCAAATATAATTCCAATTTTTTTCTCATTATTTCGCACCGATGCCTTGACCTCGTCCAGCTGTTCGGTTATAAATGTTTTCATTTGGGACATAAATCCCGATAGGATATTTTCAAGCATTAAATTACTATTCATCTTTTCGGTATTTAATATGCTTTCTGCATTTTTTTCTAGTATTACTTTCTTATTCACATTTTGATTAACAGACAATTCTATCGGTATTTGTTCCCTATCTTTTTGATTTTTTTGATTGTCTATTACGCTCATTTCTTTTTGCTCTACGTCTTTACAATTTATCGCTTTATTTACAATTCTCTCAATATTATTCAAACTTGCCACGTCCCTGCTTTCTGATTCTTTGCTAGAGGCATTTTGGTTCGCAATTTGTTTTACAACTTCCGCAAATAACTTTTCCGGATTTATTACATTTTCTAAATGTTTCGCTTTTTTTTCTTTTAAAATTTTATTTAGAATTTGTTTTTCTCTGAATTTATCTAAATTCTCCAGCAATGTGGGACAGCCTCTGTACGAGGCTGGGTGACCAAATTGCTTACAATTTACGCAGTACAGTGAAATTTTTGGATTATCTAAATTTATTTTTAATTGACATTCCCCAGGTAAATGTGGGTCTGCACATTTCACGCATCTACTGTTCCTATTACAAAATTTAGCTGAGTGTCCAATTCTTTGACAGTTATAACACTGAATTGTGTTCTTATTTGCAATTTTATCCCACCATATTATTTGGTCAGCCAGCCTCGATACTGACGTCAGTTCGGCGCTGTTACTATCTCCGGTAATCCTAACGAGGAATGCATCCCCCCCCCCTCTTTGTTTTAAAAAATTCTTTTAATTTAATTTTTTTTACGGTAATAAATTTCACTTTTTTAAATTTCAACTTATTAAATTCTACTTTTATATCTTCCTCGATGAATTCCGTTGATATCCCTCTTAAAATCCAGGAGAAAACTTTTTCTTCCTGGGGCGGTTTAGAATGAAATTCAATTTTGTTATCTTTAAGTACTTTAAAGACTATTTTAAAGTCTTCGTAAGTTTGGACATATAGTGCTATTTTATTTTCGGACAAGTTTTTACATATGTAATTTTTAACCGATATTAAGTTAATGAATAAATTTTATAACAACATAATCTTTGCATTTAAAATTATGAAGGGTGGCAACCTTGTTTTAAATTTGGATTTTACAATTTTTTCGGAATCATTATTATATACATTGTTTACCTCGTTATTTACCGATGCTGGCGCCATCTTATCAGCTGATCTCTTCTCCGTCGTGTTGTATAGTCTTACATCCTGGTTCACTTGTTTTTGTTCAGTTTTTTTCTTCTTCAATCTTTCTCTCCTACTGGTTTCCCACTCTGGTCCCATCTCCTCCCTCAGCTGTTGTAATTCCTCGTTCACGATTTGTATTTCACTTTGGTCCAATGTTCTTTTTGATGACTTTGCCCTCTCCTCACTTTTTGGCTTTTCGACGTTGTCCTTCCTCGTGTCCATTGGTTCGTCTCTTTCTATCGATGCTTTTTCCATGGGTTGTTTTTCAATTTCCATCTTTGAGTTTTCTGTTATCTCTGCGTTTATATTATTTTCAATTATATTTGTCTCGGCTGGTTTTATTTCAGTTTCGCTGTCCGTTTGTGTTTTCTGTTTATCCAACTTGACCTTGTTGGCTTCTGAAACTTTGTTGTTATTGACTGGATTGTTCTCTTCTTCCCTTGGTTTATTATTGTCGTCTAATACTGCTATTATATTACTTTGCTGGGTTCTGCCAACGCGTCCATATTTGCTTCTGCTAAATTTATAGCTTCGTCTTCTTTTCTTATTAATAGCTTATTTGTATCCAGGGGTCGAATTATGGAGTCTGATTCTTTATTTTTTCCTTTCGCTGGTAATTGTTTCGGCGCTGTTATTTTTGGTCTGCCCGTGTTCAGTACTTTCGATGATATTTTTGATTCTTTCGTTCTTAGTCCTTTTAGAAGCTGGTCGATTGCACTTGAGCCTGCCGCTGTCGTCACTAAGTCCTTGAGATTTCTTGTTAGCACAAGCCGTTCTCTCTTATCATTATGCCTACTTGGATGTGTAACTAAAGTTGGGCGGTTTGACCCGCTTTTTTTCGGTGTCATTTTGCTATTTATTTCCACTAAGTATTGTGATATAGTCCAGAGATCAACTGATTCTCTGATTTGCACTTTCACTTTTTTTATTTTAAACACTTGCGTATTATGTAATCCTTCTGTTAAGTGAATATAACTTGTAGCGAACCACAACACTAGTATCAATTTTAATGCTAAATGCATCCGTACGTTTTTCACATTCAAATTAAAAAAAAATGGCTGCTCAGCTGTTGAACATGTGCTTGCTCGCTAAGGCGGCCATTTTGTTTCTCGATACCACGCTCACTGAACACGATTTTCACCTCACTAATTCCAGACAATTTTTCACAGAAAAACCTGTTGGAAACAATAGATTTTAGGCTTCCACAGTATTCGCGTCTTTCTGGCTACTTTTACTTGAAACTATTAGTGAAAATAGGTAAAATAGCAATGATGGAAGTTGAAAGTACGCGGAGCGAGCTTTGAGTGATGCTCGCCGGCCGGCTCGTAGCCGAGTGGTACTAATAGCGTGCGTTCACCGCGAGCGAATTTGTCTATAGAGCCGTGGGTTCGATCCCCCCTTGAGCGTGCGAAATTTTATTTCATAGGTTAAGTGTTTATATGTATTAAAATTGTGAATTAATCTTAAGTCGATAATAATTAAGCGTGTAAATGTGCAATTAATCTTAAATTATAAAAAAAACAATCTGAAGAATATCAATTTAAATAATTATAGATGAACATTGAAAATTTTTTTTATTTTATTAATTTTATGATAATCTGCAGCAGTACAGTAATTAAGAAAAAATGATAATAATAATATTATTATTGTATTTATAATTATAAATAATATAATAATATAATATTATTATTATTATTATTATTATTATTATTATAAGAATTATCATTATTAACAACATAATACAACAAGAATATTATTATATTAATAATTATTTAACGTTCTGTCTTCTGTAAGCGACAGTGGAATCAGGCTTGACGAAGCTATAATCGGACTTCCGAACATTGATTGAGTCTTGGACTCCAATCCTCAACCAAGCTTGGAGCGTCAGGCTTGAATCGCTGTTACATTCTAGCTTGGACGAGTCTTGCTTCCTCCGACTCACCAATCCTCAATCAAAATTGACCAGTCCTCAGTCAAGCTTTATAAAGCCTCAAATCATCGTCCCTGCGCGCCTGGGAACATAAATATTACGTGCACAAAATTTTTTTTATTTTTTTTTATTTATTTTAAAGAGACTTTCACATATAGGTTTAATTGATTTTTACATTTTAATGTAAAATTCTAAATGTTTATTTCGTTTTTAAAATTTGGAGGCTTCGAAATAGGGTCCCAAATTAGGTTTATGTGTGAAAACTTCCATGTGCATTGTCGGAATTACTTACTTTCATCAAAATTACATCAATACACTTTATTTACACTGATCATGCCATTGACACTAAATGGCGCTACCCGTGGAAAACTATTGGCAAAGAAAACTACCACCGCGAGCAGTGAGGCGCCACCTGTTCTAAACAAATATGGCCGCTGACAGAGAGTTTATTCAAAGACAGTCGAATTTGGTTTTACAATAAAAGTTTGTTGTAGGTCTATAATCAGCGACCCTGAAAACCCCCAAGTAGCCAGTTTTAAGCGAATACGCTTAAGTTATTCTAAAATTTTTACACAGAAATCTAATTATATCTGAGAAAAATATGTGATATCTGGACAGTAAAAAGGGGGCTTTGTGCTAAAACAAGATTTTGAGAAAAACGATTTCAAAGTTAAGAAGTTAATATTGATACTTCTTCACACTTTAATAGCTTCGAATTCCTTACTCAGGGGTTTTTGGGGTCGCTGATTACAAATCCGGTGTGAGTTTTTAAAAATTCAAAATGGCGGATCCAATATGGCGACAAAAAATTATGTTCTTTTGGCGTAAAATATGTTTTTCTGGCTTATATTAATGATTATTTAATTTAAAAATCGATGTATGTTTTTTATTTTAGATTTTAACAAAAATCAGATTGTTTTTGTATTGGTAATTTATTTTTCTTTACTTTTAATAAACATTTTAACAAATTATGACATTCTGGTTTTTAAGAAGTGAAAGAGGACTCAATTTCAACCTAAATCAATATTGACACGTCTGCACATTTTTACGGCTCAAATCTCGTTACACAGTGGTTTTTGGGGTTCACATTTTGAAAAAGCTGGAACATTGGATCCGCCATATTATAACAATAATTTTTTTTCCTTTTTCCAGATTTTTAAAACATACAGTTTTTTTTCGCATAAGCACTCTTCTTTAGCTTCAGTTTTCACAAACGTTTTGTCAAATTATGACTTTTTGAATTACGTCACGTGAAAGAGCACCTCAAAATCTATCAGAATCGGCAAAAAAGTGAAAAATGATTTTTTGACACGTAGGGGAACATGGGGCAAAACGGTGATCGGGGCAAAATGGGGAGTTTCCAATATTGGTAGTTTAAATATTATCGTTTACTTTAGGAACTATCTAATATGGCCGCCGACAGAGAAAAAATTGACGTATTTAGTACATAAAAATTCGATATTTATTTTAAAAACAAAATTTTAAAGTGTTTGTGAAAGTGAATTATAATTTTATAATGGCGAGAATTATTTATTTTGTGAATATACAATGGAATTCTCGATTTTTCCTCTAGTTTTATTGCTAACTCCGCATACCAGAATTGACAACATTTTGACCCTTTATCATATTTCTAAAATTTACCAATATAAAACCAGTACAGGCCATCAAAAGAATTATTTATATTAACTGGTTCACACTAAACTATATTTCTAGACGGCGAAGGAGCTTTATTGAATGAAAATAAATTGTTTAAGCTTGAAGCTAACATATTTTTAATCGTAACAACACTTCCGAAACAAACTTTTATTGTAAAACCAAATTCGACTGTCTTTGAATAAACTCTCTGTCAGCGGCCATATTTGTTTAGAACAGGTGGCGCCTCACTGCCCGCGGTGGTAGTTTTCTTTGCCAATAGTTTTCCACGGGTAGCGCCATTTAGTGTCAATGGCATGATCAGTGTAAATAAAGTGTATTGATGTAATTTTGATGAAAGTAAGTAATTCCGACAATGCACATGGAAGTTTTCACACATAAACCGAAATATTTTTAGGATTTTTTGTTTTTGTGTATATTGTACGCATAATTGGGTAGATTAAAGGTTTTAATATTGGGCTTATATTGAAGTACCAATATTGGGCATAGATTAATTTTGAGACTCGGACCGAAGTGACAGTCCAATATTGGTAGAAACATTGGCCTAATGTAAATCCCCAATATCGAAGCTCGCGGTCCCAAACTCGCGCCGAAGCTCTTGCCGATGGATTACCCTGTTCGGGACAATTCTCTTTCAAAAATTATTAAATTTTAATATCCTTTATTGGATATCACGGTGGTCCTTAACACGTTTTAACCCAAAGGTTTTGTCACTCTAAAATTTCTTCTATATCTTGAATTTGCGCACTTTTCTGAGTATTGAAAAAAAAATTCTAAATCTTTCGTCGAGCCATTTTTGAGAAAATCGGTTTTTTAGGTTAAAACATGAATTTTTTCGTATTTTATGAAAAACATTGTGTAATATAACAAAAAAAAATGTATATAAAACATATCTTTATTAAGATTATGTCTTACTAAAGCTGTTTTGATATTTTGTACGTGTCAAAAAAGTGGAATTTAGTTTTATTTTAATTAATAACCTCACAGATTCAAAAAAAATTTAAGTTCAAAAAGTTCTTAATTAAATCTATTACAGGTGCACTGGGATAGATTTATGTAAATTTGTACATCAGTGATACGGCAAAATGTTCCTCATGAAAAATCAAAAATAAAGTTATCAACTTAAAAACATCGATTTTCTCAACAACGGTCACTGGGATCTCAAACATATTTTATCGCAAATACTGTCACTGTAAGATTCCATCCATATCTTGAATTTAGATACATTTCTTAGTATTTTGAAAAAATCTATTATATTGCAACAAACGGTTTTTGACATAATGGATTTATTTGGATTAAAAGATTTAATTTTTCATTTTTATGAAAAACATTTTTTAGTATCACTGTACAAATTTACATAAATCTATCCCGGTACACCTGCAGTAGATTTAATAAAGATCTTTTTGCACTCAAAATTTTTTTGAATCTGTAAGGTTGGTTATTAATTAAAATAAAACTAAATTCCACTTTTTTGCCAGGTACAAAATATGAAAACAGCTTTAATAATACTAACTCTTTATAAAGATATGTTTTATATGAATTTTTTTAGTTATATTACACAATGTTTTTCATAAAATACGAAAAAATTCATGTTTTAACATAAAAAACCGATTTTCTCAAAAAACGTCTCAATGAAAGATTTTGATTTTTTTTAAATGGATAAAAGGGATGGGCTGTCATAAAAAGCGTAATTTTTTAAGCGGATACAGGGGGGTTAGACTGCTATAAATGTGGAACCCTGAATATTACATTCTTTGAAAACTTCATGGAAACTTCTCTGAAACTTCATGGAAAATTTCCGGATACTTCCTTTGGAAACTTTTTTTTGAAAACTTCCTTTAAACATACCTTGTAGACTTCTTGAAAACTTTCCGAAAACTTCCTCATTTAGAGACTTCCCCGAAACATCCCTTGTAAACTTCTTGGAAATTTCCTGGAAACATTCCTTGAGAAGTTCCTTGAAACTTTTCGGAAATTTCCCTAGAAAACTTCCCAGAAAAATTTCTTGAAAACTTATTGGAAACTTCTTTGAAACTTCCCTTAAACATCCTTTGTAAACTTCCTGGAGACTAACTTTGGAAACTTCCTTAAAACATCCCTTGTAAACTTCCTGGAAACTCCCCTGAAACAACCCTGGAAACATACCTTGGCATCTTTCTGGAAACTTCCTGGAGACTTTCATTGGAAACTTTCTTTGGAAACTCCCCTGAAAGATCCCTTGGAAACTTCTCGGAAAATTCCTTTCGAAACTTCCCGTAAACATCCCTTGGAAACTTCTTGGAAGCTTCCCGGAAACATTCCTTGGAAACTTATTGGAAACTTTTCGGAAACTTCCCTGGGAAACTTCCTGGAAATTTGCCGAAAGCCTTCCTTGGAAACTTCCCGCAGACTTCCTTTGGAAACTGCTCTGAAACATTACTGGAAACTTTCCTTAACCATTCTTTGTAAACTTCCTAGAAACTTACTTTGGAAACTTCCCTTAAACATCCCTTGGGAACTTCCTGGAGGCTTTTCTAAAACATTCCTTTGGAACTTACTGGAAACTTCTCGGAAACTTTCCTTGTAAACTTTCTGGAAATTTTCCGGAAGCCTTCCTTGGTAACTTCTCGGAGACTTCCTTTGAAAACTTCCCAGAAACTTCCTTTGAAAGCTTCCCAGAAACTTCCCTCGAAAACTTTCCAGAAAATTCCCGTAATCATTCTTTGGAAACTTCCCTGAAACATTCCTTGGGAGCTTCTCGGAGACTTTCTTTGGAAACTTCCGGGAAACATCACTTGGAAACTTCCTGGAAACACCTCCTAGAAACTTTCTGTCATTTTTTTTAACTTAAATGATAAATAATTTCTTATAAAAGAAATGCTGCTTTTTCTTTTGAAAGCTGACAATTTAACAGTGAGATATATTATTAAATAGTTAACAATTAATCTCATCTTAAGAGATTTCCTATCATTGATTTTAAAAATTACAAAATCGTGTATTATAACATTATTTATTATTTAAATTAAACAACAATAACTGCAAATTTTCAACGGAAGTTTCAACGGGAAGTATCCAAGGGAAGTTTCTGGGAAGTTTCCAGGAAGTTTCCAAGGAAATATTCCGCGAAATTTCTGAGAAGTTTCCAAGTAAAGTTTTTGGGAAGTTCCCAATAGAGGCTTTCTGGAAGTTTCTAAAACAAGCTTTCCGTATTTTTTCAAAGAAAAACTTCCTAGGAGGGGGACAGTTCGCTATGTCCAGGAAATATCCTGGAGACTTCCGTTACTTTAGACACTCTGCTTTATGTGTTAAAGTCAGGCCGTAGAACTCAAAACTTTTCTACTGCAACGAGAGCTAGTAGGTGATAGTACTTTGATTTTCAAAGACCGTTCGGTGAGAGTACCACTGAGTCAACCATCTGGCAAAAATTTCTCAAAAACCGAAAAGAGAACGAGAACAGACGAAAAGATATGAGCAAATTTAAAGAAAGTGAAAGTTACAATCAAGGAACCTATGAGAAACGAACGAGGAAAATTGAGAAATTCGCATTTTTCTTAGTCTCGACCGGCATCACTAGGATATACCCCGAGGGGTGAATGGATTTACCCTCGAAAATTGTGATTAAGAAATTTGGTATATTTGAACTAAAAATCATCTATAAGTAAAACTAAAAAAGATATGTTGAAAACTCTTCTTTATTTTGATAGTAGAAATAATAAACTTTCGAATAATATAAATTAACTTGGATTTAGAGAATAATTTTCTAAATTTTTACCTATTTGACCAAAAGTGACTATATTTACACTAAACCCCTCTAATCAAGAGACAGATCTTATAGCTTAGAATGAAAGTGATAGTGATCATGTGTCCAAACATTCTAATCCGTTTTAATTCCGTTTCATAAAAATAAATTAAATTGCTCCTATTCTTACTCTGTTAAGGGAATTCAATTGGTTGCATATTTTTGAGGGATTAAATTTATTTGAATTGGAATTAAAATAAAACAGGAATTAATTAGATGCATGTCAAATTACCGTATCGGAAGAAAAATGGTACAATTTTTATCAGAAATTAAAAAGAATTGAAATGTTTTCATTTGAATTCTCTCCAAAAGAATTAAAACGTGAAAATTCAAAAACGAAATTAAATTGAATTAAAAATTATCTAAATTCTACGATATTTGTAACAGCTTTTATTCATTTCGATCAATCTCTTATTGCCAGAAATATAAATAATAACAAAATCACCATAACCTTAAATGTTACATTAAAAGTGCAAAACTACTAATCTAATTTTATATAAATAATAATAATAATTATAATTTTAATAATACCTAATAATAATAATAATCATCATCCCGTGTGGGGTTTTTGGTTCCCCATCGGGCGCGTCCTCGGGTAGTGGACAGAGGAATGCCTCCTAGATATAGATATAGGTGGCACCGGGGCAATCAAATACTCGGCGCGAACCAAAAGCAGAAAACAAAACAAGTAACAAGTCCAACCGTCAACGCCAGGTCAACGCTGGCTCCATGGATTCTGGGAAGAGTCAAACTCATGGACTGTTTACCGCAGGACCTGATTGTCAAGACGATCAAAGAATTGAACTTGACGCAGTACAGGACAGTTCCTTAAAAAATGTCCAGTCTATGTCAAATTCATCATTTCAGGAAAATATCGCCAACCAATTTGCCAGGGTTCCAAAAATCTTTGAAAACATAAAAAAGACATAGGAACTCAGAGGAACATAAAAAGGGAAGTTCAAAATGGCATAAGAGCATTCGAGGACGCTTTAGAAATAATTGATAATATTTTGCGTTTTATTGAATCATTGACCAAGATGTAGGCAAAAGCGGCCTCGAAAAAGACTAACCTGGAATCACCAAGAGACGACAAAAAGCGCCGCCGCACCGTAGGCTAAAGCCAACCTACGTTGCCTGCAAGAGAATTCAAGTCTTGAGCCTAACCAACAAGGCGAAGGGTTCCTCTGTCGAAAACTAAAGCGTCTACTAAGACTAGCAAGGCAGCTAACAATGATAAAGGCCAGCAGTGTGAGAGGATTTGTGCTCAGGTTCCTTCAGGCGTAGAAATGGCCGTCGGCCTCTCTGTCACTCAGCCTCCTTAGTTTCCGTGGGCAAAGAGAAAAAAGTTTCCGAGCTAGTTAAAGACAAAAAATAGAGGCTTAAAAGCACAATAGAGTTAAAAAAGAAACAAGCAGAGAAGGCGCAAAAAGAAAAAGCCCCTTCTCCAAAGCTAAAACAAACTAAGGCAGTCAGTATTTTAGCGTAGGATTCTAATTCCTACGCTAAAATCCTGGAGGACTTGAAGAAAACCCTGAAGCCAGAAGACTTAGGAGCAGGGGTGTTGAGGACACGAAGAACTTTAATTAATGAGTTTCTTCTCGTCTTCAAAAAAGAAGGAAATAAGTCCCAGTTTAAGGAAGCGTTGACTCTGGCTCTTCAAGAGAAGGGGCTCTCGTAAACAGACGGACACTGGAGACCAGGGATCTCGACGAAACAACCCCTAAGGAGGACGTCGCTGAGGCCCTAAATGAAAAGCTTGGCTGTACCGACCAGGAAAAGTCGATCAGCATTGTTCTAAGTTTCTGCGAAACAAAGTTGGCGTTGGTACGCCTACCTGAGGCTGAGTATAATACTCAGCTAAAGATCGAAAAAATTTGGGTTGGTTGGATTAACGCCCCAATTCGCAAGCACTTGGAGGTCGTCAGATGCCAAAGATGCATGACTTATGGCCATCCGACTTGCGCCCGCAAAGGCCCCGATAGGATTAAGAACTGTCGGAGCTGCAGCGGCGGAGGTCACCAGGCCAAAAGCTGCACGGTCCATAAGCCCAAGTGCATCACTTGCGAAGACTTGGGCGAAACTGAAACAAAGCACTAGGTCGGGAGCATCGCCTGTCCGGTATGTAAAGCAGAACTACAGAAGCTCAAACAGGCAAAAGCCTAAAGTTTCTGCAGATTAATCTGCATAAGTGCAAGGAGGCCCAAGACCTCCTCGAGCAGACAGCCGGGGAGCAGAAGATCTATGTCTTGCTCTGCACTGAGCAGGACAGAAAAAACGATCATGCTTCCTGGTATCAAGATAAATCGCGAAGAGCAAATATTCATATCTGCAATTCTGAGTTGTGGTCAGATAAGTTCCTGCAGACGAGCAGTGGATTCGTGTAGGTGGAAATGTCAGGAATACGTATCTATATTATTGTTATTTCTTACCTAATGATAAACTGTCAGCCTTCGAAGATCAGATATATGACTTCGAAACGAGCCTTAAAGAATGCAGGTTGAATACCCTCATTACAGGTGATTTTAAAGTTAAGTCACCAGAATGGGGCGAGACAAGGTTCGACAATAGAGGAATCTTAGTCGGAGAAATGATCTCCAGGAACAACCTGATGGTTACGAACCAGGGAAGTTCTTGGACTTTTAGGAGAAACGGTCAGGGATTGATAATTGATCTAACGATCTTAACGTCCCTCCTAAATAAAAGCATTAAAGATTGGCGCGTTCTAAAGGATTGTACCTAAAGTGACCACCAGAATATCGAGATTTCAGTCTCAACGGGAGACACACTGCGGGCCAGGAACCACGGAGTTCTCAGTAAGAACGGACCAAAATGTAACATTAAGAAGCTTGAAAAGGAGAAGTTCGAACAGTCCCTCGAAGAATCCTGCCTCGTTAAGGAGCTGGGATGGGTAAAGAGGCCAAACACTTTTGACGAGGAGGTGGGTACGGTGAAAAATATGATTGTCAGTGCATGCAACGCGTCTATACTACGTCGTAAAAGCACATCCCCAAGAAGAAGGAACGAATACTGGTGGTCAGAGGAATTGGGCTCTTTGCTTAAGGCATGCCTCAATGCATGAAGGAGATATGACAGTTCTAACGGAGATCCTCTACTGAAGGAGGCTATATCATAGGCTAAAAGAATCCTCAGGTAGGTCGCGCTTCTAAAAAAAGAGCTGAAAGGACCTAATCTGAGATGTTGAAAATGATCCATGGGATCTGGCTTTTATAATCGTTAACAAGAAATTGTTTACGAGGCAAAAAATCCCCAGTCTGAACAATCTCGATTGGGTCCGACAAATTATAAAGACCTTGTTTTTACTGGTAGAACCATGACCTAGGATGGACTGCAGTGATTTTTAAGTCGGTGAGGAGGAACTTTTCACTCTTACAGAACTATGGACTGCAGGTAGTTGGTTGAAGCCTGGCAAGGCGCTTTGGAATCGATGGCATTAGCAACGAGATCATTAAACAAGTGATCGTTGCTTCACCCCAGATTCTCTTCGAATGCTATACAACTGCCTTAAGAGAGGAGAGTTCTTCCGCGACTGGAAATGACAGAGGATAATTGTCTCCTAAAGATAGGAGACAAAACTCTAAATAAAGTCTCATCCTACAGGCCTATTTGCCCGTTACATACGATGGGCAAACTTCTAGAAAACATGGTTTTACAGAGATTGCAGTCTCACTTGACCGGTATCTGATAATCAATTTGGTTTCAGAAAGGGCTTGTCTACAGTAGACTCCATCTAGAAGACGGTGAACCGCCTAGCCAGAAACGGAAAGGACAAATTGAGATCAGGGAAGAAAAAGGGGTTCTGCGCGTTGGTAGCCATTGACGTACGCAACGCGTTTAATACCGCGCGATGGAAAAATCTTATCCCGTCGATGAGAAACAAAGAAATACCGCCCTACTTGTTGCGAATAATGGATAATTATCTTAGCGACAGGTGGGTTATATAATATATACGAGGATGACACCTGAACTTTGAAGGAAGAGATGCAAAGAGGTGCCCTTTAAGGCTCGTTGATCGTATGCACTGCCGAAACTGTAGAAGACCTAGGCGTATTAGCTAATGAATGTCTAAGACGGGTAAAGCGCTGGCTGGAGGACAGAAGCCTCCAAATGGCTCTGGAAAAGATCGAAGCGCTGCTAGTCACAGACAGACGTAGTTATACAGTTGCTGGTATCCAGATAGACGGATTCGAGGTCCAGTGAAGGAGACATATAAAATACTTAGGAATGGATCTGGATAAATTCCTGAATTTTAAACACCACATCGCTGTAGCATGTCTGAAGAAATAAAATTAAAGTGGATATTTTTAGGAAAGGAGGGGAAAGTGTTAGAAAACCCCTGAGAATTTCTCCTTGCAACACCCTTAAACGAAACAATTGGATAATAAACTAAAAAATTTAATCATTTAACAGTCTGCAATATATTTCATGTCAATAGAAAGTTTTAAATTTTGTAACAAAACTGATATTTTGCAAAAACTTCGTGATGAAACTGATCTTATATTGTGCAATAGATGATACATAATTAGTATATTATGCACCAAGGGTAGAAAACTCGAGTTTTTTGACGAGCATAGTGTTTAATGAACGAGTCAAAGCACGAGTGAAACGAGTGCGAAGACGAGTTTGGAGCACATTGTGTGAGTCAATAAACGAGGTCCACCCGCGGTTCATCATCTTTTTTCACTGCCCTGAGTCTTTTTTCCCCTCTGACGTCAACTCACCTAAAACTTTGATTTTCAACCATGGCTCACGCGTACAAAAACGGGAGTTTTTGTGCATGAATGGAAGAAAATTCATTTTTATCCCACAGGCACAAAAATGGCGCTTTTAGATGCCTGTAGGCAGGGTCTAAACGCATTCATTTTTTCCCTGGGAAAAAATGAACCGCTGATCCATGCATTTTTTCACCTAAGGGAAAAAATGGACGCCATTTTAATACGGTCAAACAAATGAACGTATTTCGACCCTAACTTACAAGCATTTAAAAGCATCACTTTTGTGCCTTTAGAATAAAAAGTATCGTAAGCAACACGGGTTTAAAGTCAGTCCAATTTGTTTACGATGATGTTTGGGTACGAGTGACAGTCGAGGGCGAAGCCCGAGATGAAACGATGCCTTTAACCCCTTGTTGCTTAATATACTATTTTACTTGTATAAAACATAACTTAAACGATTTTAATTTACATAACTAATTGATATCATAAACCATAATAAATTACAATTTTTTATCACAACTTTCTTCCTATGAAATTGTGTAATTTCACTAATTGTTTCTGACCACATCGAACTTTTTTAATATGTAAACAAAAATGTGTTCTCTGTAACTGCATATTTACAAACTCTATAGGAGAGCAACCTGTTTAACAGTAACTCTAAATATTTTTTAACTGACAGAGCAAATTTGTTAATCCTTCAATGACTAAAGTTTTAAGTTCCTACTGCAAACATTTTAGATCTGGAAACAAATTTTTTCCATCAAACTTTTGTTATCACTGTCAGACAATTCATTTTTTCCATGCAGGGTAAATATATGAATAATATTTGACGCTGTATTAGTCAAAGTAGTGATATTTAGTATTTAAAAAAAAAATTCTTGTGTTTTTCGCGGTGTTTTAGCGCACGTTAAACCTATTAGAAAAAATTCTTTTTTTATCTTGTAACTATACATGGTTTTTAAGAAAATGTCTTCAAAATTGCTTAAAATAGCATCTAAAACATTAAGAAAATTAGAAAACAAAATTGAAGAATATCAATTTTTGAATAAAATTTGTTAGCGTTTTCGCTCAAAAATCACTCTTTGTCCTAAAATTTTTAAATAGTCATAACTCTGCAAAAAAAATTTCGCAAAAAATTACGTGTCTCTTTAAAATAATGTCCTAAAAACAATTAAAAGCACGTTAAACATAATTTTGAATTTTTAAAATATCTGTCATGTATAATTTATAATGGAAACAGTTACTGGTGAAATCTAAACGTATTATCTATCCTAAAAAATTTAGACTTGTTTGCAAAACATCAACTTACCACTACCAAAACAGGTAGCGTAAAGCGTCCTAACGCATCCTAATACGCGTATCCAAAGTTAAACTGATACTTCTATATTTCTGTCTAACCGAATTTCAGTTATACGTTTATTTGGAGCAGCTAAACATTGTTTTTAGTGCACCGAAAAAAAAATATACTTGGATTGAAAGGAATCCTCTCATTTTTATGCGAATTTTCCTCTCAAAAGTAGAAGATACTCTTCAAACAATGTAAAAACGCAAGAGGATTTCACGAAAGGAATGTTACTCTCTTTAGAAGAATATTTTTTTTTTGGTGTGTATGCAAGGAAAGTAAATAATAAGCTTCAAATATACTAGTCCTAACAATAGCGCGCTACACGCACCATTTTTAGAGCTAGTATAATAATAAAAATACCTTTGCATCGAGTTTGTAAAATGCAAAGATCTTTTATTATTAGAGGTGCGAGATTATAGAATAAGATGACCACGATTAGAGATGCAAACATAATAGTAATTTGTGTTCCACACATAATTTTATATAATAACCTTGTGTCAAGAAATCTACTGAAAACGCTGTTTTTAGAGTTTTAGAGATTAAAATGAAGAGAATCCTACTTTTTATCACAGTTAAAACCCACCAACAATGCCATTCAAGTATGTTTGCTGTTCTAACACGTGACGCGACAGCTGATGTTTAGGTTGGAAAGCGTGCTTGAATGGCGTTGCTGGTGGGGATAACTGTGATTAAAAGTAGGATTCTCCTCCTTTTAATCTCTAGAACTCTAAAAACAGACTTTTTAGTAGAGTTCTTGACGCAAGGTATTATATAAAAGCAATTATACTTTCAAAAACTTTTTTTCAATTATGTAAACTTACACCGAAAAAAATATCTTCTTCTTTTGAGCGGAACATTCCTATCATAAAATCCTCTTGAGTTTTTTACTCAAAATGAGCTAATTATATTACAACCAATAGTAGTTTCCTCTGTTTTGAAGAGGAAAAATATTAGTAGACGACTCTTACGGTTTAATCTTATGTTGAGAGTAATTTACTACTTTCGATAGGAAACGTCTGATCAAAAGTAGAGGAATATCCTCTATATCGTATTTGCACATGCGCAATCAGTAACAATTGTATCGTGTCGCGTCGCGTCGTGTGTTTTAACGTTTATTTACTTTAGTTTTCGATTGTGGAAGACAATTTACAGTGTGTTTTAAAAGATTTAAGACTAAATAATAATATTTTAGTGTTCTATGCACATAATAATATTTTGACTTTATTATTTGTTTGTGTACGAATGTGAAATTGAAGTAAAAGACCAATATAACGTAGCAGTCTGACATGTTTATTTTACTCGCGTATTTAATAAAACGACATACAAAATATTCGATTATTGATAAATATTCTTTTCTTTATGTGAATCAATGAAGGTAGTTAGTGATTTTAACTTTCTTTAAATGATTTAAAGTAATTTTAGTGTGCAAGTGAAAAAGTTTACCCTATGAGAGGAAAGTTCCTCTCATTTTGATGAGTATAACATCCTCTCAAAACAAGGGGAATCATTTTGATACCATATTGTAGAGGAAAAAAGCATCAAAATGAGTGGATTCCGCTCAAAAGAAGATATTTTTTTCGGTGTATAAATAGGTCGAGAAATCTAACTGTTGATTATTTGCTGAACTTTTACTCAAGTTTGATACCCGTTCACTATCATTATTTATTATAAAAATGTATTATGGTAATTCAATAATTATTAATTGAATTGCATCATATGTATAGTATTGTTCTTTGAGGGGCTAGAAATCCATAGGAACTTTGAATTTGTCAAATAAAGAAATAAATTTTAAAGAATAAAAAAAACCATCAATAACAACCTATCTATATTAATAAAATCAGAGTTTTGTCTGTACATTGCTTAGAACTTTAAATTTCATGCATAATTTTTCGTTTTAAGCATTAAGGAATTCAAATATACCCATAAAAAATTTCATGTCTGTATGTATGTATGTATGTATGTATGTATGTATGTATGTATGTATGTATGTATGTTACAGAACCTTTGTTCGCGCATCACTTGTCTTGACCCAAGTTAGGTTTATAAACTTACAGACTTAAAAAATATTGATAAGAAAGGAAGACATACATTTTTTTCAGAAAATCGAAAATTTTTAAATTATGCATTTTTTTATGAACTGCTGATAAACTTTCCTTAATTGAGTATTACCTGTTATTTCGTCATATTTTAGAATAATTTGACAAAAAATATCGTATAACTTAGATATATAAGTATAAAATTGGTTTCTGGATCAAAAAAATTTAAAAACCTACATTTTTTTTATATTCCTGACTTTGTGTTAGATGGCTTTTAATCTTTTTGCATTAATTTTGTTATGTTCATTACAACACATTTTGCAATAAATTTAAAGAAATACATTAATAAAAATAATTTTAGATGACACAATGCAAAAAAAATGTTGAATCTGAATTTTTTGGGGTAAAAAAATAAAAACCAGAAAATCTAATAGATTAGATTTAAATCCTATTTAACCTAAATCCCATTTAACCTAAAAAGCATTCTGCCTAAAACCCATTAAACATAATAAATCTTATTTAACCAAAATCCCATTTAAACTAAAATGCATTCAGTCTAAAACACATTAAACCTAAAACTTATTTAACCTAAATCCCATTTAAACTAAAAAGCATTCTGCCTAAAACCCATTAAACATAATAAATCTTATTTAACCTAATTTTTATTTAGCCTAAATCCCATTAAACCTAAAATGCATTAAGCCTAAATCCCATTTAAACTAAATCTCATTCAACCTAAAATGCATTCAGACTATGACCCATTAAATCCAAAAAGGCATTCAGCCTAAAACTATTTGTCCTAAATCCCGTTTAGCCTAAATTTTACATTATAAATTTCGTTCAATGGGATTTAGGCTAAATTTTTTTAAGCTATATGCATTTTAGGTAATAAAGAATTTAGGCTGATTGCATTTTAGGTGAAATTGGATTTAGGCGGAATGCATTTTTGGTGAAATGGGATTTAGGCTGAATGCATTTTAGGTTAAATGGGATGTAGGTTGAATGCATTTAAGGTTAAATGGGATTTAAGTTTAATGGGATTAAGGTTAAATGGGATTTAGGATGAATGCATTTGAGATTAAATAGAATTTGGGCTAAATGCATTTTAGGTTAAAAGGGTTTTAGAATAAAAGCATTTTTGTTTACATGGGATTTAGGCTGATTGCATTTTAGGTTAAATAGGGTTTATAATGGTTCTATGTTAGGTTAAATGAGATTGAGGATGAATGCATATGAGGTTAAAAGGGATTTAGGTTAAATACAATTGAAGTGAAATAGGAATTAGTTTAAATAAGAGTTCATGGTATTCAGGTTAAATAAGATTTAGGTTAAATAGGATTTATACTGAATCCATTTTAGGTTAAATGAGATGTAGGATAAATGCTTTTGGGGATAAATGGGATTTAGGCTAAATGCATTTTAGGATAAATGGGTTTTAATCTATGAATGCATTTTAGGTTAAGTGGGATTTAGGATGTATTCATTTTAGGTTTAATGGGATTAAAGTTAAATGGGTTTTAGGCTGAATGCATTTTAGTTTAAGTGGGATTCAGGCTGAATGCATTTTAGGTTAAATGGGTTTCTTGCTAAATGCATTTTACGTTAAAGGGGATTTAGGCCTAATACAATTTAGGGTAAATGAGATTAGGCTGGATGCATTTTAGGCTATATGGTTTTAGGCTGAATGGGATTCAGGCTAATTTGGTTCTAGGTTTTTCTCGAAAAATATTTATTTTGATGAAAAAAAAGTTTAAAACATGATATGCGTATTTTTATCAGATCAACAACTTGGCAAGGTTGATTCAAAGTAAAAATGCCTTGCCTCAACCTTGCCAATATTGCTGGAACATCCGGTGCTGTTCGGGTATGTGCTAATGGGAAGTATATCTAATAAAATATATTAGAATTTAATAATTTTGTGAAGAGAACTATGTTGCTTTCAGAAAATTCTTTTTTAAATAATTTCTGTCAGGAAATACTTATTGGCAAAAAATACTTTCTGTCAGAAAATCATTTTTGTCAAAAAATACTATCTGTAAAAAAATTCTTTCTGTCAGAAAATATTTTTTGTAAAAAAATACTGTTGATGGCACGCCACTAGATTTAAGCTAGTAAATTCTAAATTCTCTGAGGAGGATATGGAGAGGCTAAGGAGAGGCTGTGGGGAGGTATTGACAAGTTGCTTTATAATTGTTTAATTGATTGTTTATATAGAAAGAGAGGAGATAAGAATATTTATATTTATGAATGTGTATTAAACAATTTATTATCACGTATCAAACTTTTGTTTTAAATTGAATGTTGGCTAAAATTTTAAGCTAAAATACATAGAATCCTCTTCGATTGAAATTAATTAGGAGAAGTTAGAGGGGATAAGATTTTAAAAAAAGCAAAGTATTATCGAAATTCCGTCAATTGTATAATAGATATTCGTCTGAAATGTATTAAAAATTTAATATAAATTGAGCCATACTTTGTACTGTTAAATAAGATTGTAAAAGGTATTTGATGACTGGTTCTTAAAAAATTATTATATTTGTAAATTATAATTTGTTGAGTTCAGTGTTTGGTATTTTATAATTTCTTTTAATGTGACACTTTGTTTTACACGTTTATAAACCAGAAGAATCTATTTATTATATGGATGATCCACTAAAATTGATTCTTAGTTGCTAAAATTTGTGGTACATTGTAATCTGGTGCATCGTCATGATCTTTATTACATAAATTTGAAAACATCTGTTGCTACTGGGCACTTGATTCCTAAACTCTGTCATTTTTACATGGATATCAATTAACAAGATTGAGAGTCGAAAGCTACCACTGCACTGTAAAAGTACATTTGGAAAATCCATCTCAAAGCACCATACTTAATTGGTATTGTAATAATATTTTAATGTTCGCTGGTTTCTTTAGATTATATTTTGATGAAAGGGTAAAAAAAAAATATAATTTGATTGTGGGTGTAAAATTAAAATTAGTGTTATGAAACAATTGATAAAGTTTAAGGAGGAATGAGCATGCTAAAATTGTAATTATAACTAACTGAAGCGTAGAGTATTTATTATATTTTTAACTTTGGTTTTTGTAACTGCTTAAAATTGAAGTATCTAATCAAATATGTTTGTAATTCGAAAATATTTTTTTGATTAATTCAAATAGTGAAATAATTGTAATTGTTACACACCATCTTGAAACAGAAGCAGCGGCGGCGATATCTTTTTGTAATATAGGGAGAAATATTACAGTGAGCTCTCGATAGTCGTGACAACCGTGGAAATTTTCCCACTCTTCAAATTCGATAGTCTTACTTTACGAAAGCCACGCCTCTTGGACGATTTCAGTAACGTATGATTTATAAATTTTCCATGGAGACTTATTATTTATTTGACTTATAAAATTTGTATGATTTAAATTTTTTAAAAACTTGTAAACTTATATTTAAAATTTATTTTAATAATATTTTTTATTTCTGTTATAGAAATATTATTTAAGTATTGATATTATAGTATTAATAATAATTAATATAATTATTAGATATAACTATTTTAGTAAATTGAAGTTTCTGCGTATAAAATTTGAATTTAAATATGTTTTTAAATATCTGAATCCAATAAATAATTTGCAAAAATCTAAATTAAAAAATTTAAGAAAAAAAGAAGTCTATCATTCGTTTTTAATTTAAAAATCTGAACAATTTTTCTCAAAGCAGGACTTAAAAGTTGGTTTTAAATAATTTAAAAAAATTTACTTTTTAATACTTCGTTTTACAAATTTTTAAATCATTTTTGCATAAAACTTCACATGAAGATTGTTATATTATAAAAACATAGGTAAGTGTTATTTTGTACAACTTTTAAAATTAAAAAATTTTTAGATTCTAATTCGGCGATTCTTTTCAAAGTAACTTTTTGGTTGTTCTGAGTAAATAATATCTTAAATAATATTGTGTTTTGGTTAACTATCGCTCTTTTAGTAAATATAATTTAAACTCTTCATTTTTAGAAATTAATTTTGCGAACGAGTATAAGTATATTAACGTAGTAGTTTCAAAAACCCAAATCATTCTCTTGTACTTTTTAAAAGGTCCAAGAGTTGAGTGTACTTGAGCTTCAACTGGAAGAGGCACAACATACTTAGAATACCTTAGACAGAAAAGCTGTTCTCAGTTTTTGTAAATCCCAGTGTCTATAGAGTGAATATCTGAATATACGCCGCCTGATCTCAAGCCAAACAAGAATTTACTTCATTGGGTACTTCATCCCCACTTTTATCTCCCAGCCAGTGAAGTAGTCAATCCTTGTTTGGGTTAAGCCTCAAGCCAGCTTGAGATTGGGCGGTGTATATTCACTTACAGTGCTGCCGCGAGACGCAAGGACGGATATAGATGCGGGCGCGGGTTTTAGAGGGGACTATATATATGAGATAAAGAGAGAACACTTATAACACCTACACCGAGAAACCTTTGGGTCATCTGCACGCCCAGTACTGGTGCGACAGAGCTACCACGAACTTGGTACAACTGCTTTCCCACTACTGGGTGCCTGGCAGCCCCACAATTTGGTTCATCTGTCGTCCCTTATTGAAGTGCGTCTGCAGTTCCAAGGAATTTGCGTGTCAACACTATATCCCCACAAACTTGAATTGACTGTTTTGTTTTATCGCTCACAATAATTATTTGCCTAGTTTTTTAAGATAATTACGCATGCATTTTCTTATGAAAATTCCGAATGCGGAATTATGTTTTAAGAAAATCTCGCAAGCGGAATATTTTATTTTTTAAATTACGCATTTCACATTTTTCAAAAATTCCGCATTCCGCATGCAGAATATTTTTTTTGTAAAAATTACACAATTCGCATGCGGAATAGCGTTTTTCAAAAATTCCGCATTCCGCATGCGTAATATTTTTTTTGTAAAAATTACGCAATTCGCATGCGGAATAGCGTTTTTCAAAAATTCCGCATTCCGCATGCGTAATATTTTTTTTGTAAAAATTACGCAATTCGCATGCGGAATAGCGTTTTTCAAAAATTCCGCATTCCGCATGCGGGATTTTTTTGTGAAAATTCCACAGTCCGCATGTGGAATATTTTTTTTGTAACAATTACACATTTCGCATGCGGAATAGCGTTTTTAAAAAATTCCGCATTCCGCATGCGGAATATTTTTTTTGTAAAAATGACGCAATTCACATGCGGAATAGCGTTTTTCAAAAATTCCGCATGCGGAATTTTTTTTTGTAAAAATTACGCATTTCGCATGTGGAATAGCGTTTTTCAAAAATTCCGCATTCCGCATGCGGACAATTTTTTTTGTAAAAATTACGCATTCCGCATGTGGAATAGTGTTTTTCAAAAGTTCCGCATTCCGCATGCAGAATTCTGCATTTTATTTCTCATGCGTAATTGTCATAAGCACAATTCCGCATGCGATTTTTTCAAGCAAGATGGTATAAACTATTAAATAAATAAACCTCAACAGTCAATATGATCATTCACTTTATAATAATTATTTAATAATCATACGAAACACGTCACAAAAAAAATGTTTTAACCAAAGCATGTTCAGCTCTCACAAACCGGGCGGACAGACGACCCAGTGCTTTGGTGCTGCTGTTATACCAGTATGGTGCAACCACACGCCCAGAGTGGGACGTCAGGCTTCCCGAATGTCGGTGGCACAGTCGTCCCATGAATTTTCACCTACTGGGTGTGCAGACGACCCAAAGGTTTCTCGGTGTAGTGTTATCTCTTTCTCTCTCTCATGTGAATCTAAGGTTTTGGAGGGAGAGGGGTCGTCCCCTATGCTTTTCTTGGGTCCGCATCTGGTGAGACGAGACTGAATTTTTGCATGTACGAGAGGACTCTCGCGGAATCACTATGTATGAATGCATATTATAACTTTTGCGTTTTCTTTGTTTTAGGTCACCAGTTGAAAGCTGGAATTCAAGTGGATGTACTTCTGAATTATCACTACTACTGCTGCCGCTAATATCAGTTGTTCACCAACTTCTAATTAGATGTCACTAATAATAGACGTTAACACACTAAAAAACATGATATTAGAAATTTTTTTAAAAACTTTGCAGTAACTACTTTATGACATAAATAATCAAAACAAAAACATTTTTATTTATTTGGCGTTGAAATATTTGATTACATTTTTTTCAAAATTTCCGTCCTTTAAATAGTATCACTTATTTAAAAATTAAAAAATTTATATTATATTAAATTAATTGAAACCACAAAAAAATTATTGACATATATCTATATAATATTATATTTTAGTAGTATTTAAAAAAACTTATTATATTTATTATATAAATAAGTACAATTAAATCATTAACCAAAGCAATCTTAGTCTAGATAAAAAAATTTTATACCTTAATTTAATTTATTTGAATTGATAAGCTGGTAATGTATTGACTTATAGAACCTGTAGACTGCCGGGTTTTAATAGACTTTACTCGCCTTTGAAAATAGAGCCTAAATATAGGCTTTCCGGCGGCTAACGGAATGGAAATAATTCAACATCAATTTTATCCCTTAAAATTGAACGAATTTGTTTAAAACTTGTTAGTCGGGGGTTTTTGGGGTCCCTGATCACGAATCTGGGGTTAAAAATTAAAAATTCAAAATGGCGGATCCAATATGGCCGATAATTTTTCAAACATTTAGACTGACGAATTGTTTGATTTTTAAAAATTCGTGCGCCATATTGGATCTGCCATTTTGAATTTTTAAATTTTGACTCCAGATTTGTGATCAGTGACCCCAAAAACCCCTGAGTAACAAGTTTCAAGCTAATTTGTTTGACTTTTGCTTAGAGCCTATATTTAGGTTTTTCGGCAGTCTAAAGGTTAAGGAAAATAACAGTATTAAATTACACAGCCACACAAAAAAAAAAGTACCCGAGTTGGGGAATGAGACTACCCATTCCTTATGTATTTTGATGCGCTGAATCCGAATCCGTCCTCAGAATTGGTCCATCAGGTCAAGTTTTGACCCTAACCTCAAAATTAATAAAATGACACTTTTTGAACATTAGAATTTGAACTCGACTTAACTTTAAAACATGCCTAGGACCAATAGAAAGCTTGAATTATTACCTTTAAAACGCTTTTTTAGAAATTGTTCTACGATGATTTTTAACGAAGTTATGATGTTTTACTTAAAATATGACTTTTTTCTATATGTTAAAAACACATCAATTATTGATGTGTTATTGTGCAAAGGAAAAAAATAATTCTAAGTAAAACATCATAACTTCGTTAAAAATCATCGTAGAACAATTTCTAAAAATGCGTTTTAAAGGTAATAATTCAAGCTTTCTATTGGTTCTAGGCATGTATTAAAGTTAAGTCGAGTTCAAATTCTAATGTTCAAAAAGTGTCATTTTATTAATTTTGAGGTTAGGGTCAAAACTTGACCTGATGGACAAATTCTGAAGACGGATTCGGATTTAGCGCATCAAAATACATAAGGAATGGGTAGTCTTATTCCCCAACTCGGGTACTTTTTTTTTGTGTGGCTGTGTTATTAATAATCAATTTTTGACTTTTCAATTCCATAGAACTATTATGTTTCTCTTATATTTGATGTACTGATTTTAACATCTAAATAATTAATTGTAAAAGTATAAAGAAAATGAAGTTTTTACATTTAACACGTCAAATCAAGAATTGATCATTATTAGAGAGGAAAAGAATAGCATACTCTTTATAAAACTTCTGACGTAATTAATTTCTAAAATACTAAAATAATATTGAATGTATCATATAATGTTAATCAGATTAATAAAAGATTGCATTATTTTATTTAACATATGTGAAGCGCTCCAAAGAAAGTTACTTTAAAAGGAGAACGTTGATTTTAAAGAAGAGTGAAAAAAAGGCAACCCAAGTAGCACGTAATATTACATGAGTATCACTGTAATATTACATTCAATATTAGTAATATGACGGGTTGATGTTACAGTAATATTACCGTGACATTAAAATGTCCGCGTCAAGGTAATATTACAGGGTAATGTTGAGGTAATATTACATAGTAATATTAGTGCTTTACGATATCAAGACGATACGACATTTGAGCAATATTGATATTGATCTTGAAATTACTCGACTATCCAAATATCGTATCGATATTGTTGACAAAAATATCGTCTTGAGTCGATAATATCGTCTAAAATAAATTTTTTTTGATGAGTTATATATTATTTAGAGGTTTCTATTAGTACGGACGACAGAAGAGATAAAAAAAGTTACCTACAAAAAGTGGTTAGACCACTGTAAACTTTTAAAAAAATCGAAAATTTTTTTTATCTAGAAAGGTGCCATAGGGTTTTAAAAATGAGAAACAATAAACATTATAGAAAGAAAACAATATTGAAATCTTACATTTTGAAACTATACGAAAACCTACTATGCGCAGTGGATTAGAAACGTCTATGTTCATATGGGGTCTTATCACAAAAAAAAATTTTATTAGCAATTATCTATCGATTTTTTACCGAAAAACTTCAAATTTTGATTCAAATGTGTGCCATTTTCACGGCACACTTTTTACTTCTCCAGCTTTTGAGTTGCAAATTCATAAAAATGTTGAGTTTTGGTTCCAGATCAAAAATTGAAAAATATTTTCTACCGGCCGTAGACCTTAACTTAAAAAAATGAATTTTTTAAATCGACCATCTAGACCGCCATTTTAACTTTTTCAACATAGCAAAATAATTTTTTTACATTTCAATAGATACCTAATAATAGTAAATAAACCGGGTATAATTCATTTTATTCTGCTCCTTTAAAAAAATCTTAAAATTAGGTCTAATTTTCGTGTTTTAGCAAAAGTTGTCAGTGAGTAGCACCTGACTAATGCCCAACGTACAATGAATACGTGAATTTACTAATTTACAATAAACGTATGTTACATTCAAAATAAAACAATTCTTTAAAAGATCAATTTGTTTTTCAAACCATATTTTTTCTCAATCTTGAATCATTGAGATTAATACTACTTTCTCATTAAAGTCGATATCGATAATATTGAAAATCTCGAAAGCCCTTTATTGATATCACTGTAAAAAATAATGGAAAATTTTCTATACAAAAGTAACGAATTTTTTCTATACTTGGTATGGAAATATGTTTTTCAGTACATCAGTATGGAAAAATTTCATGACATTATGGAAAATATTCATTCTTATAGTAGAATACCCAATTTGAGTATGGAAAAATTACCTTACGACAAAATTCCATACATGGGGATGGAAGAATTACAATACATTACAGAATATTTTCATACGTGTTTGGAAAAATTCCAATTTTTTTAAAACAGTAATAATGATAAATTGTATGTAATTATAAGTGCATAATTTTTACAATAGTTAATAAAATAAAAAGTTAATGAAATAATTGGAAGAAAATATACCTATTATTACGTGCTAGATAGCGTAATTTTGTAAAATCATTTATTTCTAAAAAACTTTAATTATATAAATTAAATAAATTCTATTTATTTAAATAAAAATCCCCCTCAATATATTATATGTAAATAATTTTTATAATTTACTTTTGTATTAAGTATTATTGAAATTAATTATTTAAATAATATTTTATTTTTAAATAATAATATTAAATTAAAATTAAAATTAATAAATAATAATTATTTGTTAATTTTGTTTACATATATTGCAATTATTATATTAGAATATTTATTTAGAAAGTATTTAGAAGTTAGGAGATTGGATTGTATAAACTGTGTATTAGTATATACAAAAGATAAATAAATTCTATTAATTTATTTTAGATAATTAATACGTTCCAGAATTATTATAATTTAAATAGCATGTAATCCAGGCCTGAACCTCCCAAAGTTATTTCTATCGACACTCAACTACCCGGCATAGCCGAGTGGTACTAATAGCGTGCGTTCACCGCGAGCGAATTCGTCTATAGGGCGTGGGTTCGATCCCCCCTTGAGCGTGCGATATTTTAATTCATAGGTTAAGTGTTTATATGTATTAAAATTGTTAATTAGTCTTAGGTCTATAATAATTAAGTGTTTAAATGTACACTTAAGATTAAATTATAAAAATAACAATCTAAAAATATCAATTTAAATAATTATAGATTCTGCTTCTGTGGAAACAGACTTGACCATACAACGTATGGGTTTTTTTTTTCATACAATCGTATGGAAAAATTGCAACAAAGTATGTTGATATAACTATACAACGTATGGTTTTTTTCCATACAATCGTATGGAAAAATAACAATAAAATATACTAATATAACCATACAATGTATGGTTTTTTTCCATACAACTGTATGGAAAAATTACAGTAATGTAAGGGTTAATTTACGTCCAGTACATGTATGGAAAATTTACCACAAAAATTTTTTACAGTGATTGTATCGAAATTTTTTTTAGAATATCGTCTTGATATCGTCTCGAATTTCAAGACGATATCGAGACGATATCGATATTATATCGACATATCGTGAAGCACTAAGTAATATTACCAAGTAATATTGAGTTAACATTACAGTAATATTACAGTAATATTACAAATATGTAGTAAAATATGAAGCAGACTTTCTATAATATATTCTAAGAGCTAAGTAGCCGAGTGGTTTAAGGCGCCAACCGACTTGGTCAGCTTACAAGGGTTTAAGACTCAGCGCTCCAAATTTTTTCTACATTATATTTAATTGTAATATTACTTCAATGTCACTGTAATATTAATGTAATATTACTTTATAACATTACTGTAATATTACTTTGTAATATTACCTCAATATTACCTTGTAATATTACCTTGACGCGGACATTTTAATGTCACGGTAATATTACTGTAACATCAACCTGTAATATTACCAATATTGAATGTAATATTACTGCGATACTCACGTAATATTACGTGCTACTTGGGAAGCGTGCTTAGTAGTATGAATCGCTGAGATATGAGTTGTTATTACTTTAAAATATGTAATAAAAACATTTTCTGACTTTAGATATTTAAAAAGGAACCTTTGATGAAGAAACAATCATAATCTGAAAATTAATTTTTTGCTTCAAAGGTCTCTTTCTTTGGAGCGTTTTGCACATGAGTCATTTTTTGCTGTTATGTGACTATCCATAACAAATGTTTCATCTTTACTCGGCTGAAAAAACTTGTACAAGATCTTGAACCTGTACTTGTGTCAGTTCTTGTGCACAATCAGAAGTGGAAATTTGTACAAGATCGTCCAAGGTCGTGTCACACACAGCAGAATTGCTTGCCTGAAGTTTGAGCGAAGTTGGCACTGCAAACTTCGCAAGTTTGCATTTGATATTTATGAGAACTTGACCTAACTAACAAAATGTCCGCTTGTGCAGAAAGCTTGACGGGACAACTTGCGGCAAGTATAAACTGGTTGGTAATTGAAAACTTTCCTCGCAAGTTTCAGGAAAGGTTCTAGAAAAGTTCGATTATAAGGTAAAAAAAATTTTTTTTGTGTATTGAATGAATTTGTAACACATCATTGTGACCCCTGTGAAGGGTTTAAAAAATCTATTGCGCAGCCCTAGCTATCATAGAAATCAACTGCGCAAGGCCTTAAGTTGAAATTTGCAGTGAAAGTTTCCAGACAGTTTCAAACGTCAAACTTTCTGCACAAGCGGACATTTTGTTGGTTATGTGTGGGGTATAAGTTCTGTCCAAGAAATTGGAACATAGTTCTTGTATATATGTTCTTGCACAAGGTCTCCTACAAGTACACTGACTTGTATAAGGACTCAGACAAGGTCTTGTGCGAGAGCTTGTGCAACATCTTGTACTTGATCTGTTGTTTGATTAGAGAGATTGTGAGAACCAATGTATGTTCTTACGTAAGTTCTTGTGTAGCATTGAGCTACAATTTATGACGTATTTTCTTATACAAGTTCTTCTACATTTTCTTGTACTTGATCTTATGTAGCTTCCCGCGTAGGGAAATAACAATGGGTCAAATCAAGCAAACTATGGGCTAAATCGTTTGCCAATGAACGCTCTTAACTTAGAGTAAATAATTTTTTTGGGATAAATCATTTTTTTGCTACGTTCTATATAATTTTTACTATTTAAAAAATTAAATAGGTGACTGAAATTTGAATTGATTTAAGACCCACATTTGGTGCGATTTGTGCCATGGTTCTTTGAATTTGGCTTTTGTATATTTTGAAAGATGTGAAAAATATATTTTTTGGTGATTTTTTTTCGATATGTTTTGTATCATTATTACTATTTAAAAAATTAAATGGGTGATGAAAATTTAACTTTTTTCTTACCCATGTTTCATACGATTCATACGATGGTCCTTGGCATTTGCTTCTTGTACATTTTGAAATTGCAGAAAATAATTTTTTTTTGGTACAATTTTTTTGTTGCTATGTTCTGTATAATTTTTACTATTTAAAAAATTAAATAGGTGATTGAAAATTCATTTCTTTTATGACCCACGTTTGGTACGATTTTTGCCATGGTTCTTTGAATTTGGTTTTTGTATATTTTGAAACTTGTGGAAAATAATTATTTTTGGGCATAATCTTTTTTTAATTGTTCTGTATCATCTTTGCTGTTAAAAAAATTGAATAGGAGATTGAAATTTGATTTTTTTCTCGACCCATGTTTGGTACGATTTGTGCCATGGTCCTTTGGACTTAGACTTGTATATTTTAATAATTTGAAAAATGTAATTTTTATGTTTGAATTCAGTTTTGGTGGTGTTTAGAAAGTTTTTTAAATTGTAACAAATGATTAGAGATTTGAGTTTTAACTTTTTTCTGTGCCCATTGTTGTCACGATTTCCGCCATGGCCTCGGTTATTTGATGTTGTTAATTTTGAAAATTGGAAATATTATGATTATTAAGTGGAATTAGCGTTTTATGTTCTGAAAAATTACCTTATCATTATTTTTTGTCGTTTTATAGCTTTTGGAGTCTTTGACAGAGTGTATGGAAAATAAGCAATGACTGGCTTGATATTTCCCATAGTCGGACCGTGGGTGAAATCATGCTATTCATTGGCAAACGATTTAGCCCACAGTTTGCTTGATTTGACCCATTGTTATTTCCCTACGTGGGTTTTAAAAGTTAAAAATTCCCTGTAAACGAACTTGATCAAGTTCTTGTACAAGAACTACAATAAAAAATTCACTGGTAAATTTTCTGTACAAGATCTTATACAAGTTCTTGAATAATTTCTTTCGCGAAAAAATGTATACTATTATGGAACTTGTACCAGTTCTTGTACGGGATCGTACCACGGCTATCGAGGACTCGGAATATACTTCAGAAAATGTAAATCATATGTTACCAACATATCTGAAGCAAAAAATTTTCTTGTACAAGAACTTGTCCAAGGAAATTACTAAGTAAAATATCATTTACATTTTCTCAGGGTAGCCAGACTCTCGAACCGCAATTATGGAATTGTCGACACAAAATTATGGTACATTATGGTACTCATGTTTAATGCGCATGCGTGGTACGAAATTCAAAATTTTAACATGACAAATATTTGAGGAAAACACTTTTTATAGATAAAATAGTAATTATTAATATTTCTAAAATAACATATATTGAACAATTTTAAGTAAACTATGTAATACAACTAAATATATAATATATATTGATTCAATGTTTCATATTTTGCTACTGAAGGAATAAATAATTTAATTTTCACGTTAATAATTCTGAACATAAAAATATATTTATTAATTTTTGTTGTCAGTCTCAGTTAAAAAAAGTTAGAGTTAATAATTTTATATAAAATTACTTATTTTCTACACAATATTTTAAAGTATATAAATATTAAATGCGATGTTAATAAACTAAGTCCTGTATTAAAACATCTGATTTTGCTTTTTTGTAATAGAGGATTTATATAAATATTCATAATAACAATTTTATATAAAGCGTAGTATGATAATTATTAACGAAGATAATATTGAATAATATTTGACAAGCAGGCCCGTAGCCAGAAATTTTTTTCGGGGGGGGGGGGGGCAAATTCCATACCTGTAGCACCCGTAGCCAAAAAGTTTTTTTTTCAACGAGTAAAAAGAAAAGGCGTAAACAGTTGAGAACAATTACTTATCACTTATACTTTCTACAAATATTATACAATACATTAGCTTCTAGAAAATATCTGTAAAGTAGTGTTTTTCAAATATTAAATAGTTGTTAAAACAACTATGAATATGAACTATAACAATTTGAAAATCACTACTTACATTGTTTTACGTCCTTGCTATCGCAGCATACAAAATTTGGGGTACAGTCTGGCCACCCTGCATTTTCTAAAGTATTGGGGATTTAAAGTTGCAATGCGACACTAGCGTCGATCAGGTAAACTAAAAAACATGGCCGCCGTGGGTGTACGCCGGTCAGATTATTGACAGTTGTTGACGTTTGTAGTTTTTAATAACTAGTTTTGAAATTGTTGAAAATTATGGAGTTCGATTCACAGCATCGAAAAGGTGGAAAAAATCGAGGTGTTTGTTGTGCCGATGGTTGTGATTCTAAAATAAATAAAGATAAGAATTTGAGTTTCCACAAAATACCAGCTGCCGGAAAATACAAAGTTTCTAGGATAAATATTTTTGGGAAAGAAGAATTGGTTGACAAACGTTCACAATGGTTAAAGCACTTAAATATTAAAGACAACAAAAAATATTTTCTTGTTTGCTCTAAACACTTTTACAAAAGAGGATTATCTTTATCCAGGTAAGGTTAAGTTGCCATTGATTTCGAAGATATATTGAAATTAAATTTCGTTTATTTTTCGTATACGTTACCCCGGAAAACAAAACTTATTCACTTTTTCTGAATCGGTCATGAGCTCAACTAAATCTGCTATAAAATATGACAATATAACCTCAAAATTTTCAAACCGATTCATTATTGTCAAAACCGATTCAATAAATTTTGTATTATTAGAAAAACATTTATTAAAAATAACTCCGATTCAAAACTATTCAGAATGTCAATCATTAATCTGATTTTTTTAAATCTCCGATTCTCTGGAGTTTTTATGTAAGTTTTTTTCAGGGGTTACTTTACGAAAACCTTTTTTAGATGTACACGCAGAAAATCGTGTGTTGAAAAAAAATGCTGTACCACAGGAAGTAAAGAAATCTGAAACGAGAGAAATATTAGAACAGAAAAGGCAAGAAAGAGCGGTATGTAAGAAATTAAATTTCTAAATGTTAAAATGACAGAAATTTTTACTTTATTTATTTTTCAAACTTTAAATTAACCGAAAATAATGTTCTGCGTATCAAAAAATTAATATTAAAAATAAAATTGTCCTACTGTAAAAGTTTTAAAAAACTACAAAGAACTGACTTAAATGAAATACACTAGCATATTATTTTGTCTGGAAATTTCTGTTTTTTTCTATTATTGAGAAGTTTTTACTATTGGTTACTTATTCATAATTGTTATTTAATAACATATTTTAAAATTTAACATTTTAACTTTTAAAATATTTAATTACATATTTTCCAACAGATGAAGAGAAAATTATTGACAGACAAATTAAACATTGGGCAGGAAAGAAACGAGGGAGAAGGGCCCTTAAAAGCACAGAAAAGTAATATTGAAAGCTTCGATATTAATTGCATTAATTTAAATGAGGATATATTAAATTTTGAAAAAAAGTTGCTGCCTTTGAACAGTTTTGAACCAGGAGATAAGGATTTCAGTAATGAAGTTGAAGAGATAGATCATCATGACTCTGACTGTGAAATAGAGAACGACACAGTATATAATGTGCAAATTTCAACAACTGAAAGTCATCAGTGCCAGGAAGAACTAAGAGATTTTTAAAATAGTAAACAGGAAATCTGCGGAAAAAATATTACTAATGATATTGGAGTTCAAGTATCAAGCGGAGATTTTACTTATACACTTAAATCTTTTATTAAAACTGAAAAAAATTTAATGATAATATGTAATATAAAAAGTTTTAAAATTTTTGAGAAGTTAGCAGAAATCATTGACAAATTTTATCCAACAAAAAAGAGACTATTAAACACTTCAGAAAGCATAGTTTTAACAACAGCAAAATTGAAATTAGATATATCTTTTTAAGCTCTTGGAGTTTTTTTTTATGACATCAGTGATGTCACAATCAGAAATATCTTTTATGAATATGTTAAAAAGTTATCTAGTATTTTACAATCGCTGCTTGTTCGCGTACCTAAGGAAGAAATTCAACGAAATATGCCAAAATGTTTTGCCGACTTTTCTTCGACTACATCAGTTCTCGATTGCACTGAGATAAAAATACAAAAACCTAAATGTTTAAAGTGTAGGATAAAATTTTACTCTCATTATAAAGGTGATTTAACTGTCAAATTCATGACTGAAGTTACTCCAGCAGGGATTATTACAACTATAAGTGAATCTTTTGGAGGAAGAGCGTCAGATAAATGTATATTTAATCATACAGAAGTTCTTAATGACCTGGAGAGTACAAGAGATTCTGTAATGGTTGATAAAGGTTTTCTTATTGATGGAGAATGTGAAGAAAAAAGAATTAATCTGATAAGGCCACCTTTTGTAAAAAATCAAAAACAGTTACCTGAAAATGAAGCTAATGTGAATAGAAAAATTGCTAGTGCTAGAGTTCACATCGAAAGAATGAACCAACGCATAAAGCAATTTAATATTTTAAATAACAAACTGCCATGGCATCTGATAAATTATGTGGATGATATATTTATCATTTGTTGTGGATTAGCAAATCTGGGAACACCTATACTTGCGGATGATAAATTTTAATTCAAATTATATTCAAATAGTACTTCAATAATTTTTCTTCTCAAACATGTAGAATAATAAATTAAGAAAAATAAATTTATTGAAATTCATTTATAATTTCGTTTACAATTTTTTTATAACAAAATTAATAAAGTTTCATTTTTATCATTAACACTAAACACCATTATTTGGAATCACATTTTGGTCTTACGATTATATAAATAAAGATTTTCTTTTATTATTGTAACACTATTGAATTGTTATTTGTTAACAATGTATTAATAATCTTTTATTTTTAACAAGAATATTTTTAAAATATCCGCTTGAAATCCTCTCTAGTTTTACGATAAATTAATTAAAATAAATTTTTAACAATCACGCTCTTAAAATACATATTTGGAATCTTTTTACTATCTTACAGTTATAAATTATTTAAGTTAAATTTAAAAATTGTAACACTCTTAAATAATTAATTTAACAATATATTAATAAAGTTATACTTTTAACAAGAACACTTTTGAAATACTCGTTTAAAATTCTTTTTAGTTTTACGAATATAAATTGAATGGCACTAAGAATACTAATATTGCACGAAAGTAAAGGAATACATTTTCAAAATTATAATACTCTTGAGTGTAAGCAAATATTATGCACCATGTTTTCAAAGTAATTCTTCTTTAACGTATATAATAATTTAGTTGCAAATTCTTTGTTATAATCAACAGTTATAATTTCCATTGTTTTAGATTCACTAGAATAAATAACAAAATTTCATTGTTTCAAATTCAATAAGGCCATGCCTAATTGAACTTGACCGTAGTTTCTTTTAAGGTACCGTTTTTCTTTTAAGGTAAATTCTCCTTTTTTCAAAAATTTACATTTTTGTTGTAAAGTTTTTCGTTCGATGTTTTGCAACTCTAAAGGACATTTAATTTCTAAAAGTCGATATAATTCTGCATTTTTTATAACAATGCCATCTGGAGAATATGCTAACCATGGCTCGCTCATACAAACAATCAGTCCACATTCTTCAACATGTAATAAACACTTATTTATGTAAGCTTCTCGAGCTTCAGGTTCATATTTATTTCCATGGTTCGTCGCTTTATTTTTAAATTCTGTAGGCCAAAAGTATTTTATAGATTTATTTGTCCAGTCGCCTTTAGAGTAGGTATAAAGATTATAACACCTGAAAAGTAATTAAAATAAATTATTTGGTTCCATTAAAATAGAAAAACAGAAATGTTCATTAATATGCAACTTTATTGGGGCTTAAGGAAGTTCTACCGTAAATCGATTAATCAAACAGATTTTGATAAGACTTAGTGTACTGATAAATAAAGTTTCTAAAATTTTGTAGTTAAACTTTTGAGACCTGTAGGTTCCTGGGAAAAAAGTTATGATCGATATATTTTTTCACTGTTTAACCTGTTTAACATTGATTCTTATGAGAATTCATTACTCTGTCACATATATTTTCGTACTAAAAATTATTAAATGACCAGATAGTGATCAAAGTTTGTATAGTTAAACACAGATACGTAATGAACCGATATTGTATTTAAAAAAGGACAATAGGTTCCTGTGAGAGTTGCAATAAATTATTTTGTAAAAATATTTCACGTTTTACACGATACAGTTCAGACGTTCTGATATTTTAAAATGTTGATTTTGATCGCACATGAAAAATAGTCATATTTAAAAAGTAAATAAAGTTAATAAAGTTAATAAATACAATTGTTTAATTGTATATCAGTAAAATTAAATTTAAACCTAACCACAAAAGAATGGTCTCTGTTTTGACTAGTATCGTCATACGGTAGAACCTCCTTAAATAAATCATTTTTGTTTAAAAAAGTTTAAAAATATTGAAAATAAATGTACTCACCTACTACCAGTAACTCTAAACTTTCTTTCCTTTTTCCACTCAATCTTAGATTTTTTTGTTTTTACTGCCGTTTCGAGTACGTCATTACATACAATTGTAGAATCATAGAATGTTTGACAGCAATCATTCATTTCAAAAACACTTTCGGTTAATGACGAAATGGCCTCGGATTCCAAAGAATTATCAATTATTAACTTAATATGCTGATCTTTTGAAAGTTCTGTTGAGGGTCTATTTGGATTCTCAATATTTTGCGAAGGCGTTAAACAGCCGTTACTGTCTCTATCTTGATCGACAACCTTTTTTTCATTACCTTTTCTTAAACTATACACAAATACTGTTGTTAATAAGATAGATGACAGGTTATGAATAAACAAACCATTTACAGTTGTATATGACCCACAAATGCTTAGCCACAGCTGATTCTTCATCACACTCAATTAATTGCTTTCTTATTTCTTGCAAAATATTATCAGGAAGTTTGGGTAATCTGTCCTGGTTTACGTGACAAAACATTTTTGTAGGCTCTGCTACAAATTGCTCCAACACTGGTCCTTTATGTTTTTTCCAAAGACATTTTTTTCAGTTGACGATACTTTTTCTAACTGTTGAATATCTAGTCTGTTAATATTTTTGTATTAATATAGAATTGAAACAGATTGTAATTTTTATTGTACAATATATATATATATATATACTTGCCTGATACAAAATATCACCCCAGCTTTACACGAGCAATGCATTTTATCAATTTTAATCTGATTGTATTCTGCACTTACTAATAAAACACCTCTAATCTCATGTGGTTTACTGGTTAAAGCACTCGTTTGTAAACATAAAGAAAATATTTCTATACGATTAATTTCAACTTTCGTGGTACCACACATTATAATCATCCCTGAATTTAAACAAATTTGACCTTCTACGAGATTTTGCGAACAAGTATTTGACTCTGTGAATTTGTATATAGTATCTAATAGCAGTGTCAACATTGTTTACTTTTTTATTTAAAAAAAACTAATAAATTAAAGACTTTATATTGCTAAATACACGCAATGTTGCTTTAAACGTGTACATGTAGAGCGGCCATGTTTGTTTTGGAACACTAGCGCTGCTTTGCCCGCGGTGGTAGTTTTCTTTCCCAATATTCTGAGTCCTCGATAGCCGTGGCTTTTAATGCGTTAGCGTTTAGGTTCAGTAGTTAGGTTAGATAGGTTCGAAATTCGTTGATGTCAAGATTTTTAATGTTATATTTAATTGTATAAGTCTTCGAGAATATCTTTAGTGGTCAATGCGTTAACGGTGTCTTGAATTCAGGCGTTAATTAATTTTATTTTAATAAAAATGAATGTTCCTGTACAAGAACTGTAGCCCGTATTAATGCCTTGCACCTGAAGTTGCAGTGCCAAAATGAAAATCTGAGCCAAACTTGTCAGCGTATTTTCTATGGTTATCTGACAATTTGTGTTAGGAATGATCACCACTGCTCATCACTTTTGTAAACACGTTTGTTTACATGTTTTGAAAGTAGTGTTTAAGAAATATTTAAAGTGTGTAGTGTTGTGCAAAAAGTGAAAAGTTCATCTTGGAATTAAAAGGCAGGAATTGTTAATTTGTGGTAAGTTTTGCAATTTGTTTTTTTAAGTGTCAACAAATTTTTCAAAAAGGTTATAGATTGAATGTTTCTTATGATTATTATAATCATAATAAAGGTTTTAATCTATCGTTAATATTAATATTTCTATTATAATTATTATGATAATTATAATAATAAGTAATATTAATAATAATCATAAAGTTTTTATTATTATTTCATAGTAAATAACGTTTTGAAAAAGGTTAGATTGAACGCTTATTATGATTAGTATAATCATAATAAATGTTTTAATCTATCGTTGTTATTAATATTTCTATTATAATTATTATGATATTTATAAGAATAATAGTAATATTAATAATAATCATAAAGTTTTTATTATTATTTAATAGTAAACAACGTTTTCTAAAAGGTTAGATTAAACGTTTATTATGATTAGTATAATCATAATAAATGATTTAATCTATCGTTATTATTAATATTTTTATTATAATTATTCTGATATTCATAAGAATAACAGTAATATTAATAATAATCATAAAGTTTTTACATTTATTTCGCAATCGTTGCGAAAAAAAATCACATAATACACAAAATCTATTTTCACGACAAAAAGGAATAAAAATTATACTTTTGAATTTAAAATTTAAAAAGTAAATAAATATTAAGTATAAATATTAATATGGAACCAATTCTTGAATTGGTTCCATAAAAAAATTTTGTCGAGTAAAATAAAATATGTGTAGTGTAAGTAGAATATAATATACAAGACTTTCAAGAGTCACTAGTAGCTCAGTAGGTTGCTGTTGCAGCTGATACTGGGAAAACCAGGGTTCGAATCCTGAAAATTTAATTTTTTTTTTGTATTTTTTTAAATAAATGTTATTAAATTAAAAATACGTGGAAAGAAATAGCGTATAAAATTCTTTCTTGTAATACTTGATTATATCATTTTATGAGGTTTAAGATGTTAGAATTTTTTGTTTTTTGTTTTTAATCCTATAATTAAATGCAATAATAATAATAATTATAAAATAAAACTCATAGTAAAATTAATAATTATTGTTATTATAATTATTAATATTATTATTAAATGTTTATACATTATAAAAATATAATATATAAAAGAAATAAAAGTTCATCTTTATTTACATCATGAAATACAATTATTTTTTATGTTCACTAACAATAAATATACATCAAATATTGTTCATGATTATTATTCTGAAGAAAATACTTCTTTTTTAAATATTATAATTAACATATTGTGAAATAAATACAACACAACTAAATTGAAAAAATAATTAATCATAATAATAATAATAAATGACATATTGACAATTACGCTAAAGGATCGTTTTTGGTATGCGAAATTTTTTTATTATTATTTTTTTTTTCATTCCATTGACTGTGTATCATTCCTGGCCACACTCTAAGCCTGGATACGCAACACTATTAAAAAAAAAATATAAATTGTGCACTGGGGAAAAAAAAGATTATCCTTTTTTTCGCGTTTTCAAAAAAATCGTTTTTGGCACTTCAAATTTTTTAAAAAATTTTTTCAACCAATTCCAACTAGAATGCTTTCTATCTGGCCACGCACTGAGTCGTTTACGCCAGGCCGGACAAAAATAATAAAAATTGCGTTCTCGGGAAGCTAAAACGTGTTTTTTTGACATTACTTTTGACTATTTTTCTAAAGGATCGTTTTTGATAGGTAAAATTTGTTTAATATATTTTTTGATTCCATTGATTGTGTGTCATTTTTGGCCACCCTCTAAGTCTGGATACGCTACAGCAGTTAATTAAAATAAAAATTGTGTCCTGGGGACGAAAAAGAGTCTCCTTTTTTTCGCTTTTTCAAAAAAATAGTTTTTGGCAGATGAAATTTTAAAAAATATTTTTTCAACTAATTCTAACTAGAATGCTTTCTATCTGGCCACGCAATGAGTCTGTTTACGCCAGGCCGGACAAAAAAAATAAAAATTGCGTTCTAGGGAAGCTAAAACGTGTTTTTTTGACATTACTAGAGACAATTTTTCTAAAGGAACGTTTTTGATAGATAAAATTTTGTTATTATTATTATTTTTTAATTCCATTGATTGTGTGTCATTTTTGGCCACCCTCTAAGTCTGGATACGCTACAGCAGTCAATTAAAATAAAAATTGTGTCCTGGTGAAGAAAAAGAGTCTCCTTTTTTTCGCTTTTTCAAAAAAATCGTTTTTGGCAGATGAAATTTTGAAAAAAATTTTTTCAACTAATTCTAACTAGAATGCTTTCTATCTGGCCACCCACTGAGTCTGTTTACGCCAGGCCGAACAAAAATAATAAAAATTGCGGTCTCGGGAAGCTAAAACGTGTTATTTTGACATTAAGCTTGACCATTTTTCTAAAGGAAAGTTTTTGATAGATAAAATTTTTTTATTATTATTATTTTTTGATTCCATTGATTGTGTGTCATTTTTGGCCACCCTCTAAGTCTGGATACGCTACAGCAGTTAATTAAAATAAAATTGTGTCCTGGGGAAGAAAAAGAGTCTCCTTTTTTTCGCTTTTGCAAAAAAATCGTTTTTGGCAGATGAAATTTTGAAAAATATTTTTTTAACTAATTCTAACTAGAATGCTTTCTATCTGGCCACGCACTGAGTCTGTTTACGCCAGGCCGGACAAAAATAATAAAAATTGCGTTCTCGGGAAGCTAAAACGTGTTTTTTTGACATTACTCTTGACCATTTTTCTAAAGGAACGTTTTTGATAGATAAAATTTTGTTATTATTATTATTTTTTAATTCCATTGATTGTGTGTCATTTTTGGCCACCCTCTAAGTCTGGATACGCTACAGCAGTTAATTAAAATAAAAATTGTGTCCTGGGGAAGAAAAAGAGTCTCCTTTTTTTCGCTTTTTCAAAAAAATCGTTTTTGGCAGATGAAATTTTAAAAAATATTTTTTCAACTAATTCTAACTAGAATGCTTTCTATCTGGCCACGCACTGAGTCTGTTTACGCCAGGCCGGACAAAAATAATAAAAATTGCGTTCTCGGGAAGCTAAAACGTGTTTTTTTTTGACATTACTCGAGACAATTTTTCTAAAGGAACGTTTTTGATAGATATAATTTTTTTATAATTATTATTTTTTAATTCCATTGATTGTGTGTCGTTTTTGGCCACCCTCTAAGTCTGGATACGCTACAGCAGTCAATTAAAATAAAAATTGTGTCCTGGGGAAGAAAAAGAGTCTCCTTTTTTTCGCTTTTTCAAAAAAATCGTTTTTGGCAGATGAAATTTTGAAAAAAATTTTTTCAACTAATTCTAACTAGAATGCTTTCTATCTGGCCACGCACTGAGTCTGTTTACGCCAGGCCGGACAAAAATAATAAAAATTGCGTTCTCGGGAAGCTAAAACGTGTTTTTTTGACATTACTCGAGACAATTTTTCTAAAGGATCGTTTTTGATAGGTAAAATTTGTTTAATATTATTTTTTCTTAATTCTATTGATTGTGTGTTATTTGAGGCCACCCTCTGAGCCTGGATACGCAACAGCAGTCAATTAAAATAAAAATTGTTTCTTGGGGAAGAAAAAGAGTCTCCTTTTTTTCGCTTTTTCAAAAAAATCGTTTTTGGCAGATGAAATTTTAAAAAATATTTTTTCAACTTATTCTAACTAGAATGCTTTCTATCTGGCCACGCACTGAGTCTGTTTACGCCAGGCCGGAAAAAATAATAAAAATTGCGTTCTCGGGAAGCTAAAACGTGTTTTTTTTGACATTACTCGAGACAATTTTTCTAAAGGAACGTTTTTGATAGATAAAATTTTTTTATAATTATTTTTTCTTAATTCTATTGATTGTGTGTTATTTGAGGCCACCCTCTAAGTCTGGATACGCTACAGCAGTCAATTAAAATAAAAATTGTGTCCTGGGGAAGAAAAAGAGTCTCCTTTTTTTCGCTTTTTCAAAAAAATCGTTTTTGGCAGATGAAATTTTGAAAAAAATTTTTTCAACTAATTCTAACTAGAATGCTTTCTATCTGGCCACGCACTGAGTCTGTTTACGCCAGGCCGGACAAAAATAATAAAAATTGCGTTCTCGGGAAGCTAAAACGTGTTTTTTTGACATTACTCGAGACAATTTTTCTAAAGGATCGTTTTTGATAGGTAAAATTTGTTTAATATTATTTTTTCTTAATTCTATTGATTGTGTGTCATTTAAGGCCACCCTCTGAGCCTGGATACGTAACAGCAGTCAATTAAAATAAAAATTGTTTCTTGGGGAAGAAAAAGAGTCTCCTTTTTTTCGCTTTTTCAAAAAAATCGTTTTTGGCAGATGAAATTTTAAAAAATATTTTTTCAACTTATTCTAACTAGAATGCTTTCTATCTGGCCACGCACTGAGTCTGTTTACGCCAGGCCGGAAAAAATAATAAAAATTGCGTTCTCGGGAAGCTAAAACGTGTTTTTTTGACATTACTCCAGACAATTTTTCTAAAGGAACGTTTTTGATAGATAAAATTTTTTTATTATTATTATTTTTTAATTCCATTGATTGTGTGTCATTTTTGGCCACCCTCTAAGTCTGGATACGCTACAGCAGTTAATTAAAATAAAAATTGTGTCCTGGGGAAGAAAAAGAGTCTCCTTTTTTTCGCTTTTTCAAAAAAATCGTTTTTGGCAGATGAAATTTTAAAAAATATTTTTTCAACTAATTCTAACTAGAATGCTTTCTATCTGGCCACGCACTGAGTCTGTTTACGCCAGGCCGGACAAAAATAATAAAAATTGCGTTCTCGGGAAGCTAAAACGTGTTTTTTTGACATTACTCTTGACCATTTTTCTAAAGGAACGTTTTTGATAGATAAAATTTTGTTATTATTATTATTTTTTAATTCCATTGATTGTGTGTCATTTTAGGCCACCCTTTAAGTCTGGATACGCTACAGCAGTCAATTAAAATAAAAATTGTGTCCTGGGGAAGAAAAAGAGTCTCCTTTTTTTCGCTTTTTCAAAAAAATCGTTTTCGGCAGATGAAATTTTGAAAAAAATTTTTCAACTAATTCTAACTAGAATGCCTTCTATCTGGCCACGCACTGAGTCTGTTTACGCCAGGCCGAACAAAAATAATAAAAATTGCGTTCTCGGGAAGCTAAAACGTGTTTTTTTGACATTACTTTTGACTATTTTTCCAAAGGATCGTTTTTGATAGGTAAAATTTGTTTAATATTATTTTTTCTTAATTCTATTGATTGTGTGTTATTTGAGGCCACCCTCTGAGCCTGGATACGCAACAGCAGTCAATTAAAATAAAAATTGTTTCTTGGGGAAGAAAAAGAGTCTCCTTTTTTTCGCTTTTTCAAAAAAATCGTTTTTGGCAGATGAAATTTTGAAAAAAATTTTTTCAACTAATTCTAACTAGAATGCTTTCTATCTGGCCACGCACTGAGTCTGTTTACGCCAGGCCGGACAAAAATAATAAAAATTGCGTTCTCGGGAAGCTAAAACGTGTTTTTTTGACATTACTCGAGACAATTTTTCTAAAGGATCGTTTTTGATAGGTAAAATTTGTTTAATATTATTTTTTCTCAATTCTATTGATTGTGTGTCATTTAAGGCCACCCTCTGAGCCTGGATACGTAACAGCAGTCAATTAAAATAAAAATTGTTTCTTGGGGAAGAAAAAGAGTCTCCTTTTTTTCGCTTTTTCAAAAAAATCGTTTTTGGCAGATGAAATTTTAAAAAATATTTTTTCAACTTATTCTAACTAGAATGCTTTCTATCTGGCCACGCACTGAGTCTGTTTACGCCAGGCCGGAAAAAATAATAAAAATTGCGTTCTCGGGAAGCTAAAACGTGTTTTTTTGACATTACTCGAGACAATTTTTCTAAAGGAACGTTTTTGATAGATAAAATTTTTTTATTATTATTATTTTTTAATTCCATTGATTGTGTGTCATTTTTGGCCACCCTCTAAGTCTGGATACGCTACAGCAGTCAATTAAAATAAAAATTGTGTCCTGGGGAAGAAAAAGAGTCTCCTTTTTTTCGCTTTAAAAAAAAATCGTTTTCGGCAGATGAAATTTTGAAAAAAATTTTTCAACTAATTCTAACTAGAATGCCTTCTATCTGGCCACGCACTGAGTCTGTTTACGCCAGGCCGAACAAAAATAATAAAAATTGCGTTCTCGGGAAGCTAAAACGTGTTTTTTTGACATTACTTTTGACTATTTTTCCAAAGGATCGTTTTTGATAGGTAAAATTTGTTTAATATTATTTTTTCTTAATTCTATTGATTGTGTGTTATTTGAGGCCACCTTTTGAGCCTGGATACGCAACAGCAGTCAATTAAAATAAAAATTGTTTCTTGGGGAAGAAAAAGAGTCTCCTTTTTTTCGCTTTTTCAAAAAAATCGTTTTTGGCAGATGAAATTTTGAAAAAAATTTTTTCAACTAATTCTAACTAGAATGCTTTCTATCTGGCCACGCACTGAGTCTGTTTACGCCAGGCCGGACAAAAATAATAAAAATTGCGGTCTCGGGAAGCTAAAACGTGTTATTTTGACATTAAGCTTGACCATTTTTCTAAAGGAAAGTTTTTGATAGATAAAATTTTTTTATTATTATTATTTTTTGATTCCATTGATTGTGTGTCATTTTTGGCCACCCTCTAAGTCTGGATACGCTACAGCAGTTAATTAAAATAAAATTGTGTCCTGGGGAAGAAAAAGAGTCTCCTTTTTTTCGCTTTTGCAAAAAAATCGTTTTTGGCAGATGAAATTTTGAAAAATATTTTTTTAACTAATTCTAAGTAGAATGCTTTCTATCTGGCCACGCACTGAATCTGTTTACGCCAGGCCGGACAAAAATAATAAAAATTGCGTTCTCGGGAAGATAAAACGTGTTTTTTTGACATTACTCGAGACAATTTTTCTAAAGGAACGTTTTTGATAGATAAAATTTTTTTATTATTATTATTTTTTAATTCCATTGATTGTGTGTCATTTTTGGCCACCCTCTAAGTCTGGATACGCTACAGCAGTCAATTAAAATAAAAATTGTGTCCTGGGGAAGAAAAAGAGTCTCCTTTTTTTCGCTTTTTCAAAAAAATCGTTTTCGGCAGATGAAATTTTGAAAAAAATTTTTCAACTAATTCTAACTAGAATGCCTTCTATCTGGCTACGCACTGAGTCTGTTTACGCCAGGCCGAACAAAAATAATAAAAATTGCGTTCTCGGGAAGCTAAAACGTGTTTTTTTGACATTACTTTTGACTATTTTTCCAAAGGATCGTTTTTGATAGGTAAAATTTGTTTAATATTATTTTTTCTTAATTCTATTGATTGTGTGTTATTTGAGGCCACCCTCTGAGCCTGGATACGCAACAGCAGTCAATTAAAATAAAAATTGTTTCTTGGGGAAGAAAAAGAGTCTCCTTTTTTTCGCTTTTTCAAAAAAATCGTTTTTGGCAGATGAAATTTTGAAAAAAATTTTTTCAACTAATTCTAACTAGAATGCTTTCTATCTGGCCACGCACTGAGTCTGTTTACGCCAGGCCGGACAAAAATAATAAAAATTGCGTTCTCGGGAAGCTAAAACGTGTTTTTTTGACATTACTCGAGACAATTTTTCTAAAGGATCGTTTTTGATACGTAAAATTTGTTTAATATTATTTTTTCTTAATTCTATTGATTGTGTGTCATTTAAGGCCACCCTCTGAGCCTGGATACGTAACAGCAGTCAATTAAAATAAAAATTGTTTCTTGGGGAAGAAAAAGAGTCTCCTTTTTTTCGCTTTTTCAAAAAAATCGTTTTTGGCAGATGAAATTTTAAAAAATATTTTTTCAACTTATTCTAACTAGAATGCTTTCTATCTGGCCACGCACTGAGTCTGTTTACGCCAGGCCGGAAAAAATAATAAAAATTGCGTTCTCGGGAAGCTAAAACGTGTTTTTTTGACATTACTCGAGACAATTTTTCTAAAGGAACGTTTTTGATAGATAAAATTTTTTTATTATTATTATTTTTTAATTCCATTGATTGTGTGTCATTTTTGGCCACCCTCTAAGTCTGGATACGCTACAGCAGTCAATTAAAATAAAAATTGTGTCCTGGGGAAGAAAAAGAGTCTCCTTTTTTTCGCTTTAAAAAAAAATCGTTTTCGGCAGATGAAATTTTGAAAAAAATTTTTCAACTAATTCTAACTAGAATGCCTTCTATCTGGCCACGCACTGAGTCTGTTTACGCCAGGCCGAACAAAAATAATAAAAATTGCGTTCTCGGGAAGCTAAAACGTGTTTTTTTGACATTACTTTTGACTATTTTTCCAAAGGATCGTTTTTGATAGGTAAAATTTGTTTAATATTATTTTTTCTTAATTCTATTGATTGTGTGTTATTTGAGGCCACCTTTTGAGCCTGGATACGCAACAGCAGTCAATTAAAATAAAAATTGTTTCTTGGGGAAGAAAAAGAGTCTCCTTTTTTTCGCTTTTTCAAAAAAATCGTTTTTGGCAGATGAAATTTTGAAAAAAATTTTTTCAACTAATTCTAACTAGAATGCTTTCTATCTGGCCACGCACTGAGTCTGTTTACGCCAGGCCGGACAAAAATAATAAAAATTGCGGTCTCGGGAAGCTAAAACGTGTTATTTTGACATTAAGCTTGACCATTTTTCTAAAGGAAAGTTTTTGATAGATAAAATTTTTTTATTATTATTATTTTTTGATTCCATTGATTGTGTGTCATTTTTGGCCACCCTCTAAGTCTGGATACGCTACAGCAGTTAATTAAAATAAAATTGTGTCCTGGGGAAGAAAAAGAGTCTCCTTTTTTTCGCTTTTGCAAAAAAATCGTTTTTGGCAGATGAAATTTTGAAAAATATTTTTTTAACTAATTCTAAGTAGAATGCTTTCTATCTGGCCACGCACTGAATCTGTTTACGCCAGGCCGGACAAAAATAATAAAAATTGCGTTCTCGGGAAGATAAAACGTGTTTTTTTGACATTACTCGAGACAATTTTTCTAAAGGAACGTTTTTGATAGATAAAATTTTTTTATTATTATTATTTTTTAATTCCATTGATTGTGTGTCATTTTTGGCCACCCTCTAAGTCTGGATACGCTACAGCAGTCAATTAAAATAAAAATTGTGTCCTGGGGAAGAAAAAGAGTCTCCTTTTTTTCGCTTTTTCAAAAAAATCGTTTTCGGCAGATGAAATTTTGAAAAAAATTTTTCAACTAATTCTAACTAGAATGCCTTCTATCTAGCTACGCACTGAGTCTGTTTACGCCAGGCCGAACAAAAATAATAAAAATTGCGTTCTCGGAAAGCTAAAACGTGTTTTTTTGACATTACTTTTGACTATTTTTCCAAAGGATCGTTTTTGATAGGTAAAATTTGTTTAATATTATTTTTTCTTAATTCTATTGATTGTGTGTTATTTGAGGCCACCCTCTGAGCCTGGATACGCAACAGCAGTCAATTAAAATAAAAATTGTTTCTTGGGGAAGAAAAAGAGTCTCCTTTTTTTCGCTTTTTCAAAAAAATCGTTTTTGGCAGATGAAATTTTGAAAAAAATTTTTTCAACTAATTCTAACTAGAATGCTTTCTATCTGGCCACGCACTGAGTCTGTTTACGCCAGGCCGGACAAAAATAATAAAAATTGCGGTCTCGGGAAGCTAAAACGTGTTATTTTGACATTAAGCTTGACCATTTTTCTAAAGGAAAGTTTTTGATAGATACAATTTTTTTATTATTATTATTTTTTGATTCCATTGATTGTGTGTCATTTTTGGCCACCCTCTAAGTCTGGATACGCTACAGCAGTTAATTAAAATAAAATTGTGTCCTGGGGAAGAAAAAGAGTCTCCTTTTTTTCGCTTTTGCAAAAAAATCGTTTTTGGCAGATGAAATTTTGAAAAATATTTTTTTAACTAATTCTAACTAGAATGCTTTCTATCTGGCCACGCACTGAGTCTGTTTACGCCAGGCCGGACAAAAATAATAAAAATTGCGTTCTCGGGAAGCTAAAACGTGTTTTTTTGACATTACTCTTGACCATTTTTCTAAAGGAACGTTTTTGATAGATAAAATTTTGTTATTATTATTATTTTTTAATTCCATTGATTGTGTGTCATTTTTGGCCACCCTCTAAGTCTGGATACGCTACAGCAGTTAATTAAAATAAAAATTGTGTCCTGGGGAAGAAAAAGAGTCTCCTTTTTTTCGCTTTTTCAAAAAAATCGTTTTTGGCAGATTAAATTTTAAAAAATATTTTTTCAACTAATTCTAACTAGAATGCTTTCTATCTGGCCACGCACTGAGTCTGTTTACGCCAGGCCGGACAAAAATAATAAAAATTGCGTTCTCGGGAAGCTAAAACGTGTTTTTTTGACATTACTCTTGACCATTTTTCTAAAGGAACGTTTTTGATAGATAAAATTTTGTTATTATTATTATTTTTTAATTCCATTGATTGTGTGTCATTTTTGGCCACCCTTTAAGTCTGGATACGCTACAGCAGTCAATTAAAATAAAAATTGTGTCCTGGGGAAGAAAAAGAGTCTCCTTTTTTTCGCTTTTTCAAAAAAATCGTTTTCGGCAGATGAAATTTTGAAAAAAATTTTTCAACTAATTCTAACTAGAATGCCTTCTATCTGGCCACGCACTGAGTCTGTTTACGCCAGGCCGAACAAAAATAATAAAAATTGCGTTCTCGGGAAGCTAAAACGTGTTTTTTTGACATTACTTTTGACTATTTTTCCAAAGGATCGTTTTTGATAGGTAAAATTTGTTTAATATTATTTTTTCTTAATTCTATTGATTGTGTGTTATTTGAGGCCACCCTCTGAGCCTGGATACGCAACAGCAGTCAATTAAAATAAAAATTGTTTCTTGGGGAAGAAAAAGAGTCTCCTTTTTTTCGCTTTTTCAAAAAAATCGTTTTTGGCAGATGAAATTTTGAAAAAAAATTTTTCAACTAATTCTAACTAGAATGCTTTCTATCTGGCCACGCACTGAGTCTGTTTACGCCAGGCCGGACAAAAATAATAAAAATTGCGGTCTCGGGAAGCTAAAACGTGTTATTTTGACATTAAGCTTGACCATTTTTCTAAAGGAAAGTTTTTGATAGATAAAATTTTTTTATTATTATTATTTTTTGATTTCATTGATTGTGTGTCATTTTTGGCCACCCTCTAAGTCTGGATACGCTACAGCAGTTAATTAAAATAAAATTGTGTCCTGGGGAAGAAAAAGAGTCTCCTTTTTTTCGCTTTTGCAAAAAAATCGTTTTTGGCAGATGAAATTTTGAAAAATATTTTTTTAACTAATTCTAAGTAGAATGCTTTCTATCTGGCCACGCACTGAGTCTGTTTACGCCAGGCCGGACAAAAATAATAAAAATTGCGTTCTCGGGAAGCTAAAACGTGTTTTTTTGACATTACTCGAGACAATTTTTCTAAAGGAACGTTTTTGATAGATAAAATTTTTTTATTATTATTATTTTTTAATTCCATTGATTGTGTGTCATTTTTGGCCACCCTCTAAGTCTGGATACGCTACAGCAGTCAATTAAAATAAAAATTGTGTCCTGGGGAAGAAAAAGAGTCTCCTTTTTTTCGCTTTTTCAAAAAAATCGTTTTCGGCAGATGAAATTTTGAAAAAAATTTTTCAACTAATTCTAACTAGAATGCCTTCTATCTGGCTACGCACTCAGTCTGTTTACGCCAGGCCGAACAAAAATAATAAAAATTGCGTTCTCCGGAAGCTAAAACGTGTTTTTTTGACATTACTTTTGACTATTTTTCCAAAGGATCGTTTTTGATAGGTAAAATTTGTTTAATATTATTTTTTCTTAATTCTATTGATTGTGTGTTATTTGAGGCCACCCTCTGAGCCTGGATACGCAACAGTAGTCAATTAAAATAAAAATTGTTTCTTGGGGAAGAAAAAGAGTCTCCTTTTTTTCGCTTTTTCAAAAAAATCGTTTTTGGCAGATGAAATTTTGAAAAAAATTTTTCAACTAATTCTAACTAGAATGCTTTCTATCTGGCCACGCACTGAGTCTGTTTACGCCAGGCCGAACAAAAATAATAAAAATTGCGTTCTCGGGAAGCTAAAACGTGTTTTTTTGACATTACTCTTGACCATTTTTCTAAAGGAACGTTTTTGATAGATAAAATTTTGTTATTATTATTATTTTTTAATTCCATTAATTGTGTGTCATTTTTGGCCACCCTCTAAGTCTGGATACGCTACAGCAGTTAATTAAAATAAAAATTGTGTCCTGGGGAAGAAAAAGAGTCTCCTTTTTTTCGCTTTTTCAAAAAAATCGTTTTTGGCAGATGAAATTTTAAAAAATATTTTTTCAACTAATTCTAACTAGAATGCTTTCTATCTGGCCACGCACTGAGTCTGTTTACGCCAGGCCGGAAAAAATAATAAAAATTGCGTTCTCGGGAAGCTAAAACTTGTTTTTTTGACATTACTCGAGACAATTTTTCTAAAGGAACGTTTTTGATAGATAAAATTTTTTTATTATTATTATTTTTTAATTCCATTGATTGTGTGTCATTTTTGGCCACCCTCTAAGTCTGGATACGCTACAGCAGTCAATTAAAATAAAAATTGTGTCCTGGGGAAGAAAAAGAGTCTCCTTTTTTTCGCTTTTTCAAAAAAATCGTTTTCGGCAGATGAAATTTTGAAAAAAATTTTTCAACTAATTCTAACTAGAATGCCTTCTATCTGGCCACGCACTGAGTCTGTTTACGCCAGGCCGGACAAAAATAATAAAAATTGCGTTCTCGGGAAGCTAAAACGTGTTTTTTTGACATTACTCTTGACCATTTTTCTAAAGGAACGTTTTTGATAGATAAAATTTTGTTATTATTATTATTTTTTAATTCCATTGATTGTGTGTCATTTTTGGCCACCCTTTAAGTCTGGATACGCTACAGCAGTCAATTAAAATAAAAATTGTGTCCTGGGGAAGAAAAAGAGTCTCCTTTTTTTCGCTTTTTCAAAAAAATCGTTTTCGGCAGATGAAATTTTGAAAAAAATTTTTCAACTAATTCTAACTAGAATGCCTTCTATCTGGCCACGCACTGAGTCTGTTTACGCCAGGCCGAACAAAAATAATAAAAATTGCGTTCTCGGGAAGCTAAAACGTGTTTTTTTGACATTACTTTTGACTATTTTTCCAAAGGATCGTTTTTGATAGGTAAAATTTGTTTAATATTATTTTTTCTTAATTCTATTGATTGTGTGTTATTTGAGGCCACCCTCTGAGCCTGGATACGCAACAGCAGTCAATTAAAATAAAAATTGTTTCTTGGGGAAGAAAAAGAGTCTCCTTTTTTTCGCTTTTTCAAAAAAATCGTTTTTGGCAGATGAAATTTTGAAAAAAAATTTTTCAACTAATTCTAACTAGAATGCTTTCTATCTGGCCACGCACTGAGTCTGTTTACGCCAGGCCGGACAAAAATAATAAAAATTGCGGTCTCGGGAAGCTAAAACGTGTTATTTTGACATTAAGCTTGACCATTTTTCTAAAGGAAAGTTTTTGATAGATAAAATTTTTTTATTATTATTATTTTTTGATTCCATTGATTGTGTGTCATTTTTGGCCACCCTCTAAGTCTGGATACGCTACAGCAGTTAATTAAAATAAAATTGTGTCCTGGGGAAGAAAAAGAGTCTCCTTTTTTTCGCTTTTGCAAAAAAATCGTTTTTGGCAGATGAAATTTTGAAAAATATTTTTTTAACTAATTCTAAGTAGAATGCTTTCTATCTGGCCACGCACTGAGTCTGTTTACGCCAGGCCGGACAAAAATAATAAAAATTGCGTTCTCGGGAAGCTAAAACGTGTTTTTTTGACATTACTCTTGACCATTTTTCTAAAGGAACGTTTTTGATAGATAAAATTTTGTTATTATTATTATTTTTTAATTCCATTAATTGTGTGTCATTTTTGGCCACCCTCTAAGTCTGGATACGCTACAGCAGTTAATTAAAATAAAAATTGTGTCCTGGGGAAGAAAAAGAGTCTCCTTTTTTTCGCTTTTTCAAAAAAATCGTTTTTGGCAGATGAAATTTTAAAAAATATTTTTTCAACTAATTCTAACTAGAATGCTTTCTATCTGGCCACGCACTGAGTCTGTTTACGCCAGGCCGGAAAAAATAATAAAAATTGCGTTCTCGGGAAGCTAAAACGTGTTTTTTTGACATTACTCTTGACCATTTTTCTAAAGGAACGTTTTTGATAGATAAAATTTTGTTATTATTATTATTTTTTAATTCCATTGATTGTGTGTCATTTTTGGCCACCCTTTAAGTCTGGATACGCTACAGCAGTCAATTAAAATAAAAATTGTGTCCTGGGGAAGAAAAAGAGTCTCCTTTTTTTCGCTTTTTCAAAAAAATCGTTTTCGGCAGATGAAATTTTGAAAAAAATTTTTCAACTAATTCTAACTAGAATGCCTTCTATCTGGCCACGCACTGAGTCTGTTTACGCCAGGCCGAACAAAAATAATAAAAATTGCGTTCTCGGGAAGCTAAAACGTGTTTTTTTGACATTACTTTTGACTATTTTTCCAAAGGATCGTTTTTGATAGGTAAAATTTGTTTAATATTATTTTTTCTTAATTCTATTGATTGTGTGTTATTTGAGGCCACCCTCTGAGCCTGGATACGCAACAGCAGTCAATTAAAATAAAAATTGTTTCTTGGGGAAGAAAAAGAGTCTCCTTTTTTTCGCTTTTTCAAAAAAATCGTTTTTGGCAGATGAAATTTTGAAAAAAAATTTTTCAACTAATTCTAACTAGAATGCTTTCTATCTGGCCACGCACTGAGTCTGTTTACGCCAGGCCGGACAAAAATAATAAAAATTGCGGTCTCGGGAAGCTAAAACGTGTTATTTTGACATTAAGCTTGACCATTTTTCTAAAGGAAAGTTTTTGATAGATAAAATTTTTTTATTATTATTATTTTTTGATTCCATTGATTGTGTGTCATTTTTGGCCACCCTCTAAGTCTGGATACGCTACAGCAGTTAATTAAAATAAAATTGTGTCCTGGGGAAGAAAAAGAGTCTCCTTTTTTTCGCTTTTGCAAAAAAATCGTTTTTGGCAGATGAAATTTTGAAAAATATTTTTTTAACTAATTCTAAGTAGAATGCTTTCTATCTGGCCACGCACTGAGTCTGTTTACGCCAGGCCGGACAAAAATAATAAAAATTGCGTTCTCGGGAAGCTAAAACGTGTTTTTTTGACATTACTCGAGACAATTTTTCTAAAGGAACGTTTTTGATAGATAAAATTTTTTTATTATTATTATTTTTTAATTCCATTGATTGTGTGTCATTTTTGGCCACCCTCTAAGTCTGGATACGCTACAGCAGTCAATTAAAATAAAAATTGTGTCCTGGGGAAGAAAAAGAGTCTCCTTTTTTTCGCTTTTTCAAAAAAATCGTTTTCGGCAGATGAAATTTTGAAAAAAATTTTTCAACTAATTCTAACTAGAATGCCTTCTATCTGGCTACGCACTGAGTCTGTTTACGCCAGGCCGAACAAAAATAATAAAAATTGCGTTCTCCGGAAGCTAAAACGTGTTTTTTTGACATTATTTTTGACTATTTTTCCAAAGGATCGTTTTTGATAGGTAAAATTTGTTTAATATTATTTTTTCTTAATTCTATTGATTGTGTGTTATTTGAGGCTACCCTCTGAGCCTGGATACGCAACAGTAGTCAATTAAAATAAAAATTGTTTCTTGGGGAAGAAAAAGAGTCTCCTTTTTTTCGCTTTTTCAAAAAAATCGTTTTTGGCAGATGAAATTTTGAAAAAAATTTTTCAACTAATTCTAACTAGAATGCTTTCTATCTGGCCACGCACTGAATCTGTTTACGCCAGGCCGAACAAAAATAATAAAAATTGCGTTCTCGGGAAGCTAAAACGTGTTTTTTTGACATTACTCTTGACCATTTTTCTAAAGGAACGTTTTTGATAGATAAAATTTTGTTATTATTATTATTTTTTAATTCCATTAATTGTGTGTCATTTTTGGCCACCCTCTAAGTCTGGATACGCTACAGCAGTTAATTAAAATAAAAATTGTGTCCTGGGGAAGAAAAAGAGTCTCCTTTTTTTCGCTTTTTCAAAAAAATCGTTTTTGGCAGATGAAATTTTAAAAAATATTTTTTCAACTAATTCTAACTAGAATGCTTTCTATCTGGCCACGCACTGAGTCTGTTTACGCCAGGCCGGACAAAAATAATAAAAATTGCGTTCTCGGGAAGCTAAAACGTGTTTTTTTGACATTACTTTTGACTATTTTTCCAAAGGATCGTTTTTGATAGGTAAAATTTGTTTAATATTATTTTTTCTTAATTCTATTGATTGTGTGTTATTTGAGGCCACCCTCTGAGCCTGGATACGCAACAGCAGTCAATTAAAATAAAAATTGTTTCTTGGGGAAGAAAAAGAGTCTCCTTTTTTTCGCTTTTTCAAAAAAATCGTTTTTGGCAGATGAAATTTTGAAAAAAATTTTTTCAACTAATTCTAACTAGAATGCTTTCTATCTGGCCACGCACTGAGTCTGTTTACGCCAGGCCTGACAAAAATAATAAAAATTGCGGTCTCGGGAAGCTAAAACGTGTTATTTTGACATTAAGCTTGACCATTTTTCTAAAGGAAAGTTTTTGATAGATAAAATTTTTTTATTATTATTATTTTTTGATTCCATTGATTGTGTGTCATTTTTGGCCACCCTCTAAGTCTGGATACGCTACAGCAGTTAATTAAAATAAAAATTGTGTCCTGGGGAAGAAAAAGAGTCTCCTTTTTTTCGCTTTTTCAAAAAAATCGTTTTTGGCAGATGAAATTTTGAAAAAAATTTTTTCAACTAATTCTAACTAGAATGCTTTCTATCTGGCCACGCACTGAGTCTGTTTACGCCAGGCCGGACAAAAATAATAAAAATTGCGTTCTCGGAAAGCTAAAACGTGTTTTTTTGACATTACTCGAGACAATTTTTCTAAAGGATCGTTTTTGATAGGTAAAATTTGTTTAATATTATTTTTTCTTAATTCTATTAATTGTGTGTCATTTAAGGCCACCCTCTGAGCCTGGATACGTAACAGCAGTTAATTAAAATAAAAATTGTTTCTTGGGGAAGAAAAAGAGTCTCCTTTTTTTCGCTTTTTCAAAAAAATCGTTTTTGGCAGATGAAATTTTAAAAAATATTTTTTCAACTAATTCTAACTAGAATGCTTTCTATCTGGCCACGCACTGAGTCTGTTTACGCCAGGCCGGACAAAAATAATAAAATTTGCGTTCTCGGGAAGCTAAAACGTGTTTTTTTGACGTTACTCTTGACCATTTTTCTAAAGGAACGTTTTTGATAGATAAAATTTTTTTATTATTATTATTTTTTAATTCCATTGATTGTGTGTCATTTTTGGCCACCCTCTAAGTCTGGATACGCTACAGCAGTCAATTAAAATAAAAATTGTGTCCTGGGGAAGAAAAAGAGTCTCCTTTTTTTCGCTTTTTCAAAAAAATCGTTTTTGGCAGATGAAATTTTGAAAAAAATTTTTCAACTAATTCTAACTAGAATGCTTTCTATCTGGCCACGCACTGAGTCTGTTTACGCCAGGCCGAACAAAAATAATAAAAATTGCGTTCTCGGGAAGCTAAAACGTGTTTTTTTGACATTACTTTTGACTATTTTTCTAAAGGATCGTTTTTGATAGGTAAAATTTGTTTAATATTATTTTTTCTTAATTCTATTGATTGTGTGTCATTTGAGGCCACCCTGTGAGCCTGGATACGCAACAGCAGTCAATTAAAATAAAAATTGTTTCTTGGGGAAAAAAAAGAGTCTGCTTTTTTTCGCTTTTGCAAAAAAATCGTTTTTGGCAGATGAAATTTTGAAAAATATTTTTTCAACTAATTCTAACCAGAATGCTTTCTATCTGGCTACGCACTGAGTCTGTTTACGCCAGGCCGGACAAAAATAATAAAAATTGCGGTCTCGGGAAGCTAAAACGTGTTATTTTGACATTAAGCTTGACCATTTTTCTAAAGGAAAGTTTTTGATAGATAAAATTTTTTTATTATTATTATTTTTTGATTCCATTGATTGTGTGTCATTTTTGGCCACCCTCTAAGTCTGGATACGCTACAGCAGTTAATTAAAATAAAATTGTGTCCTGGGGAAGAAAAAGAGACTCCTTTTTTTCGCTTTTGCAAAAAAATCGTTTTTGGCAGATGAAATTTTGAAAAATATTTTTTTAACTAATTCTAACTAGAATGCTTTCTATCTGGCCACGCACTGAGTCTGTTTACGCCAGGCCGGACAAAAATAATAAAAATTGCGTTCTCGGGAAGCTAAAACGTGTTTTTTTGACATTACTCTTGACCATTTTTCTAAAGGAACGTTTTTGATAGATAAAATTTTGTTATTATTATTATTTTTTAATTCTATTGATTGTGTGTCATTTTTGGCCACCCTCTAAGTCTGGATACGCTACAGCAGTTAATTAAAATAAAAATTGTGTCCTGGGGAAGAAAAAGAGTCTCCTTTTTTTCGCTTTTTCAAAAAAATCGTTTTTGGCAGATGAAATTTTAAAAAATATTTTTTCAACTAATTCTAACTAGAATGCTTTCTATCTGGCCACGCACTGAGTCTGTTTACGCCAGGCCGGAAAAAATAATAAAAATTGCGTTCTCGGGAAGCTAAAACGTGTTTTTTTGACATTACTTTTGACTATTTTTCTAAAGGATCGTTTTTGATAGGTAAAATTTGTTTAATATTATTTTTTCTTAATTCTATTGATTGTGTGTCATTTGAGGCCACCCTGTGAGCCTGGATACGCAACAGCAGTCAATTAAAATAAAAATTGTTTCTTGGGGAAAAAAAAGAGTCTGCTTTTTTTCGCTTTTTCAAAAAAATCGTTTTCGGCAGATGAAATTTTGAAAAAAATTTTTCAACTAATTCTAACTAGAATGCCTTCTATCTGGCCACGCACTGAGTCTGTTTACGCCAGGCCGAACAAAAATAATAAAAATTGCGTTCTCGGGAAGATAAAACGTGTTTTTTTGACATTACTTTTGACTATTTTTCCAAAGGATCGCTTTTGATAGGTAAAATTTGTTTAATATTATTTTTTCTTAATTCTATTGATTGTGTGTTATTTGAGGCCACCCTCTGAGCCTGGATACGCAACAGCAGTCAATTAAAATAAAAATTGTTTCTTGGGGAAGAAAAAGAGTCTCCTTTTTTTCGCTTTTTCAAAAAAATCGTTTTTGGCAGATGAAATTTTGAAAAAAATTTTTTCAACTAATTCTAACTAGAATGCTTTCTATCTGGCCACGCACTGAGTCTGTTTACGCCAGGCCGGACAAAAATAATAAAAATTGCGGTCTCGGGAAGCTAAAACGTGTTATTTTGACATTAAGCTTGACCATTTTTCTAAACGAAAGTTTTTGATAGATAAAATTTTTTTATTATTATTATTTTTTGATTCCATTGATTGTGTGTCATTTTTGGCCACCCTCTAAGTCTGGATACGCTACAGCAGTTAATTAAAATAAAATTGTGTCCTGGGGAAGAAAAAGAGTCTCCTTTTTTTCGCTTTTGCAAAAAAATCGTTTTGGCAGATGAAATTTTGAAAAATATTTTTTTAACTAATTCTAACTAGAATGCTTTCTATCTGGCCACGCACTGAGTCTGTTTACGCCAGGCCGGACAAAAATAATAAAAATTGCGTTCTCGGGAAGCTAAAACGTGTTTTTTTGACATTACTCGAGACAATTTTTCTAAAGGAACGTTTTTGATAGATAAAATTTTTTTATTATTATTATTTTTTAATTCCATTGATTGTGTGTCATTTTTGGCCACCCTCTAAGTCTGGATACGCTACAGCAGTCAATTAAAATAAAAATTGTGTCCTGGGGAAGAAAAAGAGTCTCCTTTTTTTCGCTTTTTCAAAAAAATCGTTTTCGGCAGATGAAATTTTGAAAAAAATTTTTCAACTAATTCTAACTAGAATGCCTTCTATCTGGCTACGCACTGAGTCTGTTTACGCCAGGCCGAACAAAAATAATAAAAATTGCGTTCTCGGGAAGCTAAAACGTGTTTTTTTGACATTACTTTTGACTATTTTTCCAAAGGATCGTTTTTGATAGGTAAAATTTGTTTAATATTATTTTTTCTTAATTCTATTGATTGTGTGTTATTTGAGGCCACCCTCTGAGCCTGGATACGCAACAGCAGTCAATTAAAATAAAAATTGTTTCTTGGGGAAGAAAAAGAGTCTCCTTTTTTTCGCTTTTTCAAAAAAATCGTTTTTGGCAGATGAAATTTTAAAAAATATTTTTTCAACTAATTCTAACTAGAATGCTTTCTATCTGGCCACGCACTGAGTCTGTTTACGCCAGGCCGGAAAAAATAATAAATATTGCGTTCTCGGGAAGCTAAAACGTGTTTTTTTGACATTACTTTTGACTATTTTTCCAAAGGATCGTTTTTGATAGGTAAAATTTGTTTAATATTATTTTTTCTTAATTCTATTGATTGTGTGTTATTTGAGGCCACCCTCTGAGCCTGGATACGCAACAGCAGTCAATTAAAATAAAAATTGTTTCTTGGGGAAGAAAAAGAGTCTCCTTTTTTTCGCTTTTTCAAAAAAATCGTTTTTGGCAGATGAAATTATAAAAAATATTTTTTCAACTAATTCTAACTAGAATGCTTTCTATCTGGCCACGCACTGAGTCTGTTTACGCCAGGCCGGAAAAAATAATAAAAATTGCGTTCTCGGGAAGCTAAAACGTGTTTTTTTGACATTACTCGAGACAATTTTTCTAAAGGAACGTTTTTGATAGATAAAATTTTTTTATTATTATTATTTTTTGATTCCATTGATTGTGTGTCATTTTTGGCCACCCTCTAAGTCTGGATACGCTACAGCAGTTAATTAAAATAAAAATTGTGTCCTGGGGAAGAAAAAGAGTCTCCTTTTTTTCGCTTTTTCAAAAAAATCGTTTTTGGCAGATGAAATTATAAAAAATATTTTTTCAACTAATTCTAACTAGAATGCTTTCTATCTGGCCACGCACTGAGTCTGTTTACGCCAGGCCGGACAAAAATAATAAAAATTGCGTTCTCGGGAAGCTAAAACGTGTTTTTTTGACATTACTCTTGACCATTTTTCTAAAGGAACGTTTTTGATAGATAAAATTTTGTTATTATTATTATTTTTTAATTCCATTGATTGTGTGTCATTTTTGGCCACCCTCTAAGTCTGGATACGCTACAGCAGTTAATTAAAATAAAAATTGTGTCCTGGGGAAGAAAAAGAGTCTCCTTTTTTTCGCTTTTTCAAAAAAATCGTTTTTGGCAGATGAAATTTTGAAAAAAATTTTTCAACTAATTCTAACTAGAATGCTTTCTATCTGGCCACGCACTGAGTCTGTTTACGCCAGGCCGGACAAAAATAATAAAAATTGCGTTCTCGGGAAGCTAAATCGTGTTTTTTTGACATTACTTTTGACTATTTTTCCAAAGGAACGTTTTTGATAGATAAAATTTTTTTATTATTATTATTTTTTAATTCCATTGATTGTGTGTCATTTTTGGCCACTCTCTTAGTCTGGATACGCTACAGCAGTCAATTAAAATAAAAATTGTGTCCTGGGGAAGAAAAAGAGTCTCCTTTTTTTCGCTTTTGCAAAAAAATCGTTTTTGGCAGATGAAATTTTGAAAAATATTTTTTCAACTAATTCTAACTAGAATGCTTTCTATCTGGCTACGCACTGAGTCTGTTTACGCCAGGCCGGACAAAAATAATAAAAATTGCGGTCTCGGGAAGCTAAAACGTGTTATTTTGACATTAAGCTTGACCATTTTTCTAAAGGAATGTTTTTGATAGATAAAATTTTTTTATTATTATTATTTTTTAATTCCATTGATTGTGTGTCATTTTTGGCCACCCTCTAAGTCTGGATACGCTACAGCAGTCAATTAAAATAAAAATTGTGTCCTGGGGAAGAAAAAGAGTCTCCTTTTTTTCGCTTTTTCAAAAAAATCGTTTTTGGTAGATGAAATTTTAAACAAAATTTTTTTAACTAATTCTAACTAGAATGCTTTCTATCTGGCCACGCACTGAGTCTGTTTACGCCAGGCCGAACAAAAATAATAAAAATTGCGTTCTCGGGAAGCTAAAACGTGTTTTTTTGACATTACTCTTGACCATTTTTATAAAGGAACGTTTTTGATAGGTAAAATTTGTTTAATATTATTTTTTAATTCCATTGATTGTGTGTTATTTTTGGCCACCTTCTAAGTCTGGATACGCTACAGCAGTTAATTAAAATAAAAATTGTGTCCTGGGGAAGAAAAAGAGTCTCCTTTTTTTCGCTTTTTCAAAAAAATCGTTTTTGGCAGATGAAATTTTGAAAAATATTTTTTCAACTAATTCTAACTAGAATGCTTTCTATCTGGCCACGCACTGAGTCTGTTTACGCCAGGCCGGACAAAAATAATAAAAATTGCGTTCTCGGGAAGCTAAAACGTGTTTTTTTGACATTACTCTTGACCATTTTTCTAAAGGATCGTTTTTGATAGGTAAAACTTTTTTATTATTATTTTTTTTTATTTCCATTGATTTTGTGTCATTTGTGGCCACCCTCTAAGCCTGGATACGCAACAGTAGTCAATTAAAATAAAAATTGTGTCCTGGGGAAGAAAATTAGGACTTGATATTTGTAGGACTTAATTAGCACCTGATATTTTTAGGACTTAATTAGGACTTGATAATTTTAGGACCTTATTAAGACTTGATAACTTTAGGACTTATATAGGACTTAATAATTTTTAGACTTAGTTAGGACTTGATAATTTTAGAACTTATTTAGGACCTAATAATTTTAGGATTGAATTAGGACTTGATAATTTTAAGATTCATTTAGGACTTGATAATTTTAGGACTTAATGAGGACTTGATAATTTTAGGAGTTAATTAGGACTTGATAACTTTAGGACTTAATTAGGACTTGATCATGTTAGGACTTAATTAGGACTTGATAACTTTAGGACTTAATAAGGATTTGATCATGTTAGGACTTAATTAGGACTTTATAATTTTAGGAGTTAATTAGGACTTGATAACTTTAGGATTTAATTAGGAATTTATCATTTTAGGACTTAATTAGGACTTGATAACTTAAGGACTTTATTAGGACAAGATAATTTTAGGAGTCAATTAGGACTTGATAATTTTAGGAGTTAATTAGGACTTAATAATTTTAGGACTTAATTAGCACTTGATAATTTTAGGCCTTAATTAGGACTTGATAATTAAAGGAGTTAATTTGGACTTGATAACTTTAGGACTTAATTAGGACTTGATAATTTTAGGACTTAGTTAGGACTTGATAATTTTGGAACTTATTTAGGACCTGATAATTTTAGGATTGAATTAGGACTTGATAATTTTATGATTTAATTAGGACTTGATAATTTTAGGACTTAATTAGGACTTGATAATTTTAGGAGTTAATTAGGACTTTATAATTTTAGGAGTTAATTAAAACTTGATAACTTTAGGACTTAATTAGGACTTGATAATTTTAGGACTTAATTAGGACTGGATAACTTTAGGACTTAATTAGGACTTGATAATTTTAGGACTTAGTTAGGACTTGATAATTTTGGAACTTATTTAGGACCTGATAATTTTAGGATTGAATTAGGACTTGATAATTTTATGATTTAATTAGGACTTGATAATTTTAGGACTTAATTAGGACTTGATAATTTTAGGAGTTAATTAGGACTTTATAATTTTAGGAGTTAATTAGGACTTGATAACTTTAGGACTTAAATAGGACTTGATAATTTTAGGACTTAATAAATTAATAATTTTAGGAGTCAATTAGGACTTGATAATTTTAGGAGTTAATTAGGACTTGATCATTTTAGGACTTAATTAGGACTTGATAATTTTAGGAGTCAATTAGGACTTGATAACTTTAGGACTTAATTAGGACTTAATAATTTTAGGAGTCAATTAGGACTTGATAATTTTAGGAGTTAATTAGGACTTAATAATTTTAGGACTTAATTAGCACTTGATAATTTTAGGCCTTAATAAGGACTTGATAATTTAAGGAGTCAATTAGGACTTGATAACTTTAGGACTTAATTAGGACTTGATAATTTTAGGAGTTAATTAGGATTTGATAATTTTAGGAATTAATTAGGACTTGATAATTTTAGGACTTAATTAGCACTTGATAATTTTAGGACTTAATTAGGACTTGATAATTTGAGGAGTCAATTAGGACTTGATAACTTTAGGACTTAATTAGGACTTGATAATTTTAGGACTTAATTAGGACTTGATAATTTTAGGACTTAATTAGGACTTGATAATTTTAGGAGTCAATTAGGACCTAATAATTGTAGGACTTAATTAAGACTTGATAATTGAAGGAGTCAATTAGGACTTGATAACTTTAGGACTTAATTAGGACTTGATAATTTTAGGACTTAGTTAGGACTTGATAATTTTGGAACTTATTTAGGACCTGATAATTTTAGGATTGAATTAGGACTTGATAATATTAAGATTTAATTAGGACTTGATAATTTTAGGACTTAATTAGGACTTGATAACTTAAGGACTTTATTAGGACAAGATAATTTTAGGAGTCAATTAGGACTTGATAATTTTAGGAGTTAATTAGGACTTAATAATTTTAGGACTTAATTAGCACTTGATAATTTTAGGCCTTAATTAGGACTTGATAATTAAAGGAGTTAATTTGGACTTGATAACTTTAGGACTTAATTAGGACTTGATAATTTTAGGACTTAGTTAGGACTTGATAATTTTGGAACTTATTTAGGACCTGATAATTTTAGGATTGAATTAGGACTTGATAATTTTATGATTTAATTAGGACTTGATAATTTTAGGACTTAATTAGGACTTGATAATTTTAGGAGTTAATTAGGACTTTATAATTTTAGGAGTTAATTAAAACTTGATAACTTTAGGACTTAATTAGGACTTGATAATTTTAGGACTTAATTAGGACTTGATAACTTTAGGACTTAATTAGGACTTGATAATTTTAGGACTTAGTTAGGACTTGATAATTTTGGAACTTATTTAGGACCTGATAATTTTAGGATTGAATTAGGACTTGATAATATTAAGATTTAATTAGGACTTGATAATTTTAGGACTTAATTAGGACTTGATAATTTTAGGACTTAATTAGGACTTTATAATTTTAGGAGTTAATTAGGACTTGATAACTATAGGACTCAATTAGGAGTTGATCATTTTAGGACTGAATTAGAACTTGATAATTTTAGGACTTAATTAGGACTTGATCATTTTAGGACTGAATTAGGACTTAATAAATTTAGGACTTAATTAGGACTTGATAATTTTATGATTTAATTAGGACTTGATAATTTTAGGACTTAATTAGGACTTGATAAATTTAGGACTTAATTAGGAGTTGATAATTAAGGGAGTCAATTAGGACTTAATAACTTTAGGACTTAATTAGGACTTGATCATGTAAGGACTTCATTTGGACTTGATAACTTTAGGACTTAATAATTTTAGGACTTAATTAGGACTTGATCATGTAAGGACTTAATTAGGACTTTGTAATTTTAGGAGTTAATTAGGACTTGATAACTTAAGGACTAAATTAGGACTTGATCATTTTAGGACTTAATTAGGACTTGATAACTTTAGGACTTAATTAGGACTTGATAATTTTAGGACTTAATTAGGACTTGATAATTTGAGGAGTCAATTAGGACTTGATAACTTTAGGACTTAATTAGGACTTGATAATTTTAGGAGTTAGTTAGGACTTTATAAATTTAGGAGTTAATTAGGACTTGATAACTTTAGGACTTAATTAGGAGTTGATCATTTTAGGACTTAATTAGGACTTAATAATTTTAGGACTTAATTATGACTTGATAATTTTAGGACTTAATTAGGAGTTGATAATTAAGGGAGTCAATTAGGACTTGATAAGTTTAGGACTTAATTAGGACTTGATCATGTTAGGACTTTAATTGGACTTGATAACTTTAGGACTTAATTAGGACTTGATATTTTTAGGACTTAATAATTTTAGGACTTAAGTAGGACTTGATAATTTTAGGACTTAATAAGGACTTGATAATTTTAGGACTTAATTAGGACTTGTTATTTTAAGGAGTCAATTAGGACTTGATAACTTTAGGACTTAATTAGGACTTGATAATTTTAGGAGTTAATTAGGACTTGATAACTTAGGACTTAATAAGGACTTGATCATTTTAAGACTTAATTAGGACTTGATAACTTTAGGACTTAATTAGGACTTGATAATTTTAGGAGTCCATTAGGACTTGATAATTTTAGGAGTTAATTAGGACTTAATAATTTTAGGACTTAATTAGCACTTGATAATTTTAGGACTTAATTAGGACTTGATAATTGAAGGAGTCAATTAGGACTTGATAACTTTAGGACTTAATTAGGACTTGATAATTTTAGGACTTAGTTAGGACTTGATAATTTTGGAACTTATTTAGGACTTGATCATTTTAGGACTGAATTAGGACTTAATAAATTTAGGACTTAATTAGGACTTGATAATTTTAGGACTTAATTAGGACTTGATAATCTTAGGACTTAATTAGGACTTGATAATTTTAGGACTTAATTAGGAGTTGATAATTAAGGGAGTCAATTAGGACTTGATAACTTTAGGACTTAATTAGGACTTGATAATTTTAGGACTTAGTTAGGACTTGATAATTTTGGAACTTATTTAGGACCTGATAATTTTAGGATTGAATTAGGACTTGATAATTTTAAGATTTAATTAGGACTTGATAATTTTAGGACTTAATTAGGACTTTATAATTTTAGGACTTAATTAGGACTTTATAATTTTAGGAGTTAATTAGGAATTGATAACTATAGGACTTAATTAGGAGTTGATCATTTTAGGAGTTAATTAGGACTTGATAACTTAAGGACTAAATTAGGACTTGATCATTTTAGGACTTAATTAGGACTTGATAACTTTAGGACTTAATAAGGACTTGATCATGTTAGGACTTAATTAGGACTTGATAATTTTAGGAGTCAATTAGGACCTAATAATTTTAGGACTTAATTAGGACTTGATAATTTTAGGACTTAATTAGGACTTGATAATTTTAGGACTTAAATGGGACTTGATAATTTTAGGAGTCAATTAGGACCTAATAATTTTAGGACTTAATTAAGACTTGATAATTGAAGGAGTCAATTAGGACTTGATAACTTTAGGACTTAATTAGGACTTGATAATTTTAGGATTGAATTAGGACTTGATAATATTAAGATTTAATTAGGACGTGATAATTTTAGGACTTAATTAGTACTTGATAATTTTAGGACTTAATTAGGACTTTATAATTTTAGGAGTTAATTAGGACTTGATAACTATAGGACTTAATTAGGACTTGATCATGGTAGGACTTCATTTGGGCTTGATAACTTTAGGACTTAATTAGGACTTGATAATTTTAGGACTTAATTAGGACTTGTTAATTTAAAGAGTCAATTAGAACTTGATAATTTTAGGAGTTAATTAGGACTTAATAATTTAAGGACTTAATTAGCACTTGATAATTTTAGGACTTAATTAGGACTTGATAATTTTAAGAGTCAATTAGGAGTTAATAATTTTAGGACTTAATTGGGACTTTATAATTTTAGGACTTAATTAGGACTTGATAATTTAAGGACTTAATTTGGACTTGTTAGTTTAAGGAGTCAATTAGCACTTGATAACTTTAGGACTTAATTAGCACTTGATAATTTTAGGACTTAATTAGGACTTGATAATTTAAGGAGTCAATTAGGACTTGATAACTTTAGGACTTAATTAGGACTTTATAATTTTAGGAGTTAATTAGGACTTGATAACTTTAGGACTTAATTAGGAATTGATCATTTTAGGACTTAATTAGGACTTGATAACTTTAGGACTTAATTAGGATTTGATAATTTTAGGAGTCAATTAGGACTTGATAATTTTAGGAGTTAATTAGGACTTATTAATTTTAGGACTTAATTAGCACTTGATAATTTTAGCACTTAATTAGGACTTGATAATTTTAGGAGTTAATTAAAACTTGATAACTTTAGGACTTAATTAGGACTTGATAATTTTAGGACTTAATTAGGACTGGATAACTTTAGGACTTAATTAGGACTTGATAATTTTAGGACTTAGTTAGGACTTGATAATTTTGGAACTTATTTAGGACCTGATAATTTTAGGATTGAATTAGGACTTGATAATTTTATGATTTAATTAGGACTTGATAATTTTAGGACTTAATTAGGACTTGATAATTTTAGGAGTTAATTAGGACTTTATAATTTTAGGAGTTAATTAGGACTTGATAACTTTAGGACTTAAATAGGACTTGATAATTTTAGGACTTAATAAATTAATAATTTTAGGATTCAATTAGGACTTGATAATTTTAGGAGTTAATTAGGACTTGATCATTTTAGGACTTAATTAGGACTTGATAATTTTAGGAGTCAATTAGGACTTGATAACTTTAGGACTTAATTAGGACTTAATAATTTTAGGAGTCAATTAGGACTTGATAATTTTAGGAGTTAATTAGGACTTAATAATTTAAGGACTTAATTAGCACTTGATAATTTTAGGCCTTAATAAGGACTTGATAATTTAAGGAGTCAATTAGGACTTGATAACTTTAGGACTTAATTAGGACTTGATAATTTTAGGAGTTAATTAGGATTTGATAATTTTAGGAATTAATTAGGACTTGATAATTTTAGGACTTAATTAGCACTTGATAATTTTAGGACTTAATTAGGACTTGATAATTTGAGGAGTCAATTAGGACTTGATAACTTTAGGACTTAATTAGGACTTGATAATTTTAGGACTTAATTAGGACTTGATAATTTTAGGACTTAATTAGGACTTGATAATTTTAGGAGTCAATTAGGACCTAATAATTGTAGGACTTAATTAAGACTTGATAATTGAAGGAGTCAATTAGGACTTGATAACTTTAGGACTTAATTAGGACTTGATAATTTTAGGACTTAGTTAGGACTTGATAATTTTGGAACTTATTTAGGACCTGATAATTTTAGGATTGAATTAGGACTTGATAATATTAAGATTTAATTAGGACTTGATAATTTTAGGACTTAATTAGGACTTGATAACTTAAGGACTTTATTAGGACAAGATAATTTTAGGAGTCAATTAGGACTTGATAACTTTAGGACTTAATTAGGACTTTATAATTTTAGGAGTTAATTAGGACTTGATAACTTTAGGACTTAATTAGGAATTGATCATTTTAGGACTTAATTAGGACTTGATAACTTTAGGACTTAATTAGGATTTGATAATTTTAGGAGTCAATTAGGACTTGATAATTTTAGGAGTTAATTAGGACTTATTAATTTTAGGACTTAATTAGCACTTGATAATTTTAGCACTTAATTAGGACTTGATAATTTTAGGAGTTAATTAAAACTTGATAACTTTAGGACTTAATTAGGACTTGATAATTTTAGGACTTAATTAGGACTTAATAATTTTAGGAGTCAATTAGGACTTGATAATTTTAGGAGTTAATTAGGACTTAATAATTTTAGGACTTAATTAGCACTTGATAATTTTAGGCCTTAATAAGGACTTGATAATTTAAGGAGTCAATTAGGACTTGATAACTTTAGGACTTAATTAGGACTTGATAATTTTAGGAGTTAATTAGCATTTGATAATTTTAGGAATTAATTAGGACTTGATAATTTTAGGACTTAATTAGCACTTGATAATTTTAGGACTTAATTAGGACTTGATAATTTGAGGAGTCAATTAGGACTTGATAACTTTAGGACTTAATTAGGACTTGATAATTTTAGGACTTAATTAGGACTTGATAATTTTAGGACTTAATTAGGACTTGATAATTTTAGGAGTCAATTAGGACCTAATAATTGTAGGACTTAATTAAGACTTGATAATTGAAGGAGTCAATTAGGACTTGATAACTTTAGGACTTAATTAGGACTTGATAATTTTAGGACTTAGTTAGGACATGATAATTTTGGAACTTATTTAGGACCTGATAATTTTAGGATTGAATTAGGACTTGATAATATTAAGATTTAATTAGGACTTGATAATTTTAGGACTTAATTAGGACTTGATAATTTTAGGAATTAATTAGGACTTGATAATTTTAGGACTTAATTAGCACTTGATAATTTTAGGAGTCAATTAGGACCTAATAATTGTAGGACTTAATTAAGACTTGATAATTGAAGGAGTCAATTAGGACTTGATAACTTTAGGACTTAATTAGGACTTGATAATTTTAGGACTTAGTTAGGACTTGATAATTTTGGAACTTATTTAGGACCTGATAATTTTAGGATTGAATTAGGACTTGATAATATTAAGATTTAATTAGGACTTGATAATTTTAGGACTTAATTAGGACTTGATAACTTAAGGACTTTATTAGGACAAGATAATTTTAGGAGTCAATTAGGACTTGATAATTTTAGGAGTTAATTAGGACTTAATAATTTTAGGACTTAATTAGCACTTGATAATTTTAGGCCTTAATTAGGACTTGATATTTTTAGGACTTAATTAGGACTTGATAATTTTAGGAGTCAATTAGGACCTAATAATTGTAGGACTTAATTAAGACTTGATAATTGAAGGAGTCAATTAGGACTTGATAACTTTAGGACTTAATTAGGACTTGATAATTTTAGGACTTAGTTAGGACATGATAATTTTGGAACTTATTTAGGACCTGATAATTTTAGGATTGAATTAGGACTTGATAATATTAAGATTTAATTAGGACTTGATAATTTTAGGACTTAATTAGGACTTGATAATTTTAGGAATTAATTAGGACTTGATAATTTTAGGACTTAATTAGCACTTGATAATTTTAGGAGTCAATTAGGACCTAATAATTGTAGGACTTAATTAAGACTTGATAATTGAAGGAGTCAATTAGGACTTGATAACTTTAGGACTTAATTAGGACTTGATAATTTTAGGACTTAGTTAGGACTTGATAATTTTGGAATTTATTTAGGACCTGATAATTTTAGGATTGAATTAGGACTTGATAATATTAAGAGTTAATTAGGACTTGATAATTTTAGGACTTAATTAGGACTTGATAACTTAAGGACTTTATTAGGACAAGATAATTTTAGGAGTCAATTAGGACTTGATAATTTTAGGAGTTAATTAGGACTTGATAATTTTAGGACTTAATTAGGACTTGATAATTTTAGGAATTAATTAGGACTTGATAATTTTAGGACTTAATTAGCACTTGATAATTTTAGGAGTCAATTAGGACCTAATAATTGTAGGACTTAATTAAGACTTGATAATTGAAGGAGTCAATTAGGACTTGATAACTTTAGGACTTAATTAGGACTTGATAATTTTAGGACTTAGTTAGGACTTGATAATTTTGGAACTTATTTAGGACCTGATAATTTTAGGATTGAATTAGGACTTGATAATTTTATGATTTAATTAGGACTTGATAATTTTAGGACTTAATTAGGACTTGATAATTTTAGGAGTTAATTAGGACTTTATAATTTTAGGAGTTAATTAAAACTTGATAACTTTAGGACTTAATTAGGACTTGATAATTTTAGGACTTAATTAGGACTTGATAACTTTAGGACTTAATAAGGACTTGATAATTTTAGGACTTAGTTAGGACTTGATAATTTTGGAACTTATTTAGGACCTGATAATTTTAGGATTGAATTAGGACTTGATAATATTAAGATTTAATTAGGACTTGATAATTTTAGGACTTAATTAGGACTTGATAATTTTAGGACTTAATTAGGACTTTATAATTTTAGGAGTTAATTAGGACTTGATAACTATAGGACTCAATTAGGAGTTGATCATTTTAGGACTGAATTAGAACTTGATAATTTTAGGACTTAATTAGGACTTGATCATTTTAGGACTGAATTAGGACTTAATAAATTTAGGACTTAATTAGGACTTGATAATTTTATGATTTAATTAGGACTTGATAATTTTAGGACTTAATTAGGACTTGATAAATTTAGGACTTAATTAGGAGTTGATAATTAAGGGAGTCAATTAGGACTTAATAACTTTAGGACTTAATTAGGACTTGATCATGTAAGGACTTCATTTGGACTTGATAACTTTAGGACTTAATAATTTTAGGACTTAATTAGGACTTGATCATGTAAGGACTTAATTAGGACTTTGTAATTATAGGAGTTAATTAGGACTTGATAACTTAAGGACTAAATTAGGACTTGATCATTTTAGGACTTAATTAGGACTTGATAACTTTAGGACTTAATTAGGACTTGATAATTTTAGGACTTAATTAGGACTTGATAATTTGAGGAGTCAATTAGGACTTGATAACTTTAGGACTTAATTAGGACTTGATAATTTTAGGAGTTAGTTAGGACTTTATAAATTTAGGAGTTAATTAGGACTTGATAACTTTAGGACTTAATTAGGAGTTGATCATTTTAGGACTTAATTAGGACTTAATAATTTTAGGACTTAATTATGACTTGATAATTTTAGGACTTAATTAGGAGTTGATAATTAAGGGAGTCAATTAGGACTTGATAAGTTTAGGACTTAATTAGGACTTGATCATGTTAGGACTTTAATTGGACTTGATAACTTTAGGACTTAATTAGGACTTGATATTTTTAGGACTTAATAATTTTAGGACTTAATTAGGACTTGATAATTTTAGGACTTAATAAGGACTTGATAATTTTAGGACTTAATTAGGACTTGTTATTTTAAGGAGTCAATTAGGACTTGATAACTTTAGGACTTAATTAGGACTTGATAATTTTAGGAGTTAATTAGGACTTGATAACTTTAGGACTTAATAAGGACTTGATCATTTTAGGACTTAATTAGGACTTGATAACTTTAGGACTTAATTAGGACTTGATAATTTTAGGAGTCCATTAGGACTTGATAATTTTAGGAGTTAATTAGGACTTAATAATTTTAGGACTTAATTAGCACTTGATAATTTTAGGACTTAATTAGGACTTGATAATTGAAGGAGTCAATTAGGACTTGATAACTTTAGGACTTAATTAGGACTTGATAATTTTAGGACTTAGTTAGGACTTGATAATTTTGGAACTTATTTAGGACCTGATAATTTTAGGATTGAATTAGGACTTGATAATTTTAAGATTTAATTAGGACTTGATAATTTTAGGACTTAATTAGGACTTTATAATTTTAGGACTTAATTAGGACTTTATAATTTTAGGAGTTAATTAGGACTTGATAACTATAGGACTTAATTAGGAGTTGATCATTTTAGGACTGAATTAGAACTTGATAATTTTAGGACTTAATTAGGACTTGATCATTTTAGGACTGAATTAGGACTTAATAAATTTAGGACTTAATTAGGACTTGATAATTTTAGGACTTAATTAGGACTTGATAATCTTAGGACTTAATTAGGACTTGATAATTTTAGGACTTAATTAGGAGTTGATAATTAAGGGAGTCAATTAGGACTTGATAACTTTAGGACTTAATTAGGACTTGATAATTTTAGGACTTAGTTAGGACTTGATAATTTTGGAACTTATTTAGGACCTGATAATTTTAGGATTGAATTAGGACTTGATAATTTTAAGATTTAATTAGGACTTGATAATTTTAGGACTTAATTAGGACTTTATAATTTTAGGACTTAATTAGGACTTTATAATTTTAGGAGTTAATTAGGACTTGATAACTATAGGACTTAATTAGGAGTTGATCATTTTAGGAGTTAATTAGGACTTGATAACTTAAGGACTAAATTAGGACTTGATCATTTTAGGACTTAATTAGGACTTGATAACTTTAGGACTTAATAAGGACTTGATCATGTTAGGACTTAATTAGGACTTGATAATTTTAGGAGTCAATTAGGACCTAATAATTTTAGGACTTAATTAGGACTTGATAATTTTAGGACTTAATTAGGACTTGATAATTTTAGGACTTAAATGGGACTTGATAATTTTAGGAGTCAATTAGGACCTAATAATTTTAGGACTTAATTAAGACTTGATAATTGAAGGAGTCAATTAGGACTTGATAACTTTAGGACTTAATTAGGACTTGATAATTTTAGGATTGAATTAGGACTTGATAATATTAAGATTTAATTAGGACGTGATAATTTTAGGACTTAATTAGGACTTGATAATTTTAGGACTTAATTAGGACTTTATAATTTTAGGAGTTAATTAGGACTTGATAACTATAGGACTTAATTAGGACTTGATCATGGTAGGACTTCATTTGAGCTTGATAACTTTAGGACTTAATTAGGACTTGATAATTTTAGGACTTAATTAGGACTTGTTAATTTAAAGAGTCAATTAGAACTTGATAATTTTAGGAGTTAATTAGGACTTAATAATTTAAGGACTTAATTAGCACTTGATAATTTTAGGACTTAATTAGGACTTGATAATTTTAAGAGTCAATTAGGAGTTAATAATTTTAGGACTTAATTGGGACTTTATAATTTTAGGACTTAATTAGGACTTGATAATTTAAGGACTTAATTTGGACTTGTTAGTTTAAGGAGTCAATTAGCACTTGATAACTTTAGGACTTAATTAGCACTTGATAATTTTAGGACTTAATTAGGACTTGATAATTTAAGGAGTCAATTAGGACTTGATAACTTTAGGACTTAATTAGGACTTTATAATTTTAGGAGTTAATTAGGACTTGATAACTTTAGGACTTAATTAGGAATTGATCATTTTAGGACTTAATTAGGACTTGATAACTTTAGGACTTAATTAGGATTTGATAATTTTAGGAGTCAATTAGGACTTGATAATTTTAGGAGTTAATTAGGACTTATTAATTTTAGGACTTAATTAGCACTTGATAATTTTAGCACTTAATTAGGACTTGATAATTTTAGGAGTTAATTAAAACTTGATAACTTTAGGACTTAATTAGGACTTGATAATTTTAGGACTTAATTAGGACTGGATAACTTTAGGACTTAATTAGGACTTGATAATTTTAGGACTTAGTTAGGACTTGATAATTTTGGAACTTATTTAGGACCTGATAATTTTAGGATTGAATTAGGACTTGATAATTTTATGATTTAATTAGGACTTGATAATTTTAGGACTTAATTAGGACTTGATAATTTTAGGAGTTAATTAGGACTTTATAATTTTAGGAGTTAATTAGGACTTGATAACTTTAGGACTTAAATAGGACTTGATAATTTTAGGACTTAATAAATTAATAATTTTAGGATTCAATTAGGACTTGATAATTTTAGGAGTTAATTAGGACTTGATCATTTTAGGACTTAATTAGGACTTGATAATTTTAGGAGTCAATTAGGACTTGATAACTTTAGGACTTAATTAGGACTTAATAATTTTAGGAGTCAATTAGGACTTGATAATTTTAGGAGTTAATTAGGACTTAATAATTTTAGGACTTAATTAGCACTTGATAATTTTAGGCCTTAATAAGGACTTGATAATTTAAGGAGTCAATTAGGACTTGATAACTTTAGGACTTAATTAGGACTTGATAATTTTAGGAGTTAATTAGGATTTGATAATTTTAGGAATTAATTAGGACTTGATAATTTTAGGACTTAATTAGCACTTGATAATTTTAGGACTTAATTAGGACTTGATAATTTGAGGAGTCAATTAGGACTTGATAACTTTAGGACTTAATTAGGACTTGATAATTTTAGGACTTAATTAGGACTTGATAATTTTAGGACTTAATTAGGACTTGATAATTTTAGGAGTCAATTAGGACCTAATAATTGTAGGACTTAATTAAGACTTGATAATTGAAGGAGTCAATTAGGACTTGATAACTTTAGGACTTAATTAGGACTTGATAATTTTAGGACTTAGTTAGGACTTGATAATTTTGGAACTTATTTAGGACCTGATAATTTTAGGATTGAATTAGGACTTGATAATATTAAGATTTAATTAGGACTTGATAATTTTAGGACTTAATTAGGACTTGATAACTTAAGGACTTTATTAGGACAAGATAATTTTAGGAGTCAATTAGGACTTGATAACTTTAGGACTTAATTAGGACTTTATAATTTTAGGAGTTAATTAGGACTTGATAACTTTAGGACTTAATTAGGAATTGATCATTTTAGGACTTAATTAGGACTTGATAACTTTAGGACTTAATTAGGATTTGATAATTTTAGGACTTAATTAGGACTTGATAATTTTAGGAGTTAATTAGGACTTGATAACTTTAGGACTTAATAAGGACTTGATCATTTTAGGACTTAATTAGGACTTGATAACTTTAGGACTTAATTAGGACTTGATAATTTTAGGAGTCCATTAGGACTTGATAATTTTAGGACTTAATTAGGACTTGTTATTTTAAGGAGTCAATTAGGACTTGATAACTTTAGGACTTAATTAGGACTTGATAATTTTAGGAGTTAATTAGGACTTGATAACTTTAGGACTTAATAAGGACTTGATCATTTTAGGACTTAATTAGGACTTGATAACTTTAGGACTTAATTAGGACTTGATAATTTTAGGAATTAATTAGGACTTGATAATTTTAGGACTTAATTAGCACTTGATAATTTTAGGAGTCAATTAGGACCTAATAATTGTAGGACTTAATTAAGACTTGATAATTGAAGGAGTCAATTAGGACTTGATAACTTTAGGACTTAATTAGGACTTGATAATTTTAGGACTTAGTTAGGACTTGATAATTTTGGAATTTATTTAGGACCTGATAATTTTAGGATTGAATTAGGACTTGATAATATTAAGAGTTAATTAGGACTTGATAATTTTAGGACTTAATTAGGACTTGATAACTTAAGGACTTTATTAGGACAAGATAATTTTAGGAGTCAATTAGGACTTGATAATTTTAGGAGTTAATTAGGACTTGATAATTTTAGGACTTAATTAGGACTTGATAATTTTAGGAATTAATTAGGACTTGATAATTTTAGGACTTAATTAGCACTTGATAATTTTAGGAGTCAATTAGGACCTAATAATTGTAGGACTTAATTAAGACTTGATAATTGAAGGAGTCAATTAGGACTTGATAACTTTAGGACTTAATTAGGACTTGATAATTTTAGGACTTAGTTAGGACTTGATAATTTTGGAACTTATTTAGGACCTGATAATTTTAGGATTGAATTAGGACTTGATAATTTTATGATTTAATTAGGACTTGATAATTTTAGGACTTAATTAGGACTTGATAATTTTAGGAGTTAATTAGGACTTTATAATTTTAGGAGTTAATTAAAACTTGATAACTTTAGGACTTAATTAGGACTTGATAATTTTAGGACTTAATTAGGACTTGATAACTTTAGGACTTAATAAGGACTTGATAATTTTAGGACTTAGTTAGGACTTGATAATTTTGGAACTTATTTAGGACCTGATAATTTTAGGATTGAATTAGGACTTGATAATATTAAGATTTAATTAGGACTTGATAATTTTAGGACTTAATTAGGACTTGATAATTTTAGGACTTAATTAGGACTTTATAATTTTAGGAGTTAATTAGGACTTGATAACTATAGGACTCAATTAGGAGTTGATCATTTTAGGACTGAATTAGAACTTGATAATTTTAGGACTTAATTAGGACTTGATCATTTTAGGACTGAATTAGGACTTAATAAATTTAGGACTTAATTAGGACTTGATAATTTTATGATTTAATTAGGACTTGATAATTTTAGGACTTAATTAGGACTTGATAAATTTAGGACTTAATTAGGAGTTGATAATTAAGGGAGTCAATTAGGACTTAATAACTTTAGGACTTAATTAGGACTTGATCATGTAAGGACTTCAATTGGACTTGATAACTTTAGGACTTAATAATTTTAGGACTTAATTAGGACTTGATCATGTAAGGACTTAATTAGGACTTTGTAATTTTAGGAGTTAATTAGGACTTGATAACTTAAGGACTAAATTAGGACTTGATCATTTTAGGACTTAATTAGGACTTGATAACTTTAGGACTTAATTAGGACTTGATAATTTTAGGACTTAATTAGGACTTGATAATTTGAGGAGTCAATTAGGACTTGATAACTTTAGGACTTAATTAGGACTTGATAATTTTAGGAGTTAGTTAGGACTTTATAAATTTAGGAGTTAATTAGGACTTGATAACTTTAGGACTTAATTAGGAGTTGATCATTTTAGGACTTAATTAGGACTTAATAATTTTAGGACTTAATTATGACTTGATAATTTTAGGACTTAATTAGGAGTTGATAATTAAGGGAGTCAATTAGGACTTGATAAGTTTAGGACTTAATTAGGACTTGATCATGTTAGGACTTTAATTGGACTTGATAACTTTAGGACTTAATTAGGACTTGATATTTTTAGGACTTAATAATTTTAGGACTTAATTAGGACTTGATAATTTTAGGACTTAATAAGGACTTGATAATTTTAGGACTTAATTAGGACTTGTTATTTTAAGGAGTCAATTAGGACTTGATAACTTTAGGACTTAATTAGGACTTGATAATTTTAGGAGTTAATTAGGACTTGATAACTTTAGGACTTAATAAGGACTTGATCATTTTAGGACTTAATTAGGACTTGATAACTTTAGGACTTAATTAGGACTTGATAATTTTAGGAGTCCATTAGGACTTGATAATTTTAGGAGTTAATTAGGACTTAATAATTTTAGGACTTAATTAGCACTTGATAATTTTAGGACTTAATTAGGACTTGATAATTGAAGGAGTCAATTAGGACTTGATAACTTTAGGACTTAATTAGGACTTGATAATTTTAGGACTTAGTTAGGACTTGATAATTTTGGAACTTATTTAGGACCTGATAATTTTAGGATTGAATTAGGACTTGATAATTTTAAGATTTAATTAGGACTTGATAATTTTAGGACTTAATTAGGACTTTATAATTTTAGGACTTAATTAGGACTTTATAATTTTAGGAGTTAATTAGGACTTGATAACTATAGGACTTAATTAGGAGTTGATCATTTTAGGACTGAATTAGAACTTGATAATTTTAGGACTTAATTAGGACTTGATCATTTTAGGACTGAATTAGGACTTAATAAATTTAGGACTTAATTAGGACTTGATAATTTTAGGACTTAATTAGGACTTGATAATCTTAGGACTTAATTAGGACTTGATAATTTTAGGACTTAATTAGGAGTTGATAATTAAGGGAGTCAATTAGGACTTGATAACTTTAGGACTTAATTAGGACTTGATAATTTTAGGACTTAGTTAGGACTTGATAATTTTGGAACTTATTTAGGACCTGATAATTTTAGGATTGAATTAGGACTTGATAATTTTAAGATTTAATTAGGACTTGATAATTTTAGGACTTAATTAGGACTTTATAATTTTAGGACTTAATTAGGACTTTATAATTTTAGGAGTTAATTAGGACTTGATAACTATAGGACTTAATTAGGAGTTGATCATTTTAGGAGTTAATTAGGACTTGATAACTTAAGGACTAAATTAGGACTTGATCATTTTAGGACTTAATTAGGACTTGATAACTTTAGGACTTAATAAGGACTTGATCATGTTAGGACTTAATTAGGACTTGATAATTTTAGGAGTCAATTAGGACCTAATAATTTTAGGACTTAATTAGGACTTGATAATTTTAGGACTTAATTAGGACTTGATAATTTTAGGACTTAAATGGGACTTGATAATTTTAGGAGTCAATTAGGACCTAATAATTTTAGGACTTAATTAAGACTTGATAATTGAAGGAGTCAATTAGGACTTGATAACTTTAGGACTTAATTAGGACTTGATAATTTTAGGATTGAATTAGGACTTGATAATATTAAGATTTAATTAGGACGTGATAATTTTAGGACTTAATTAGGACTTGATAATTTTAGGACTTAATTAGGACTTTATAATTTTAGGAGTTAATTAGGACTTGATAACTATAGGACTTAATTAGGACTTGATCATGGTAGGACTTCATTTGAGCTTGATAACTTTAGGACTTAATTAGGACTTGATAATTTTAGGACTTAATTAGGACTTGTTAATTTAAAGAGTCAATTAGAACTTGATAATTTTAGGAGTTAATTAGGACTTAATAATTTAAGGACTTAATTAGCACTTGATAATTTTAGGACTTAATTAGGACTTGATAATTTTAAGAGTCAATTAGGAGTTAATAATTTTAGGACTTAATTGGGACTTTATAATTTTAGGACTTAATTAGGACTTGATAATTTAAGGACTTAATTTGGACTTGTTAGTTTAAGGAGTCAATTAGCACTTGATAACTTTAGGACTTAATTAGCACTTGATAATTTTAGGACTTAATTAGGACTTGATAATTTAAGGAGTCAATTAGGACTTGATAACTTTAGGACTTAATTAGGACTTTATAATTTTAGGAGTTAATTAGGACTTGATAACTTTAGGACTTAATTAGGAATTGATCATTTTAGGACTTAATTAGGACTTGATAACTTTAGGACTTAATTAGGATTTGATAATTTTAGGAGTCAATTAGGACTTGATAATTTTAGGAGTTAATTAGGACTTATTAATTTTAGGACTTAATTAGCACTTGATAATTTTAGCACTTAATTAGGACTTGATAATTTTAGGAGTTAATTAAAACTTGATAACTTTAGGACTTAATTAGGACTTGATAATTTTAGGACTTAATTAGGACTGGATAACTTTAGGACTTAATTAGGACTTGATAATTTTAGGACTTAGTTAGGACTTGATAATTTTGGAACTTATTTAGGACCTGATAATTTTAGGATTGAATTAGGACTTGATAATTTTATGATTTAATTAGGACTTGATAATTTTAGGACTTAATTAGGACTTGATAATTTTAGGAGTTAATTAGGACTTTATAATTTTAGGAGTTAATTAGGACTTGATAACTTTAGGACTTAAATAGGACTTGATAATTTTAGGACTTAATAAATTAATAATTTTAGGATTCAATTAGGACTTGATAATTTTAGGAGTTAATTAGGACTTGATCATTTTAGGACTTAATTAGGACTTGATAATTTTAGGAGTCAATTAGGACTTGATAACTTTAGGACTTAATTAGGACTTAATAATTTTAGGAGTCAATTAGGACTTGATAATTTTAGGAGTTAATTAGGACTTAATAATTTTAGGACTTAATTAGCACTTGATAATTTTAGGCCTTAATAAGGACTTGATAATTTAAGGAGTCAATTAGGACTTGATAACTTTAGGACTTAATTAGGACTTGATAATTTTAGGAGTTAATTAGGATTTGATAATTTTAGGAATTAATTAGGACTTGATAATTTTAGGACTTAATTAGCACTTGATAATTTTAGGACTTAATTAGGACTTGATAATTTGAGGAGTCAATTAGGACTTGATAACTTTAGGACTTAATTAGGACTTGATAATTTTAGGACTTAATTAGGACTTGATAATTTTAGGACTTAATTAGGACTTGATAATTTTAGGAGTCAATTAGGACCTAATAATTGTAGGACTTAATTAAGACTTGATAATTGAAGGAGTCAATTAGGACTTGATAACTTTAGGACTTAATTAGGACTTGATAATTTTAGGACTTAGTTAGGACTTGATAATTTTGGAACTTATTTAGGACCTGATAATTTTAGGATTGAATTAGGACTTGATAATATTAAGATTTAATTAGGACTTGATAATTTTAGGACTTAATTAGGACTTGATAACTTAAGGACTTTATTAGGACAAGATAATTTTAGGAGTCAATTAGGACTTGATAACTTTAGGACTTAATTAGGACTTTATAATTTTAGGAGTTAATTAGGACTTGATAACTTTAGGACTTAATTAGGAATTGATCATTTTAGGACTTAATTAGGACTTGATAACTTTAGGACTTAATTAGGATTTGATAATTTTAGGACTTAATTAGGACTTGATAATTTTAGGAGTTAATTAGGACTTGATAACTTTAGGACTTAATAAGGACTTGATCATTTTAGGACTTAATTAGGACTTGATAACTTTAGGACTTAATTAGGACTTGATAATTTTAGGAGTCCATTAGGACTTGATAATTTTAGGACTTAATTAGGACTTGTTATTTTAAGGAGTCAATTAGGACTTGATAACTTTAGGACTTAATTAGGACTTGATAATTTTAGGAGTTAATTAGGACTTGATAACTTTAGGACTTAATAAGGACTTGATCATTTTAGGACTTAATTAGGACTTGATAACTTTAGGACTTAATTAGGACTTGATAATTTTAGGAGTCCATTAGGACTTGATAATTTTAGGAGTTAATTAGGACTTAATAATTTTAGGACTTAATTAGCACTTGATAATTTTAGGACTTAATTAGGACTTGATAATTGAAGGAGTCAATTAGGACTTGATAACTTTAGGACTTAATTAGGACTTGATAATTTTAGGACTTAGTTAGGACTTGATAATTTTGGAACTTATTTAGGACCTGATAATTTTAGGATTGAATTAGGACTTGATAATTTTAAGATTTAATTAGGACTTGATAATTTTAGGACTTAATTAGGACTTTATAATTTTAGGACTTAATTAGGACTTTATAATTTTAGGAGTTAATTAGGACTTGATAACTATAGGACTTAATTAGGAGTTGATCATTTTAGGACTGAATTAGAACTTGATAATTTTAGGACTTAATTAGGACTTGATCATTTTAGGACTGAATTAGGACTTAATAAATTTAGGACTTAATTAGGACTTGATAATTTTAGGACTTAATTAGGACTTGATAATCTTAGGACTTAATTAGGACTTGATAATTTTAGGACTTAATTAGGAGTTGATAATTAAGGGAGTCAATTAGGACTTGATAACTTTAGGACTTAATTAGGACTTGATAATTTTAGGACTTAGTTAGGACTTGATAATTTTGGAACTTATTTAGGACCTGATAATTTTAGGATTGAATTAGGACTTGATAATTTTATGATTTAATTAGGACTTGATAATTTTAGGACTTAATTAGGACTTGATAATTTTAGGAGTTAATTAGGACTTTATAATTTTAGGAGTTAATTAGGACTTGATAACTTTAGGACTTAAATAGGACTTGATAATTTTAGGACTTAATAAATTAATAATTTTAGGATTCAATTAGGACTTGATAATTTTAGGAGTTAATTAGGACTTGATCATTTTAGGACTTAATTAGGACTTGATAATTTTAGGAGTCAATTAGGACTTGATAACTTTAGGACTTAATTAGGACTTAATAATTTTAGGAGTCAATTAGGACTTGATAATTTTAGGAGTTAATTAGGACTTAATAATTTTAGGACTTAATTAGCACTTGATAATTTTAGGCCTTAATAAGGACTTGATAATTTAAGGAGTCAATTAGGACTTGATAACTTTAGGACTTAATTAGGACTTGATAATTTTAGGAGTTAATTAGGATTTGATAATTTTAGGAATTAATTAGGACTTGATAATTTTAGGACTTAATTAGCACTTGATAATTTTAGGACTTAATTAGGACTTGATAATTTGAGGAGTCAATTAGGACTTGATAACTTTAGGACTTAATTAGGACTTGATAATTTTAGGACTTAGTTAGGACTTGATAATTTTGGAACTTATTTAGGACCTGATAATTTTAGGATTGAATTAGGACTTGATAATATTAAGATTTAATTAGGACTTGATAATTTTAGGACTTAATTAGGACTTGATAACTTAAGGACTTTATTAGGACAAGATAATTTTAGGAGTCAATTAGGACTTGATAACTTTAGGACTTAATTAGGACTTTATAATTTTAGGAGTTAATTAGGACTTGATAACTTTAGGACTTAATTAGGAATTGATCATTTTAGGACTTAATTAGGACTTGATAACTTTAGGACTTAATTAGGATTTGATAATTTTAGGAGTCAATTAGGACTTGATAATTTTAGGAGTTAATTAGGACTTATTAATTTTAGGACTTAATTAGCACTTGATAATTTTAGCACTTAATTAGGACTTGATAATTTTAGGAGTTAATTAAAACTTGATAACTTTAGGACTTAATTAGGACTTGATAATTTTAGGACTTAATTAGGACTGGATAACTTTAGGACTTAATTAGGACTTGATAATTTTAGGACTTAGTTAGGACTTGATAATTTTGGAACTTATTTAGGACCTGATAATTTTAGGATTGAATTAGGACTTGATAATTTTATGATTTAATTAGGACTTGATAATTTTAGGACTTAATTAGGACTTGATAATTTTAGGAGTTAATTAGGACTTTATAATTTTAGGAGTTAATTAGGACTTGATAACTTTAGGACTTAAATAGGACTTGATAATTTTAGGACTTAATAAATTAATAATTTTAGGAGTCAATTAGGACTTGATAATTTTAGGAGTTATTAGGACTTGATCATTTTAGGACTTAATTAGGATTTGATAATTTAAGGAGTCAATTAGGACTTGATAACTTTAGGACTTAATTAGGACTTAATAATTTTAGGAGTCAATTAGGACTTGATAATTTTAGGAGTTAATTAGGACTTAATAATTTTAGGACTTAATTAGCACTTGATAATTTTAGGCCTTAATAAGGACTTGATAATTTAAGGAGTCAATTAGGACTTGATAACTTTAGGACTTAATTAGGACTTGATAATTTTAGGAGTTAATTAGGATTTGATAATTTTAGGAATTAATTAGGACTTGATAATTTTAGGACTTAATTAGCACTTGATAATTTTAGGACTTAATTAGGACTTGATAATTTGAGGAGTCAATTAGGACTTGATAACTTTAGGACTTAATTAGGACTTGATAATTTTAGGACTTAATTAGGACTTGATAATTTTAGGACTTAATTAGGACTTGATAATTTTAGGAGTCAATTAGGACCTAATAATTGTAGGACTTAATTAAGACTTGATAATTGAAGGAGTCAATTAGGACTTGATAACTTTAGGACTTAATTAGGACTTGATAATTTTAGGACTTAGTTAGGACATGATAATTTTGGAACTTATTTAGGACCTGATAATTTTAGGATTGAATTAGGACTTGATAATATTAAGATTTAATTAGGACTTGATAATTTTAGGACTTAATTAGGACTTGATAATTTTAGGAATTAATTAGGACTTGATAATTTTAGGACTTAATTAGCACTTGATAATTTTAGGACTTAATTAGGACTTGATAATTTGAGGAGTCAATTAGGACTTGATAACTTTAGGACTTAATTAGGACTTGATAATTTTAGGACTTAATTAGGACTTGATAATTTTAGGACTTAATTAGGACTTGATAATTTTAGGAGTCAATTAGGACCTAATAATTGTAGGACTTAATTAAGACTTGATAATTGAAGGAGTCAATTAGGACTTGATAACTTTAGGACTTAATTAAGACTTGATAATTGAAGGAGTCAATTAGGACTTGATAACTTTAGGACTTAATTAGGACTTGATAATTTTAGGACTTAGTTAGGACTTGATAATTTTGGAACTTATTTAGGACCTGATAATTTTAGGATTGAATTAGGACTTGATAATATTAAGATTTAATTAGGATTTGATAATTTTAGGACTTAATTAGGACTTGATAATTTTAGGACTTAATTAGGACTTTATAATTTTAGGAGTTAATTAGGACTTGATAACTATAGGACTCAATTAGGAGTTGATCATTTTAGGACTGAATTAGAACTTGATAATTTTAGGACTTAATTAGGACTTGATCATTTTAGGACTGAATTAGGACTTAATAAATTTAGGACTTAATTAGGACTTGATAATTTTGTGACTTAATTAGGACTTGATAATTTTAGGACTTAATTAGGACTTAATAAATTTAGGACTTAATTAGGAGTTGATAATTAAGGGAGTCAATTAGGACTTAATAACTTTAGGACTTAATTAGGACTTGATCATGTAAGGACTTCATTTGGACTTGATAACTTTAGGACGTCATAATTTTAGGACTTAATTAGGACTTGATCATGTAAGGACTTAATTAGGACTTTGTAATTTTAGGAGTTAATTAGGACTTGATAACTTAAGGACTAAATTAGGACTTGATCATTTTAGGACTTAATTAGGACTTGATAACTTTAGGACTTAATAAGGACTTGATCATGTTAGGACTTAATTAGGACTTGATAATTTTAGGAGTCAATTAGGACCTAATAATTTTAGGACTTAATTAGGACTTGATAATTTTAGGACTTAATTAGGACTTGATAATTTTAGGACTTAAATGGGACTTGATAATTTTAGGAGTCAATTAGGACCTAATAATTTTAGGACTTAATTAAGACTTGATAATTGAAGGAGTCAATTAGGACTTGATAACTTTAGGACTTAAATAGGACTTGATAATTTTAGGATTGAATTAGGACTTGATAATATTAAGATTTAATTAGGACGTGATAATTTTAGGACTTAATTAGGACTTGATAATTTTAGGACTTAATTAGGACTTTATAATTTTAGGAGTTAATTAGGACTTGATAACTATAGGACTTAATTAGGACTTGATCATGTTAGGACTTCATTTGGGCTTGATAACTTTAGGACTTAATTAGGACTTGATAATTTTAGGACTTAATTAGGACTTGTTAATTTAAAGAGTCAATTAGAACTTGATAATTTTAGGAGTTAATTAGGACTTAATAATTTAAGGACTTAATTAGCACTTGATAATTTTAGGACTTAATTAGGACTTGATAATTTTAAGAGTCAATTAGGAGTTAATAATTTTAGGACTTAATTGGGACTTGATAATTTTAGGACTTAATTAGGACTTGATAATTTAAGGACTTAATTTGGACTTGTTAGTTTAAGGAGTCAATTAGCACTTGATAACTTTAGGACTTAATTAGCACTTGATAATTTTAAGACTTAATTAGGACTTGATAATTTAAGGAGTCAATTAGGACTTGATAACCTTAGGACTTAATTAGGACTTTATAATTTTAGGAGTTAATTAGGACTTGATAACTTTAGGACTTAATTAGGAATTGATCATTTTAGGACTTAATTAGGACTTGATAACTTTAGGACTTAATTAGGATTTGATAATTTTAGGAGTCAATTAGGACTTGATAATTTTAGGAGTTAATTAGGACTTATTAATTTTAGGACTTAATTAGCACTTGATAATTTTAGCACTTAATTAGGACTTGATAATTTGAGGAGTCAATTAGGACTTGATAACTTTAGGACTTAATTAGGACTTGATAATTTTAGGACTTAGTTAGAACTTGATAATTTAGAAACTTATTTAGGACCTGATAATTTTAGGATTGAATTAGGACTTGATAATTTTAAGATTTAATTAGGACTTGATAATTTTAGGACTTAATTAGGACTTAATAATTTTAGGAGTTAATTAGGACTTGATAACTTTAGGACTTAATTAGGACTTGATAACTGTAGGACTTAATTAGGACTTGATAATTTTAGGAGTCAATTAGGACTTGATAATTTTAGGACTTAATTAGGACTTGATAATTTAAGGACTTAATTAGGACTTGTTAATTAAAGGAGCCAATTAGGACTTGATAACTTTAGGAATTAATTAGGACTTGATAACTTAATGAGTCAGTTAGGACTTGATAACTTTAGGACTTAATTAGGACTTGATCATGTTAGGACTTCATTTGGACTTGATAACTTTAGGACTTAATTAGGACTTGATAATTTTAGGAGTTAATTAGGACTTGATAATTTAAGGAGTCAATTAGGACTTAATAACTTTAGGACTTAATTAGGACTTGATCATGTTAGGACTTCATTTGGGCTTGATAACTTTAGGACCTAATTAGGACTTGATAATTTTAGGACTTAATTAGGACTTGTTAATTTAAGGAGTCAATTAGAACTTGATAATTTTAGGAGTTAATTAGGACTTAATAATTTTAGGACTTAATTAGCACTTGATAATTTTAGGACTTAATTAGGACTTGATAATTTTAGGAGTCAATTAGGACCTAATAATTTTAGGACTTAATTGGGACTTGATAATTTTAGGACTTAATTAGGACTTGATAATTTAAGGACTTAATTTGGTCTTGTTAGTATAAGGAGTCAATTAGCACTTGATAACTTTAGGACTTAATTAGCACTTGATAATTTTAGGACTTAATTAGGACTTGATAATTTGAGAAGTCAATTAGGACTTGATAACTTTAGGACTTAATTAGGACTTAATAATTTTAGGACTTAATTAGGACTTGTTATTTTAAGGAGTCAATTAGGACTTGATAACTTTAGGACTTAATTAGGACTTGATAATTTTAGGAGTTAATTAGGACTTGATAACTTTAGGACTTAATAAGGACTTGATCATGTTAGGACTTAATTAGGACTTGATAATTTTAGGAGTCAATTAGGACCTAATAATTTTAGGACTTAATTAGGACTTGATAATTTTAGGACTTTATTAGGACTTGATAATTTTAGGACTTAAATGGGACTTGATAATTTTAGGAGTCAATTAGGACCTTATAATTTTAGGACTTAATTAAGACTTGATAATTGAAGGAGTCAATTAGGACTATATAATTTTAGGAGTTAATTAGGACTTGATAACTTTAGGACTTAATTAGGACTTGATCATTTTAGGACTTAATTAGGACTAGATAACTTTAGGACTTTATTAGGACTTGATAATTTTAGGAGTCAATTAGGACTTGATAATTTTAGGACTTAATTAGGACTTGATAATTTTAGGACTTAATTGCACTTGATAATTTTAGCACTTAATTAGGACTTGATAATTTGAGGAGTCAATTAGGACTTAATAACTTTAGGACTTAATTAGGACTTGATAATTTTAGGACTTAGTTAGAACTTAATAATTTAGAAACTTATTTAGGACCTGATAATTTTAGGATTGAATTAGGACTTGATAATTTTAAGATTTAATTAGGACTTAATAATTTTAGGACTTAATTAGGACTTAATAATTTTAGGAGTTAATTAGGACTTGATAACTTTAGGACTGAATTAGGACTTAATAAATTTAGGACTTAATTAGGACTTGATAATTTTGTGACTTAATTAGGACTTGATAATTTTAGGACTTAATTAGGACTTGATAAATTTAGGACTTAATTAGGAGTTGATAATTAAGGGAGTCAATTAGGACTTAATAACTTTAGGACTTAATTAGGACTTGATAATTTTAGGAGTCAATTAGGACTTGATAATTTTAGGAGTTAATAATTTTAGGACTTAATTAGGACTTGATAATTTTAGGAGTTAATTAGGACTTGATAACTTTAGGACTTAATTAGGACTTGATAATTTTAGGACTTAGTTAGAACTTGATAATTTAGAAACTTATTTAGGACCTGATAATTTTAGGATTGAATTAGGACTTGATAATTTTAAGATTTAATTAGGACTTGATAATTTGAGGAGTCAATTAGGACTTGATAACTTTAGGACTTAATTAGGACTTGATAATTTTAGGACTTAATTAGGACTTGATAAATTTAGGACTTAATTAGGAGTTGATAATTAAGGGAGTCAATTAGGACTTAATAACTTTAGGACTTAATTAGGACTTGATAATTTTAGGAGTCAATTAGGACTTGATAAATTTAGGACTTAATTAGGAGTTGATAATTAAGGGAGTCAATTAGGACTTAATAACTTTAGGACTTAATTAGGACTTGATAATTTTAGGAGTCAATTAGGACTTGATAATTTTAGGAGTTAATAATTTTAGGACTTAATTAGGACTTGATAATTTGAGGAGTCAATTAGGACTTGATAACTTTAGGACTTAATTAGGACTTGATAATTTTAGGACTTAGTTAGAACTTGATAATTTAGAAACTTATTTAGGACCTGATAATTTTAGGATTGAATTAGGACTTGATAATTTTAAGATTTAATTAGGACTTGATAATTTTAGGACTTAATTAGGACTTAATAATTTTAGGAGTTAATTAGGACTTGATAACTTTAGGACTTAATTAGGACTTGATAACTGTAGGACTTAATTAGGACTTGATAATTTTAGGAGTCAATTAGGACTTGATAATTTTAGGACTTAATTAGGACTTGATAATTTAAGGACTTAATTAGGACTTGTTAATTAAAGGAGCCAATTAGGACTTGATAACTTTAGGAATTAATTAGGACTTGATAACTTAATGAGTCAGTTAGGACTTGATAACTTTAGGACTTAATTAGGACTTGATCATGTTAGGACTTCATTTGGACTTGATAACTTTAGGACTTAATTAGGACTTGATAATTTTAGGAGTTAATTAGGACTTGATAATTTAAGGAGTCAATTAGGACTTAATAACTTTAGGACTTAATTAGGACTTGATCATGTTAGGACTTCATTTCGGCTTGATAACTTTAGGACCTAATTAGGACTTGATAATTTTAGGACTTAATTAGGACTTGTTAATTTAAGGAGTCAATTAGAACTTGATAATTTTAGGAGTTAATTAGGACTTAATAATTTTAGGACTTAATTAGCACTTGATAATTTTAGGACTTAATTAGGACTTGATAATTTTAGGAGTCAATTAGGACCTAATAATTTTAGGACTTAATTGGGACTTGATAATTTTAGGACTTAATTAGGACTTGATAATTTAAGGACTTAATTTGGTCTTGTTAGTATAAGGAGTCAATTAGCACTTGATAACTTTAGGACTTAATTAGCACTTGATAATTTTAGGACTTAATTAGGACTTGATAATTTGAGAAGTCAATTAGGACTTGATAACTTTAGGACTTAATTAGGACTTAATAATTTTAGGACTTAATTAGGACTTGTTATTTTAAGGAGTCAATTAGGACTTGATAACTTTAGGACTTAATTAGGACTTGATAATTTTAGGAGTTAATTAGGACTTGATAACTTTAGGACTTAATAAGGACTTGATCATGTTAGGACTTAATTAGGACTTGATAATTTTAGGAGTCAATTAGGACCTAATAATTTTAGGACTTAATTAGGACTTGATAATTTTAGGACTTTATTAGGACTTGATAATTTTAGGACTTAAATGGGACTTGATAATTTTAGGAGTCAATTAGGACCTTATAATTTTAGGACTTAATTAAGACTTGATAATTGAAGGAGTCAATTAGGACTATATAATTTTAGGAGTTAATTAGGACTTGATAACTTTAGGACTTAATTAGGACTTGATCATTTTAGGACTTAATTAGGACTAGATAACTTTAGGACTTTATTAGGACTTGATAATTTTAGGAGTCAATTAGGACTTGATAATTTTAGGACTTAATTAGGACTTGATAATTTTAGGACTTAATTGCACTTGATAATTTTAGCACTTAATTAGGACTTGATAATTTGAGGAGTCAATTAGGACTTAATAACTTTAGGACTTAATTAGGACTTGATAATTTTAGGACTTAGTTAGAACTTAATAATTTAGAAACTTATTTAGGACCTGATAATTTTAGGATTGAATTAGGACTTGATAATTTTAAGATTTAATTAGGACTTAATAATTTTAGGACTTAATTAGGACTTAATAATTTTAGGAGTTAATTAGGACTTGATAACTTTAGGACTGAATTAGGACTTAATAAATTTAGGACTTAATTAGGACTTGATAATTTTGTGACTTAATTAGGACTTGATAATTTTAGGACTTAATTAGGACTTGATAAATTTAGGACTTAATTAGGAGTTGATAATTAAGGGAGTCAATTAGGACTTAATAACTTTAGGACTTAATTAGGACTTGATAATTTTAGGAGTCAATTAGGACTTGATAATTTTAGGAGTTAATAATTTTAGGACTTAATTAGGACTTGATAATTTTAGGACTTAATTAAGACTTGGTCATTTTAGGACTGAATTAGGACTTAATAAATTTAGGACTTAATTAGGACTTGATAATTTTGTGACTTAATTAGGACTTGATAATTCTAGGACTTAATTAGGACTTGATAAATTTAGGACTTAATTAGGAGTTGATAATTAAGGGAGTCAATTAGGACTTAATAACTTAAGGACTTAATAAGGACTTGATAATTTTGGAACTTATTTAGGACCTGATAATTTTAGGATTGAATTAGGACTTGATAATATTAAAATTTAATTAGGACTTGATAATTTTAGGACTTAATTAGGACTTGATAATTTTAGGACTTAATTAGGACTTTATAATTTTAGGAGTTAATTAGGACTTGATAACTATAGGACTTAATTAGGACTTGATAATTTTAGGACTTAATTAGGACTTTATAATTTTAGGAGTTAATTAGGACTTGATAACTTTAGGACTTAATTAGGACTTAATAATTTTAGGAGTCAATTAGGACTTGATAATTTTAGGAGTTAATAATTTTAGGACTTAATTAGGACTTGATAATTTTAGGAGTTAATTAGGACTATATAATTTTAGGAGTTAATTAGGACTTAATAACTATAGGACTTAATTAGGAGTTGATCATTTTAGGACTGAATTAGAACTTGATAATTTTAGGACTTAATTAGGACTTGGTCATTTTAGGACTGAATTAGGACTTAATAAATTTAGGACTTAATTAGGACTTGATAATTTTAGGACTTAGTTAGGACTTGATAATTTTGGAACTTATTTAGGACCTGATAATTTTAGGATTGAATTAGGACTTGATAATATTAAGATTTAATTAGGACTTGATAATTTTAGGACTTAATTAGGACTTGATAATTTTAGGACTTAATTAGGACTTTATAATTTTAGGAGTTAATTAGGACTTGATAACTATAGGACTTAATTAGGAGTTGATCATTTTAGGACTGAATTAGAACTTGATAATTTTAGGACTTAATTAGGACTTGGTCATTTTAGGACTGAATTAGGACTTAATAAATTTAGGACTTAATTAGGACTTGATAATTTTGTGACTTAATTAGGACTTGATAATTTTAGGACTTAATTAGGACTTGATAAATTTAGGACTTAATTAGGAGTTGATAATTAAGGGAGTCAATTAGGACTTAATAACTTTAGGACTTAATTAGGACTTGATAATTTTAGGAGTCAATTAGGACTTGATAATTTTAGGAGTTAATAATTTTAGGACTTAATTAGGACTTGATAATTTTAGGAGTTAATTAGGACTATATAATTTTAGGAGTTAATTAGGACTTGATAACTTTAGGACTTAATTAGGACTTGATAATTTTAGGAGTCAATTAGGACTTGATAATTTTAGGAGTTAATAATTTTAGGACTTAATTAGGACTTGATAATTTTAGGAGTTAATTAGAACTATATAATTTTAGGAGTTAATTAGGACTTGATAACTTTAGGACTTAATTAGGACTTGATCATTTTAGGACTTAATTAGGACTAGATAACTTTAGGACTTTATTAGGACTTGATAATTTTAGGAGTCAATTAGGACTTGATAATTTTAGGACTTAATTAGGACTTGATAATTTTAGGACTTAATTGCACTTGATAATTTTAGCACTTAATTAGGACTTGATAATTTGAGGAGTCAATTAGGACTTGATAACTTTAGGACTTAATTAGGACTTGATAATTTTAGAACTTAGTTAGAACTTAATAATTTAGAAACTTATTTAGGACCTGATAATTTTAGGATTGAATTAGGACTTGATAATTTTAAGATTTAATTAGGACTTAATAATTTTAGGACTTAATTAGGACTTAATAATTTTAGGAGTTAATTAGGACTTGATAACTTTAGGACTTAATTAGCACTTGATAATTTTAGCACTTAATTAGGACTTGATAATTTGAGGAGTCAATTAGGACTTGATAACTTTAGGACTTAATTAGGACTTGATAATTTTAGGACTTAGTTAGAACTCGATAATTTAGAAACTTATTTAGGACCTGATAATTTTAGGATTGAATTAGGACTTGATAATTTTAAGATTTAATTAGGACTTGATAATTTTAGGACTTAATTAGGACTTAATAATTTTAGGAGTTAATTAGGACTTGATAACTTTAGGACTTAATTAGGACTTGATAATTTTAGGAGTCAATTAAGACTTGATAATTTTAGGACTTAATTAGGACTTGATAATTTAAGGACTTAATTAGAACTTGTTAATTAAAGGAGCCAATTAGGACTTGATAACTTTAGGAATTATTTAGGACTTGATAATTTAATGAGTCAATTAGGACTTGATAACTTTAGGACTTAATTAGGACTTGATCATGTTAGGACTTCATTTGGACTTGATAACTTTAGGACTTAATTAGGACTTGATAATTTTAGGAGTTAATTGGGACTTGATAATTTAAGGAGTCAATTAGGACTTAATAACTTCAGGACTTAATTAGGACTTGATCATGTTAGGACTTCATTTGGGCTTGATAACTTTAGGACTTAATTAGGACTTGATAATTTTAGGACTTAATTAGGACTTGTTAATTTAAGGAGTCAATTAGAACTTGATAATTTTAGGAGTTAATTAGGACTTAATAATTTTAGGACTTAATTAGCACTTGATAATTTTAGGACTTAATTAGGACTTGATAATTTTAGGAGTCAATTAGGACCTAATAATTTTAGGACTTAATTTAAACTTGATAATTTTAGGACTTAATTAGGACTTGATAATTTAAGGACTTAATTAGGACTTGATAATTTTAGGAGTCAATTAGGACTTGATAATTTTAGGAGTTAATTAGGACTTATTAATTTTAGGACTTAATTAGCACTTGATAATTTTAGGACTTAATTAGGATTTGATAATTTGGGGAGTCAATTAGGACTTGATAACTTTAGGACTTAATTAGGACTTGATAATTTTAGGACTTAATTAGGACTTGTTATTTTAAGGAGTCAATTAGGACTTGATATCTTTAGGACTTAATTAGGACTTGATAATTTTAGGAGTTAATCAGTACTTGATAATTTTAGGACTTAATTAGGACTTGATAATTTAAGGAGTCAATTAGGACTTGATAACTTTAGGACTTAGTTAGGACTTGATAATTTTAGGACTGAATTAGAACTTGATAATTTTAGGACTTAATTAGGACTTGGTCATTTTAGGACTGAATTAGGACTTAATAAATTTAGGACTTAATTAGGACTTGATAATTTTGTGACTTAATTAGGACTTGATAATTTTAGGACTTAATTAGGACTTGATAAATTTAGGACTTAATTAAGAGTTGATAATTAAGGGAGTCAATTAGGACTTAATAACTTTAGGACTTAATTAGGACTTGATAATTTTAGGAGTCAATTAGGACTTGATAATTTTAGGAGTTAATAATTTTAGGACTTAATTAGGACTTGATAATTTTAGGAGTTAATTAGGACTATATAATTTTAGGAGTTAATTAGGACTTGATAACTTTAGGACTTAATTAGGACTTGATAATTTTAGGAGTCAATTAGGACTTGATAATTTTAGGAGTTAATAATTTTAGGACTTAATTAGGACTTGATAATTTTAGGAGTTAATTAGGACTATATAATTTTAGGAGTTAATTAGGACTTGATAACTTTAGGACTTAATTAGGACTTGATCATTTTAGGACTTAATTAGGACTAGATAACTTTAGGACTTTATTAGGACTTGATAATTTTAGGAGTCAATTAGGACTTGATAATTTTAGGACTTAATTAGGACTTGATAATTTTAGGACTTAATTGCACTTGATAATTTTAGCACTTAATTAGGACTTGATAATTTGAGGAGTCAATTAGGACTTAATAACTTTAGGACTTAATTAGGACTTGATAATTTTAGGACTTAGTTAGAAGTTAATAATTTAGAAACTTATTTAGGACCTGATAATTTTAGGATTGAATTAGGACTTGATAATTTTAAGATTTAATTAGGACTTAATAATTTTAGGACTTAATTAGGACTTAATAATTTTAGGAGTTAATTAGGACTTGATAACTTTAGGACTGAATTAGGACTTAATAAATTTAGGACTTAATTAGGACTTGATAATTTTGTGACTTAATTAGGACTTGATAATTTTAGGACGTAATTAGGACTTGATAAATTTAGGACTTAATTAGGAGTTGATAATTAAGGGAGTCAATTAGGACTTAATAACTTTAGGACTTAATTAGGACTTGATAATTTTAGGAGTCAATTAGGACTTGATAATTTTAGGAGTTAATAATTTTAGGACTTAATTAGGACTTGATAATTTTAGGAGTTAATTAGGACTATATAATTTTAGGAGTTAATTAGGACTTGATAACTTTAGGACTTAATTAGGACTTGATCATTTTAGGACTTAATTAGGACTAGATAACTTTAGGACTTTATTAGGACTTGATAATTTTAGGAGTCAATTAGGACTTGATAATTTTAGGACTTAATTAGGACTTGATAATTTTAGGACTTAATTGCACTTGATAATTTTAGCACTTAATTAGGACTTGATAATTTGAGGAGTCAATTAGGACTTGATAACTTTAGGACTTAATTAGGACTTGATAATTTTAGGACTTAGTTAGAACTTAATAATTTAGAAACTTATTTAGGACCTGATAATTTTAGGATTGAATTAGGACTTGATAATTTTAAGATTTAATTAGGACTTAATAATTTTAGGACTTAATTAGGACTTAATAATTTTAGGAGTTAATTAGGACTTGATAACTTTAGGACTTAATTAGCACTTGATAATTTTAGCACTTAATTAGGACTTGATAATTTGAGGAGTCAATTAGGACTTGATAACTTTAGGACTTAATTAGGACTTGATAATTTTAGGACTTAGTTAGAACTCGATAATTTAGAAACTTATTTAGGACCTGATAATTTTAGGATTGAATTAGGACTTGATAATTTTAAGATTTAATTAGGACTTGATAATTTTAGGACTTAATTAGGACTTAATAATTTTAGGAGTTAATTAGGACTTGATAACTTTAGGACTTAATTAGGACTTGATAATTTTAGGAGTCAATTAAGACTTGATAATTTTAGGACTTAATTAGGACTTGATAATTTAAGGACTTAATTAGAACTTGTTAATTAAAGGAGCCAATTAGGACTTAATAACTTCAGGACTTAATTAGGACTTGATCATGTTAGGACTTCATTTGGGCTTGATAACTTTAGGACTTAATTAGGACTTGATAATTTTAGGACTTAATTAGGACTTGTTAATTTAAGGAGTCAATTAGAACTTGATAATTTTAGGAGTTAATTAGGACTTAATAATTTTAGGACTTAATTAGCACTTGATAATTTTAGGACTTAATTAGGACTTGATAATTTTAGGAGTCAATTAGGACCTAATAATTTTAGGACTTAATTTAAACTTGATAATTTTAGGACTTAATTAGGACTTGATAATTTAAGGACTTAATTTGGTCTTGTTAGTATAAGGAGTCAATTAGCACTTGATAACTTTAGGACTTAATTAGCACTTGATAATTTTAGGACTTAATTAGGACTTTTTAATTTAAGGAGTCAATTAGGACTTGATAACTTTAGGACTTAATTAGGACTTTATAATTTTAGGAGTTAATTAGGACTTGATAACTTTAGGACTTAATTAGGAATTGATCATTTTAGGACTTAATTAGGACTTGATAACTTTAGGACTTAATTAGGACTTGATAATTTTAGGAGTTAATCAGTACTTGATAATTTTAGGACTTAATTAGGACTTGATAATTTAAGGAGTCAATTAGGACTTGATAACTTTAGGACTTAATTAGGACTTGATAATTTTAGGAGTTAATTAGGACTTTATAATTTTAGGAGTTAATTAGGACTTGATAACTTTAGGACTTAATTAGGACTTGATAATTTTAGGAGTCAATTAAGACTTGATAATTTTAGGACTTAATTAGGACTTGATAATTTAAGGACTTAATTAGAACTTGTTAATTAAAGGAGCCAATTAGGACTTGATAACTTTAGGAATTATTTAGGACTTGATAATTTAATGAGTCAATTAGGACTTGATAACTTTAGGACTTAATTAGGACTTGATCATGTTAGGACTTCATTTGGACTTGATAACTTTAGGACTTAATTAGGACTTGATAATTTTAGGAGTTAATTGGGACTTGATAATTTAAGGAGTCAATTAGGACTTAATAACTTCAGGACTTAATTAGGACTTGATCATGTTAGGACTTCATTTGGGCTTGATAACTTTAGGACTTAATTAGGACTTGTTAATTTTAGGACTTAATTAGGACTTGTTAATTTAAGGAGTCAATTAGAACTTGATAATTTTAGGAGTTAATTAGGACTTAATAATTTTAGGACTTAATTAGCACTTGATAATTTTAGGACTTAATTAGGACTTGATAATTTTAGGAGTCAATTAGGACCTAATAATTTTAGGACTTAATTTAAACTTGATAATTTTAGGACTTAATTAGGACTTGATAATTTAAGGACTTAATTAGGACTTGATAATTTTAGGAGTCAATTAGGACTTGATAATTTTAGGAGTTAATTAGGACTTATTAATTTTAGGACTTAATTAGCACTTGATAATTTTAGGACTTAATTAGGATTTGATAATTTGGGGAGTCAATTAGGACTTGATAACTTTAGGACTTAATTAGGACTTGATAATTTTAGGACTTAATTAGGACTTGTTATTTTAAGGAGTCAATTAGGACTTGATATCTTTAGGACTTAATTAGGACTTGATAATTTTAGGAGTTAATCAGTACTTGATAATTTTAGGACTTAATTAGGACTTGATAATTTAAGGAGTCAATTAGGACTTGATAACTTTAGGACTTAGTTAGGACTTGATAATTTTAGGACTGAATTAGAACTTGATAATTTTAGGACTTAATTAGGACTTGGTCATTTTAGGACTGAATTAGGACTTAATAAATTTAGGACTTAATTAGGACTTGATAATTTTGTGACTTAATTAGGACTTGATAATTTTAGGACTTAATTAGGACTTGATAAATTTAGGACTTAATTAGGAGTTGATAATTAAGGGAGTCAATTAGGACTTAATAACTTTAGGACTTAATTAGGACTTGATAATTTTAGGAGTCAATTAGGACTTGATAATTTTAGGAGTTAATAATTTTAGGACTTAATTAGGACTTGATAATTTTAGGAGTTAATTAGGACTATATAATTTTAGGAGTTAATTAGGACTTGATAACTTTAGGACTTAATTAGGACTTGATAATTTTAGGAGTCAATTAGGACTTGATAATTTTAGGAGTTAATAATTTTAGGACTTAATTAGGACTTGATAATTTTAGGAGTTAATTAGGACTATATAATTTTAGGAGTTAATTAGGACTTGATAACTTTAGGACTTAATTAGGACTTGATCATTTTAGGACTTAATTAGGACTAGATAACTTTAGGACTTTATTAGGACTTGATAATTTTAGGAGTCAATTAGGACTTGATAATTTTAGGACTTAATTAGGACTTGATAATTTTAGGACTTAATTGCACTTGATAATTTTAGCACTTAATTAGGACTTGATAATTTGAGGAGTCAATTAGGACTTAATAACTTTAGGACTTAATTAGGACTTGATAATTTTAGGACTTAGTTAGAAGTTAATAATTTAGAAACTTATTTAGGACCTGATAATTTTAGGATTGAATTAGGACTTGATAATTTTAAGATTTAATTAGGACTTAATAATTTTAGGACTTAATTAGGACTTAATAATTTTAGGAGTTAATTAGGACTTGATAACTTTAGGACTGAATTAGGACTTAATAAATTTAGGACTTAATTAGGACTTGATAATTTTGTGACTTAATTAGGACTTGATAATTTTAGGACGTAATTAGGACTTGATAAATTTAGGACTTAATTAGGAGTTGATAATTAAGGGAGTCAATTAGGACTTAATAACTTTAGGACTTAATTAGGACTTGATAATTTTAGGAGTCAATTAGGACTTGATAATTTTAGGAGTTAATAATTTTAGGACTTAATTAGGACTTGATAATTTTAGGAGTTAATTAGGACTATATAATTTTAGGAGTTAATTAGGACTTGATAACTTTAGGACTTAATTAGGACTTGATCATTTTAGGACTTAATTAGGACTAGATAACTTTAGGACTTTATTAGGACTTGATAATTTTAGGAGTCAATTAGGACTTGATAATTTTAGGACTTAATTAGGACTTGATAATTTTAGGACTTAATTGCACTTGATAATTTTAGCACTTAATTAGGACTTGATAATTTGAGGAGTCAATTAGGACTTGATAACTTTAGGACTTAATTAGGACTTGATAATTTTAGGACTTAGTTAGAACTTAATAATTTAGAAACTTATTTAGGACCTGATAATTTTAGGATTGAATTAGGACTTGATAATTTTAAGATTTAATTAGGACTTAATAATTTTAGGACTTAATTAGGACTTAATAATTTTAGGAGTTAATTAGGACTTGATAACTTTAGGACTTAATTAGCACTTGATAATTTTAGCACTTAATTAGGACTTGATAATTTGAGGAGTCAATTAGGACTTGATAACTTTAGGACTTAATTAGGACTTGATAATTTTAGGACTTAGTTAGAACTCGATAATTTAGAAACTTATTTAGGACCTGATAATTTTAGGATTGAATTAGGACTTGATAATTTTAAGATTTAATTAGGACTTGATAATTTTAGGACTTAATTAGGACTTAATAATTTTAGGAGTTAATTAGGACTTGATAACTTTAGGACTTAATTAGGACTTGATAATTTTAGGAGTCAATTAAGACTTGATAATTTTAGGACTTAATTAGGACTTGATAATTTAAGGACTTAATTAGAACTTGTTAATTAAAGGAGCCAATTAGGACTTAATAACTTCAGGACTTAATTAGGACTTGATCATGTTAGGACTTCATTTGGGCTTGATAACTTTAGGACTTAATTAGGACTTGATAATTTTAGGACTTAATTAGGACTTGTTAATTTAAGGAGTCAATTAGAACTTGATAATTTTAGGAGTTAATTAGGACTTAATAATTTTAGGACTTAATTAGCACTTGATAATTTTAGGACTTAATTAGGACTTGATAATTTTAGGAGTCAATTAGGACCTAATAATTTTAGGACTTAATTTAAACTTGATAATTTTAGGACTTAATTAGGACTTGATAATTTAAGGACTTAATTTGGTCTTGTTAGTATAAGGAGTCAATTAGCACTTGATAACTTTAGGACTTAATTAGCACTTGATAATTTTAGGACTTAATTAGGACTTTTTAATTTAAGGAGTCAATTAGGACTTGATAACTTTAGGACTTAATTAGGACTTTATAATTTTAGGAGTTAATTAGGACTTGATAACTTTAGGACTTAATTAGGAATTGATCATTTTAGGACTTAATTAGGACTTGATAACTTTAGGACTTAATTAGGACTTGATAATTTTAGGAGTTAATCAGTACTTGATAATTTTAGGACTTAATTAGGACTTGATAATTTAAGGAGTCAATTAGGACTTGATAACTTTAGGACTTAATTAGGACTTGATAATTTTAGGAGTTAATTAGGACTTTATAATTTTAGGAGTTAATTAGGACTTGATAACTTTAGGACTTAATTAGGACTTGATCATTTTAGGACTTAATTAGGAGTTGATCATTTTAGGACTGAATTAGAACTTGATAATTTTAGGACTTAATTAGGACTTGGTCATTTTACGACTGAATTAGGACTTAATAAATTTAGGACTTAATTAGGACTTGATAATTTTGTGACTTAATTAGGACTTGATAATTTTAGGACTTAATTAGGACTTGATAAATTTAGGACTTAATTAGGAGTTGATAATTAAGGGAGTCAATTAGGACTTAATAACTTTAGGACTTAATTAGGACTTGATAATTTTAGGAGTCAATTAGGACTTGATAATTTTAGGAGTTAATAATTTTAGGACTTAATTAGGACTTGATAATTTTAGGAGTTAATTAGGACTATATAATTTTAGGAGTTAATTAGGACTTGATAACTTTAGGACTTAATTAGGACTTGATCATTTTAGGACTTAATTAGGACTAGATAACTTTAGGACTTTATTAGGACTTGATAATTTTAGGAGTCAATTAGGACTTGATAATTTTAGGACTTAATTAGGACTTGATAATTTTAGGACTTAATTGCACTTGATAATTTTAGCACTTAATTAGGACTTGATAATTTGAGGAGTCAATTAGGACTTAATAACTTTAGGACTTAATTAGGACTTGATAATTTTAGGACTTAGTTAGAACTTAATAATTTAGAAACTTATTTAGGACCTGATAATTTTAGGATTGAATTAGGACTTGATAATTTTAAGATTTAATTAGGACTTAATAATTTTAGGACTTAATTAGGACTTAATAATTTTAGGAGTTAATTAGGACTTGATAACTTTAGGACTGAATTAGGACTTAATAAATTTAGGACTTAATTAGGACTTGATAATTTTGTGACTTAATTAGGACTTGATAATTTTAGGACGTAATTAGGACTTGATAAATTTAGGACTTAATTAGGAGTTGATAATTAAGGGAGTCAATTAGGACTTAATAACTTTAGGACTTAATTAGGACTTGATAATTTTAGGAGTCAATTAGGACTTGATAATTTTAGGAGTTAATAATTTTAGGACTTAATTAGGACTTGATAATTTTAGGAGTTAATTAGGACTATATAATTTTAGGAGTTAATTAGGACTTGATAACTTTAGGACTTAATTAGGACTTGATAATTTTAGGAGTCAATTAGGACTTGATAAATTTAGAAGTTAATAATTTTAGGACTTAATTAGGACTTGATAATTTTAGGAGTTAATTAGGACTATATAATTTTAGGAGTTAATTAGGACTTGATAACTTTAGGACTTAATTAGGACTTGATCATTTTAGGACTTAATTAGGACTTGATAATTTTAGGACTTAATTAGGACTTGGTCATTTTAGGACTGAATTAGGACTTAATAAATTTAGGACTTAATTAGGACTTGATAATTTTGTGACTTAATTAGGACTTGATAATTCTAGGACTTAATTAGGACTTGATAAATTTAGGACTTAATTAGGAGTTGATAATTAAGGGAGTCAATTAGGACTTAATAACTTAAGGACTTAATTAGGACTTGATAATTTTAGGAGTCAATTAGGACTTGATAATTTTAGGAGTTAATAATTTTAGGACTTAATTAGGACTTGATAATTTTAGGAGTTAATTAGGACTATATAATTTTAGGAGTTAATTAGGACTTGATAACTATAGGACTTAATTAGGAGTTGATCATTTTAGGACTGAATTAGAACTTGATAATTTTAGGACTTAATTAGGACTTGGTCATTTTAGGACTGAATTAGGACTTAATAAATTTAGGACTTAATTAGGACTTGATAATTTTAGGACTTAGTTAGGACTTAATAATTTTGGAACTTATTTAGGACCTGATAATTTTAGGATTGAATTAGGACTTGATAATATTAAGATTTAATTAGGACTTGATAATTTTAGGACTTAATTAGGACTTGATAATTTTAGGACTTAATTAGGACTTTATAATTTTAGGAGTTAATTAGGACTTGATAACTATAGGACTTAATTAGGAGTTGATCATTTTAGGACTGAATTAGAACTTGATAATTTTAGGACTTAATTAGGACTTGGTCATTTTAGGACTGAATTAGGACTTAATAAATTTAGGACTTAATTAGGACTTGATAATTTTGTGACTTAATTAGGACTTGATAATTTTAGGACTTAATTAGGACTTGATAAATTTAGGACTTAATTAGGAGTTGATAATTAAGGGAGTCAATTAGGACTTAATAACTTTAGGACTTAATTAGGACTTGATAATTTTAGGAGTCAATTAGGACTTGATAATTTTAGGAGTTAATAATTTTAGGACTTAATTAGGACTTGATAATTTTAGGAGTTAATTAGGACTATATAATTTTAGGAGTTAATTAGGACTTGATAACTTTAGGACTTAATTAGGACTTGATAATTTTAGGAGTCAATTAGGACTTGATAATTTTAGGAGTTAATAATTTTAGGACTTAATTAGGACTTGATAATTTTAGGAGTTAATTAGGACTATATAATTTTAGGAGTTAATTAGGACTTGATAACTTTAGGACTTAATTAGGACTTGATCATTTTAGGACTTAATTAGGACTAGATAACTTTAGGACTTTATTAGGACTTGATAATTTTAGGAGTCAATTAGGACTTGATAATTTTAGGACTTAATTAGGACTTGATAATTTTAGGACTTAATTGCACTTGATAATTTTAGCACTTAATTAGGACTTGATAATTTGAGGAGTCAATTAGGACTTGATAACTTTAGGACTTAATTAGGACTTGATAATTTTAGGACTTAGTTAGAACTTAATAATTTAGAAACTTATTTAGGACCTGATAATTTTAGGATTGAATTAGGACTTGATAATTTTAAGATTTAATTAGGACTTAATAATTTTAGGACTTAATTAGGACTTAATAATTTTAGGAGTTAATTAGGACTTGATAACTTTAGGACTTAATTAGCACTTGATAATTTTAGCACTTAATTAGGACTTGATAATTTGAGGAGTCAATTAGGACTTGATAACTTTAGGACTTAATTAGGACTTGATAATTTTAGGACTTAGTTAGAACTCGATAATTTAGAAACTTATTTAGGACCTGATAATTTTAGGATTGAATTAGGACTTGATAATTTTAAGATTTAATTAGGACTTGATAATTTTAGGACTTAATTAGGACTTAATAATTTTAGGAGTTAATTAGGACTTGATAACTTTAGGACTTAATTAGGACTTGATAATTTTAGGAGTCAATTAAGACTTGATAATTTTAGGACTTAATTAGGACTTGATAATTTAAGGACTTAATTAGGACTTGTTAATTAAAGGAGCCAATTAGGACTTGATAACTTTAGGAATTATTTAGGACTTGATAATTTAATGAGTCAATTAGGACTTGATAACTTTAGGACTTAATTAGGACTTGATCATGTTAGGACTTCATTTGGACTTGATAACTTTAGGACTTAATTAGGACTTGATAATTTTAGGAGTTAATTAGGACTTGATAATTTAAGGAGTCAATTAGGACTTAATAACTTCAGGACTTAATTAGGACTTGATCATGTTAGGACTTCATTTGGGCTTGATAACTTTAGGACTTAATTAGGACTTGATAATTTTAGGACTTAATTAGGACTTGGCAATTTAAGGAGTCAATTAGAACTTGATAATTTTAGGAGTTAATTAGGACTTAATAATTTTAGGACTTATTTAGCACTTGATAATTTTAGGACTTAATTAGGACTTGATAATTTTAGGAGTCAATTAGGACCTAATAATTTTAGGACTTAATTGGGACTTGATAATTTTAGGACTTAATTAGGACTTGATAATTTAAGGACTTAATTTGGTCTTGTTAGTATAAGGAGTCAATTAGCACTTGATAACTTTAGGACTTAATTAGCACTTGATAATTTTAGGACTTAATTAGGACTTTTTAATTTAAGGAGTCAATTAGGACTTGATAACTTTAGGACTTAATTAGGACTTTATAATTTTAGGAGTTAATTAGGACTTGATAACTTTAGGACTTAATTAGGAATTGATCATTTTAGGACTTAATTAGGACTTGATAACTTTAGGACTTAATTAGGACTTGATAATTTTAGGAGTCAATTAGGACTTGATAATTTTAGGAGTTAATTAGGACTTATTAATTTTAGGACTTAATTAGCACTTGATAATTTTAGGACTTAATTAGGATTTGATAATTTGAGGAGTCAATTAGGACTTGATAACTTTAGGACTTAATTAGGACTTGATAATTTTAGGACTTAATTAGGACTTGTTATTTTAAGGAGTCAATTAGGACTTGATAACTTTAGGACTTAATTAGGACTTGATAATTTTAGGAGTTAATTAGGACTTGATAATTTTAGGACTTAATTAGGACTTAATAATTTTAGGACTTAATTAGGACTTGATAATTTTAGGACTTAATTTTTAGGACTTAATTAGGACTTGATAATTTTAGGACTTAATTAGGACTTGATAATTTTAGGACTTAATTAGGACTTGATAATTTTAGGACTTAATAAGGACTTGATAATTTAAGGAGTCAATTAGGACTTGATAACTTTAGGACTTAATTAGGACTTGATAACTTTAGGACTTAATTAGGACTTGATCATTTTAGGACTTAATTAGGACTTGATAACTTTAGGTCTTAATTAGGACTTGATAATTTTAGGAGTTAATCAGTACTTGATAATTTTAGGACTTAATAAGAACTTGATCATGTTAGGACTTAATTAGGACTTGATGACTTTAGGACTTAATTAGGACTTCATAATTTTAGGACTTAATAATTTTAGGACTTAATTAGGACTTGATAATTTAAGGAGTCAATTAGGACTTGATAACTTTAGGACTTAGTTAGGACTTGATAATTTTAGGACTTAATTAGGACTTGATAATTTTAGGAGTTAATTAGGACTTTATAATTTTAGGAGTTAATTAGGACTTGATAACTTTAGGACTTAATTAGGACTTGATCATTTTAGGACTTAATTAGGACTTGATAACTTTAGGACTTAATTAGCACTTGATAATTTTAGGACTTAATTAGGACTTGATAATTTAAGGAGTCAATTAGGACTTGATAACTTTAGGACTTAATAAGGACTTAATCATTTTAGGACTTAATTAGGCGATGATTTCGTTTTCAAAATTGATTAAAATTTTGCATGTTGTTCTTGACGTTGTTTTGTAGATTATTCAAAGATAAAAATGTTCACCAGAAGAATCTACGTTCGAAAATATGCATTAAACCTCGAGACGCGACACCTGAGGAGCAGGAAGGCAATGATGTCTTCAAATTCGATAAAAATTTCTCATTTTGTTTTTGACGTTCTTTTGTAAATTTTTTAAATGTAGAAACGTTCACCAGAAGAAACTACGTTGAAAAATATCTATTAGACCTCGGGACGCGACACCTAGGGAGCAGGAAAACGATGACGTCGTTTTAAAAATCGATTAAAATTTCGCTTTTTGTTCTTGACGTTCTTTTGTAGATTATTCAAAGATAGAAATGTTCACCAGAAGAATCTACGTTTAAAAATATCCATAAGACCTCGAGACACGACACTTGGTTCACAGGAACGCGATGATGTTTTGAAAATCGATTAGAATTTCTCATTTCTGCCTTGACGCTTTTTGCTTGATTCTTAACTTAGAACTGTTCGCGGGAAGAATCTACATTGGAAAAATCATATTAGACCTCAGAACGCGCAACGGTAGACAGGAGGGCGATATTGTTTCGAAAATCGATAAAAATTTCTTATTTCTGCTTTGACGTTTTTTAGTAGATTGTTCAAATTTTGAAATATTCGGGGAAACATTCTACATTGAAAAACTAAATTAGATCTCGCCTGGTGTCGTGTCTCGAAACACGACACCAGGCCCGGTCAACTCGGTACAAAAAAATGGCAAATTTAGTAATGATGGGCACGGGGGTGAAAGCGTGTAGCGGGAGTAAAGAATAGTTAATGCGCCACTCCTAGGTGACAGCAAGTTTTTTTCACCTTTTTCATAATTAAAGTTTATGATTTTAAGCGTTGCATATTTAGTAACAATTTGGCTAGAGACATCAATTTATAAAATTTTATAGAGTTATCCATAACTATTTTTAAATGTTTTAAATATGTATGTGCTTTTAATTATATTTAAGGTTATGTCGGACATACAAGAAAAATATTTAACTGTATTAAACTTTTTGCCTTTTACTTTCTTTTAATTTTGTTAGAATTTTGTACACATTTAAGGATTGAAATTCATAACAAATTTTAATATCGTTCAATGTAACTCTTATGTCGGGGTAAAAGTGATTTTTAAAGAACATCATGGAGCGTCAACCAGGATTAAAGGCAAACAGATGTGTTGTGCCAAAATGTGACGGCATAAGAATTCGGAACAAAAAGAATACGGATATAAAATACCACGGAAACCCGAAATAAGAAGCAAATGGTTAGACTCTATCGGAAATGCGGACTTAAAAAGGATTTCAAATGAGGATATAAGCAAAAAAAATTCTTCGTTTGTCGGTTTCACTTTGATGAAGGTGCTTTTTTAATGACGACTGAGCACAATTGTCGCCGTTTAAAAAATGATGCGGTTCCTACAAAAAATGTGCCAACACATGACAGCGATGAATTAGGAACGGTTCCGATTGATCTACAAAAGAAAGAAGGAAATGCTTTTTCTACACGTTTTGATGAAAATGTAATTCTGCTCGCAGAAGGAAAACTTCCTGAATCCGAAATACTGTTAATATCAACTGAGAATGAAGTCGAAGATAATTGTTTGAACTGAAATGAGGTAAAATTGAAAGAATGATTAGAGTTTTAATGCAATTATTTAATTTAATATAATTGTTTACATTATATTTGCACTAACAATTATAATAAACAGTTTATTTTTAAAATTTTGTAATAACAGTTTTCTTATTAATTTTTGATAAAATTTTTAAAATGAATTTAAAATTCCATTGAATTTATACAGTAACCTGATAAATTAAGCTACAAATATATTTTAAAAATTTATGTTTTAACCCTCGAAATTTAAAAAAAACTGAATTCTAAATCTTATAAAAAAATCTTATTTTTAAAAGATCCAATGTAGGACTAATTTCTATCTTATTTTATTACCTTTTAAAAGTATAATAAGACATAAACCAGGAATTCTTAAAATTACAAAAATCCCAGTTTGTTAAAAACTGTATTTTTTCGGTATTCAGAAAAAATGAATTCTTGTATACATAATACTTTTAATAAAGCAGTAAAATTATAAAAACTTATTCTGAAATATTGAAAAAATATTTCAATGCTTTTTTAAATTAATCCGATGAATATTTTAGAATTAGTGGGTCTTTAAAAATCGCATAGATTCTTATATACCCAGATTGTGTTCAATATTTGAAAAAATAGATATGTGCTCTGATAATTAAGCTTATTTTGCAAATGGTTTTTTATATATTTTAAGAAATTAAAATCTTTTTTAATACTTACAAATTAGAAATTTTTAAATTTCTCTTTGTTTTAAAACTTAAATTATAATGCACATTACTTTTTTGTAGAATGACAATTTAAATGAAAGTGAGTCACAAGTTGGTATTTCTGATGAAGTAGCCTCTATGCCATCAGACAGGTTAATTGTTGAAAACGAGTCAATAGAATAAGTAGAAGAGGACGAAAGTAACCCAAGGAAAAGAAAAGACTGTAAAGAAGAAGAATTTGAAAATTAAACAAATGACGGGACGAAGAAACAACGAGAGCAAAAGGAGGAAAACAATCCAAGGAAAAGGAAGAATTGTACGGAAGAAGAAAAAATCCCACTAAAGAGAAAGAAGGATGCTAGCCAGAGAAGATATTCTGACCTGCAAACGGAAATAGAAAGACAATTATATTTTGAATTGCAGTCCAAAAGACAGGAGCTGTGTAATACTAAGAAGAAACTGAATAGGTAGTATGCATTAAAATAATAATTAAATTAAATGAATATTAAAAAGGACTAACAAAAAAAATATAATGAATAATATAAGAAATAGTTACAAAAGCAGGGCGGCGATAATTTGTATGAATGTAAATTCCCGGCTTCTCCCAGTCAATATTTTTTATTCCCAGGTTAAATAAATTTTTTTTTTAATAAAACAATTTTTGTAATTAAATGATTATGTAATAGAATTTCAATTCAATCGAATTTTAACTTCATAAGAATTATTATTGAGCTAAACTTGAAAAAGATTTACCAGCTTGATATAACCTTAAACGAAAAATAGATTTTAACAACAGATGAAATCATAATTGAAACTAATAATTTAGTGGTAATAATAATAATAACAACAATAACTAGCAACATAAATGCGCGCTCAGACGTGCGAGAAAGTTTGCTTTGTTGTTAGTTATATGAAATTTTACATTTTTGCAAATGCAAATAATATAAATTACAAGAATAATCACAAAATTGAAAAAAAATAGTGGAAATATGACGAAAATAATTGAAAATTAAAAACAAAATTCAAAAGATTGCTAGATAATTTAACAATTTTAAAAATTATTTTTACCATTAAGCAGTAAATATTAAATTTAAACAAAAAAATTGAAAACAGAAGATAATTGTAATTTGAAAAATCAATTGATAATTGAAAAAGAATTAAAAAATGACGAAAATAATTGAAAACTGGAAAAAAATTGGAAAATTGGTATAGTAATACACAAAGAGCAACATAATTGGAATAATTACAAAATAATTATAAAATTATAAGAGAGTATTTAAAAAATTGAAGAAAATATTTTAAAAAAGATGATAATAATTGATAATTGAAAATAAAATTCGATAAGTAACTAGATTAGTAGATAAATGAAAAAAAATTAAACAAGGTATATCAAATTTAAAGAATATCATTGCAAATTGAAATTAAAGAAAATTATAGGAACAATTATTGAAAGTAATTGCACATTAAATAACTAGATTGAAAATTGAAAGAAATATAATGAAATTGATAATTGAAATTTAAGGAATGTAATTGAAAATTGTAAAAAGTAATTGAAAAAAGCTGAGAATTATTTAATATAGAAGAAAATAATTAATAAACTGAAAAATAGAATTAAAATTTGAAAAGAATGTAGATTTGAGAAAATAATTAAAAAATTAATTTAAAATTAAAGAAAGTTGCTAATAATCGAAACAAATAATCGAAAAATGAAATTGAAGTTTAAAGAAAATAATTGAGAATTGTAGAAAATAGTTGTAAAAAAATTTTAGAAAGAAATAATTAACAGAAAAGAGAATTTTAAGATTGGTGAATCATAATTCCCTCCACCATTTCTGTTTAGTTGAATTTTAAATTGGCGCAAAAAGTGTGTAAAGTCATTTGTGAAAGTTCCCATATCTATTAAACAAAATAAATTGTGAAAAATGAAAATTTTAATAGATATGGATTAAGCGTCCTAAAAAATATGTTAAGAAAGATTCGAATTTTTTGATGTTCGATTGAAAAGAAATTAAAAAATGCAAATGAGACTGAAAGAAAATTTCTATGTAATAAAATGCTGTCAAATAAAAATTATAACTACGCAATTTTAGAAATTATTCATACGTTTAAAGAAATTCTCGGTTTAATGACGAGTTTTCCGGGTTAAAGTAGTGGCTCTTTAAAAAAAACTCAACATTTTAAAATTATTAATTATAAATTTTTTGATAATTCTAATAAAACGAAACCTCACATTGCCATTAAGGAATATTAATTGTTCAAAAATTTTTTTTTAAATGTCATATGAGAAATAAAAGTGCATTAACAATTTAAATTATTTTTCTATTAATACAAGATTGGGAAAGCGGTCAGAGCAGATAAAGACAAAAGTACACAGTACGAAATTCAGAAGAACTTACAACAAATTGACACAAGTGCAAAATTCTTACATCGATATGATAGTTAGGAACGCACAAAGAGAACCGAATGGTAGGAGATACACTGATAAGGACAAGATAATTTGTTTGTCAATTTTTAAACGATCTGCAAAGTGTTATCGCTTTATGAAGTCGTTTTTACCACTTCCAAGTGTTACGCTTTTAAAATTAAAATTGAAAAACATTTCAATGGACACAGGTGTCACAGAAGAGACTAAATCTCGTTTAAAAGAAGCGGTTAAACTGTGCACGACGATTCAAAGCAAGGCTGTAACTCTCATGTGGGATGAATTGTTGCTTGGATTAGGTCTTACGTACGACAAGGTAGCCGACAAAATTGTCGGGTTTGAGGATTGGGGAGAGCGAAGAACACACATACGCTGATCACGCCCTTGTTTTTATGATGCGTACTATCGAGACAGACGATGTTATTCCTGTGTATTTTAATTTTTGCACAAAGCAAACGAACACATACCAATTGCAGTGTTGCATAAAAGAAGTTATTCAGGCGGTGAAGGATGCTGGATTTAACACTTTAACTTCGGTGTGTGATGGAGGAGTAGTAATCAGTCAGCTATTACAGCACTTCTAAATGATACGAAACTATTAAAAGGAGAAGAATATGTTCTAGCTCGTTCGCCCTCATAACAAAAGGATATCCCTGGGATATCCCGCTGAAATTTGAGATATCCTAGGGACATCCCTGGGACACAAAGGATATCCTTGGGACATCCCCAGTCTATCCAAATTTCCGCCTCATGAGATATACTCTAATGATTTAGAAATAAAATTTGCAGGTATGAGTATTCGAATCCGCGCCCTTGCGCATAGCAAGCGCGGCCCTAACCAACTGAGCCACTGAAGGTTGTTATAGGCAGTGGAGAGAAACATTAGTACTTGATGCAAAGAATATTGGTTGAACTTAAAAAATTTTTATTTAAAAAAACCTAAACATATCTAGTAATTATCTTAAACAAATACAAATATTTGGTATTGATAATTATTTTATGATACATTTTGGTTACAAGTAATGAATATTATGGTTATAATAAACAATAAGTAGTAGCCCGAGGTCCTCTTGATGGCATATTGCAAATACTATATCCCACGTAGCATATCTCTGGGATGTTCCTGGGACATCTCGACGGGATATCCCCGGAATGTCCCTGGGTCCTCCAAATTTCTGTCCCGTGAAATATCCCGTGGGATATCCCAGGGTTATCCCTGAGAGGTCCCGGGATCATAATGGGATATTCACGAGATATCTCATGCTGTGAGGGCATATATGAATTTGTATATTTATGATTAAGCTCTAAAGGTCATTTAAAATTTTTATTTTACTGACCTTATTGAATATAATTTTCTTTTGCCTAATAAAATTATGTAAAATAAAAATTCAAATTAAATAATTTTAGTACTTAATCATACGCCCCAAATAAATTTTAAACAAAATTTGATTTCATTTGTAAAATTAATATTTAATATATGTGTATTGTATTTACAAATGGTACTTATATTGTTCACGATGTCGAAGTGATTCCACTCTTTGATATGCCCCACATTATAAATAATCTTCGAACTAATCTTTTGGATAAAGATTTAGAACTTGACTGGCGACCCGGGAAACCTGAAAAATTGAGGATTTTTGCTTCGTGGGAACATATTGTTACTGGTTTTGAAATTGATTTATATGGAACTCAAGGTATTCGTTATCTCAGGAAACTGACAAGTCGACATATATATCCTAATCAAATTAAAAGATGAGTGTTAAACACGCAACACAAGTGTTTATTCTCAGTGTTGCTTCTCGACTTGAAGGACTAGCTGGATCAGGACGTAATTTTATTAATAATTTTTTCAAACAATTTAAATTATGTGTCAAATATTTATTAATACTCAATTTTAGCACGTTTAACCTGTATTGGAGAAAAGTCTGTGCCCATCGAGGGAAGAAATACTGCACACTTCGTGGGATTCGTCAATCAACTTACAGACGCCTCCAATGGAAAAGCAGACGTAGACTCTAATAGTGATTATCGAATTCCATTAACAGATGAAAGCTTTCACCTACCATTTTTCGACCAAGCTCTGAAGAAGTGTCACACTGGAGGTATGTCAATAAAAAAACAAAGAAACCATCAAGAATTCAGCCTCCGACACTAAAGTTTCTCCTTCAAACCTTGGATGGTTTTAAGAAATTGTGGGCAAAACTAAAAAATCTAGGGTTTACCAGTTTACAAACTAAGCATGTAAACCAAGATCCTCTTGAGAATTTTTTTTCCAAAATTCGAGACCTCGGTAATTGTAATAGGAGACCAACTTGTTACCAATTTATTGGGTACTTCAAAACTTTAATAATTAATAACTTGACACAACTCCACTTGTCTGATGCAAACTGTTTTGATGACGTAAGCCACTTTATTTTATCTTTCAAACATTATTTTAAATTTATCCAAGACGACGAGATATTTGAAGATCCAGAACCAAATTTGCCAAAGTGCGCTTCTCAACCTTGCTCTCTTCCTTTAAGAGTTAAAATTTTTTCTTCTAAAAAAGATCCTCTTCCTGAAAAAGGTTCCGTTTCAACTGAAACTTCCGAATTAATTAAACAGGTTAAAATTAGAGTGCCATTTGTTACAAAGTGTGCTTCTTGTATTAGGTTCATTCAGACCGATATTTGGGAATTGCATAAAGATTTGAAAAGTATTCTCAAAAGGATTATGGTCAGCATATTTTCAGCGAAAGGCGTTGCGCATACTGCGTTTGATTTTGTAACAAAAAAAATTCATTCTGATAAAATAGTTTGTCCTCTTCATAGCAAGAAATTGTTTAACAATTTCGTGCAATCTTCGATACATCAGTACCTATCGTCGACTTCTGCATTTTTAGTGTCTATTTTAAAAGGGAAAATTTACATCGATTTCAATTTACAAACAAATTGTAACGACTTCGTCAAGAACGCTGTTCAATGTTATACCAGTTCCTTAAAGGGTAATATTACTTATTCTACATTGTCAAGAAGATTAAGAATTAAATAATAACACTAGTTTACAGCGATTTTGATCCACAACATTTGACTCTCAATTCCCATGTAAAATGATCCGCTGAATCCGAAAATGATGCCCTAAGCTAAGAAAGTAGAACAGTTTTTAAGATATTCTTGTTTTTTCATATTTTTCGTTACGAAAATTTTTTTTTTTACTAAAATGTAAATATCTTCGGTTCCAGTTGAAGGATTTTAATTCCTTTTTTGTAAATTAAAGGTAATTAAATTTCCAATCAACGATTTGTACAATACTTTTTAATTCAATCATTCCCTTAAACGCTATTGATGATTATATCGAAAATTTTACTTCAAATTTACAAAAATTTGAAATAAAGGCTGGATTCTGTTATCGATTGCGCTAAAATAAAATTTTTTAAGAGCTGATTCATTATTGTTCATTAAAGTTTGATCTATTACGATGAAAATGAGCGGTTATTTAACAAATTCGGTTGAAAAATATCAAAGTTATAAGCTTTTCGGGAAAAAATGCAAAATTACGATTTTTAGATATTTTCATGATTAACTTGATTTTATTGCCTGTAATGTTAATATAAAATTTTCTCACGTATTAAAAGAAGCTTGTGCTTGATTTTGACCTCCTTTTATGCTCAGTTTAAGTTTCTCTAATGAGAAACCAACAAAAGTCACCCATCATCGCCTCATCCCAAAATCCCTGGTACCTTCGTTCCATGGTCTTCAAGTGTTGGTGCCCTATGGGAAATGACAATCGGCTAGAGCTTGGCCCAAGCTTGGCCAATATTAGACCAATATTAGCCCAAGCTTGGCCCGATCTTGAGCATCGGCAAATTTCCCATAGTGTGAAAACGTTCGCCATGCTCGTCGCTCTCATCACCAAGATTGTTGGAAAAGAAATCCAGATGCGAGTGAAAAAAGTGAATCTTAAGTGATATGTTTACACCTAAAAAGTTGGGGTGATGTGCAACACAGGTATAATTCACAGAAAAAGTTGATCAATATCGGTGTGAATCACTTTAAACATTAGATTTAGACTTCTTTAATGCAAATTAATCGAAATCCGCCAGAAAAAAATTTTTACTACGAGATAGTTAACCTCTGAAAAGTGGAAATTTCAATATAGAGAAAAAAATTGTTGGATTTGATTTTTGATTTATTCTTTTATTTTCGTAGCATAATGACTAAAAACATTATAAAATGCACTGAACCTCTTTAAATATACATATTTAACCATAAAATAGCGATATACTAGGTAAAAATGTGTATTGCACATCACCCCAAAAAAAGTGTTGCATATCACCCCAAATAGGACATTTTGCGCAGATTGGTGTGGCAGCAACACAATGTAAGGAAATCACAAAATCTTTTTGGATATTAAAAGACATTTAAAAAACCAACAATATAAACAAATTTAACTACAAAATAATTCAAAACAATTCACGCAAGTGCTATAAATGTCAAAAGCGAAAAACACTTTGAACTCCAGAAATTTAATTCGCTTTACGTACAGCAAACCAGTGTGCGTGCTGTCTCGTGTGTTTTACATCAAGAACAAGTTACTGTGAACACAAACAGATGACAGTATTCGGTTCTGTCCAATATCGAAATGTAGATCAGAAATCGAAGGTGTTGCACATCACCCCATGTTGCACATCACACCACAACACCCTATTAATTAAGTGAAATTTAGTGAATTTTACTTAACGTCTCAAAAGTAACACAACTCATTCATCTCAGATTTACTAATCGTTAAGTAACAAACTTCTAGTTAAATGTACCATTTGTTTAGTCTGTCAAAGATCGACAAAAATGTTTTGTAATTGTTACTTAGCTCGTAGTGACATCCACTAAAATATTTTCTAAGTGACTGTAAAGAAAACAAAGATTATAATGCAAAGCAGAAGCAAAAATACTGAAAATTGGCGAAAAAATCAAATTTACACATTTTTACTGAAATGCTTATAACTTTGGTATTTTTCAACCGAATTTGTTAAATAACCGCTCATTTTCATCGTAATAGATCAGACTTTAAAGACCAATAATGAATTAGCTCTTAAAAAATTTTATTTTAGCGCAATCAATAATAGAATCCAGTCTTTATTTCAAATTTTTGTTAATTTGAAGTAAAATTTTCGATATAATCATCAATAGCGTTTAAGGGAATGATTGAATTAAAAAATATTGTACAAATCGTTGATTGGAAATTTAATTACCTTTAATTTAAAAAAAGCAATTAAAATCCGTCAACTGGAACCGAAGATATTTACATTTCAGTGAAAAAAGTAAATTTCGTAACGAAAAATATGAAAAAACAAGAATATCTTAAAAACTGTTCTACTTTCTTAACTTTGGGCTTCATTTTCGGATTCAGCGGATCATTTTACATGGGAAATGAGAGTCAAATGCTGAGGATCAAAAAATTTTTGAAAATTTGTAAACTAGTGTAATTAGTATTATAAGCGAATATCTAGGCCAGGACTATACGACTTTTTCTACTATTTTGAATTTTTTCAGAGTATGTTTCTTGTTTCGACTTTTATAGTAAAAAATATGACTTAAAGTAAGATATTAAATAATAATTTTTCAATAATTTTTACAAATTTTAAAATAAAAAATACAATTTATTTTACAAATTTTTGAGTATTTTTAAAAAAAATTTTCTTGAATTGCACATACTATTTTTTTGATATTTTTTTACTTTTTCCAATAAATTTTGTTTCTTAATTAGATTTCTTTTCTTAATTTTATGGGTTCAAATCTTGAAAATTTTTTAACTTATCATTTTCTTAGTTATATGACTAAGTAGTTTGACAAAATTGAAATAATAAATACCTAAATTTATTAAAAAGAATCTTTCAGAGATTGTTATGATTTTAACTTAAAATATTTACTAAAAATTTGAAAAATTATTAAAATTGTGAAAAATGTTCAAAACGAAAAGAAAAATTAGATTTGAATAATTTTTAAAAATCTGTCTTTAAAAAATCTAAATTTCTGAATTTTAATAATTCTCATAGATTTATCTTTAAAAATTTAGAAAAGAATAATTTCAACATTTTTTTAAAATCTGGAAATCTTAATAATTTATTTCCACGAGAGGTTAATAATTCAAACTGTTAAATTGAATTGTCACGTGAAATACCAAGATCAAAAAAGCTAAGAAGAATAAGAAGGAAAATCTGTTTTACAATTCAACTAAAGTATTTTCATTTGAAAACCTGCATTTTAGCATTTGACATTTAATATTTATTAATTTACTATATTTTTATTGATTACTAATTTTACTTTAAACATGTTATTTCAAGAACAAAAAATTCTTATTAAAAATTCTGCCTTAATTGAAATATTTTTCTACTGAACAATCAAGTTTTACTTGTTAATAAATAATGATAATGTTAATCAATATTATTCTTTTTCAAAGTTGAATTTCATTTATTTATTTCATTATAATTCATAACGTTTAATATCATTTCACCTTTAAATATAATTAATCAAATTAAATTAAAGAAATGAATAAAAATTTATTCGAAAATATATTTTTATTGAAAAATTAGTTTCAATATTTTGTTAGTATTTAATAATTGATTACACTTGACAAACCTTTATTTTAACAACCTGTTATAATAAATTATTAAAATTATAATTATTGTTATATATAATTTTTTTTTTTTTATTTATAGTAGTTGAATTTTTAAAATTTTCAACGTTTAATTTTCCCATACTTAAATTATTTTAAAAATGAAATTAGTCTAATCCACTAGAAATAAATAATTAATAAAGTAATTTCGAAAAAACAATTAATTTTTCACATTTATAGTTAACAAATAAGTGTTGTCTGTTATTTAAAAATGTATTGAAATATTTAAAAACATGAAATTATTCAATTAATGCTGGAACAAAAATAATAAGTTACAGAGAAAACTATATTTTGTCAAAAAACAATTAATTAACAATTAATTAACGATTAATTGCGTATGGAAAATCGATTAAAATTTCTCATTTACACCTTAACGCTTTTTGGTTGATTCTTCAAAGTTAGAAATGTTTGCGTGATGAATCTACATTGGAAAAATCATATTAGACCTCAGGAGCAATAGCTACTGTGAACATCAAAGCGATGATAATTAGCATTCGATAGAATTGATCTATTTTGTAAAATATTTGATAACTTTGTTTCATTATCAAATATTTCACAAATATAGATGCAGACTTAAAAGTCCTGTGCGTAGGGAACGATTATTTATTTAATTGAATCAAATTTTCTGTTTCAAACTTTGTAAAATTGTTAAATTTTGCGTTTTTATAATTAACATTCGATAGAATTGATCTATTTTGTAAAATAATTGATACCTTTGTTTCATTATCAAATATTTCACAAATATAGATCCAAGATTAAAAGTCCTATGCATAGTAAAAAATTATTCATTTAAGATAAACGAATTTTGCGTTTCAAACTTTATAAAATGGTCAATTTTTGAGTGTTTTATTATAACATTCGATAGCTTGAATCTATTTTGTAAAGTAATTGATACTTTTATTTAATTATAAAATATTTCAATAATATAGATCCAACATTAAAAGTTCCATGCATAGTGACCAATTATTTACATAAGATAAACGAAATTTCCGTTTTAAACTTTCTAAAATGGTTGGTTTTTTCGTTTTTATAAATTGCAAGCGATAGGTAAAATCTCTTTTGTAAAATAATTGATCATTTCGTTTAAATATAAAATATTTCACAAATATAGATGCAACATGAAAAATAACTGTGCGTAGTGAAAGATTATTTATTTAATTGAAACGAATTTTCCGTTCCAAACTTTGTAAAATTGTTAAATTTTGCGTTTTTATAATTAACATTCGATAGAATTGATCTATTTTGTAAAATAATTGATAACTTTGTTTCATTATCAAAATATTTCAGAAATGTTAATCCAACATTACAAGTCCTATGCATAGTAAAAAATTATTTATCTAAGATAAACGAATTTTCCATTTCAAACTTTGTAAAATGGTCAATTTTGAGTGCTTTTTTATAGCATTCGATAGCTGGAATCTATTTTGTAAAATAATTGATACTTTTATTTAATTATCAAATATTTCACAAATATAGATCCAACATTAAAAGTTCCATGCATAGTGCCGAATTATTTATATCATATAAACGAAATTTCCATTTCAAACTTTGTAAAATGGTTGATTTTTTCGTTTTTATAAATTGCAAGCGATAGGTAAAATCTCTTTTGTAAAATAATGGATCGTTTCGTTTAAATATTAAATATTTTACAAATATTGTGTCACAAATATAGATATTAAAAGCCCTATGTATAATGAACAATTATTTATTTAATGTAAACAAATTCCAGTTTTAAACTTTGTCAAATGATCGATTTTATCGTTTTCATAAAATGCAAGCAATAGGTTGGATCTATTTTGTAAAATAATTGATAGTTTTGTTTAATTATCAAATATTTCACAAATATAAATCCAACGTGAAAACTTAAACTGTGCGTTTAAGGTAAACGAATTGTCCGTTTCAAACGTTGTAAAATGGTCAGTTTTTGATTTTTTTTATAGCATTGGATACCTTAGATCTATTTTGTAAAATAATTGATACTTTTGTTTAATTATCAAATATTTCACAAATATAGATCCAAGATTAAAAATCTTATGCATATTCAAAAATGATTTATTTAACGTAAACGAATTTTCCGTTTCAAACCTTTTAAAATGGTCAATTTTATCGTTTTTATAAATTGCAATTGATAGGTATAATCTATTTTGTAAAATAATTGATAGTTTTGTTTAATTATCAAGCATTTCACAAACATAGTGTCACAAATGACACTATATGATATTAAAAGGCCTTTGTAAGTAAACAATTATTTATTTAATGTAAACTAATTTCCCGTTTAAAATTTTGTAAAATAATCGATTTTTTCGTTTTTATAAATTGCAAGCGATAGGTAAAATCTATTTTATAAAATAATTGATAGATTAGTTTAATTATTAAATATTTCCCAAATATAGATCCAACGACATTAAAAGTCCTGTGCGTAGTTAATGATTATTTATTTAATTGAAACGAATTTTCCGTTCCAAACTTTGTAAAAATGTAAAATTTTGCGTTTTTATAATTAGCATTCGATAGAATTGATCTATTTTGTAAACTATTTGATAACTTTGTTTCATTATCATTATAGTAAAAAATTATTAATCTAAGATAAACGAATTTTGCGTTTCAAACTTTGTAAAATGGTCAATTTTTGAGTGCTTTTTTATAGCATTCGATAGCTTGAATCTATTTTGTAAAATAATTGATACTTTTATTTAATTATCAAATATTTCACAAATATAGTGTCACTAATATAGATATTAAAAGCCCTATAACAATTATTTATTTATATTCATATATATATATAAATAAATAAATATATATATATATATATATATATTCAAAATATTCATAAATATTTTTGTAGGATTAAAAACAACAACAAAAAAATCCCAACATCTTAAGCCTCATAAAGTGATATAATCAAGTATTACAAGAAAGAATTTTATACTCTATTTCTTTTCACGTATATTTTTCATTTAATAACTTTTATTAAAAAAAAAAAAAAAAATTTAATCTTCAGGATTTGAACCCTGGTTTTCCCAGTATCAGCTGCAACAGCAACCCATTGAGCTACTGGAGACTCTTGAAAGTCTTGTATATTATATTCCACTTACACTACACATATTTTATTTTACTCGACAAAATTTTTTTATGGAACCAATTCAAGAATTGGTTCGATATTAATATTTATACTTAATATTTATTTACTTTTTAAAATTTAAATTCAAAAGTATAATTTTTATTACTTTTTGTCGTGAAAATAAATTTTGTGTATTATGTGATTTTTTTCGCAGCGATTGCGAAATAAATGTAAAAACTTTATGATTATTATTAATATTACTGTTATTCTTATGAATATCAGAATAATTATAATAAAAATATAAATAATAACGATAGATTAAATCATTTATTACGATTATACTAATCATAATAAACGTTCAATCTAACCTTTTTGAAAACGTTGTTTACTATTAAATAATAATAAAAACTTTATGATTATTATTAATATTACTATTATTCTTATAAATATCATAATAATTATAATAGAAATAGTAATAACAACGATAGATTAAAACATTTATTATGATTATACTAATCATAATAAGCGTTCAATCTAACCTTTTTCAAAACGTTATTTACTATGAAATAATAATAAAAACTTTATGATTATTATTAATATTACTTATTATTATAATTATCATAATAATTATAATAGAAATATTAATATTAACGATAGATTAAAACATTTATTATGATTATAATAATCATAATAAACATTCAATCTATAACCTTTTTGAAAACTTTTTTCACACTTAAAAAAACAAATTGCAAAACTTACCACAAATTAACAATTCCTGCCTTTTAATTCCAAGATGAACTTTTCACTTTTTGCACAACACTACACACTTTAAATATTTCTTAAACACTACTTTCAAAAACATGAAAACAAACGTGTTTACAAAAGTGATGAGCAGTGGTGATCATTCCTAACACAAATTGTCACATAACCATACAAAATATGCTGACAAGTTTGGCTCAGATTTTCATTTTGGCACTGCAACTTCAGATGCAAGGCATTAATACGGGCTACTAATATGGGCTACAAGTTCCATAATGGTATACATTTTTTCGCGAAAGAAATTATTCAAGAACTTGTATAACATCTTGTACAGACAATTTAGCAGTAAATTTTTCATTGTAGTTCTTGTACAAGAACTTGGTCAAGTTCGTTTACAGGGAATTTTTAACTTTTAAAAGCTACATAAGATCATGTACAAGAAAATGTAGAAGAACTTGTATAAGAATATACGTCATAAATTGTAGCTCAATGCTACACAAGAACTTACATAAGAACATACATTGTTTCTCGCAGTCTCTCTAATCAAACAACAGAACAAGTACAAGATCTTGCACAAGCTCTCGCACAAGACCTTGTCTGAGTCCTTGAACAAGTCAGTGTACTTGTAGGAGACCTTGTGCAAGAATATATACAAGAACTATGTTCCAATTTCTTGGACAGAACTTATACACGAACTTAGACGATCTTGTATAAGTTTCCACTTCTGATCGTGCACAAGAACTAACACAAGTACAGGTTTAAGATATTGTACAAGTTTTTTTCAGCTGGGTAGAGGGAGAAGGTGTTTTTGAAATGCAACCATTAGCAACAAGGGCTAGGGGGGGGGGGGGGGAGGGGGTAGTTTAAATTTAGAACATTCATATTTTTATGCTTTTATTCACGCAAAAAAATAGTTGGATACCTGCACCCTGTCTATTGGATGGGTCAACTATTTTTGTTGGACTCTCCAGCGCCATCCAATTAGATGGCTGGGAGAACTATTTTTGTTGGATGGATAAGAAATGGATGTGTCAGCCACTTTACAAAGGTCCACGAAACAATAAAATGGATACATTACCCAACTCTGTTGTATGAGGGTACCTTTGAGTTGGTCAGCGTCACATGCTCCTTTACATATTTTTAGGTTAGTTGTCAATAATTAACAGTATAAAAAAAAATTGTCAATGATTCTAAATATTATGAATTAATGGAAAATTCAAAACAATATATTATTTTGTTTAAAATAAAAAACTATGTATTGTTTTAAAGCCAAGTAAATATTCAAATTAAAATGTTGTCTTAACATAAATAAAATTCTATTTGCTAATTAAAAAAATATTAAAATATATAGTTAAAAATTGCACAATTAAAGTAACTCTCTTTTTTCTTTGGATAAAGAATTCGAAAAAATTATTTATACATTAATTAAACACACAAACATACGATGTAAGCTCTGTAAAACATGCACAACTGAACTTATATATATTAATGCATATCGACCTAACCTAACAAGCAACTCGTTTTTACCAACGCAACGCAACGCAACGCAAATACAATACATATCAAAGGAATTTCATCCAAGGTTTATATACTAACCTAATCATTTCTTTACAACATGTGAGAAAGCAGAAAAACAGTTAAAACTTTTTTTATACAGTATCAATTTTTTAAACAAAGAGTAAAAAATAATCTTTTTGAGATAGGTCTATTGAGTAAATCTTTATTCTCAAAATTCATTTTAAAACTAATTAAACTTCCAACATTTTTGACTTCAACTATCAAACTTCTAATAAAAAATCGAAAAATACCAGTTAAAAATAGGAAATTAAAAGAAATCATTAAAAAAAAGAAATACAATAAAGTTAAAAGACAAAAAATGTTTCGAAAATAACAAAAAGAAAATACAAAAAAAAATTAGAAAAAATTTACATAAAACAATTTGTTAAATAATGAATACTAACATTCATTTGAAAAAATGTTAATAAATAAATTTTAGGAATTTTAAAAAAGCAAAACCATTTGTAAAAATTTACACAGAGAAATTTGGTTTTTCGGGAAAAAAATAAATTAGAAAATACATACACGTTTTTCATGTTTTAATAAAAAGATTTTAGTTGATACTATCTTATACATTTGATATAAAAGCAAGGTGTTTTGTAATTCGGTTCCAATTTATATAAAAATAAAGTAAAGGCAGCCAGTAAATGCCAAAAAAGTTTAGAAATATTTTTCGTTCAAGAAAATAGTTGTCAGAAATTGTTCTATTTCATGTTTGAAAAAAACTATTTTTCGTCAAATCAATCTTGTGGATTTGATTTAAATGCCCGGTTTTTTGTAATTTGATTCAAATTCATAAACAAGTAAAGAAAAAGCCGCCAGATAGTGCCAAAAAAATTTAGAAATATTTTTCGTCTTTGATAAGTTATGTCAGAAAATAGTCGTTTTTCATGTTTGAAAATCACCCTTTTTGGCTGATTAAATCTTTTAGCTTTAATTTAAAGGTCCGTTTTTTTGTAATTTGATTCAAATACATAAACAAGTAAAGTAGTCGTTTTTCATGTTCGAAAATCACCCTTTTTGGTCGATTAAATCTTCTAGATTTAATTTAAAGGTCTGGTTTTTGTAATTTGGGTCAAATACATAAACAATTAAAGAAAAATCAATCAGGTTGTGCCAAAAAAAGTAAGAAATATTTTTTGTTTTTGAAAAGTTATGTCAGAAAATAGTCTTTTTCCCAAGTTTGATAAATACACTTTTTGACTGATTAAATCTTGTCAATTTAATTTAAAGGCCCAGTTTTTTTGTAATTTGATTCGAATTCATAAACAATTGAAGAAAAAACAGTCAGCATAAGTTAGAAAAATTTAGAAATATTTTTCGTCCACCAAAAGTGTTGTTAGAAACTAGTTGCTTTTTATGTTTAAAAAATATACTTTTTGGCTGAATAAATCTTCAAGATTTAATATAAAGGGCCGGTTTTTTAAATTTGTTTCCAATTCATAAACAGTTAAAGAAAAAACAGTTAGTATAAGATAAAATGTTTTAGAAATATTTTTCGTCTACCAAAAGTGTTGTTACAGACTCATCGTTTTTCATGCTGCAATAATACTTTTTTTGTCTGACCACATCTGCTAGATTTGATATAAAGGCTAGTTTTTCGTAATTTGATTTTTATTTGTGTTCGAAATAGAGAAAGTAGTTAGGAGATGCCAAACAATTTTATAAATTGTTTTCGACAAAAGTTTTGTTTTGTTCATATTTAAGTAAAAAAAGTTCTTGAGTTTGTGATGATGTGAGTTTTCACACTCACATTATCACGATATTAGAATATAGCGGTCTATAGCCGCTCTCCGAGAGAGCAAGCGAACGCGCAGCTGTGACGCGCGGCTCTCGTCCCCACCACCAAGTCTGTACTCGGCAAAGCGGGCCAGCTATGAAAAGCGAGGCTCGCTTGCCGATTTGTCAGTCTGCCCACTCGGTGGGCCCGAGGTGCACCTCGGGTCCACGTTAGACTCGCTACCAAAGGTAGTACCTCGTGGCGCTCCACGAGGTATGGCTGGCTTGACAGGAGACTGTCATTGGCGCACCAATTACAGACGCCTTGATGGCAACGAGCGTTCCTAAGAGTTGGAAGAAACACGTCTTAGACTAAAGATAGTGGATGGCGCACCACCCACTATATTTATTTGAGATAGAAGAACTTCTGAGGGTAGAGGGTGGCGCACTACCCGCTACAAGCAGCTGCTCTTTGACCCCACCCTAGAAAACTAGAAATAAGTTAGATCAGTTATATTTACTTTTAGACAAAGAAATAATGTAGACGTTAGTTTAAGATTTGTCCTATTACTAAAAATCAAGATATTAGAAGGTAGAAGTTTCACGTGGCGCTCCACGAGGTTAGGTCCGTACTCTCATTTTTTGTAAAGATGTAAAGAAATCTAGTGTAAAGGCAAGTATGTAAACAAAGACTAGTTCTCGGTAAACCTCTAGAAATATAGGATCAAGTCAAAGTTTAATATGTTTTTTTTCTTGACCGTCTAGGAGAGAATTTGTAAGAGAATGTTCCTTCGAGATTTTTGTGTTTTCCACCTACGATCTAGTTTGCTAATTTCTTATATCAACTCATTTTTTTTTGGTTAGAATATACTTTGTTAAATGGTTATCACTGTGTCATCTCTGACTACACCTTTCCTTTACTAGCTCTAATGTTTAAATTGTAGATATTCGAGTCCTTGAATCAAATAAATTGTTGTAATGAGTTAAACTCTTAATATCTTGAGATTTTTTTTGAAAGATTAGAATATAAAGAATCTTGGCTCCATCCGGCGAGCAAATTCGCAAGCACAAAAAGCCAAATCATTACAAGTTAAAAAATTTAGGTGTTTTGTATAATTTAACCTCAAACTTTTAAAAGAGCAGCTTTGCGCAGGCGCAGACTGCTCGTAGGGCAGTCGCCAATTAAATCAGCTGTTCTGTCCAACACAATTAGATATCAGAACCAACTAAAGGGATGTAACAACCAATAGCTGGTATCATTTTTAAATTGTTGCTGTGTCCAACTGCGTTAGTTCAATTATCATTTTAGATAGTTGTTACAACAATTTTGCTCTTATTCAATAAAAAGTGGATGCAGTAGCCAACCATTTTTCTGCGTGTTCTAATACTCTCTTTCATCTTTGAGACTTTAGTTCTAAAAGGCAGCAATTTTTAGAAGGGTATAAATACTTTTTAAATGTTCCATTTAGGGGGCGGTCGTTATTTGCAACCAAGTGATACATAGAGGGGGGTGGGGGTTAAAAACCTCGAAAATTGGTGGAATGTTCTTAATGGATGCTCCCTTTTTCCACCAACATATATGTTTCAAGTCAAAAAGTCAATATCTCCGATCAAAGTGAAACTGGCATTAATTATTAGCCTATCTAATTGTAAGATTGTCCCACAAATTTTTTAAAATTCTTTTAAAAATTGAAAGAAATAAGTGTAAAAGAACTGTAAAAGATTCAAGAGTCGAGTAGGGTGTTGCAAGGAGAGAATTAATATAACCTTAAAAATACTTTTCCACACTGATTTTCTGTTTGTTTGATTAAAAACTAAATATTGCTCAAATTAAACCAAATTTATGTTCGAAGTCTTTATACTTGAAAGAAATATATTTTATGTTTGATTCAAACATATTGATATATGCGCAGAGGTCTTTGCGCATTCAATATAGCGTCGTTACTGTTCTGACGTTAGTTTACTTTTCCTGTAGAACGTGTACGCATAGTTTCTAGTAGTTACGTGTGTTTATCGCTTTTTTGGAAAAAAATGTTTACAATCGTGATTTTGTTTTTATTAAAGTGATTTCTTAAATGTGTAAGTGTTATCATTTTATCGAAAAATTGAGATATATCCGAAGTGATTAAAACTTTTGTACACAAGTGATTTTACAAAAGTTATTGTTTCTTTTATGCATTTTTCTTGTAAATTAGACTGACTCAAAGTTCCACATTTCCAGAATTGTGGGCAGTTAATGAAAAGTGTAATTTTCTTCGGTTTTCACAGTTTATATAAAACTTGACTTGAAGTAATCTCAAACATAAAGGATGCTTTATATAAAAGCAAGAAACAAAAATTAAACTATATTAGAACATATTTTGTGTTTAAAATAAAAAAATTTTGTGTTCAAAATAAAAGAATAATATGATAAGGATAAAAATTTCTTTTATTTAAAATAAAAGTTTATTATGTTTAAAAAAAATGAAATTTTTGTTTGAATCAAGCAAAAAATATGTTTAAATCAAACATAGACGATCAACCACTAAATTTGTTCAAATCAAACTCAATTATGTTTGACTGTATAACAAAGTGAAATTAAGTTTAAATCAAACATATTATGTATGATCAGGGGCGTCGGAAGGAAAATTTTGATGGGTGGGCTCACCAAAAATATTTTCAGACACATACACACACATATACACATATACACATACACGCGTATACTCATACAAATTTGATGGGTGGGCGGAGCCCACCCAGCCCACACGGTTCCGACGCCACTGTGTATGATTCAAACAAAATTTTTTCTCAGTGTAGACAGCGCACAATTGCAACACTTAGCCAATTTTTTCAGAAACAAAAATAGTAATTAATAATATGGCCATGTACCCATAATTTAAATTTTATGCAGATTCTAAAACTAATTTGACATTTTAGACATATGTATTATTTGGGCTTTAGATTCTTAACAAAATATTGAAAATTATGAACAAAAAGAAGCATCCAATTTTCAATATTTTGTTGAGAAACTGAAGCCCAAATAATACATATTTCTAAAATGTCAAATTAGTTTTAGAATCTGTATAAAATTTAAATTATGGATTCATGGCCATATTTTTAATTACATTTTTTGTTTCTAAAAAAATTGGTTAAGTTTCGCAATTGTACACTGCCTGAAAAAGTATTTTTAAGGTTATGTTAATTCTCTCCTTGCAACATCCTTTATAACTTATTTTACAGTGCATCCAAAAAGATGCAGTCTCTTTTAGTTTTGCAGCAGCTTTGAAGCAAGCTTGCTGTAAGTTGTGAAATAACAGCTTGCGTGGCAAGACTGCTTCAAGGTTGCGTTGTACGTTTACTGCCAGTTTTCATGACAATCATGCTGTAAACTTGCAGCAACTTTGTGCTGCAAGTATTCAAAAAGAGAATAAAAGTTTTTTTAACAAAATTTCTTTCAAATATACATAAAGTCTCTTAACTAGAAGATAAATAAAATTAACTGTGTAACCAGAATTACTACAGAATTAAACTTCGCAATTTGCAAGTTTTGCAAGCGTTAAACAAAATTGACACGCAATGAGGACATTTCACAACTTGCAGCAAGTTTGCTGCAAACTTGCACTACAAGCTTGCGAACCTACGGTATAAGCAAGTTTTCTGCAAGCTTGCGTGCTGACTGAAAGTTTTAATATGATAAATTCAAGATATAAACAAATTTGTATTAAATAAATAATTTATAAAATTCCACCATTTTTCTCTTTCTCTCCAAATCTAATATTTAATGTTGTTTCTCTTTATTTTCTCTGTCTTTCCTTATTTTAATAAGCTAATCGACCCTCAATGTTCTAAGCAGTACGTAATATTACATGAATATCGCAGTGATATCACTGTTCGGAAGTTTTTTTTATCTCTAACGTCACTAACCTAAAGACTGCGAGTGCTGACCCGCTAACGCAAACGAAACACGAGATTTTCGTACATATGTGATAGAAAATAGCATATGCACCTCGGGAGGCCGATTTTTTGTCTCGCACAATGTTCTCCGAACTCGTTTCGCACTCGCTACGCTCGTGCTACACTCGTTCTTCGAACATTTGTGCTTGACAAAAAAACACGGACTTCCCTCCCTTGATGCATAATATACTATTGAAAAATTTAAGGTTCACACGGGGTTCGAACCTATCAAAGTGAACAAAAGTGTACGCATTGTAGCACTCGGACATCCAGCACTTGGAATGAAGTTCAGAAAATGTTCATAATTTACTTTACCAAAGAGATCTTAAGGTAATAACTGCAGAACAGTTTCTGAAATATATTCTAAAACCTGGATGGCCGAGAGTTCCAAGAAGCACACCTTCGTTTCCTTAGATAAAGGTTCGAACCCCGTGTGAGCCGTTTTTTAAATATTATATTTAATGTAAACTAATTTTGTAATATTACCTCAATATCATTGTAATGTTACCTTAATATCACTGTATTATTACCGTAATATTACATCAATATCTCTGTAAAATTATCTGCAATATCACCTTGAGGCGGACATATCAATATCAAGTAAATATCATTATAATATTATCCCGTAATATTACTAATATTGCAATTTGATATCACTGTGATATTCACGTAATATTAAGTGCTGTTTGGGGTATTGATTATGTTGCACCCCTTCAGTCTGTTTGTAAGTGGCACAGCAGAATATTCTATCTTTTACTTTAATATTTAACAAAGACAAATTTTTGACAAATCGTTGCTTGGGAGGAGAACTCGGACATCTCGATGCAGCTCTAAAAACCAAACCAACTCGCAAGAACCATGAAAACTACTCCATTTCAAAAGAGTGGCGAAACTGACAGATTTTGTTTTTAAAATTAAGTTGACAGGGCCGTGGAGAGTCAGCTCGGGCCCGGGGAAAATAATAAAGACGGGTACAAAATTTTAATGCCCCCTTCTATGAGTATTTTTTTTTTGCTAGTAAACAATTTTTGAAGGTGGGCCCGAAAGCAAAAGCCGCTGCCCCCCCCACTCTCTTTTTTTTTGTTTTTTTTTCATACGAGGTTTGGAAAATGCGTTTACGCACCATAAAGAACACCTTACAATGAATGATGCAAGCATCATTTAAAGAGGGTGTTCCCTGTGTGTGGGACTCGAGTCCAGAGAATAGTTTACTTAGGAATATAAATATTCCCCCGTAATTTTGTCTCTGAGCTAAGCAACCAACATTGCCGAGTGCTAACTCCACCCATACCCATAGATCCCTCAGCCCAGCATCAGATCTCGATCAGCCGACAAATCGAGGAGGGTACGAACCCCCACTGAACAACGGCGGACTTCAAAATGATGACAGGTGGAGGATTCTGTACGAATTTTTTCCTTACCTTCTTACCTTTATTTGTCTCCAGTTTAACCCTGGTTCCTTTCCCTGCGACTATTGATGTCCTAGGTTTTGATTACCTGGGTATAAAAGGATACAATGTGCTGCCACAAGTCTACATTCCTTAACATGAGGTCAATCATGTTTTCGGGGGTGACTTCAGTACCAACCACCCGAAACATATGTTGCCTTCTCTTCTCCCAATATCTACAAACAAAGAGGGTGTGCTCCGGGGTGTCCACAGGGGCGTCGCAATAGGAGCCTTCTTCTTAATTTAAAAGTTTTCAAATACTCGTTAAAACAACCATGGCCTGTTAGCGCCTGTGTTAGATAGTAGCTAACTTCTCCGTGTCCTCTTTCTAGCCATTTAGCGAGGTGGGGAATAAGGCGGTAAGTCCACCTTCCGGTAGATTCCCCATTCCATTTTAGCTGCCACTCCTCGACTAATCTACTCCTTGCGATTCTACGAATCTGGGCTTTTAGACGCTGTCTGTCCTCATCTGGGAGCAAGCTTGCCCGATCTTTGACGAGAGAAGAGACATATTGTCTTTCCATACCCAATAAATCTATCGGCGGAACGCTCGCTAGGACTTCAATAGCGCTAGTAGGTATATTTCGGTAGGCTGAGACTATTCTCAACAGTACTATTTTTTTGGGCTGAAAGTAGTCTCATAGAGATGGCGTGTTTTTCTAAGGCTGACACCTACACTGGAGCTGCATAAATCAGTCTCAAGTGTACAACGCTCTCCTTTTTGCTTCCCTGAGACCACCAATGTTAGGCATAAGCCGGGAAATATTTCCTCCACATTGGATGGCTTTGATCGTCGCAGATTTTAAATGTTGGTTGAAGCTAAGTTTCTTATCCAACTCGACGCCCAGGTACTTTATGGTGTTACTCCATTTTACTTCAGTCCCATTAATTTCAATAGGTGGGGCAACAAAGGATTTCCGGTTTGTGACGAGCAGCGCTTCGGTCTTTTTCAAGGCCATTTCCGGACTGTTGGCGTCCATCCAACGCTTGACTCATCGCAGAGTTCTGTACTTTGCTCACCGCAAACGATAATTTTGTCGTCCGCGAAGCCGAATGATTTGGTGTCCATAGGTAGTTTCATTTGCAGGGACTCATCATACATGACGTTCCATACGAATGGTCTTACCTTTGACCCTTAGGGAGTTCCACAAGTCAGCTCCTCGCGAATCTGAAATGTTCTGCTCTCATACTCAATCCGCCGATCGCTAAGTTAGTTATCCATCATTCACAACAGATAGGTCGGTATACCTTTCCTCCTCATCGACTCGATGCAGATGTTCCATCGCGCGGAGTTAAAAGCATATTACTTACGTCTATTGCTATTAATGCGCAAAATCCTTTCCTCTTCCCCGTACCTTCTCTGACCTTCTTTGCCTCTTCTACCACCGCCGAAATAGCGTCGACAATGGATCGGCCTTTGCGGAAACCGTACTGATTTTCCGATTGGTCATTTTCGCCAGTTAGAAGACCCTGAAGTCTATGCAAAACCATACTTTCTAGAAGTTTACCCATTGTGTCTAGAAGACATATGGATCTATAGGATGACGTTTTATCTAGAGGCTTGTCTCATTTTCTAAAAATAGCTAGTCCACCAAATTTATAAATTAATAAATTAAAGTGTAAAAAACTAAAAGAACAAAGACTAAATAGTGAAGTGAAATGACAGAAGAGAGAAGAAAACTGGAAACGTGAAATGTAATTATGCTGAAAAGAAAAAAAGGTTTATTAAAAAATTATTAATTAATTATTAAATTAGTTATTAAAAAATATTATTAATTGTTTCTTAAACATTGTAAAACAATTAATAATATTTTTGAAATTGAAAATAAAAACGTTTATATGACATTTTTTTCTTGTGGTTAGATTAAATCAATAATTATTATGTATTTTGAACAAAGACAATAAAGATATATATAATATAAAGTTTAACTTTATATTACTTTTAAATAGTTAAATAAACTGTAGTTTTAAATTTAACTTCCAGACACTATTTTTTGGAACTAATTCTTATAAATTAAATATTTTATAATTAAGAAAGCTTTAATCAAGTTATAATAATAATATATTTAGTACTTATCTTAAGCTATCCTTAAAATTGAACAATTTTAATTTTTATTAAATACAAATTTTTTTTTTTTAATAGCACAATTTAATTTTATATATAAACTTTATTATATTTTAAATTAGTTTTAGTATACATCGCTAGTAGATATCGCCTCAGTTTTGACATACTTACAAACAGGGCCCATACATGGAAGCCATCAATAGGCCATCCGAGTTTTGTAACATTGCGCCGCACTTTTGCCCGACATTACAATTTTATAGAGATACTCATCCTGGTAGTTTGTTACGTTGTTCTGACGTTTATATTCCATCCTGCGTTGTCCATAACTGATAACTGAGAAAAACATCTTTTACCTAAATATAGAAAATTTTGATCAGGGTGTCTGCACCAGGTACTAAATTAACACCTTCTTCTGGTAGTTCTTGTTCGAAATCAAAGAGAAGACAACATTTATGGGGTACAAGATGACGCCGTCATCCTGATAAATATTTCCAATGATCCAGGTGTGAAATTAACATCTTCTCCTAGAATTTTTTAAAGAAATTAGAATTTTATATCTTGTCTAATGTATTTAAATGGATGTCGTCATCCTGATTTATTATCTTACTGCTCCAGGTGTCAAGTCAACATCTTCTTCAAGGAAATTTTAGGGAAACTAAAATTTTACGTTCTTACTTGTATTTTCAAATGGATGTTGTTATCCTAACAAACAATTTTATTAATCTAGGTCATAAAAAAATAAATTCTCCTAGAAATGTTTGTTGAAAAATAAAAAATATGAAGCATCCATTGTGTGCAAAAGTTTGACGCCGTCCTTACAAATGAATTTAGTGATCTAGGTGTCAAATTAGTATTTTATCCGAGGAATGTTTTTGGAAACATAAAATTCATATCTCTTCTGAAGTATTTGTACAGAAGACATCATCCTGGCACTAAAAGTTCAATATTCTAGGTAAAGGTTGTTATAAGTGTCCGTTTTTGCTTCTTGGTGCACAGAAATAATTTAAATATTTTTATTTCTGTTTGAGATAAATAAAAGCAATTAAACATTTTGCTTGTGTTATCCTTGAAATTTATAATTTAAAATTATATCAATAAAGTAAATAGTATATTAAGCAACAAGGGGTTAAAGGCAGCCATTTGTTTACGCTGATGTTTGTGAATGAGTGACAGTCGAGGGCGAAGCCCGAGACAAAACGAGTACACAAACATCATTGTAAACAAATTGGACTGACTTTAAACCCGTGTTGCTTACGATACTTTTTATTCCAAGCACAATAGAGGTGCTTTTAAATGCTTGTAGGTTAGGGTCGAAATGCGTTCATTTGTTTGACTGTATGAAAATGGCGTCCATTTTTTCCCTAAGGTGAAAAAAATGCATGGATCAGCTGTTCATTTTTTCCCTAGAGAAAAAATGGACGCCATTTTCACACGGCCGAACAAATGAATACGTTTAGACCCTGCCTACAAGCATCTAAAAGTGCCATTTTTGTGCCTGTGGGATAAAAATTAATATAACCCTAAAGATAGAGATTTGTAAACATTGAGTTGTCAAATAGGTTAAAGTGTTAAGTTAATTTATATTTTTCCTTTTCTAGCATGTGCATTAAATTTTGATAAAAATACGGTTAAAATACTATTACTTATTTTGTTCTACATCAATTTCAATAAATTGATTTTCCTATTTTGTAGTTAAATCATTATACCGATAATATTTTTTATATTCTCATGCAGAACTTATTTATTTAATGTTTAGATCTTCAAAATAAACTGTGAAAATTACCTTTTTAAAATAGTTGATTATTTATAAATGTTAATATTTTACAGAAATCCTGGAAGAAATTACTTTTTCAATTTTTTTTATGCTTTTTGACGTATATATCTAAAATAATTTAAATAAAGTTAAATGCCAAATAAAATAAGCAAAAACGGACACTTATAACAACCTTTACCTAGAATATTGAACTTTTAGTGCCAGGATGATGTCTTCTGTACAAATACTTCAGAAGAGATATGAACTTTATGTTTTCAAAAACATTCCTCGGATAAAATACTAATTTGACACCTAGATCATTAAATTCATTTGTAATGACGGCGTCAACCTTTTGCACACAATGTATGCTTTATATTTTTTATTTTTTAACAAACATTTCTACTCTCTAAATTTGAATCAGTGAAATATCACTGGTGAATCAGTGCGAAATAAGCCACTGATTCGAATCAGTGAAAATTTTAATGGAATTTCACTGATTGTCAGTCAAAATGTAACTGATTGAATCAGTGAGGTTACTGAATCAATCAGTAAGCTATTTCACTGAGAATCAGTTAAATTTGATTGATTCTCAGTCAAAATATCACTGATTGAAATCAGTGACTTATTTCGCACTGATTCGTCAGTGAATTTTCACTGATTCAAATTTAGAGAGTAGGAGAATTTATTTTTTTATGACCTAGATTAATAAAATTGTGTTTTAGGATAACAACATCCGTTTGAAAATACAAGTAAGGACGTAAACTTTTAGTTTCCCTAAAATTTCTTTGAAGAAGATGTTAACTTGACACCTAGAGCAGTAAGATAATAAATCAGGATGACGACATCCATTTAAATACATTAGACAAGATATAAAATTCTAATTTCTTTAAAAAATTCTAGGAGAAGATGTTAATTTCACACCTGGATCATTGGAAATATTTATCAGGATGACGGCGTCATCTTGTACCCTATAAATGTTGTCTTCTCGTTGATTTTGAACAAGAACTACCAGAAGAAGGTGTTAATTTAGTACCTGGTGCAGACACCCTGATCAGAATTTTCTATATTTAGGTAAAAGATGTTTTTCTTAGTTCCTGGACAACGCAGGATGGATTATAAACGTCAGAACAACGTAAGAAACTACCAGGATGAGTATCTCTATAAAATTGGAATGTCGGGCAAAAGTGCGGCGCAATGTTACAAAACTCGGATGGCCCATTGATGGCTGCCATGTATGGCCCATGCATGGAACATGGCTTCCATACATGGGCCATTGATGGATTCTATGTTTCGTTTCTACTTGGGATCCATGTAGACTTTTAGTAATCAAAACTTTAATCTATTCAATTTTTATTAGGTTAGAAATTTAATTAATATTAAAATTTTACTACTTTCAGTATTGATACTAAAATTAGTCTAAAACTTAATTTTCTTAAGTATATTTATTCAATTTCATACTGAAAACGTACTAACGAAATAAGATTTAATAAGTTACCTACACTAAAAATATTGATATAAATTAATTTAACCTTTCTGAATTATAAAATATTAAATTTATAAAAATTAGTATCAAAAAATAGATTTTAAAACTTAAATTGAAAAATGCAGTTTATTCAGCAAATGAAAAGTAAAATAAATTCCCACTTTATATATATATATATATATATATATATATATATATATATATAGGTAGGTAATTTATTTATTTATTTATTTATTTATTCAAAATATATCATATATTTAATAATTTAATTTAACTATTAAAAAAAAATTGTAAATTTAAAGGATAACTTAAGATAAGTACTAAATAATATACATTTTCAATATATCAATTTAGTTAAGACCGAATTCATTACAACTCAGGCAGGCTAGACTTGTTCAGGACTGCCAGTCATTTTCGCCTTCAAAATGTCGTTTTATAAAGAATTTTAGACGACACGTATTTTTTTTATTTTGATGAAAATGTTTTTTTTTTTTTTGAAGTTCTAAGGATTTTAAGTTTAAAATTTGGAAACTTCGTTTCTACAAAATTTAGGGGGAAAAATCTATTAAGTGTTGGAGCTTTATAAGTAATAAGATAATTTATTTTTTCTTGTTGCATATAAAAGGGCTTTTGTTCGTCTTTACAAATCCATTGGAAAATTTTAAAAATATTAAAAAATAACAAAATGTCGGTCTTTTTACTAAAAAACTTGAAATTGAATTTACTCAAAAACCCCTCCTTTTTTTGCTCAAAATTTTTTTTGGGAATTGTGGTCATAGAGAGGAATATTTTTAATAACAATCTAACTTGTGCCCGATTATTGTACAAGAGAAAATTTTTTTTTTTATATTTTTTTTAGAAAAACACCATTTTTCTCAAGAAATATACTAGATATGAAAAAATTTCTCTAATAAAAGTTGTTTGTCTTTAAAAAATCTAAAATAATATTTTCTGTCATTTTTCTCTATTTTGCGTTTTTCGGTGAATATTTAAAAAAAATCGATTAAACTCTCTGTCGTTAAACTCTTTTGAACTTTAAACAAAAATAATAATGACATTTACATGCATAAATAATGTAACCATTACCTTTGGTTTTTTGGAAAATAATATATAACCTTTGTGACAGCAAAGATAATTTATTATTTACATGTTACTATGGAAGAAAAATTTTTTAAATGAAAAAATATTGTTACCGACATTAAAAACGCAACAAATGTGGGCTTTTAATCAATTTTTTTCATAATTGACTGAAAAAACGCAAAATAGAGAAAAATGAAAAAAAACGTTATTTTAGATTTTTTAAGGAATGTTCTAACGTAAATCGAATAATCAAACATATTTTGATAAAACTTGGTGTACTGATAGATAAAGTTTCTAAAATTTTGTAGTTAAATTTTTGAGACCTGTATAGGTTCTTGGGAAAAAAGTTATGATCAATATATTTTTTCACTGTTTAACCTGTTTAACATTGATTCTTATGAGAATTCATTACTCTGTCACATATATTTTCGTACTAAAAATTATTAAATGACCAGATAGTGATCAAAGTTTGTATAGTTAAACACAGATATCTAATGAGCCGATATTGTATTTAAAAAAGGACAATGGGTTCTTGTGAGAGTTGCAATAAATTAATTTGTAAAAATATTTCACGTCTTACACGATATAGTTCAGACGTTCTGACATTTTAAAATGTTGATTTTGATCGCACATGAAAAATAGTCATATTTAAAAAGTAAATAAAGTTAAAAAAGTTAATAAATACAATTATTTAATTATATATTAATTAGTAAAATTAAATTTAAACCTAGCCTCAAAATAATGGTCTCTGTTTTGACTAGTATTGTGATACGATAGAACTTCCTTAAAGACAAACAACTATTATTTGAGAAATTATGGAAAATATTCCTCCCTATGACCACAATTCCCAAAAAAATTTTGAGCAAAGAAAAAGGTGGGGTTTTTAAGTAAATTCAATTTTAAGTTTTTTAGTAAAATGACCGCCATTTTGTTATTTTTTAATATTTTTTTAATTTCCCAGTAGATTTGGAAAGATATATAAAAGCCCTTTCATATGCAACAAGAAAAAATAAATTATCTTATTACTTATAAAGTTCCAACATTTTAAAGATTTTTTTCCCTAAATTTTGTAGAAACGTTGTTTCAGTCCCGAACAATAAGTCTAGCCTGCCTGATTTAAAATGAATTCGGTCTTAACCTTTCTTCATTATAAAATATTTAATTAGAAGTCATGACAAAAAAAAAAGAATTTCACAGTTAAATTGAAAATTGCAGTTTATTCAAGAAATTTAAAGTACTTAACATAAATTTATACTTTATACATATATATTTTATTATTTTCTTTATTCAAACCTAGAACCCTGCGCCGCCGCGCCACGTCAAAGCCGCAGCTCATTTACTACGTACACCAGCGCGCCGCCGATAGACTATCGCATATCGGCGTGTCGGCGTTCATCGGCGTTGATTCGTAAAAGCTAAATTTGAGAATTTTATTATTTTTATACGTCATAATTGATTTTTTTCTTAGAATTTGAAACTCAAAAGTTAACTTAACCATTTTTTGACATTATGTGAATTTTTTCTGGAAGACTGAAATTTTTTCTTTAATTTTCTATATTGGCTTCATATAGTACGCACTGCGAGATTTAAAACACTTTTATAAAAATTAATTTACAATGATTTTAAAAAAAGTTATGAATTTTTGAATTTATGACATTTATAACCACATTAACGTCTGAAATCACAAAAATCGTAGCCTTACTGTGGAATATTACTACAAGTAGAAACATTTTTTTAAATATGGGAATAGGGTTTCTTTACGTTTTTAGGATCGTTCTATAAGCTTGCGGGCTCAGATTTCATTTTTATCCATATGCAAAACCAATATGGCGGCTTTTTTGAAAAAATGTACAGATAAATCGACAAGTTTTTGTTTTATAATCATAATTTCTGCCCGAAAACATTCTTTTAATGTGTACTAAAGTGGCACAAACTGTTGGCAGATTAAAAATATGTTTTAGTTAATATATCGAATTCAATATAGAGGCGACAAAATGACGGATATTGAAAAAAAAAAAAATTAATATCTATTGGACCAATCTTTAAGTTTTATATCCTATATAAGAAATTACTTAGCTATTTTCTGTAGACGCTCTGTAAGAACAAAATTTATATTATTAAAGATAAGAACTAATAAAAATGTTAAAAATGTATTTAATTTTATAAAATTTATTCTTTTCTGCTTTAAAATATTTATAAAATATAACAAATTTTGTTCTGTAAGTTTTTAATCTTTCATACTTTAATAAACAATTTTCTGGGGGTACTGGGGGGGGGGGGTTAAATTTAATTAACATACTTTCAGGAAATCTTCCATTTAATTATTGTGTAAAAAATTCTTTTAGAAATTTACTTATTTACTTAGAATAAAGAGTTCCAAAGTTCTCCAAGAATTCACAAAATAGTACATGGTAATCCTATTATATAAGAAATTACTTAGCTATTTTCTGTAGACGCTCTGTACGCGAGAGAGAAAAATGCATTAGGCATCTTAAAGCTTGAGAGAGACACTAGATATTTCTGTAGACGCAACGTCTACAGGAAAAGAGACAAATGCATTAGGTAGCTTAAAGAGGGAAAGAGACACTAGACATTTCAGTAGACGCTCAAAGGCGTAGAATCAGGGGGTTTAGAAAAATCTAGCAGAATAGATCAATCAGATAATTGCTCATATTGGAAAGCAAGTTCTGATTGGTTTATTCTATTTCCTTTATCCCCAAAATTGAGAGAGACGAAATGCAGATTGTTATTATGAAGCGCCTATGTGCAAACCTCTGCATGTGTGATGTGTATATCGATTTGAGTAATTAGATGCACCAACGCATATACATATATGCACATATGCATAAGTGATTGTCATGTCCGAAGTTTATTTTGGAGTAAAATTATAAGGTAAGTGTTAATCTTATAAAATATAGTAGGTTTGTTTACATGTCGAACATAACCTTCTAGGTTGTTTATTTTGTAAATGTAGGGGAGAGAGCCCCAAGATGGACATTTCGTATAAAATTTTTGTTCAAGGTGACAGCGCCTTGTGTTTTCTATCATTTTTGTTGTTTATATAGTGATGCACATTTGACGAAAAAAACAGTTTGTTTTTGTTCTACACATACTACCTGATTTTTCGTCTAAAAAAGTTTTGTTGCAGTTTTTCCTTAAGTTGGTAACGTTATTTAAATTTGTGATTTAGAATATATACTTAAGGTTATAATATTATTTATTTATCGTATAATAATTTTCTAATATGATATTACTAAAATTGTGTTTCTACACAAATTTTTACTGGGGCTCAAAAAATGATGTCATGTACCCCAAGATGGACACCTGCCATATCTCAATGTATTTATTATCATATTTTTGATTTTACACTTTTTTCAATAATTTTTTGAGACAATTAATTAAAATTTTGTATTTTCCACCATAAAATGTATTGTCGTCGTACACTACAAATTTCACCTGCTTTCCCTAATAGGCAACTTAAACTGTATAGCTTTTTATGTTATTATTATGTGTAACAATGCGCACTGGCACTATTCGTGTCGGGCATGTTACATTTAACATTTTTGCATGCTACGACTGTCTAAATGTGCGCACTACGACACCTTGGAATTTCGCATGCTCAGTAGTTCATTATTGCTGTTACACATGCGCAGTGATGCACTGTAGTAGTCACACATGCGCTCTTGTGAAATTTAAAAATTGCGCATGCGCAGTGTTTTTTTTATTATTACTGTAATTAATGACCAATAATACAAAACAATATTCATATTTAATCAAAATTTTGAAATTTAAGAAATTTAAGAACAAAATTTATATTATTAAAGATAAGAACTAATAAAAATGTTAAAAATGTATTTAATTTTATAAAATTTATTCTTTTCTGCTTTAAAATATTTATAAAATATAACAAATTTTGTTCTGTAAGTTTTTAATCTTTCATACTTTAATAAACAATTTTCTGGGGGTACTGGGGGGGGGGGGTTAAATTTAATTAACATACTTTCAGGAAATCTTCCATTTAATTATTGTGTAAAAAATTCTTTTAGAAATTTACTTATTTACTTAGAATAAAGAGTTCCAAAGTTCTCCAAGAATTCACAAAATAGTACATGGTAATCCTATTATATAAGAAATTACTTAGCTATTTTCTGTAGACGCTCTGTACGCGAGAGAGAAAAATGCATTAGGCATCTTAAAGCTTGAGAGAGACACTAGATATTTCTGTAGACGCATCGTCTACAGGAAAAGAGACAAATGCATTAGGTAGCTTAAAGATGGAAAGAGACATTAGACATTTCTGTAGACACTCAAAGGCGTAGGTTCAGGTTTTTTTTTAAGTCCTTTGAAAAATACAATTTCATTGATTTCTTTGTGTAAAATGTTGTATGTGCAATTTACTCTTAAAAATTGTATGTTTTACACAATGTATATAACTTTTTTGTTAATGTGTTTTTCCATGTTCTTTCGCTTCGACATAGTTGAACTGTCATTTATCGTCAAAATTTTAACAACTGCGCATGTCTATAATTAAGAGAAAACTACTGCGCATGCGTAACTACCTAAGGAAACCATTGCGCAGGTGCATAGTTTATAGAAAGATGTGCGGATATATGTTTTTATCGTTGAATATTATTGATTTGCTTTTTATTATGTTTCTTAAAATATATATTTCTGCAATTTTAAAATAATCGCTTTTTAAATTATAAACTATATATTGTAGTTCTTTTTTTTAGTTACATGGATTTGCATACAAATAACTTAATATAAGTAGCAGTATTTTGTTTGTTAAAAAAATTGGGATTACCCAATATTCTTTGGTTGGTGATTTTGGCAACTTATTCTAAAATATTATCACCAGAAGTTGTTGATCGTTACATTTCAGCTGAGATACCTGACAAGAATGTAAATCTCACATTGCATGAAATTATAATGGCAAATTATATTTATGGTCCTTGTGGAGATTGGTGTTTAGTTGATGGAAAATGTTATAAAAATTTTCCTGAAATTTTACAAGAAGAAACTACCGTAGAAGATAATTGTTATGTCGCATATCTTCTTAGAGATGCAGGTAAAACTTACATGAAGCCAAATGGTTATGTTGTTGACAATTGTTTTGGTGTACCTTATTTTCTTAATTGTCAAAAAATTTAATTGTCACATAAATGTTGAAGTAGTATCAAGTATTAAGTCGGTGAAATAATTATAAAAATAAATATTTAAAAGGGTCATGATTCCGCATCAATTATCATTACCAATAGTAACGGAGAATCTACAATTAATCATAATGAAATAAATCATTATGAAGAAAATGGATATGTAGGTCCAGTTGAAGCTGCATGGAGAGTTTTAATTAAACATTTATACAAAAAAAGTTATAGCATATGTCGTTCACCGCTGCATTTACCGAATGAACCAAATGTTTTTATTCAACAAAAACGAGGAAGTCAAGAAATATCATTTGATTTTATAAAAAATACACAGTTATCTGATTATTTTAATTTAAATAAACCTAATGCTAATGCTCATAAATTTTTTTATACTGAAATTCCAGAATATTACAGATGGGATAAAAAGGAATGTGAGTGGATCCAGAGAAGTAATAAAGAGAAAGTGATAGGAACAATGTATTTTGTTAATACAAGTGATATAGAATTATTTCATCTTAGATTGTTACTCTTTACAGTAAAAAGTGCAATTTCATATGAATCATTAAGAACTGTTGATGGAGTAATTCATCAGAGTTTTACGACTGCTTGTCTAGTATTAGGACTTATTGAACATGATCAGGTATGGAAAGAAACATTAGAGGAAGCTTTTTTGTGGATGATGCCTTATTCACTTCGTGAATTATTTGTAAGGATTTTAATTCACTGTCGTCCAATAAATGCAGGTGAACTTAGGAAACAGTTTAAAGCTCATATGTCAGAAGATTATGTCAGAGATTTTGATAATGTAATAGCTGAAAATAAGTCATTTATTAATATAAGAGAATTATTGTCTGAAGAAGGATATCACCTTCATGATTTTCCTGGATTAACCGATGTTGAAGATGAATGTGAGAATTTAGAAATTGATTTTTCTGTGAATTTTGACGAAGAAAGAGTCTAAGGCAAAGAAAGATAGAAAGATTGTTGTTGATTCTGTATTAAATGCAGTAAATAATTGTGGCAAAAAAACTTGTCGTAACTTATATGTGGATGGTTCTGGAGGATCTAGCAAGACATTTATGTACATAACTTTGTGGCATTTACTAAGAAGTGAAGGTAAAAATGTTTGTAATGTGGCTTTTACAGGAATAGCTGCATCTTTACTTTCTGTGGATAGAATTGTTCACAAAGTATTGGGATTACCTGTGCCGTTATATAGTGATTCATCATCCAGTATAAAAGTACAGTCTAAAGAAGGTTTGGTTTTAAAAGTTGTAAGGTCTTTATTTGGGATGAAGTTCCAATGGCACCAAGGTATGCTTTAGAAATTATGGATAGAACATTGAAAGACATCATGCAAATCGATACTGCTTTTGGTGGTAAAATAATCATTTTAGGAGGTGATTTTAGACAAGTTTTACCAATAAAAGAAAGAGGTACAAAATATTAACTTATTAACTTGTCTACTAAAAAGAGTAAATTGTGAAAGAAATTTTTAATATTTACATTATCTGAAAACAGATACCAGATACCAGATACCAGATGTTACCAGAAGAAACAGAGTTTATAGATTTTCTGTTAGAAATAGGAAATCGTACAAATAATGATGTTAAAGATTGTGTTCATTTACTACAAAAAATTATTGAAAAAGGAAATGTTGATATTGCAAGAAATACGTATGAACACTTGATTAAAGAGAAAAAAATTCAAGAATTGTCATTTTACTCTATTTTGGCACCTAGAAATATTAATGTTAATGACACTAACAAACAAAATGTATTGTTATTAGATAAAGATATAGAAAAAGTATATAAAAGTTTTAAATGTATAGATAATTCTGATAATGTTAATAATCATGATGTTATTTTACCAGAATATTTAAACACTTTATCGCCATCTGGTTTACCACCACATTTAGTACATTTGAGAATACATTCAGTTGTAATGTTAATTAGAAACCTTAGCATTAATAAATGTTTATGTAACGGAACAAAATTATTGGTGTTAGATTTACCAAATCATGTAATTAAAGCTGAAATATTGACCGGAGGTAAATGTGGGAATATTGTATTTATACATCGTATATTATTATATTGTGAGAATGTTCATCCTTTTACATTCAAGAGAAGACAAATTCCAATCAAACTAGCCTTCGCTATTATTATTAATAAATATTAAAGACAGACATTTCATAAAATTGCAATTGATTTAAGAAAATATGTAATTAATCAGGGTCAATTTTTTTTTTTTGCGTAGGATGTGAAAACCTGCTACCAGGTACCCTGTAGCCCGTACTACAGGGTTATGCGGGGGTGGCGATGTTCTGGCGACCCGCTAAAAACACACCCTTATTTGGGGACCTTAAAAACCACTCCCGGCTAGCACTTTTCGCGCGTATCGCCTTCAGGAGTAGTCTTATATCCCCTCCTCTGTCGCCAAAGCGACTTTCTCCCTTATTCTACGGGACATCCATTCTTTGGCGACCATCGAGATCTTTGACCCTCATAACATAATGTATGAAGGTCTCGATGGTTCGCTAATCCTCGGAAGAGCGAGTCATAAGCGGGATCATGTTCTCCGGTGTAACCTTGCGATTAACACCAGTAAACATAACCTGCCTCTCCGCGTCCTAACGCTTACAGCTAAAGAGTGTGTGCTCTGGGTCGTCCACTGGGAACTTGCAGTACACACACTCCGAGCTATCGACTTTTTTAAATCGCTCCAGATAGGAACCGAAACACCCGTGCCCTGTGAGAGCTTGGGTTAAATAGTAGGAAACCACTCCGTGCTTCCTACTTATCCATGGTGGCGAGTGTAGGTATCAGCTGATACGTCCATCGGCCTGTCTCCTCCCCACTCCATCGTTCTTGCCATCTGTCGACGAGTCTGCTTCTCGCATCTCGGCGACTTTGGTCCTTGCTGGGTCTATTATCTTCCGTATATGCGGAAGAATTTCTCTTCTTGAAAAGAAGGGAAACTTCCTTCCTTTCTTGTGCCAAAAGATCTGCCGGCGGGACGCTGGCAAGAACCTGAGCAGCACACGTCGGTACTGTCCGATAGGCCGAAATGATACGTGTAGTAGCATTTCTTTGCGCGGACAGTATCCTTTTACAGATGGTTTTACTTCTGTCATTTCGCAGGGTAGGAGCCCATACAGGTGCTGCGTATAGCAGCTTTGAAAGGGCAACACTCGCCACCAGTCTCCTCTTTGCTTCAGAAGGCCCACCAATGTTCGGCATTAGACGAGCTAAACTTGCCGAACACTGTTCGGCCTTCCGACATGCTACGGCTATATGGTGTTTCAAATTCAAAAATTTGTCGAGTTCGACACCTAAATATTTTATATGATTCCTCCATTGGACCTCGAATCCGTCTATCTGAATACCAGATTCTACAGTTTCGGCAGTGCATACGATCAACGCGTCGTCCGCGAAGCCGATGATAACCGCGCCTTTAGGTAGACCCACTCGCAAGAAGTCGTCATACGAGACATTCCATACGAATGGCCTTGGGGGCACCTCTCTGCATCTCCTCTTTCAGAGTGCAGGTGTCAACCTCGTATATTACCCACCTGTCGCTAAGATAATTATCCATTATCCGCAATAGGTAGGGCGGTATTCCTTTGTTTCTCATCGACTTGATGAGATCTTCCCATCGCGCGGTATTAAACGCGTTGCGTATATCAATGGCTGCCAACGCGCAGAAGCCCTTTTTCTTCCCTGGTCCCAATTTGTTTTTTCCTTCTCTGGCTAGGTCCACCGCCTTCTGAATGGCGTCTACTGTGGACAGGCCTTTGCGGAAACCAAATTGGCTGTCAGACAGACTATTCTCTCCGGTCAAGTGAGATTGCATTCTCTGCAGAACCATGTCCTCCAGAAGCTTACCCATCGTATCTAACAGGCATATAGGCCTGTAACATATATATATATATATATGTTGTGTTTTTACTTTTTATATTTCGACTTAGTTCACAAACAGTTTTGGTATGTCCTTCCCTGCACCAACGTTCAACGCAAGCTTGCAGGCATGTAATTGGAAGATAAAATCACACGGATGCGTTAAACTTTGCGTCGCTGGTGTTTACGGTATTTCCCTCAAAAGCACTTGGAGCTTAGGGGTGGTAAACCATATTTGGAAGAAAAACGTATTCTATTTTTTCTTTAAAATTAATTAATTAATCACATTTTAGTAAAATTTAGTACAAGGTAAACTAATTTTAACAAATTTGTAAATATATGTAGTGAATATTGAGTGACCAAAATTGATTTTAAGTCAAAGTGTTTACATAACCTAAATTTTAAAAATTTGATGAAATCGATTTAATTGTTTACGGAGTAAAATAAATTGATCCATAACAGATAAAGAATAAGAGGAACCTATTTATGCAAAATAATTGTTTATTTTTACATGTTCTTTGTTTATTTATATTGTTTAAAAAAATTAAATTTTTTTCTATTTCGTCATTAAATAAAACATTGCTGTCAATAGATGTTTATAGCCATAAAGTTTCAAAATTTTCTTTCATAATTAGTATAATCAAGGCATCATACATGTTTTATTTGCTCAATTCGCTCCGTCCTAGGAGACGAAAAACACATTTAGGGCTCAAAGATGGTTAGTTCACACCCCTTTTTTGGTAAAAACATACATTAAACATACATTACATACATTAAAAACATACATTCTCGAAATCGTATTTTATTTATTTATTGAAGTTCCTAGAGCTAAAGTATTTGTTGGTACTTCTAAACTCCAAACTTGTGGTTGCATTTGTCCAAACACTAAATTTGCATTTTTTTCAATCTTTCAAATCACCGAACTCGTATTTAGCAAAATATTAAACTGCCCACATTTAGAACTGTAAGAACTTCTAAATCCCTGAATTTCCATTTGTCTGAACTTTAAAATAACCAAACTTACATTTGTTAAAATTTTGAAACACCCGAATTTGCATTTGTCGAAACTTTAAAATCACTGAACTCACGTTTGGTTGAATTTTAAAATCTCCGAATTCTCATTTGACTGAACTTTTAAATGACCGAACTTGCATTTATTCGAACTTTTAAATCACCAAACTTGCATTTGTCATATATTACATCGATCTATCTTCAATAACATTTTTTTCACTTTTTTTGTAAATGCTATTTTCTTTCTTCTGATATATGTTTACAATTTATTTTTAACAATTGTCAAAAAAGAGGAAACTGTGGAAAATTAATATTTAGTCAACATTTAAGGAAGCTCAAGTTAAACAGACCTTTCTATTGATAGTTCAGGTAATTCTAACGATTTTCGTGACAAAATATAAAATAAAATTTAGAACAATAGTAATATAATTATTACAACCCTATTCCCGTTACATCATACTCTATAAGCTGCCCTTTATTTATTCGTATGTTAAAATGATACCATGACATGGCGCGCGTATCGCGCAGTTTTTGTTCTAGTTAAAATTAATGAAACTTGGTGCATAGGGTTTTTTGGGTCGCAGATTGTGAAGTTGTTAATAATTTTTTAAACTTCAAAATGGCGGATCCAATATGGCGGACGATATTGCGAAATTTTCGCATAAATTTATGGAACTTGGTATATAGGGGTGTTTGGCGGCGCTGAATACGAATCATTTAATATCGAGTATCAAGCGAATCCAATTACCTTTTAAAAAATCTTCCGCCATATTGGGGCCGCCATATTGAATTTTGAAAAAGTATTAATCGGCGCGCCGCCGTACGCCGGTTGTTTTTTAGTTGAACGCCGCTGCCGTTAAAATTTTCCTCGGCGCAGGGTTCTATTCAAAAAACAAAATATTTGTTGATTAAATTTATCTAGGCTAATCAAATGAAAAATGTAAACACTTCTTATTTTAAATAATTTAGTTAAATTAACAATATTTATATTATATCAATCAAAAATATTATTAATCGTTTTACAGTGTTGACAAAACAATTAATAATATTTTTCATTTATTAATTTAATAATTAATTTATAATTTTTTACGTAGCTTTTTTTATATCAGTATACATTTCACTTTTCCAGTTTTATTGTTTCTTCTGTTACTACACTGTAATATTTACTCTCTAAATCTGAATTAGTTAAAAATAACTAATTATTAGTAAAATCGTGGCTGAGTTTTTATTTCAGCAATTAGTGAAAAATAACTAATTATTGGTAAAAAAAATGACTAACTGATAGTAAAAAAATAACTAAAAAATAGATAAAATTGGACTAATTGAATTACACGCATAGAAGTTCCCTTACAATATTTGTTAAAAGTGATTGAATATTTTAGCATTTTGTGTTTCAATTTAGGGAAATTGAGGCTTTATATTAAAAGTTAGTATATTTTTATGAAAAGCTCGTGTAAAGCAGATTTTTAAAACATTGAAATTACCATTTCTAAATTTAAAATTACTAATTCTAAGTTTGAAATTTAAGCGTTCTAATCTCTGTTAAAACTATACGAAAAATAGTTGGTGTGGCCAAAAGACGAGAATACCGTTATAAGTTATTAAAACTATATGAAAAATTGAAATTAGGTTTAAAAGGCAGCGCGTTTCATTATTTGGTAAAAGTATATTAAAATAGGGAGGCGTGCGAAAAAAAATGTTTGGAAGGACGAAGCACCAATCAGATCTCTGTTTAACTTTTCTCCCACTCTATAGTGAAGGATAGACGATGTATGCGATGCATATAACTACACAACCACAACGCAGTGGCTCGCCTTGATTGGCTTAACTTATTCTTACACTAACTTAACAGTAATACGCATACATATAAACGCAGAATGACGAAACGCTTGTAACATAATTGACGCTAAAGTTAGAGAAAAGAAACTTCCTTATATACTAAGCAGGCATTTCTAAATGAGTTTGTGAGAAACGAGATTTTGTTTAATAATATTTATTAAAAATATTATTTTTTAAAAGCAATATAAAATATTTTGTATTTTTTACAGGCCAGTTTCTTCATTAAAAATCAATTATAAAATCTCTGTATAATTGTTCATAATTCTTATAAACAGTTTTGTAATTTAAAGTTTTTTTAAATAATTTTTATTTACGTAAAACAGTAAACTGCAGGATTCTAAATATTAATAATTTTGTACTATTTCTCAAGCCAATTTAAAAATTATTAGATTTAAAAAAGGATTTTGATTCATTATTTTACTATTGCGAATTAATATTAAATAAATAGATAAAAATATTTTTTTAGAATAATAATTCTTTTTAAAAATAAATATTTTTTTAAAAACATTTTTTTATTAATAAAAGTTTCTTATATTAAACTTTTAAAAAATTAAAAATATACATTTAGTAATATTAATATAAATATGTCCCTAAATATTTCTTTATTCGGGAGAAGGAGAAAGGAATTATTTTAAATATTATTAGATTAATTATTTATTAAAAATTGTTATAAAGCGAGTTCTTTAAATTTTAAAAATTAAAATCGTTTTTGAAAACGAAAGGTTTCCGCCGGAATTAATAAAAAATTTGCTTCTACAGTCAAAAAAATAAATCTTTGAAAATAATTTTTATATTAAATTAATACTTGATAATAAATTATTTATAATAGTACATGCGATACAAAAAATCTTTCTATCATTCAGAAAATAATTTTAAATTACAATATTTTATTGAGAATTTAAAATAATAAATATTATTAAATTATTATTATTGTTTTGTAAGCTCTGAAAAGCTGTAAACCCTTTAAAGTTATTTAGCGAATACTTATAACTTTTTAAACATTTTATTAAAGATTGGTGGTTAATTAGATTTTAAATAGAATAAACAGACTAAATTTTAGAAATTTAAATTTATTAATAATTTATTTCTACTAAAAACAATGTTTTTAAATGTATAAAAGCTCGATAATATTTATAATTTTTTTATAATATTATAATTATATAAATTTCTTTAAATTATATATCCAGACAAATCAGTTAATTTAGTAAAAATCCAATGATTTGTTTTTAATTGAAGGTAGAAAAGCATATAATTACAATTCGTCATAGAAAATATAATTATCTAAGTATTTATTGAAAATACAAATTTTGAAATTAACGCGCCGGCACGCTGCGTCGTTGCTGTTCGTCAGATTGCTCGACCACCTTCGGCTAGCTTCGACAACTTCCGCGAGAATTGGTATTTTATTTTCATTTTATGTATGAGCCGTTTACGATTTTCGTTCTACTTGAATATAAAGAATATAAATACTCTTTTAACATTTCATTTCAATATTTTCTATACCAATTTATAAAATGATTTAAATAGTAAACCTAATTCGAACTACCAAAAAACAAATAATATATTACGAAACTCGAAAAATTCTTACTACAATTTAACATTTAATGTTTTCATAATAAAATTTTAACTTTTCGAAGCTTTATATTAATTTTTGTTTCGTTAAATGTGAAACAATATTATTTTAATTTCAGATATTCTTAAAAATGATAACGATAATTCATAGCATCCTTAATTTCCCTAAAGTATAACTAAATATAATAAAAATAAACGTCAAAATATTAAATTATGCCACAAGATTTCTTTTTGTGTAGACTAATTTTAGTATTAATACTGAAAGTAGTAAAGTTTTAATATTAATTAAATTTGTAACCAAATATAAAAATTGAATAGATTAAAATTTTGATTAATAAAAGTCTACATGGATGTATACTAAAACTAATTGATATATAATTAAGGTTATATATAAAATTAAATTGTGCTATTAAAAAAAAAAAAAATTGTATTAAGTAAAAATTAAAATTGTTCAATTTTAAGGATAGCTTAAGATAAGTACTAAATATATTATTATTATATATAAAGTTAAACTTTATATTATATATATATCTTTATTGTCTTTGTTCAAAATAAATAATATTTATTGATTTAATCTAACTACAAAGAAAAATATTATGTAAACGTTTTTATTTTCAATGATCCACTTAAATTAACAATATTTATATTATTCAAAAATATTATTAATTGTTTTACAATGTTTAAACACAATTAATAATGTTTTTAATTTACTAATTTAATGATTAATTAATAATTTTTTAATTAACCTTTTCTTCGTTTCAGCATACATTTCACGTTTCCAGTTTTCTTCTTTCTTCTGTAATCTCACTTCACTATTTAGTCTTTGTTCTTTTAGTTTTTTACACATTAATTTATTAATTTATTTTTAGTTTATAAACATAAACTTTTAAAATTCTATTAACCCCAAATTCGCGACGATTTCAAAATATAAACAATTATCATAATGATAAAAAAAAACTGACATTTCACAAAAAAATTTAAAAATCGAACTTGCGTTTTCGTTTTCGGTTTCGTTTTCAAAATTACGTAATAGGACCCCAGGTAGCTACATAGAACGCAGTCCTTTTTATTTATTGGCCTTTTGCAAATATAACCCTTCTGATGTACTTAAATGCATAAAGAGAAAGTGTGGTGGTGTTATTTTCATGTCTAATAGATATATTTCACATTTTCTAATTTCCACACAAGCCCAACAACTACTTTTTGCTGTCCTTGATCGAAGGTATTTTAAGTAAAATTAAAATTATAATTTTAATTAACATTTGAAGACGATTTTCTTTACATAAAAATGAAATTTTTTTTTGTAGAAACTGCCATTTTGTCAAAATAAGCTACAGAGGCAAAAAAAAAAAAATATTTTTACAAATGAAATATTCTTTTTTAAACTTTAAAAGATGTAAAACTGTTGGATAGGGTGAAATGAATATAGAACACAGATTCGGGTAAAACACATCTATATTCAGTAAAAGGGACATATTGACTCTTCTAGAGACTACACATATCTCTAAGTAACTTTTAATGTAATTCAAAAACGTAATTTACGTTACTTAAGTAACTTGTTACTTTCTTGAACCCAATAACGTTACTAGTAACAAGTTACCTTTTTGATTAAGTAACGTAGCTGTAACTAGTTATTTTTTAAACAGTAACTTACCCAACAGTAACACACACACACACACACAGACACCACCGCACATTTTATTCTGAAGGAATAACGATTTGCGTTTTACTTTTAATTTATAAAAAATATGCACATACTTAAACGAATCGAAGTAAGTGATTTATAAATAAAAGTAATAATATTACATTCGGTGTCGTATTTTCTTTACATTTTCTAACAGTGTTTAATTTTATTAAAATTAAGAATGTGAATAATCAGAAATGACATTTTGCCTAAATTTTTCAACCTTTTAAGCATCGTTTAGAGGGATAGTGAACTTGCACACAAACAAAATTCTCACCACACAAACACTTCTAAGAACATGTATATTTTTATTAAGACATCTAACTTCTTTTGGTCCTTAAATAATAATGTTGTAGGCATTGAAAATACCTTTTTAAGGTGATATTATATTTCAAAAATATCCATCCTATTAAAAACTTTGAATGAATTACAAAACTATATTCAACCTGCAAACAATTATTAACTTAATAGTAAAATCAACATTGACCCTACCTAGACAGCACCAAAATTTCCAGGAAGTTTCCTGGGCGTTACTCGTGGGAAGGTGGGTATTTAAATGCATAATTTTATAAAGGTTTCAAAAATGAATAAGTAATGAAATGATTATTATTGCTTAAATAGTATATAGATGTTCCGGTTTTAGACACAGGTCCAGTTTTTTCAATTTTTTAAGCATTTTTTATTCTAGACTGGAAAAAATGTCATTGAATCAAGCAAATTTTATTTACTCTAAGTATATTGTCAGCTTGAATAGGGACAAGTCAATTATGATATTGATGGTTCAAGAAAAAGATGGTCTTGCTATAGTATGATTGTGCGGAACGCATATGTTCTTGAACAAGAAAATATAGGACCAAGTTGACAATTTGACAAGCTTGTAAGAAACGTAAAAAATATTGACTAGAGAAAATATTATCTCAATACGAGAACATATTTGTTTGATCTAAAATTATCTTTTTTTTTAATTCCAACAATATTTTCTTCTTTTAATAATTTCCTGACTCCCCCCTTCCTTCCCTCATATCCCTTTTATTCTCTTTATCATTATATTTGCATTTTATCATATCCCTTAGGGGCCATTCATTAATTACGTAAGCATCTCGGGGGGGGGGGGGGGGTTTAAAAAATTTCTACATATGCTTACGTCGGGGGGAGTGGGATGTAAAAGTAAATCTTACGTAAGATTTAACTATGTATGGAAATTCACCTAGAAGCACGATATAAAGTTAAGGTGAATTTACACACCTTAACTTATTTAAAGCGGTCTATTTGGCGGTTGACGACCAACAGATTCTGCAATAGAGTAAGAAAGACAGACAGTATATGTGTCTCTTTTACTCCAATGTAATTTCTGTCGGTCAACGACCCACCAACAGAGCTTGGTTTGTGCTTTAGCCGTCACTTTTGGCCAAAAGAAAATTGACTGTAATCGTAATTAAATGTGATTACGGATAAGGAATAAAAATTAAATTATTACTTAAACAATCTTTAAACAAATTAATAGTGTTAACTACCAACATTTTTTACATTAAAGTGCGTTCAAAGTTATTATTCTGCAACCTGACGATTCTAACCTATAAGTTGCACGTGTTTCCTATTAAATCATGCCTCCCAAGATAGTTCCTAAAAGTTCTAAAAATGTTCCTTCTAAAGATGACAGTATTTGTACGGGATGTGGAAGGCCTGCAGTGACAAGTGTTGTTTTTTGCCCTGTGTGCAAGTCCATCTATCATGCTAGCTGTGCTAATCGTACGGCTGTTTTGGATAATGGAGGTTATTCTAAGTGTTGTCAGCGTTCACGTGCTTCCAAGAACTCTACGATTCTTGCTATTAATTCTGGATCCCTATCCGATGCTAATGTAATCGATCGCAACCAGCCTAGCACTAGTTCGAGTACTTCGAATCCACAACTTGCGAATTCATATGTAAACACAGCTGTTGTTTCTCAAGAAGATCTCCAGTCCCCTGGATTGTCTAACTTCGTTGATATAAGGAAGATAATTGATGATTCTTTGGCTTAACATCTTCATAACATCTCTAACATGATTTTATCATTTACAACTACCTTGTCAAAAAAAAACTGGATGCTGTACTCACCAGAATTGAGACAGCTGAAAATCAACTGAATTCTATCTCGAATAGAGTTTCTATTGCAGAGGACAATATAAATGTTATTAAATCTGATATTGCTAAGTTAAAAATTAATAGTGTTAATGCACGTCACTATTTTGCGGAAGTGGAGAAGAGAATAAAAAAAAGAAACAATATTATACTTTTTGGAATTCCGGAACATATGAATTCAACCGACGCCCCTGAGCCTGATGTGTCTGTCCATGTGAGACGTCTTGTATGTGGTATACCACCTGACCTGCTCATGAATACAAAAATGAGAAGAATCGGTTCTATTTTAATTTTACAAACACGACAGAAGCCACGCCCAGTACGGATTACATTCGACAATCAATAGCGGGCACGTGCTTTCCATCGAGAATTTGTTCTTATGAAAAAAAAGCTCCAAGGACTCGGAACTTCATGAGTGCTGGATAACATTTGTCAAGACTAGGGAACAGTTAAAAGAATTGGAGGAGCTGAAACAAGAGCTGAGTCGTCGTCTTCGCAGTGGAGAGGTGGGAATAAAGATCGCTCATCGTTACTACGGCCCTGTCATAGTTCAGTCTACTCCGATGATGACAGATACGGGCACGGTGCGAGTGTGACGGAGAATTGCCTTTTTCCCCCTCTTCTCCGTGTCTCACCTATTTTGACATCCCGAACTCACGTGCTCTAATATTCTCGGCTCTGTACTTCCGAAACGTCAAATCATTGATATTTTGTGCAACACCTTGGATTTTTTATCAAATTAATAATTTTCACAACGCGAGTAGATTCTTGAATTCTTATTTTTAATTGCGGCTGTTGATAAACTTCTGATAATTGATGAGCTCCATACATTATCATGTTTATCAATTATGATTATTTGAGTAGACAACAATTTTAAATTTTATTTTTGACTTTGAAAAAACGAACTTATTTGCTATAATTGTTTATCTTTACTCTATATAAACTGAAATTCATTTAGGCTTTATTTTTGTGATAGACGACTTTAATAATAATTTAGCTTAGTTCATCAACATTCTTAGACTGACATTATATTTTAGACTAATAATAAAGTGGCCTTAAACATGGATTTTAATATATTTGTATCTATCAAATGGATTATTGTTAGCCCGTATATATATGTAAATAAATAAATAAATAATTTATATGATTACGGCTAAGAAATAAATAATAAATTATTCTTGCAAATTTTTTTAAACATATTAATATTGTTAAGTAGCAACTTTGTTCACATTGAACCTACAGATATGCAGTTGTTCCTCATTTTGTAATTAATCGATCTTTGTATGATTATCGACAAAGAATTTAACAATAATAATTTGTTTAAAAAATATTTAAATAATAATTTAATTTTGTATTTCTCTTATATAATTAGTTGAAGATCGATAAATTGCAAAGTTAGGAAAAACATTGCATATTTGTAGATTCTATGTGAAAAAAGTTGGTATTTAACAATAATACTTTATTTAAAAACTTTAAAGTAATAATTTAATTTGTAGGAGAGACCGGGGCTAGTTTAGTTCACTAAATATATTATTTAATTTATTACTAACAAAAACAAAAACTAGGTAAAAATTATGTCCATTTCATGGATATTTCGCTTCCAAGTAAGCAAAATAATTTGCTTGCTCATAAATGAAGCAATAAATTAATAATAATATATTAGTTAATTGGGAAAGTTATTAAAAAAGAAGAATTTTAAATACAAAAAAATGAAAGAATATGAATTATTTTGCGAATTTTTGATCAATTATAAAAGTTTTATATGTCAATTAATTAGTTTTTTGATAAGAAATTTGATTCTCGTATTCATTAAGGGTGTTCCAAAGCTAAGCTAAGCCATGAGAAAGACAGATATATACCAAACGTCAATTTTTATACATAAATTTTTGGCACAACACAATACTTGACATAAAAACGCAACATCAACGAGAAATTGTACATATTTGTAGTTTCTAAATCACTTGGAATTATTTTATTTTATTCCCGAACAAGGCGAAAATGTGTGCTAGAAAATTCGGTTGCAATGAAAGCAGATGATTGAAACAAAGATTGAGTATACTTTGACGTCGCTTTGGAATACTCTCAAGTTGTAAGTTTAGACTGGAAAAAATTTTGTCAAAAAACGGTTTTTTTTTAAGAAAAGAGGTGCTCAAAAAATTTTAATTGGGTATTTTAAAAAATCTCTGTGTCCAAATTTAGATATTTATGAGATTAATAAATCATCCAAATTTTATTGAAATCTGCTGAAGCGTTCTCGAGATATCCTGGCAACAAAAAACGCTATACACACATACATGTGGACATTTGCTTTGGAATGTAAATTTACGCTTTTTAGGTAATTTTAGATAGTCAATTTAGACTATTTTCGGAAAATCGAAAATCTTAACGAACACAAAGATTCCTTTATGAGGAAGCAAAATTCGACAATTTTTTTTTAATTTCTTACTCTTTTAGTTTATTTGGAAATGCTACAATTTTTCAACAATAAATTGTTTAAAGAAATTAAAAATTCATCATAACATTGAAAAAGAACTTTTCATCGGTCCTAGTATAAAATAGTATAGACTCAAGAATTTGAGGTTATGATAAACTGTTTTGCGCATGACAGAAGTCAAGCAGACCCGAGTTTACGCTAAATAATATCTTATTCTTGGATCAAGCATAAGTACGATTTCTTTCAAGACAATCAATGTAAACACATTTTTATTCTTAGCAAAAGAAATCTTCTTTTCTCTGTGAACATTCGTAAAATACAATATTTGTTGATAAACAACAATAACAGTAAAAAATATTTATGAACTTAATTTTTTTTGCTACATACAATTAAATAAAAGTCCGCGCGCATATATTTTTTAAAAAATAAAAATCTTTAAGCAATGTTATTTCGTACTCCTACTAAAGTCAAAAGTTTTTAGGCTTTAATTATAAAATATTTTATTTTAATTAATTAATTGAATCTTTTATTATTTTTTTTATTTATTAAAATTAAATATTTAATAATTAGAACCTAAAATCCTTTGATGTTAGTAGCTTTACAAAATCACAGTATCTCAGATTGAACAATACAACATGGGCTAGAAATGTCGAATTCTTAAATCGTGAGAATGAGATAGAAAAGTGCATATATTTGTGTTATTTTATATATCAAAGTTGTATGAATTAAATTCAAAATAAATTATGATTTTAATTAATACATGAGCGTATCTCAGAAACCTTTAACTTTTCAATAAAAAAAGGCTGGAATTTTTTTTAAGCCCTATATTCAAAATTGACCTAAGTAAAGTTTATATTCCAAACTTCTAAATTTTATTCATGAACAGATAAACAATTTTATCTACACTTAGTTATTATTAATTTACAACTGAAAACATCTTTAACCTATAATAAAGAAAAAATCAACAAGTAGTTGTTTATTAAGATAAGAAATAATTGTCAATTTCCCGCAAATTATAAAATTTGTAGGTATTTCTTTTTTTCACTAATTTTCTGAAAATGATTATTTTTTATTTTCTTTTTAACACTTATTTCTTCTCTCTTTAGTTTTTGTATAGGGGAGTGGGCCTCAAGATGAACATTTCGTATAATATTTCTTTTGAAGGCGATAGCGCCTTATGAAGTGTTTGATGTACATTTGATGAAAAAACCCAGTTTGTTTTTCTTCTATACACATATCACGTTATTCTGTGACTAAAAAAGTTTCGTTACAGTTTTTTCTTAAGTTGGTAAAGTTATTTAAATTTGTGATTTAGGATAAGTCCTTAACGTTATAATATTATTTATTTATCGTATAATAATATTCTAAAATGATTTTACTAATATTGTGTTTGTATACAAATTTTTACAGGGGCTCAAAAAATGGTGTCATGTACCCTAAGATGGACAGACACCAATTTTCGTTGTACTTATTTTCATATTATCGATTATACACTTTCTTCAATTTCAGTTTCACTTTCACTTTTCAGACACCTAATTGAAATTTTTTATTTTTCGCCATGAAATATGATGTTATCGTTTGAGATTTTAATATATATCGATATTTTTCGATATCTTATTACTTTGTGACTGTTAGGCTATTAAATTGAAGTTTTTGGAAATGTCAGTTTTTGATAAATACAGTAAAATGATAAAAATTAGTTTAAGAATTGTTACTCGATGTTTATGTTTTATTTACCACATTTTTCAGAGAGTTTTAAGAAAGTGTCCATCTTGGGGACGGTTCTTTATAAAAACCTAAAGATTTAATTTCATTAAGGGTTTTCGATGTGCCACAAGTTTCTTTCAAAATAGATAAATAAACAAAATGATTATAGTCAAAATGGTTAAAATAGAGGGACAAGTTTTGAGAGTTCATAATTTCTAAAATAATTAAAATTTTCTATTTTCTTTTGTTTAATATTGATCCTTATTTCATTAACTTTTTCATCACTTAAAACATTCAAAACTAGGGTTAGGGACAAGTAGAGTCGTAAAAGTAAAGTCGAATATTTAAAATTTAATAGACCCTTTTTTAAGCAACAAAATATAATATCAATTGAGAGAAGTAACTCATATTATAATTAACATTTTAAAACAAAAATCAATAAAAAATATATCAAAATCATCTAGATATATCCAAGGGACATAAAAGTTAAAGGTTCCTGAGATATGTACATATTTTTTAACAAATAATAAACGAAATTAACAGTTTTTCATACAAATAAAAAATTGAATTGATTAAAAGTGGGATAGCTTAAAATTTCGTTTAAAATTTCCGAAGGGGGCCCAATTTTACTTTCTGCGGGGGGCCTCAAAACCAAGTTACGCCACTGGGTCAAAATTAGCTAAAATCATGCTTATGTAATTAATGAATGGCCCCTTACAGCATGGAATATCTCGTGGATATCTCATTATGATCCCGGGATGGCCCAGGGATGTCCCTGGCATATCCCACGGGATATCTCACAGGACGGAAATTTAGATATCCCAGGGACATCCCAGAGATATCCCACGTGAGATATAGGATTTGCAATATCCCATCGAGATGTCCCAGCAATATCCTAGGGATATCTCACGTGGATATAGCATTTGCAATATCCCATCGAGAAGTCCCAAGGATATTATAACTATAATATTAATTACTTATGACCAAAATGTATCAGAAAATAATTATTAGTAACAAATATTTATATTTTTTGAAGACAATTACTGGATTTGTTCAGCTTTAAAAAAAAAAATCTAACTCCAACTACACGGAAAGAATTAATTTATTAAATTTTATTCAAATAGTCGATGAAACTCAGGACATAGAGACATTTGTATAAAACTTAAACTTGTCGATTACAACGTGCAACACGTCGGTGAAAATTTATAAGATTGACGTTTTAAAAATAAATTTAAACAACTTTTCGTCTTTTCTAGATCGCACACATACCATTTTCTCCCCACCTCATCACTTTCACACATTATATAGACACAGATTTACAGAATTCCTATGTTATTCTAATATAAACGCAAATTTTAATTTATTAATGAAAAATCTCGCAACCGGGTTTCGAAGGCGGGTTATAACGCACGACGATACTTGTGACGGCGCCTTATACCCCTCGGCCATTCAAGAATACGTGACAGTCTTTGGAATTAAATGAGTGACACTTAACGATAGCATTATAGGCGTTGCGTTTCCTCGAATTCTCGACTGCTGAATAAATTTTAAGTGGTAGAGATCAACGTTTGGTACTATTTTGAATGTTTCATAAACAACCTTTGGCTACTTATTAATCAATTTTTCTCACTCTGTTTCTCACTCTGTTTTACTCTGTTTACTACCCGTGTAATATTCTTTGCATCAAGTACTAATGTTTTTCTTTACTGTTTGTAAGAAGCTTCTATATGGGGGATTATTTCTCAAGTGTCACAGGTCCGAAAAGCAAGTTTATTCTATCGGGCTGAAACTTGGACAAAATGTTGTCCTATTGAATAGTAATCAATAAAAAGAAAATCTTGACTATAGAAGAAATATTAAGATTGGGGAAGGGGATGAAATTTTTGATTTTTTTAAAAAACTGTTTACTTTGATAAAATTTTGTTCTTATAATTTAAATTGAAAAAATTCTTGTAATACCAGTTTCGATAGATTTTTTCACGCTCTTTCGATTGGTCATATTGTTTTTTACGAGAAAAAATTTTTTGATCCCTAAAAATGGAAAATAAAAATAAAAATGACTTTTTCTTCAAAAAGGACAATTTTTAATTTTTTTTTTATTTTTTTAAATGAAAGACCTACTTTTTTCCTATAAAAAATCTTTGGAGTAAAATGTTGGATGAGAACTCCTAATCATCGAAAATAAATGTTGAATAGAACCTAACGCCTGTGACGCTCGCTACCACTAGCACACACTTTGGCCAAAAGCACTATTTTTGATAAAAATCAGCCGACAACTCAAAAATGAACCGATTTTAATTTTTTTTTTTAAATACTCAAGAATGTTTGTACTATAACGCTTAACTGCTACAAAGTCAAGATTTTTTTTATAAACTAAAATAAATGTTAATAACTTTTAAAAAATAAAAAATTGATTTTTGAGAAAGTGATTTCCAGATACTTTGATGCAAGAAACTATATAAACTTATATATTTTACACACAAATTTTGTCTAAAATATTTTTAAATGGTTCTAGTTATAACACAACAATTTTTAATTTGTTTAAACAACCTTAGTTTACAAATAAATAACTTCCAAACCTTTCCTACCTTAGACTTCGTTTCTTTTGTAAAACTAATTAATTACTATTGGCCAGAGTTCTAATACAGTTGGAAATAATTTCTAACAATTTTTAAATTGTTTAAACAATCTTAGTTAACAAATAAATTACTTTTAAAGTTTTCTTTATTTAGATCTTGTTTTTTTGTGAAATTAATTAATTACTATTGGTCTAAAATTCTAATACAGTTCAGGTTGTTTATTATCAATTTTTAAATTGTTTAAACAATCTTAGTTAATAAGTAAATTACTTTGAAAGTTTTCTTTACTTAGATTTCGTTTGTTTTGCAAATTTAACTGATAACTTTTGACCTTGATTTATCATAGAGTTTCAGATGTTTAGTAATAATTAATAATTATCTAAGATATTGTTTGAACAATAGAATAATTGTAAGAAAACATCTCAAACTGTATTATAAATCTAGGCCAATACTTAATAATTAAATTTGCATAAGAATCCAAATCTAAGGAAGGAAAACTTTTAAAGTAATTTATTCGTTAACTGAGATATTGTTTAAACAATATAATAATTATTAGTATACATCATAAACTCTATTTTATAAATCTAGGCCAATAGTTATCAGTTAAATTTAAAAAAAAAAACGAAATACAAGTGAGGACAACTTTCCAAGTAATTTATTTGTGAACTAAGATATTGTTTAAACAATATAATAATTATTACTGAACATCTTAAACTCTATGATAAATCAAGGACAAAAGTTATCAGTTAAATTTGCAAAACAAACGAAATCTAAGTAAAGAAAACTTTCAAACCCAAATAGCACCGAAGTTTGCGGGAAGCTAACGGGAAACTAACCGTGATAGGTTCGATAGCTTGCACTGTTAGCTTCCTGTTAGCTTCAGGGAAGCTCTAAATGTCCTCCGTTTTATAGTTTCCGATGTTAGCTTCCAGAAAGCTAAAAATGTAATTTTTCCGAAAGTTAATTTTGGTAACTTTACACAAAATTTCTATGATAAATTAAAAAATCTATTTATATGCGCAGTCGTTTTCTACTGCTTTCTATAGTAGTTAGGGCTGCGCACAACTTTTGAATAGCCTTTCCTACTGGGAAGGTATGCATGTAAAAAAATTTAAACATGTTGAAAAAAAAAAAAATTTTAAATTTTTATTTTTTTTATTTTTCTTTTTATACGAGAAAGTGTTACGCGAACATTGTGCAAAGTTACTAAAAAGACTTTCGGAAAAATTACATTTAACTAAGTTAACTAAGGTTGTTTAAACAAATTAAAAATTGTTGTGTTATAACTAGAACCATTTAAAAATATTTTAGACAAAATTTGTGTGTAAAATATATAAGTTTATATAGTTTCTTGCATCAAAGTATCTGGAAATCACTTTCTCAAAAATCAATTTTTTATTTTTTAAAAGTTATTAACATTTATTTTAGTTTATAAAAAAAATCTTGATTTTGTAGCAGTTAAGGATTATAGTACAAACATTCTTGAGTATTTAAAAAAAAATAATTAAAATCGGTTCATTTTTGAGTTGTCGGCTGATTTTTATCAAAATTAGTGCTTTTGGCCACAGTGTGTGCTAGTGGCAGCGAGCGTCACAGGCGTTAGGTTCTATTCAACATTTATTTTCGATGATTAGGAGTTCTCATCCAACATTTTACTCCAAAGATTTTTTATAGGAAAAAAGTAGGGCTTTCATTTAAAAAAATTTAAAAAAAATTAAAAATTGTCCTTTTTGAAGAAAAAGTCATTTTTATTTTTATTTTCCATTTTTAGGGATCAAAAAATTTTTTCTCGTAAAAAACAATATGACCAATCAAAAGAGCGTGAAAAAATCTATCGAAACTGATATTACAAGAATTTTTTCAATTTAAATTATAAGAACAAAATTTTATCAAAGTAAACAGTTTTTTAAAAAAATCAAAAATTTCATCCCCTCCCCCAATCTTAATATTTCTTCTATAGTCAAGATTTTTTTTTTATTCATTACTATTCAATAGGACAACATTTTGTCCAAGTTTCAGCCCGATAGAATAAACTTGCTTTTCGGACCTGTGACACTTGAGAAATAATCCCCCATATATAGCTATCAGTTGGATATCCTAGGGATGCCCCTAGACTATCCTTCACGGTAAAAAATCTATGAACGTGGATACAAAAAATTATTAATATAATTAAATTAAGAAATTCAACTCACTAGATTGCTCAAATCAATTATTCAGTTTAAACCAATGTTTAATTTGAAATATGCTTATTTGTATTTTTGCTTTCTTAACTAAATTGAATATTATTTATGGTAAATACAGGTTTATTATCTTTAAAGTACAAATGAGCAATTTATAGAAAAGCAATACTCATTCATGAAATAGTCATACTATTTTTCGGTATATATACATCAAATACCTAAAGCAGTGATATTGAATATCAGTGCGTATTCACTTTTAGCTTACTTCACAAACAAGAGAAAAAGCTATAAGTCGATATATGCAATTTTATAATATAACAACATTTAATCCTGATATTTCAAGATTAATTTATTTCTACTATTGTTGGTTACAATAATTTTTGTCCATCCAATGTTTTTTTAATGTCGTCACGTAATTTAGTCGGTTTAGTCTATAGCTGTCTATAGCAGACGTCGCGTGGGAGCAGTATATTAATTGCTAAATTTCTTTTTATTTATACAAGTCTATTATGATTTGATTTATAATATTCTTACTTTGTTTATTGTTTGTACATTATCAGAGGAAAAATGTGTGATGCATTTGTAAAACCTATTTGAATTAAATGGAATTCGGAGAAATACATAGGTAACCTCTTTTAAATCGATCATTTTTCTTGATTTTTAAAAATATAATTTATAACTTTCGATTTGAGGGTTGTTGTTGCTCCTAAAACCGTAAATGAATTGATCTAGCACAGTGTTAAGAATCTTTCTCTACTTTCCTAAAAACGTTGATTCGTTGTCATGAGTGCAAAAAAAAGTTCCAATTTGTCAGACGGTATAATAAGTACATCTCTGACGAAAATAGTATATATATATATATATATATATAATTATATATATTTGTTCAAGTTATATGAAAGTATTAAAATATTTATACTAGAGCACATAATTTATTTAAGAAGTCCAGATGTTAAAAATTTCTGATTTATGTTTGAAATATATATGCCAATCTAACCCCAAAATTTTGAATCCGATTCATAACTGGCAAAATAGAAACAATAAATATTTTATTAATCGGAAATCACTTATTAAAGCAAACTTCTATTCAAAACTATATTCAGAATGTCAATTCGTCAATCAGCATTCTTAAAATTATGACTCTTGTTAAATAGGTTTTTTTTAAGATCTCAAATCTTAGATTTTCATCATAATTATGTATGCATCTTACTTCAGTTATATGTTGATAATAACTATTTCTATGATTTTCAATATCACTATTTCAGACATATCGAATTTATACCCTATTCATAATGCATCTATAATATAGTTAAATATCTTAAGAAATGTCATTTTCACTATTGTAGCAAATTTGGATTATCCATGGCTCCATTCTAGCTATAAGTTTACCTATTACAGTGAATACTTTTAATAATTCATGAGAACTTTTTTTACCGTGTTAATTTGAGTCCCAGGGACATCCTTTGAGCCCCAGGGATATCCTAGAGATATCACGGATTCTGATGAGACATCCCAGAGATATCCCTGGGATATCCTTTTGTTATGAGGGATTTATAACACCTTTATTTTATTTATTTGTCTAAATAAGACTCATTTTACATATATATTTACATTTAATTAACAACTATTACAGCTGAGTAAATAAATTATGAAATAAAATTTTTGGAGTCCAGTAGGATTGAACATGCGACCGCACGCCTTTGAACCTCTACCGAGCTGTCCACTCTGATACGCCAGGCTTGATAACCAAATGGCAAAAACTCCTATTTAAGCTGTAGGTAGCAAGATATTCTTGGATCAAAAAAATTTGTGTTGTGTTGAGTAAAAAATTATTCAAGGCAAATGAATAAAAGTATTTTGTTCAAGGAACAAAAATCCTTAGAACATTATACACATTATTTGACCTTTCCAGGAAATCTCCATGAAAGTTTCCAGGAAGTTACCAAGTTTCCATGCGCGGACATTGCCGTATATCAGGGAAGTTTCCAGGATGTTACCGCGGTAACGACCCACCTTGTCACGGGTAATTTTCAGAAAATTTTCTGGAAATTTTTCCTCTCTAAGGCAATTGGAAGTTCGGATAATTGCGAGTTCTGGTAGTTGAGATTTCGAACACTTGAATTTCGGCTAGTTGCGAGTTCGGTCATTTGGGTTTTGGAGGAAATGCAGGCAACCCTTACTAAAACGTTAAACACGTTATTCTGAAAACTACATTTTAAAAATCGGTGGACACTCTAATAGCTACGTGAATTTTCAATCGACCCGCTTGCTTTTTTAAAAAAAAAGCTTTGAAAAAAAATGTTACTTCTATAAATCATACTTTTAAATTCATGTATACATATAAGTTCATGTATGACTTGTTATTTAAAAGTTATGAAAGTTTCCAAAAGATTGTTATATTACAAAAGGCTCGATGTTTCGAATTTTTGTCTTCATATGACAGGGGAAAGCAGTTGCAGTGCAGTTTTAAACACACCATTAACGCTTGTTTGATAACTGTCACTCTTATTTTATACATATTCCCAGATATATTGCGTCAAGCTTGCCATAATCTTGCCTTGTAATATTAGCAATATAGTCAAGCAAGATTGCGGCAAGCTTGTCGCATGTTTGAAATGTCCCATTTTTGCAATATTGCATCAGAAGATTAAAAATATGATACGATGCGCAGTAGTTGAAACTTAAAAACTGAAGCATTTACGGAAATGCACTAAATTTTTTGACCTGTTTGATATGCGCTCAATGTATTATTTAAAAATAAATCGCTTCCAATAAAAAACAATAATAAGAACATTATAGGCCAATCTTGCGGAAAGTTTGCGGCAGTATTGCTATGTAATCTTGCAAGGTGGGACATTGCAAGCATGATGTAAGGTTGCCGCAATCTTGCACGGCAATATTACTAATATTGCACGGTAAGTTTATGGCAATCTTGCAGCAATATTACATGCTCTCTGGGATTTCTTATACTTTTAAACCTATGAATTATTTTCATTTTTTTAATTTTTGCGAATGAATTACATTGTAGTTCTATAAATTTTTTGTTTTGATACAAAATTTATTTACAGATTTTAAACATTTGTGAGCAGTAAAAAGGGTAAGTCTGGGGGACATGGCCATAGTTTTTTTTAAAGATCCATAAAAATAAACCCAAAACGTTTCTGTATCAATGTTTATATAATGTGATGTGAACAATTGCAAAATTAATTTTTTTTAAAAAATAAGATTAGCCATCTCTCTCGGAGTGTTAGGGTAAGATGGCCATAAACAAAATTAATGGTCAACTTTAAGTTTATTACATGCCTAGTAAAACAGTGAACAAAACACAAAAATAAGTCTTATTTTAAAGGATAGGACTCAAACTCCTGATCAAAAGTCCGTATGAATGTGTGTGTGTTAGGGCTTCAAAAACAAGCTGTTTTTTTAGGAATTTTTTGTGGCCACACATTAAAATAATTAATAACAAATCTTTTTTCACATGAAATATATATATTTCAAGAAAATATTCTGAAATTATAAGAAGTAAATATTAAGAAACACGTGAATGACACAACATTTGCGTGAGCTCCTTAAAAAAAAGTGGTTTCGCCGTGATCACTGTAACTTGAGAACGGTTTTACCGATCGGTTTGAAATTTATACCACTTATTTTATATATAGCTGTCCGGTACTTGAACGAAGGATTTTTTTTTTGACAATTACATTTTTTTTGTAGCCGAAAATGTGAGTTCAGCATTTTGGTTGAAAAACAGTTTTTGACTTTCAACATCCGCCATTTTGCGAAAAACCAAAATTCTTCAAATTCCTTCGTTCAAGTACCGGACAATTATATATAAAATAAGTGGTATAAATTTCAAACCGATCGGTAAAATCGTTAAATATTTGATTTTTTTCTATCGATACTGCAAATATAAATTAAAATCTCTTCATTGTCCTTCAAAAGGAACTATTCAAAGAGCAAAATTTGATAATCAAACTTTTTATCAAACTATTACTCAGGAAGATATAACAAAAAAATCAAGTGGGTAAAAATTTACTTTGGAGTATCAAAATTAGTCTTTACATTAACTCCACATAAATGATGATATAATAATGAAACTTTGCACAAACTTGCATCTCACTATGTAACATAATTTTTATGTAGAGAGGAATTAATTCGACTAATAACATTTTAGTAAACCGCAATGACCAAATCTACCCCTGACCAAACTAGCCCCGGTCTGCCCTACTACTAAAATCTGAAATCGTACACAAAATTTTTTGGAAGTAACCATTACAAAAAATGTTATTGAATTTTAATTTTGTAAAAAATACGTTTTTTAAAAGCAAAATTTTAACCGATAAATTCAATTTAATATTTAAAAATATCATATTCCTTATTTCAAAACAAATCAATTGACCTACATGTGACCGCGCCTGAGAGAACGGTGCTTATGACCAAAATTAACTTTTCGAGTAAAATGCGTTCAAAGTTTTTCAATAAAGTATCCTCGATTTCTGGAAATCTTACATATTAATAATTATTCAGATAGGTATTTCTTATGTAATTTTTTGCACTGAACACGATTTTCGTGATAAAATAAATGTCCAAAGATAGCTGTTATATCAACCAGGTCGCCGATGACGGGTATACCTGGGGGTCATCTCCGAGAGTTCAGGTTTAATTTTTTGCAGATAGTTTAAATGTTCATATTTAAAGTTCAAGGCAATATTCCCGAACTTATAAAGAACCAGGTCGCCAATGACGGGTATACCTGCCCAATGGAAAATTTCTGCACAGTGCCGACATTGACAATCGGCGCAGTAAAGAATCAATGGTTCTGACTACGTTATGTCAACTCTAGGAGGTTAACTTAGCTGCAGTACAGAACAGAGGGCTCTGTTAACGCTTTGCCAATGTCTTGGCCAAAAATTTTGTAGCCTTAATTAATTTCCTTAATATTATAAATAATTGCAAATATGTAAAATGTTTTAAATTTTTATTTATTTAAATTTCAAAAATATTGTTTTTATTGTTACTATAGTTTTATGGAATTTAGATTTTAAAAGTGTTTTTTAAATTTGTTTCTTTAGTAACTTATTTTTAAATAAATAGTTGATTTTTAGGAAATTTTTTACAATTGCTATTATAATCAAGTATGATATATAATTATTTTATTATTACAAAAAATAGATAATTGGTACTCAAAATTTAAAAGATAATTTTAGGTTAAATAATTCCAAGCTTTTTTTGTTTTGACTTGTTTGACAAGTTTTTGTTTATATTTACATCTAAGTACAAAAAGAAGAAATCCAATCTATAATAGAAGTAGTTTTTGGCTGAAATTTCTATAGAATATTTCAATTGACCATCAATCCCGTATGGCATCACACCAGATTTACCTTATTCTTTTAACAAATAAAAAATTGAATGTGTAATTCTCAGGTTATTACAAAGCTTGGGTTATGCACAGTTGATAATATTATGAAAATAAGACTTATTTTAAGAAAATAACACTTCAACAATCAGAAATGTGAACCCATCGTCATTTTTTGAGATTAGTCGAAACAGTACAGCAGGATTTTAAATACTTTTTTCGTCTTCAAGTTTTTGTTTTTGTTTGTCTTTATATACAAAAACAAAGCAAAGTAACTAATAATAATTGATAGTAAGCAGCAAATTCTGTAAAATATTTTAATTGGCCATCTCCCCCTGACTTTCCGGAAATAGGAACAGTGCTGCCCACGATACGATACGATACGGGATTTCAGTAGTATCGTCTCGGTCTCGTCAAATATAATTAGTATAATATATAATATAATATAATTAATAAATGCTTTAGTTAGAGCTTTAGACCACGTGTTATGTGATCAAGGTGATTTCATAATAACTTTTATTGACAATAAGCTATGTCCATCAGGAAATATTCAACAACATTTGTTACATTTAGAAATATTATTTAAAAGAGGCCATCCATAAACTACTTGGACAGTTACTTAGTATTATAAAAAAAATTAAGCCATTTGGTTGAACCAAATCAATATAAATACTAAAAATCTGAAGGTTTAAATTTTGTAGTCTTTGTCTTGTAACGATTTTCTTTTATTCTAGAACTAATCTTTCTAATTCTCTTTAGTTAAAAAAGAAAAAAAACGAAACACTTAAAATAAAAATTTTATCAGTTTGACAAAAAAGTAAATTGCAAAAAAATAAAATATAAATACAAATTAAAATAAAGTAACGAAATTTAATGAATCCTTTTTATATTTTATTGGAACATTTAAAATAATCATTAGCGCAATGGTAACATTAATTTTACGAATTATTCTCCGTCAAGGATTCTGAGAATCTTAATCACAATCACACATTCAAAATTACTCTGCGCAGAGGACGCTTAAACGCCACTATGTGACAAATAATCCAATAAAACTATTTCACAAATAAAAAATACACAAATACGCACACGAGAATTATAATTTTATCGTCATGGTTCCGATATCAAAATCAATAGATATAAATAGATATGTTATAAATATAGCGTCAATAATAAATAACAATAAAAAGATAAGAATTTATTAAACAAAAAGAGATTCGATCTTGCTTATCTAATCTCGCTCAACGTCAAATCAGGCTTTTCTCTAATTAGGATTTCAGATCGTCAAAAATAATATATTGTATAACACGTCACCAAATGCGGCTCTGGTTATGATGAGACGAACAATATTTTAGATATCAATCAGATATTGAGCTTTAGGAGTCCACAAGCATAAACCATCTATGGGGGATCACCTGGTATGTTTGCCGATTCCTCATCCAAACGATCGATTATCTAGCCGATCCTCATCAGATTCTGCTAAGCCCAGGTTGAGAATAAAAAATGAACGAAACCAATTTCACTGACGTCTGATTCAACGGCCACACTTTAGGTTAACAAACAAAATACACCGAAAAAATATATTAAAAAAAAAAAACTATTCCATTTAGAAAATTAATTATGAACAAAAGTACTTGAATAAAATCTACCTGTCCGTGTCCACGGCCGGTACGTGAGAGCGTAGCCAGAGATTGACGTCGATGACGAGGTGCGAAGATCGAATGAAAATTCATTTCCTAATTTTCATCGATACGACGCTCAAACTCATTAGCTATTCTTTCAAATTTGCCCCCACCAAAGCCATGAATCAGAGACACGAGAAAAATATTATTAATGATAAAATTAAATTAACCGAAAATTGACTCGGAACAGGCAAACACATAATGGGGAAGTATTTTGCAATCAATTTCAAATAATATTTATTTTAAATGATCGCCTTATCATCCCCCCTGCCGATGATACAAACAACGTTACGATAGAAGAGGCACACTACTAAAGAAATACATTTCTACAATATCAAACGAAACAAAATTTTTATAAGCTTATTACAAGAAAATTTAGGTGCCATAATTTATACAAAGAGCAAAAATAACAATTGATATAGCTTTCGGCGCATTTCGTTTACAAATCAGAAAAATATACGTATTCAATCAACACTTTCACTTTCTGAAGACAAATAATAACGTTTAAGGTTCGCCTGATTATAAATACCTACGGTTTGACTTGCATCGTTCATCATCGATAATCGAAAGGAATTATTTTTAAAATCTTTAGTGATCAGATATGGCCCGTAATATAAATGGTAGAATTTCCTCGTAACCCTCTTTAGAGCATCGGATTGCTTCGGTACGTAAAGAAGAACGAGATCTCCCTCTTTGAGATTTACTTTCGATTTAGTTTTTTGTTTTGTTATTCGCGATTGATAAGCTTTATTTATTTTTTCTGTTGCCAATAAAATTTTCGCGTCTCTCGATAATTGCGGTGTCTCTGGAAAACTAATGTACGTTAACAATTTGTCACTAGGCTTAATATTAAAATGTAATTCTAGAGGAGAGAAACCCGTGCTCATGTGAGTTGTCACATTCAGAAAAAACTCTATATCATTCAGGTGTTTAGCCCAACGCGTATGCTTGTCTGCGCAAAGAGTTCGGAACAATCTTCCGAGTTCTTTCATGGTCCTTTCAACAGGGTTGCTCTTAGGATGTCGAATTGAGGAATACACGATCTGAATATCCATTCGACCCAAAGTATCCCCCCCATTTTGGTGACGTAAATTGACTACCATGATCTGACAAGATCCGATTAGGTTTTCCCATGTCGGGAATGTACGAATTAATCAACTTCCCTAAAACAACTGTCGTAGTTTCTTTTTTTATTGAATATAATTTTACGAATTTGGAAAACGCATCCAAAACGACAAAAATATATTCAACGCCTCCGATGGATCGCGGCAAAGGGCCATAAAAATCTACGCAAATTAAATCGCCTGGTCCAGATGATTTCACCAAATTATATTGACATTCCATCTTTATATTTACATATTTGACACGCTGACATAAGTCGCAAGACACAACGAAATTCTTAATTTGTTTACTCATACCTTTCCAGTAATAGTATTGGCGCAAATACATGGTTGTTTTATACACCCCAGGGTGTCCTAATTTTGTATGTATACATGTAATCAAATCCAGTGTCAATATCGACGGTATGACCACCTGCCAAAATCCCAAATAATCATCTTTTCTAAATAAAATACCTTCATATAATACATAAAATTCAAATGCTTTACTTTCTTCTATCCTTTTAATAATATTAGAAATATGAGTATCTTGTGACTGAAGGACTGATAGATTTTTTAAGGATCGAGTCAATGAACCCGGATATTCTAATACAAGATCGCTCCTGCTGCTAAGTACATCGATAGATAATGATTTAGATTGAGGCTCCTCGAACTTTCCACAAGGGTTTCGACTAAAAAAATCCGCAATAACGTTATCACTCCATTTGCAATACCTAACCTCGAAATCATATTGTTGGATCAAAAGACTCCACCTAATTAAGCGAGCGCATAGATAAGTAGTAGATTTAAGGAATGTCAACCCCTTATGATCGGTAATTATCTCGAACCTTGACCCCATGAGGAACGTTCGCAGCTTTACAATAGAGTACACGATGGCTAATAATTCTTTTTCAGTCACCGTGTAGTTGACTTCCGCTGAACTTAAACATCTACTCACGAGAGCAATAATTCGAGAATCATCATTTTGATCAGTTTGGTATAAAACACCACTTATCCCCAAATCTGACGCGTCCGTTTGTAATTTATACATTAAATCAGGTATATAGTGAAAAAGTTCTACACAATTCGCGAAGGCAATTTTCATTTCCTCAAATGCTTTATAATGTTTATCAGTCCAATTCCACACTTTTTTCTCTCCCAATATATCGCGAAACGGTTCCAAAAGATTAGAGTGCTTACACGTGAATTGTCGGTAATAAGTGCAAACACCAATAAAAGATTGTAATTCTTTTCGATTTTTAGGCACAGAAAAATTACGAATAACCTCTAATTTATTATTAAGCGGCTTAATCCCCTCGACAGATAATTCATATCCTAAGAATTGAATTTTTTTCTTAAAAAATCTGGACTTTTCTAATTTTAGAGTAAAATTTTTTTCCTGCAATAACGAGACGATTAAACATAGCATTCTGAGATGATCCTCAAAAGATCCAGGAGTTGTCACCAAAAAATCATCCACATACGTATTCAAAAATTTTTCGAATTTATTTCCAAGAGCACATCTTACCGCTCTCATAAACGCAGATCCTGCAGTTTTTAATCCAAACGGAATTCTCCGAAATTGATACATTTTGGAATCGTAAAGGAACGCGGTATATTTACGACTCTCCTCGTGTAAAGGGATCTGCCAATATCCCGCCGCGAGATCTGTGGATGACATGTAGGTGACACCGTAAAATTTTAGTATTAGATTGTAATGATAAGATTTTTGTTAATTGTTGCTCCGAAATTCGCTCGTCAGATGCCAAGATTCTCAGGATCTCTTCGATGAACTTAAACTAGAATTTTCTCAATAATTTGAAAATAACTTAGCCGGTTGGCTATTAAATTTATTTCAAAATTAAATACTAGACTCTGAGCCTGCTGGCTGACATTTATCGTTAATTTTATATATTCTTAATATTCAATACTAATTAAATTTATAAAATTTAACTTAATTGAAATTTAAAAGAGCAGATAGCGTTTTATTCTTAAAATTAGAGGAAGGATTAGCCAGTGACGACACAGAGAAATAAATTTAAATGGTATTTATTTAACAAAATTTGAAATGATTAAAATTTATATAATACCAATTTCGATGAATGGATTTTTAAAATTAAATATATAATTTCTCGACTTAAATATCCTTCTCAGAGTTTCCTTAATTAAAAGCATAGTTCAAGATCCCTCTGGATTCTGTAACATAATTTTAAGGCTTTTCTCTTTATAGATATATTTATTAGTATTAATAAACTAAATAACTAATCTCTTTAAAACCCAAGGCTCGTTACTTAATATCCTATTTTCTATACCACTACCCTTCACCATCCATCTAACCCCTCCAAGGGGATAGATGGGTCTAGGTCTGGTGGTTGTTAAATAGGGGAACCTATATTAACCCCCACCATAACCTTAGAGGAAGTCCAGAGGTCCTTCAGCTGTCACGGGGGAACCCGTAGACAAAGGAAGAATACTACTTCCGTTCTCCACTCCAGAAAGGTGAACCTTTACTAGAGCGAGAACGGCTGGACCACCCTTCACCTCAAAGGTTCCGGATGTTACACCTGAGTTCTGAGGAAGGGGAACCTTCACTCGGCCCTCAGGTGCCCTCGCAGTCTTGCATAGTCTTTTACTCAAGACTACTCAGTGTCACATATGAGATGTGGTGGGGGAACCCACACACTCTCACATGGACCAGCATCTCCTCACAGGTGAACCTGAGAGGCGATTGCCTTTGATTGAGCAGCCTAGAGCAAGACCGAGGTGAACCTCGAGTCTTGTTGACCAGGAGACTAATTTTCTGCATACAGGCGTCGAGTATATCACTACGACGCCCCACCATACTCCTGCGGTGAAAGGGTAGGGAGGCTCGAAAGAGGTACGTACCCATGCCCTGCTCTACGAGCCGAGAGTGGGAGGCTCGATATGCGATGGTGGGAGTCTATACACGACTCGCATCATCACATTTCCCCCCTACTAGAAAGAATGAATTTAATTAAACCATAAAAAAACAAAATAATCCATTAATACTAAAAAAATTTTCCTTTTAAACAAACTCCTAACTTAACAAAAGGAAGAAATATAATTCACAAAAATAAATTTATAACTTTTGGTACCACTTACGCGTTGAAGTTCAGACACTTTTCTAATTTCACCTGTCCGTCTATCCAACCGCAATCCCCATTTGACTCCTTGGTGAGTAACCCGATATCGCTCTACTCCTATGGGAACTTGAATCCACGGTGCATCCGGAATTTTTGCAAATATGTGCGGAAATGTGACATATTTTCCAATTAGTGGCACAAAATCAAAATCTAGTTTTGCACACGGATAAGACTCTCCGAATTCAAGACAAATAGGAACTTCCGGAATAAACTCGTCTTGAACTGTAGGTGTAGGCTCAACGCTGACTTCGAGTACTGGCTCGATGCTGGCTTCGGGTACTGGCTCGATGCTGTCTTCGGGTACTGGCTCGATGCTGGCTTCGGGTACTGGCTCGATGCTGTTTTCGGGTACTGGCTCGATGCTGGCTTCGGGTACTGGCTCGATGCTGTCGTCGGGTACTGGCTCGAAGCTGTCTTCGGGTTCACTGATATCCTCGAATATTTGATTTACAGAGACTTCCGAGACAAATTCACTAATAGGAATTTCCATAATTTCTGGAAGAAAATCCTCGAGCAATTTAATTTCTTTTTCCAGTGTATTTTCGGTAGACATTGAACGAAGTTCATCTTCAGAGATGTTCTTTGAGGGTATCGAATCGACATCATTATCAACTTCATGAAATTCTAAGGAAAACTCCTCGTGGGAATCTGAACAAGGAATAAAACTAGAGTTCAGAGAGCTTTCAGGAGATAAAACTTCAGGAGTGAGGTTCACCTCCTGTCTAGATGCGAGGTTGCCCTTGCCTCGACTTTTAAAACTAGAACTAGATGCAACTTCACTTTGAAGTTGCTCAAGGGGCCTAGAAAGACTTACTTTCTCTAGTAAGTCTTGGTCGCTCTTAACCTCTGAGGTAAGTATTTTTATATCAATACTTCTAGGTGAGGCAAACTTTCCTTTAAAATTTTCATTCTTTTTAAATTTCTTAATTTTTCTTCCATTAATTTCTTCTAAAACCGATTCATTTAAAATAATTGTATTTTTAATTTTAGGCAGAACTCGCGGTGGCGGCAGAGACGAAGAACTTGACGCTGGACCAGTAGAAGATGCAGCTTCCGTAGATTCCACAGGTAAAGAGAACTTCTTTGATTTCTCTTCTTGACAGTTATTAATCTTTTTAATTTTAATTTTACTATTCACATTTCTAAATTTTTCCTGATTTAGAACATTTATTATTTTCAGGGTTTCATCAAACTTTTTCAATGGAACAGCCTGAGAAACACACGATACTGGTTTAATTCCAGACGAAACTTCAAAACTCGGAAGTTTAGCGCGCGGCGTTACAACTTTAGTGAAACTTTTAACTCTCACTGTATTTGTATCTACGACACAATTTTCATTAATATTATTAATATTAATATTGTTATTTAAAACATCTGTTTCTTTAATATCACTTAGGACCGGATTATTGTTCACTTTTGTCGTATCCGTACACTTTATAACTTTTTTAAACATATTATCACAATTATTTAAATTGTTATTTATTTTATTTGATAATTGTTCCACACGCGAGAGTTGTTTTTCAAAAAGTTTATTAAAAGCTTCACTATCAAAGGTTTCTTCCATTGTATATACTTATAGGCACTGTATATCAAAAATAACTAGGTTGAGCAGAGGACACGATTGAAATGAAATCAAAAATGGAAATAAATTCAAATTAATCGAAACATTAGCGAGGAATTCGGGGGTAAACACTTAGAGTGGGCTAGAGTAGGGAGTCTTATCTCCTACTCCTGTTGACAACTGGTAAAGGGCTTCAAGTCTTTCAGATGCACGTGTTGATAATTTTTTCCTTTCTCGTCAATTAAATCAAATATAACTCGCGAAATTTTCTTTTTCACAATTAATGGTCCACAAAATTTTTCCATTAATTTACTATTTTGCTTTTTAACTTTATTCGATAAATTAAAGTTTCTTTTTAGCACTTTTTCTCCCAGATTTGGACACCATTGACGTTTTCGAAGATTATAATGTTTTTGCTGATTCTGGAAATTTTTAGCTAAATTTGCACGCACCAATTCCAAAGCTTCTGAAATTTTATTTAATCTTGTATTCACATTTGAAGGACTAGAATTCAAACGAATATCCGGAAAACCTGGAGGCAGAAATTCACGACCAGAGTTTAAATACGCTGGTGTAAAGCCGGTTGCAGTGTGTCGGGCGGTGTTATATGCGAATTGAAGTTCGGTCAGATTTTTATCCCAATTATTTTCTCCTTTATTCAGATATTGACGTAGCATGGTTTTAATTACTTTATTAACCCTTTCCACAGGATTACACTGAGGCGAGTACGGTGGAGTTTTCCTGTGTTGAATTCCAAAATCTGATAAAAAATCTGAGAAAAGTTGAGAAGTAAATTGACGACCATTATCTGAAACAATAACTCGAGGACATCCGTGCTGCAAAACGATTTTCTCTTTTATAGCTTGAATCACCGTTGTACCCACTTTGTAAATCTGTCTTGTAAAACACAGAGCATCGTGTGACCGGAAGTGGTGCGTGGTAATGGTCCAACAAAGTCAACCGAAACCATTTCCCATGGTGCATCTACTAAAGTTGCATGCATTTGATTTGCTGCAGCTTGTTGGAAAGCTTTATTTTTTTGACAATTTTCACAACTTCTGACGTAATTGGCTCCATCTCGCAACATTCCAGGCCAAAAGAAAAATTGCGTAAGGCGAAAGAGAGTTTTAGCCACTCCTAAATGACCTGCCGTAGGATCATCGTGAATTTTTCTTAGGATTTTACTCCTTTCCCCCTTCCTAATACATAACTTCCATTGTTCATCAAAAGATGAATCATTATAATCCATGGTGTGCAAAACACGGTAAAATAATTTTCCATCCTGGATTTTATAGTCAGGATAGTTTTCCGGTTCCTTTTTAACAGCTCTAAAAATGCGTTGGTACCAAGGACACTTGCTGGTTCCACCTACTAGAGCAACTGGTAACGGAGACCTTGAGAGATAGTCTGGTAAACCATTTTCCACACCTCTGCGATAATGAACCTCAAAATCCCATTGTGACATTTCCATGATCCAGCGAGCTAATCTTCCTGAAGGTGTTTCAATTTTTTCCAGACATTTTAGTGATTGATGATCCGTGATAACGATGAAGTGGTAACCTTCTAAATAGTGTCTCATTTTCCACATGCCCCATTTCACCGCAAGACACTCTAACTCGGTAGCTGAATAATTTTATTCAGCTGGATTTAATGAACGACTGGCGTAAGCAATGATGACTTCTGATGATTCTTTTCCTTGTGTAAGAACCACCCCTAGACCTTCTAAACTAGCATCAGTTTGTAAATAGAAGGTTTTATTCCAATCCGGACATGCTAGTACCGGAGCTTCTGTTAATCTTCGTTTAACTTCCATAAACGCATCTTGCTGAGCCGCTTCCCATTTCCAAACAGCTTCTTTTTTCATTAAACTAGTTAAAGGTGAAATAAGTTGTGAGACATCCTTCACAAAACGCCGATACCACGAGACCATTCCAAGAAACTGACGAAGGTCCTTCATAGTTGAAGGTGGTGGTAAATCTAAAATGGCAGCTACTTTCTCTGGATCCGGATGAAGTCCATTTTCATCGATAACATGACCGAGATATTTCAAACTGGTTCGAGCAAATTGACATTTCTCGAAATTTGGAATCAAATTTGCTTTTCTTAATCTGTCAAAAACTTCCTTAAGAAGTTTTAAATGTTCTTCAAAGGTTTCTGAAGCAATAACAATATCATCCAAGTAAGAAAAAACTCTCGGAGCAAGTTCAGGTGGAATAACTTGATCGATGAGACGCTGGAACGTAGCAGGCGCAGAATGAAGTCCGAATGGCATCACCACAAATTCAAATAATCCCAGTCCTGGCACAGTAAAAGCGGTGAGAGGACTACTGGAATCAGTCAGTTTAACTTGCCAATATCCATTTTTTAAGTCGATGGTCGACAGAAACTTCGCTCCTTTGAGCTGATCAAGAATGCTACTTATCCTTGGAAGCGGATAAGCATCCTTTTTACTCACTTTATTCAATCTTCGAAAATCGATGCAAAATCTCCAGTTTCCATTTTTTTTCTTAACCATCACCACCGGCGAACTCCATGGGCTTTTAGAACGACGAATCACACCTGATTTCAACATCTTTTCAACTTCCTTCTTCATCAGTTCCTGTACTTGTGGATTTCTAGGTTGGTATCTCTGTTTCAGGGGCGTGTTGTTCTCCAAGCGGATCTCGTGTTCCAGCAGCGGCGTACTTCCAGTTATATCCTTGAACCGTGAAGTGTGTTTATCCAAAAATTTTTTAAGCACTTCCTCTTGTTTATTTTTGAGCTTTTTTAATCCTATTGTCGATACCGGAAACACTTCCATTTTAAAATGATGTGGATTTTTTACTAAATCAATATTTTCCACTAAAACGTTCGCCATTTCAGCTAAACATTGTTCTTTATTTAACGAAACACCCGAGGCTATAAGTCTTACCGCTGTATCATAATCTATAAGAGAAGTAAAAGCACCAGTGTCTATTAACGTGACCAAAAGTTCATCACCACATTTCACAGTCACATATATCCGATTTTCTTCGACAGTTGAAGATGAATTTATTCTGCAGTCTCCGGCCTGGTCTCCTCCCTCTTCGGATGACACTGATATTCTCGAGTCCAAATGTCAAGTTTCCCACAAAAAGAACAAAATTTTACAGTTTTCCCATGACAATTGAATTTTCGGTGGCCTCGTTTTCTACACTTCCAGCAATGTGTTTTTGGATCATACGGTGGTTCTACCACGGCAACTTTTTTCGTAGTGACAGTCCTGGCAGTTTTTTCTTCTATTTGTACCTCTCCAAGGGTGGTTGATACTTCCTCCACTCTTTGTAGTAACGAGTTGACGTTTGTTACTTCACTGCGGCGAATATATAGTCTAAATCGCGGTAACATATTTCGGAAAATCAGATCTAACTCTTTTTTTCCGTCATAACCTCCATGACGACGCATCAATGTCCTTATTGTATTGACAAAAGTGCGAAAAGACTCTTGAGCTGTTTGTAATCGTGAAATAATTACAATTTCCAAATTTTTCAATTCAACTTGATCTAGAAAATATTCTCTTAATGATTCGAGCAGTTCTGTGTAAGTAGCGTGTAACCGTTCTCTCTCTAACACACGCAACTCGTTGTGACAATGCGTGCGAGAGAGAAAGGTTATTTGAAATAAACTGACTTACCACAATGGCCGATGAAAAATCTCGACTCGCAAGCCTTACGCTTTCAGCTTGCGAGACTCCCGCGAAGCCCGTTTAAATTTGTAACTGCGCCAGGTAGAAAGTTCCACCCGGGCTCTTCCGAGATTGAGATCCCCTTGCCACGGTACCGGCCGACTAGCACTTACCCCATCTCCACAAACTTGGACGGATCGGTCTCGAGAAAAACCACAAAGTTAACCGGCACTCGTTACTGGCTCACTTCTCAGTACACACTGAGCTCTCCAGGGCCCGGTGCGTGCAACGTTGGTTCATGCGTTTGCCGGTTGGCGGCCCTGGTTTGCTGTTCTGTCCCGTCCGCTGCTGACCACTGGCGGTCACTTTCGGGACTAACTGTCATCTCGCGCCGTCTGCTTGGCCAGATGTCAACAAGGTTCGATCAGCTGGCCAACGATCGCGACTTCGACCGTCCGGATCCTCTACATCGGCCTCTTCGTCGTGGTTCACGTGTCGGGTAGTGTAGTGTTTGTGCCGACCGGCTCGCGGACTGTGCTTTGCGTCGGTGATTTACTAGTACTAGTAAAAGTAGCTATCAATTTTTATATCGTGTTTTCGAGGAACAAAACAGACGATTATATAAAATATCAAGTGTTGATTAATTTACATAAGATCACGTCGATAAACAAATGGTAATTTGTGTTGAGTGCGTACTGAGAGTGTTTCGCGGATTTAGTTCTTTTTACTTTCCGTGTGCCCGGCGATCAGGTGAGGTTAGCTTCGGCGAAATCCTGGAGGTTTGTTTTCCAACGTGTGTTTTCTCGAAAACCACGTTAGAACTCCCCCGGACCTAGTCGAAGCCTACCCGCTCTTGTTTATTCGCGTGACTCTAATCCCGGTCTCCTCTCTCCTCCGAATCGAAGGCTCGCTATTGCACTCGGCTCCCTCTGACGAGCAGACGAGTCGTACCACATCATTGCTCCGTCGCTTATCTCACAAGGCTTTGGACTCCCTAACCTGGCTCTGGCTTGACCCTAGCTTAATTCTTAACCCAGACCGTCCTGTCCACTTACCTCTTTGTCACATCTTTGTAAATTTCCCTGACCTCTGAAACTCTACTCGAGTTCTACGCTTACCTAGGAAGGTCCTTGGAACTAAAACTTGACATTTGACTACACTAGGTAGTCTCTGGAGCTAATCACCCCCCCCCCTATTTCTCGGTCGCTAATGGGTGGGTTTAATGATTTTAACTCGATATTTACCTCAAAAATACAAATTTTTGGTTTATTGTGCACCCCCCCGCACACTCACGTGACAGTGAGGGGGGTGACCTCACAAGGAAATACAAATTATAGGGTAGTTATACTCCCAAATAACATAATATTAAAAAAAAAAAAAAAAAGAAAGGAAAAACAAAAGAAAAGAAACTAATTAACCCTTCATTTCTGCTGGGTCCCGGCTGAGCGCCATCTTTCTTTGCCGGGTGATCCTGATGAGGGCCAGCATCGCGCCCAAGAACCGTGACAATGCTGTCATCGTCGTCTGAATCCGTTTCCTCCGAAGATCCAGTCCCTTCGTCTTCGGCAGCGAGCAAGTGGTGAGCGCCCTGGCTTGCTTTTGCCAAGCGTAGCTCCGCCCGGGCTGCCGCTCTTGCTGCCATTGCTCTTCGGCTCTCCTGGACCCCGGACTCTTCTCTCCGATTAGCGACGTTGTTCTGGGACTCTGCTTCTGCTCTCTGGCGGTGGAGCTCGGCCTCTTTCTGAGCAAGTTCTGTCTCCCGACGTCGGAGGGCTAACTCTCCCTCTCGGTATCGGAGCTCTGTTTCCCGGCGAACTAGCTCCTCCTCTCGACGTCTGAGCACACTTGCCCTTTCCGCTTGACGGGCTTCTTCTTCCCGGCGACAGGTGTCAGCCTGACGGCGTCGCCGGTACTCTTCTTGGCGGTCCTCCGCCTCCCGCTCTTTCGCGTCACGCTTTATATGGGTGTTCCTCACCCAGTTCGCGTGTTCCTCCTGGCGTCGGCGTTGTTCCGCCTCGCCCTGCGCCATCAGTTCCTGGCGTCGCTTCCGGTCTTCCGCCTGTCGACGCTGTAGCTGGGCCTGCTCTTCCGCGGCCTTTCGTTCCCGCTCGGCCCTGTCTCTCCGAGCTTCCTCTCTCGCCTGCTCGGCGACTCGTAACCCCTCCTCACGCCTTTTCTCTTAAGGCCGAATGTGCTTCGGGGGCTTGTTCTTTCGGACTCCCTGAGGCTGACCGACTTCTCCCCCTTGGGCTGCGGGTATATTGGGCCGGACGTAGCCAGCTGGTTCCCAGCGCCCGTCATCTGTGTGCGTGGGACGATCCGGATTTTTAGCCCTAGGTGCGTCTCGTGGTCTGGCTCCTTCCTCTGTCTCCATCAATTCTACTCTTTGGAGGGCCCTTTGGAGGTCTTCTATGGCCTGTTGTCTCCTTTGGGTTTTCTCCAGGAGCTCTTGTCTTTCGGCTGTGGGAAAAATGTACCTTTGTTAGGATTTTCTTTACAGGAAATTCTCTCTTTACTAGGCTCTGTGTTTCCCACGTTGGGGGTGACTGGTGGATGGAGTGTTGTCACTTTCATCCCCTTCACCCTCTTCCCCTTCCCTAGGTTCTTGGTCACGATATGGAATAAGGAGTTTGACAGGGAACCTACCTAATCTTCTCCCTTCCGTTGTACCTAATTCGTAGACGGAAGGTCCTACTACCCGGATTACGATGTACGGTCCCTGATTTTTGCCCCCAAAACTACGCGTGATGCCTTTCCTACCTGAGAAAGTGACTTGGCCTTTGCGCATGACCTTATCTCCGACTTGGTAAACCGCGTGACGTCGACGTCGATCATAGTAGCTCTTCTGTTTGTCGAACGCGTTTTCGTGGTTCAAGGTCACGAGATCTTGTAATTCCCTAAGTTTTAACATTCTTTCCTGCTATTCGCTTGGATCTGCCGGAACTGGATCGACAGGCTCTTCGACCTCTCTGCGTAGACTATTGCAAGGGCGTGGCTCTCTAGCGAGATTCAAGTAAGCCGGGCTAACCCCTGTCGTACTATGTACCGCTGTGTTATAGGCAAACCTGAAATCTCTTAAATAGACGTCCCAACGCCTGTGCTATTTCTCTACGTACGCCGAGATCATTGTCTTGAGCACTCTGTTTACTCGCTCTACTGGGTCTGCTTGTGCGTGATACACCGGAGTAAATGAGTGTCGGATACCATACGCTTCCGTAAGCCCTTCGAACGCTTGGTTTACGTATTCGGTTCCGTTGTCTGACACTAGCACTTCCGGTGCGCCCCAGCGAAACAATATTAGATCTTCGAAGGCCTTTATGATCGTTTCAGCATTGGCTTTCCTCATGGGTGTTAACTCGATCCATTTCGTAAAAACATCTTCGATCACCACACAATACTCGTAGCCCAATGTTGTCTTAGGCAACGGGCCCATGACATCAGTCGCGACGACCTGCCAGGGCTGCTGCACTACTCGTCTTCCCATCAAACCAGCTGCCGGTCGTTGGTCAGCTTTTATCCTTTGACAGGTGTCACACGTGCGCACCCACGCTCTCATGTCGCGATACATGCCTGGCCAGTAGTATTGAACTAAGGCTCTTCGATAAGTCTTGTCGATTCCTAGATGTGCGGACTGTGGATCTAGGTGGGCCTCTTGAAAGACATCTGGTCTTCTTTCAGTCGGGACCACCAACTTCCACGCATCTAGGTCCTCCATTACCGAGTCAATTAGGGGATTGGGCGAATAGCGATAAAGCATACCGTCGGACACTTTCCAGCCATGAAACTTTTGGGGGGTTTCCAATACTTCTTGTCTGCGTCGGCTGTACCAATCATCTTCCACAGGGTCTAAGGCAGCTATTGGGATGGCCATTTCCTCCTCATACATCCGTGAAAGGGCATCCGGAACTAGATGTTCGGAACCTTTCCGGTGGATGACTTCAAAGTCATACTCGAGGAGGTCTAGGGCCCATCTGGCCAGTCGACCGGTAGGATTGTGAAGATTGTGTAACCAGCGCAGCGAACTGTGGTCAGTGATGACCGTAAAGTGGAAACCCTCCAAGTAATGACGAAATTTTCGCACAGCCCATATCACCGCTAGGCATTCTTTTTCGGTAACGGAATATTTCCTCTCGGCTTCCGTCATCGTCCTACTCGCGTAAGCAATTACTTTGTTTCGTCCGTCTTGCTTCTGAGTGAGGACCGCTCCGACGCCGAAGTCACTCGCGTCCGTGTGAAGATCGAACGGAATTTCGAAATCGGGATAAGTTAGAATCGGCGATGTCGTGACTAACTTTTTTAGTTGTTCGAACGCATCTTGCTGGCGATTTTCCCATTTCCAGGCAACGTTTGTTCAGAGCAACGCATTGAGAGGTTCGGCTACCGTTGCAAGCTGTGGTATAAAGTGACGATACCACGAGATCATGCCTAGGAACCTTCTCAACTGTTTGATCGTGGTCGGGGCCGGATATGACTTCAAGGGCTCAATTTTCTCGGGGTCAACTTTGAGTCCTTCTTCGTTTACGAGAAATCCTAGGTAACGAACGGTTTTTCGGCCGAATTCGCATTTCTTTGGATTTATTGTCAATCCTGCGCCTTGCAATCTTTCTGCGACTCGGTCTATCCACTCTTTGTGTCCCTGGAACGTCTCGTTTACGATTACGATATCGTCAAGATACGCGTAAACGTTCATCTCCATCTCGGGACCTATTAAAGAGTCAACGAGTCGCTGAAACGTAGCTGGTGCCCTAGACAGTCCGAAGGGCATCCGGTTAAACTGGAACAAACCCATCCCTGGGACTGTGAAAGCCGTATACTCCTTGCTGTCTTCTGCCATGGGGATCTGGTGATAGCCCCATTTTAAGTCAAGCGTTGTTATGTACTTCGCGGCTCTCAGTTTTTCGAGGATCATGTCCATCTTGGGGAGGGGGTAGGCGTCCTTTTTGGCCACTTTGTTCAACTTCCGGTAGTCAACGCAGAATCGGTAAGTCGCGTCAGACTTCCTGACCATAACTACCGGGCTGGACCACCCGCTTTTGGACGGCTCTATTATCCCCTCCGCCAACAGTCGTGCTGTCTCTTCTTGCATTGCGGCCAGGACCTTAGGCGACCCCCGATAGTACCTTTGCTTTATCGGCGGGTGTCCTTGGACGTCAATGCTGTGGACAATTCGATCCGTGGCCGGAAGTGATGGTGGGGGTGGCTTAATTACCCGCGACACGAGTTCATCGAGCTCAGCTCGTTCGCCCTCTGTAATTTGCTTAAGCCCGCAGAGGAAACTCGAGTTTAGCGTTTCACCGCTGTTTTCCTTAACCTCTGCCTCCACCCCTGTTTCGGTATAGCGGTGGACCACCTCTGGGTAATCCGACATATACCAAATCCTATTCCGGCCATCGTGTCCTATCCCGAACGTATGGATGAAGTCTATTCCGAGGAATACCTGTTCTCCCATTCCTGGGACGATGTAGACTCTCATCATACGGGATACACGATCTATCTCGATGGGAAGTAAACAACTACCTTGCACTGAGCGTATGGTACCATCGGCGGTGACGACCGATTTGACCTGAGTCTTCTGTATCGTTGCTTGGTACCGCTCAGCTATCGCTAGGCCTATATCTCCCATGACAGTTCGTGAGGCGCCACCATCGATCAAGGCTTGGACATCTGAGGTATTACCGATCCGTGCAGTCGTGAAGACTCGCATGGTAAAACCGTCGTCCTCGTCCGGTGGTTCCAGGACCCTTAATCGTAATGGCGTCTCTTCTTCTGGAGTAACGCTCGCTTCTGGCGCACCACTTGATCGCAGGATTGCCAGAATAACCTGGTTCGTTCTCCATGGATCCGCCCCGTCTTTGCCCTCGATCCTGTCATTGATCACAATAGTGTCTTTGGCTCCTCTTGGCTTCTGAGCCCTAGTTTGATATGACGTGGATGGTTGAGCAACGTTTGGTTGGGACGGAATTTTGTCGCAAAAGGTGTCTGGGTCTGTCCGGTTCTTTACCCCTTCCTCAACGATTGCTCGAGTTACACACGGGTTCTGTACTCGAGCTTCTCCAAGCGGTTCAACCAGCCCTCGTAGAGTCTCTTGACTCGTGTCTTGGTTAGTTGGACTCGCTTGAGCTACGTTTGAGGCATTTGGGTCTGGCTGTTGGGGAAGAGAGGCGACCCTTACTTCTTTCCCCGCTCCTTGTTTCCCGGACACGGATTACACTCTTTTGTCACATCTTTGTAAATTTCCCTGACCTCTGAAACTCTACTCGAGTTCTACGCTTACCTAGGAAGGTCCTTGGAACTAAAACTTGACATTTGACTACACTAGGTAGTCTCTGGAGCTAATCACCCCCCCCCCCCTATTGCTGGGGATTTCGTTTACCCCCGGTTTGTAATAAACTTGCCCAGCCTTACGCTTTCAGCTTGCGAGACTCCCGCGAAGCCCGTTTAAATTTGTAACTGCGCCAGGTAGAAAGTTCCACCCGGGCTCTTCCGAGATTGAGATCCCCTTGCCACGGTACCGGCCGACTAGCTCTTACCCCAGGGCGTACATCTTCTCGTGAACGAGAGAGAGAGAAAGAGATAGACGAACACAATTTGCACTTGCAAAACACTCACGCTTTAATCCAGGTGAACAAAGTAAAACAACACGCGTTAATTTAATCTACTTTAATGAAAATTATTACTAATCAGAAAACACGATTCACAAGAGCAAAATAAAAGGAAAATACACTGTGCACCTTGGCTCAGCACAGACGCGACCGCGCACAACAATGCTTTCAAGCCTCCAATTTCGGGGTTACGAAGAGGGACTAACCTTGGAGCCGTCGTAGAACCTCACGTGCTCCGGACATGCCTCGTTGTTCGCTTCTAGCTGCGGCAACTCCACAAACTTGGACGGATCGGTCTCGAGAAAAACCACAAAGTTAACCGGCACTCGTTACTGGCTCACTTCTCAGTACACACTGAGCTCTCCAGGGCCCGGCGCGTGCAACGTTTATTCATGCGTTTGCCGGTTGGCGGCCCTGGTTTGCTGTTCTGTCCCGTCTGCTGCTGACCACTGGCGGTCACTTTCGGGACTAACTGTCATCTCGCGCCGTCTGCTTGGCCAGATGTCAACAAGGTTCGATCAGCTGGCCAACGATCGCGACTTCGACCGTCCGGATCCTCTACATCGGCCTCTTCGTCGTGGTTCACGTGTCGGGTAGTGTAGTGTTTGTGCCGACCGGCTCGCGGACTGTGCTTTGCGTCGGTGATTTACTAGTACTAGTGAAAGTAGCTATCAATTTTTATATCGTGTTTTCGAGGAACAAAACAGACGATTATATAAAATATCAAGTGTTGATTAATTTACATAAGATCACGTCGATAAACAAATGGTAATTTGTGTTGAGTGCGTACTGAGAGTGTTTCGCGGATTTAGTTTTTTTTACTTTCCGTGTGCCCGGCGATCAGGTGAGGTTAGCTTCGGCGAAATCCCGGAGGTTTGTTTTCCAACGTGTGTTTTCTCGAAAACCACGTTACAAGCGATACTTCTTACTTCGTTTCTGTACCACAGTAATGCATCACCTTTCAGAAGCTCTGGAAAGCCACGAAACATCTGCTCGTCAGTAAACTGATATGCTGTCTGAAGCTCATTCACTCTTTCTAAAAAGCTATATGGATCCCTTCCGTCGAAATGACATCCCCATTTCCTCATTTGTTCCATCACCTGGATTCCAAAACTTGGCATAGGAGTGGACTAAATTAACCTCCTTCCCTGCAATATTGGTGTTACGTGTATTGGCAATTCTCTCTGTGTATTCCTGTCCGTGCGATGCTCTCCCCCTACTCCGCTGCCTTCACCCTCTCTCTGGTCACCATCTCCATCTCGGTCTTCTCCTGCGTCTATGTTTCTTCTTTCTTCGTCGTGCCTGGACTCTTCTCGAAGTTGATCCTCTTCATCTTTACTAATATCAATTTCTTCTTTATAATCAACAGGATCAGGATTCGCTTCAAAAAGCTCTGGATGAGTTTTAGCGTAACTAACTAATTGTTGTCTCAATTGCACTACAGGTCCCGTTGTGTCTATATTCACACTTGTTAAATGTGCGATTAATTCCTCCTTAGTGAGTTTATAAATCCACGAAACTCCCATTTTAATACAATTATTTTATCACTGTTACTAGCACTTTCAGAAATTATGTCCAGCCTGTAAGTGGTACCTTACAATAATGTCTCTAGTTCACTAAGTTTACATAATTTATACTAGTTCTCTCTTAGTAGGAAAAATCCCCACTTTCTTCATGGGTGGGGTGTTTTCCCACTAAAAACACAATGCGTACTGGTAAGAAAAAAAAAAAAAAAAATTTTCCCACCTTGGTAAAAGGGTAGTGGCAAATTGAAAATTTTCACGAATTCAAAGAGAAGAAAACAAAAAATTCGTTATTCAAATTTTTCTAAATATTCTCATGTATATAAAAAAAAATCAAACATATTTAAATGTAAATTACAACTTGGCCCTGAAAAAAAAAATTATTATTTTTCTTTTTCTCCTCTTTAACTCTATTAAAATACAAAACAACAAAAAAAATATATAAAGATTTACCAATTAAGACTCTATACTCTATATGGTGCTCTAAATCTATTTGGTAACGTAAACATCTGCTGTGTCGTCATCAACTCTGTAATCCTTTCTCCATACTCGTTAACGTACTTTATCGGGACGTGAATATATTCTGCACCGTAAGGTTTCGTTGTGTCCGTCATGGTTAACTTTATTCAACTGACTACTTTTCTCGTGAAATTAATATTTAAAACTAAATTTTCAAAAACCGTTCGGGCGCCATGTAATGATAAGATTTTTGTTAATTGTTGCTCCTAAATTCGCTCGTCAGATGTCCAAGGTTCTCAGGATCTCTTCGATGAACTTAAACTAGAATTTTCTCAATAATTTGAAAATAACTTAGCCGGTTGGCTATTAAATTTATTTCAAAATTAAATACTAGACTCTGAGCCTGCTGGCTGACATTTATCGTTAATTTTATATATTCTTAATATTCAATACTAATTAAATTTATAAAATTTAACTTAATTGAAATTTAAAAGAGCAGATAGCGTTTTATTCTTAAAATTAGAGGAAGGATTAGCCAGTGACGACACAGAGAAATAAATTTAAATGGTATTTATTTAACAAAATTTTAAATGATTAAAATTTATATAATAACAATTTCGGTGAATGGATTTTTAAAATTAAATATATAATTTCTCGACTTAAATATCCTTCTCAGAGTTTCCTTAATTAAAAGCATAGTTCAAGATCCCTCTGGATTCTGTAACATAATTTTAAGGTTTTTCTCTTTATAGATATATTTATTAGTATTAATAAACTAAATAACTAATCTCTTTAAAGCCCAAGGCTCGTTACTTAATATCCTATTTTCTATACCACTACCCTTCACCATCCATCTAACCCCTCCAAGGGGATAGATGGGTCTAGGTCTGGTGGTTGTTAAATAGGGGAACCTATATTAACCCCCACCATAACCTTAGAGGAAGTCCAGAGGTCCTTCAGCTGTCACGGGGGAACCCGTAGACAACGGAAGAATACTACTTCCGTTCTCCACTCCAGAAAGGTGAACCTTTACTAGAGCGAGAACGGCTGGACCACCCTTCACCTCAAAGGTTCCGGATGTTACACCTGAGTTCTGAGGAAGGGGAACCTTCACTCGGCCCTCAGGTGCCCTCGCAGTCTTGCATAGTCTTTTACTCAAGACTACTCAGTGTCACATATGAGATGTGGTGGGGGAACCTTCACACTCTCACATGGACCAGCATCTCCTCACAGGTGAACCTGAGAGGCGATTGCCTTTGATTGAGCAGCCTAGAGCAAGACCGAGGTGAACCTCGAGTCTTGTTGACCAGGAGACTAATTTTCTGCATACAGGCGTCGAGTATATCACTACGACGCCCCACCATACTCCTGCGGTGAAAGGGTAGGGAGGCTCGAGAGAGGTACGTACCCATGCCCTGCTCTACGAGCCGAGAGTGGGAGGCTCGATATGCGATGGTGGGAGTCTATACACGACTCGCATCATCACAAGATCATTTACTAAAGGCGGGGCCTCATGGTCCGGTTCTATAATATCATTAATATAACGGGCGTCTAAACACACTCGAACGTCCCCACTACTTTTACACACAATTCTCAAAGGGCTACAATAAGAGCTATCGCTTCGTTCTATAATTTGAGGTTTTTCCATTTCCGCGATTGCATTATCCACCCTTTCTCGAAAAGCTAACGGCACTGGATATGTTTTTCGAATTATACTCTTATGTGGTTTTATTTTTAAACGATACTCTAATGTATTTGCACTGGCATTTTTTGGCATGAACAACTTTTTAAATTTAGACATTTCACAAATAAATCTTTCCTTTTGAAAATTATCCAAACCCTCTAAATCTGACGCAATTGATTTAATTCCCTCAATAAACTCTGTAACATCATCCGCCCTTCCTTAATTGAGCATGTCATTGAGAATTCAATTCAGAACACCGAAATAATTCTTTTTAATTGTACGAGTCAAAAAAAGGATTCGCTTCTTCTATTGAGCTCTCCTCTATAACCAATGACGGTAATTGCATATTATATTTTAAAGATTTGTCATCCCCCCAAAAATTCAAATTATTACCGTAATTATAAATATCGATATTATTAAAACCATTATCCGCCACATAATTAACTTTTGCATTATCGAATCGAAGGCCAACATTTTGTATATATGTAAAATCACTTTTCTGATCAATACTCGCGTTTTTTATGAAAGAAATCTTGTCAAATCGCACATCCGAATCAGGTATATCATTACCATCGATACTTACAGAAGCCCTTCTATAATTAATTACTGCCCCATTCCCCAAAAACCAATCATTGCCCAAAATTATGGGATTCGATAATTTTGGAATAACTAAAAAATAAGTTGGATAGGTCCGTTGTCCAATATTTATATCGTACATGATTTCCTTTTTAATCACGGTTGGCTTTCGACCAATGGCAGTAAATACCGCCACATTTGAAACAGGCAATTCTATAAATTTTCCATGCATTGACAAATAATTATAAAATTCCTCTGAGATTGCCGTCACCTGGCTGCCCGTATCTGCCAGTGCTAGCACAGGTACCGAAAACAAAGAGACCGTAATTCGAGGACATTCAGGTAAACGGAAACCCTTTAATTCATTTTTTGTTTCTTGATTTTCAAGAACCTCGTCCGCAAAACTTTCAAAATCGTCATAAGAACATGGGCGCGTTGTCTTTAGAGAAAACCCCGCGCCCCTTAGAAGTTTAAATTAACCGCACGAAGAGACATTGATCTCATACTATTCACTGTCACAGATCTTCCTGGAGGGGGAACACTCATATCAGGCAGTGATACCTCAACATTTCTCCGCCCCGCAGCTGCCCTAGAAGAGTGGGGACTCATTTCGACTTGCGAGCTCGACACGAGCACCGATTTCTCCCCACCACGACAACCACACTCAGATCTCTCAGAACCCATTTGAATTTGTCTCATTTGGATTTTGCTATTTTTGTTTTCAAAATTTTCATTCGGTATTTTATTAGAACTATTATTTGGTTTTTTTGAAGAATTAATTTTATCGTTAAACGTTAAATCCAATTGAGCAAGCGTCTGAGAAATCTTATTAAAATTCGAATAATCAATTGCGGACATAATTTCTCGTACACGAATAGGTAACTGCTGAATCACAGTGTAATGCATTTCATAAGATTTAATTTGCGGTTCAAAATATTGAGCTTCTTTAACTTGCCTCAAAAAATATGAATTCAAATTTTCTTTCTGTGAATCAAAACGCTGGGACAACCACTGAGATTTTTATTTGAACGCAAATTGGCACAGAAAAAAATTCTGCTAAAAATTTGTTCTTAAAATCATCATATGACACGAAGGATTCCCTCTGAGACTCGAACCAATCGGCTGATCTACCTTCAAAAATATTATTAAAAAAATCGACAAAATTCTCATTCGTTACATGTTTTAATTTAAAATATTTTTCTAAATCCACGAGGAACTTCTTCGGATTTTGACTTTCATCAAACTTTGGGGACTTAGTGTCAACACTTAAAACTTTAAATCCCTTAAGCAGTGACTGAACCAACCGATCTCCCGCCTCCTCACGCGTTGCAATCACTTGTTGTCTTAATTGTCCCAATTGTTCATTTTGAGTATTATTTAAATTATGTAGTCGCAAAACCTCTGCTTTTAATTGGTCAACTGTCATCGCGTTTAGCATTTCTTCCTGAGTAGCCGATATATTATCAATTTGTGTTTTTCTTCGAGTATTACTAATTACCGAAAGTTTATAATTACGTTTCTTAATTGGCAAGCCTTCTAATAATGATCCTCTCTTTGATCGTGTTTGCCTTTTATAAGTTGATGTCATAAATACAAAACTTAATAAACCGATGTAAACAAAGCAAGTCAAACTCAATCTTTTCGTAAATTTATATAATTTAAAATTTAGGTACAATATAATTTGAAATTAAATGAATTTCTGAAGAAAAAATTTATCTACACATTTATTATTTCCAATAAGAGGCAATTTCTTTCGTGCCTGCCACGTTGAGCGCCAAAATGAAACGATTTTCTTTTATTCTAGAACTAATCTTTCTAATTCTCTTTAGTTAAAAAAGAAAAAAAACGAAACACTTAAAATAAAAATTTTATCAGTTTGACAAAAAAGTAAATTGCAAAAAAATAAAATATAAATACAAGTTAAAATAAAATAACGAAATTTAATGAATCCTTTTTATATTTTATTGGCACATTTAAAATAATCATTAGCGCAATGGTAACATTAATTTTACGAATTATTCTCCGTCAAGGATTCTGAGAATCTTAATCACAATCACACATTCAAAATTACTCTGCTCAGAGGACGCTTAAACGCCACTATGTGACAAATAATCCAATAAAACTATTTCACAAATAAAAAATACACAAATACGCACACGAGAATTATAATTTTATCGTCATGGTTCCGATATCAAAATCAATAGATATAAATAGATATGTTATAAATATAGCGTCAATAATAAATAACAATAAAAAGATAAGAATTTATTAAACAAAAAGAGATTCGATCTTGCTAATCTAATCTCGCCCAACGTCAAATCAGGCTTTTCTCTAATTAGGATTTCAGATCGTCAAAAATAATATATTGTATAATACGTCACCAAATGTGGCTCTGGTTATGATGAGACGAACAATATTTTAGATATCAATCAGATATTGAGCTTTAGGAGTCCACAAGCATAAACCATCTATGGGGGATCACCTGGTATGTTTGCCGATTCCTCATCCAAACGATCGATTATCTAGCCGATCCTCATCAGATTCTGCTAAGCCCAGGTTGAGAATAAAAAATGAACGAAACCAATTTCACTGACGTCTGATTCAACGGCAACACTTTAGGTTAACAAACAAAATACACCGAAAAAATATATTAAAAAAAAAAACTATTCCATTTAGAAAATTAATTATGAACAAAAGTACTTGAATAAAATCTACCTGTCCGTGTCCACGGCCGGCACGTGAGAGCGTAGCCAGAGATTGACGTCGATGACGAGGTGCGAAGATCGAATGAAAATTCATTTCCTAATTTTCATCGATACGACGCTCAAACTCATTAGCTGCTCTTTCAAATTTGCCCCCACCAAAGCCATGAATCAGAGACACGAGAAAAATATTATTAATGATAAAATTAAATTAACCGAAAATTGACTCGGAACAGGCAAACACATAATGGGGAAGTATTTTGCAATCAATTTCAAATAATATTTATTTTAAATGATCGCCTCAGTCTTCTATTTTAGGTTAAAATTACTTTGTGATGTATAATCATATTTAAACATGTTAAAAATATTCTTAACACATTTTTAATACATGTTAGAATAAATTTAAGAGCTTAAAGTTTATTTTTCTCTTATACAATTTATAAATAAAAGAAAAAATGTTGCTTTTATAAATTATCAATGTTAAAAAATTGGGCGAGTTTTTCAAATTCATATATCCGAAGCCTCGTTATTTTAGTAAATAACTGAAATATTTTGAGTATTAACATTATAAAATAATATTTTGCTAAAATATTTTTATGAATAACCGAAAACAATCTTTTAATTCTACCTTATTTCTTATAAAAAGAAGATCTTTTTTTCACCTCCGAAGCTTTTCATCTCCGAAGCCTTTTTCTTAAAGGCACTGAGATTTCTTTTGTTTTTAATGTTTATTTTTAATGTTTCGAAAGAGTTAACTTTTTTCTATTGGAATTAAGTGGAAATTTTGGTACTTTTTTAACATTTTAATCAATTTTACTATTAAACAAATAAAATTAATTAAATATATGTATTTAACTTTTTACAAAAAAAGAATTAAATGTTCATAGAAATAATATCTGAAATATTGTTTTTTGGTTACCTAGCAATTTTTCAGTAAATATTATTTAAACTTGAAATTCTTATAAATTAATTTTGCGAACCAGTATATAAAGTTTTTTAATATCATTTTATGTAATCCTGCAGAAGGAAATTTAAATTATCTGAAAAAAAATTTTTATTTCAAAATTTAAATAAAAAAGGAGTACTTTCAGAAGAATCACCCATATATAACTTTGCATGTAACATTCTTGTCAAAAATGTCATAAATGGGTGAATATAGTGTTATCTCTTTCTCTCTCATATATAACCTCCCCCAAAAATGTTGTCTGGACACGCGCCTGATAAAAGCTGTCATTCAATGTTAACAATTGCTAGATATCAGAAATAAAGTCATGTGATATGGAAAACAGCAAAATTAATATATACCGAAAAAAGCGAATTTTCTGTGTACCTGTACGTCAACGAAAAAATTAAATTTTTAAAAACGGAAGCTACAAAAAAGAAAGCAGGACTTTTGAATCATTCCTTCAAGCGAGCCTTCAAGGTAAGTTTCTTCAGAAAATCACGACGCCACATAACAAAAAATAATGATGTTCTTTATTGACTGTTAGCAAACATAATTTCAAATTTATAAGTATTCTTATTTCATAATTATTAATAATTTTCTACATCTATAGGCTAGTCAAAGAGTAAATAGTTCGAAATATGAAACTTATTTATTTATTTATTATTTATTTATATATTTACAAGTTCCTAGGGCTATATAGCCCTCCAAGGAACCAAGCAAGGTGTACATAAGTTTATAGATCAGCTAACAAGCAATACAATTTTAAAGACATAATATATTATAGTATACATTAATGCAACGCAATTATAATTAAATAACAACCTTTAGCAAAATCTTTTCATAGAATAAGAATAAATGCAAATGAAGAATACAAGTAGAATAAATACATCAAAGTAAAAAATTAAAAATAGAGAAAACTAGAGTTACAAGATTGCCAAGTAAATCAATATATTAATAACATAATGCATTAACTTATATGTATACATTGAATCGAATAAATGTGGATCTTTTCACAAAAATAAATGTATATCTTGTACTAAATTAATGTATAATCATCTATATTTACCAGAAAGTTATCTCAAATTTAGTGGTAATTAACCTAAATAGAAAATTAAAAAACATTATTTTAAATTGAAGCTGCGAAGAAGCATTTCTAATGTGATTAGAAATTTTATTCCACAATCGCGCCCCTCTAATAGCAAAAGTTCATTATTATCATTATATCATAGACTATGCAGCAATATTCGAGTATAGGTAATATTAATGTTTTAACTAGAAGTAATCGTGTTGATATAGGTAGAGAATCTTTGTTCCTGTTTAGTTGTTGGAGAGTCATAAATATTTTTCGCGATATACCAAATACATGCTCTTTCCACGACAGAGTACGATCAAGAGTTAGACCCAGATCCTTAACAGTTTCCTGAAAGGCGATAGGAGAGTCCCCTATTTCGAGGTTTGGGCATGTCAAAAGTGTATCCATTGAAGGAAAACCAGAAGGGCCAAAAATCATTGCCCGAGTTTTTGATGGATTGAGAGCAAGTCCATTGTCACTAGCCCATAGCGCGATAGTGTCAATGTCAGTTTGAACTTGTGAAAGCAACTCAAGCAGTTGAAAAAAACTTGATCATCTAAAAACTTAGATTCAAGTCTTTATTTGTGTTCCGTATAGCAACAATTAAATATTTCAATATTTTTTGAGTTTATAATTAACTGTATTTTTAACTTTTATAATCTTCAATTTTGCCTTTATTTTTGCTCGCCATACCTAGAAAATACAAGCTTCGAAATTGTATGTTTAAGGAATATAGGTGTTTAAGAAATTTATTATGTTTTTCATCTCGTCTTCAATAATTGTCAATTTTGGAATTTATGAAATACAGTTACAGAATCTATTTTGGGTAAACGTACAAGAGATTAAAACTATAAACTGTAGGGTCTTAGCTTGAACCTTAATAAAACTATAGACATTCAGGTATGGGGGATTATTTCTCAAGTGTCACAGGTCCGAAAAGTATCCCCCGTATACTTATATTTTGTCACGACGCCATTAACACTAATGCGAAAAACACCCCTTCTCTATATTACTTGAGTTGAAATGGATATCTAAGAATAACTTTTAAAGAAATTAAAGAACAATACGTTTTAAAATAGCAGAGTTATTTAATTTTAAAATCCTTCCCCGGGTATTGAGTCAGAACTGTAACGGACAATATAATTTCAAATCTTTCAAAAGCACTTAATTACAATTGCATCTACATTACACGAAATGAAAGCTGAGAACTTACCAAAACGGTTCCCCTTTGGAAATAAGGCGTACAATAACTTATATTTAAGTTTATTAGAGAATATTAATTGTGAACTTAACAGGGAGCAGGGTTATGTCAGGACCGTAACGGGACTTCTCCCAACTAAACAACGCTTTTAAAAATAATAAATTTTGTACACACATTTAAAGAATTATTTTCTTAGTCCGTGTGTGATTGTGCACGTTAAACTTTTTAATAAATATCGATTTACAAGAAGGTATATGTGGAAATGTCAGAACTGTAACGGTAAGGACTGTAACGACTGATTTTTTAATTCTCAAACTGCTAAGTCTACTCTAAACTTTAATACTTTTTATTTAACACATCACAATAATTAAAATGTAGGTTATAAGGTCCCTATTTGTAGACACGTACCAATTTGTGCACAACTGAGTTTAAATGTTTTAAATACAAACCAAACAATATAAAAATAATATAAAAAATAAATGTTTTTAATTTTACCTTTTATGTACTTCGACTTGATTCAGTTTTCATGACGCTTGTTCACTTAGAAAACGTAAATTTATAAATAAAAACCTTGACCGTGTCGTTCGTTTTGACAGATCAAGAAAAATATGACAATCGCAATGCATTTTTCATGTATGTTCACAAATTGGTAAAATAACATTATTTCGTTAAAAACCAATAATTTATTATATTTTGATAATAAAATCTTAATCAAAATCATTTTCAATTCCGAAAAGGATTGGCTTCATTTCAATGCAAATAAATATTTTCATAGAAGAATTTAAAACTAATTTTTTCTTTATTTATTTTGGCAAAATTCTAGGTACATAGTGCATTAATAGGGATATTTACCTTATTAAAAGTTATATAATTTAAGCAAAACCAGGAAGTTTAGAATATGTGGGCTGAAAAAATCAAAAGAAAAGAGAAGAACAGAAAAGTAAAAAAAAGAAAAAAGATGAATATTTAAAGAATCTCTGACAAATAAGAAAGGCTAGGAAGGGTATCTTCAAAAACATTTTTAATATTTACTCTTAAAATTTTATAAATAAGTCACAGCAACTTTTTTCCTTTTTCCCATAGTAAAAATATACTAGGTCTATATACATTTTACATTGTTGAAGAATGTGCAGAATTAGCAAAGATTTTAATAACAGAAGAAATAAATAAAATCAATTGGTTTTTGAATTTGGAATCCAAACAATATTTAAAAATAAATATTAATATCAGAAAAATTTAAAAAGGTATCAAATAAAAGGAGAAATTAAAAAAAAACAATTGAAAATGAAGGAAACAATAGATTATAATCTGCATAAAATTTCCTTATTAAAAAACAGTAAAAATATTAAAAAAAACTCGATAATCTTAAATTTTCAATTGTAAAATCAAATTCCAAAAAAAATTCTTAACTTATCTACAGATTTTTATTGATGTGCAATACAATTTTTTTCTCTTAGTTTTTTGAAGTCGAAAGTGAACAGTACCAAAGATTTGACCAGATAATAGTTAAAGGGTGGTTTTTTGTATAAGTCTGAAAAATGAACTACCGTCAAGTGGGGCTATTTTGTGCACGCAAGGTTTTTAATGAATAAAATCTTTATATTCAGTTGTTTAAGTCTGCTGCTTGGTATAAATATTTTCTGATATCGAGACTGCAGAGAGTACTAAATGAAATTACTAATTTCTTTATCAGAAATCAGAAAAAAAATAGTAAAGTCATCAAAATCAAGCTGAAAAATTTCAAAGTTCTTAACATACTGTTCAAATCTCCGGAAGTGTAAAAGTATTTCTAAAGGTATTAATAATACTTGTTGACAATTTAGTTGTAATGACGAATACGTGATGCGCTAACTTTTTATTGTATATTTTAAGAAAAAAGTGTAAAAACCTGAAAAACCAGGATTTGGTGGGTTATTTTGTGCATTCTTTAAAAAGAAAGTTTTTTTCAATAATTTGTTTTGTAGTTAGTAAAAATTACTTTAGAATATCGTTTTGAAACATTTTTGTTTTATTTTAGTAATAAAAGACAAAAAATAAGCATAAAATTTCAGTTTTACACATGGTGCCTTAAAAACCTCAAAAAATTAACATTTATAATTACATGCTTTTCAAGTTAAATTCGAAACTTTTTCTCTTAAAAGAACTTAAAAAGTGTAGGGGTCAAAATTTCCCAAAAAGAACAAAGTTGGTTTGGGGTCTTTCGATTTTCTTGAAAATTGGCATAAGTTTAGTGTTAGGTAAGAGTTATTTGTGGGCCAAAGAGTTTTCAAAAATTTTCAAAATTGTTGAAGTTAGAGAGCTTTGAATTTTGAGATACGACTTTTTTCAAAGCATGATATTTTTTGTAGTTTTTAATGGATTTGCTTCATATTAACAGGATTTATAGATGATTTGTAGCCGTTTGAAACGTAATTTAAAGGTTTTAAATTTTCCAAAAATTTGACAAAAAAAAAGTCAAAAAAAATTTTTAAATTAATTTTTCTTACATTTGGCCGTGAATAACGTTTATGAATAAATTATTTCAAAATTCCTTATCTTTTTCTGCGTCTTTTAAAAAATAAAATTGATGGAGGGTCTGAAACTAACGGAGATATTCAATTTTTAGTGCGGTGGTTCACTGTATGGCGCCACTGCTGACATTAATAGATAGATTTAGATTGATAAATGTCAAGTAAATGATCAAAATATTTTTCTTCCACTAATTTGTTTATAACAAATACAAACATTTTTTAAACAATTAACTCGCTATTAGAATTTGTTCTTAAATCATAAATTCAACATTTTTCGTCATTCCTAATTTAATTATTGCGTTTAATGAAGAATTAAACTGGTTTAAATGAGAATTTTTGTTTTTAATTTTTAACAATAAATAAACAAATGAAAACAACTATTTGTCAAATAACAAAATCAGAGGTGGTATGCATAATTTTATTACCTTTATATGAAAAAAAAATTCTAAATCGGTTAATATTTGTGGGCTTTATTTTAATTTGTCCACGTACGTTTTTTTGCCTCGCGCCGCGGCACAGCGTAATGTCAGCAATGGCGCCATACAGTGAACCGCCGCACTAAAAATTGAATATCTCCGTTAGTTTCAGACCCTCCATCAATTTTATTTTTTAAAAGACGCAGAAAAAGATAAGGAATTTGGAAATAATTTATTCATAAACGTTATTCACGGCCAAATGTAAGAAAAATTAATTTAAAAATTTTTTTTGACGTTTTTTTGGTCAAATTTTTTTAAAAATTAAAACCTTTAAATCACGTTTCAAACGGCTACAAATCATCTATAAATCCTGTAAATATGAAGCAAATCCATTAAAAACTACAAAAAATATCATGCTTTGAAAAAACTCGTATCTCAAAATTCAAAGCTCTCTTACCCAAACCAACTTTGTTCTTTTTGGGAAATTTTGACCCAAATATGAAAAGCAAATTTTAATTTAATTATCACTTAAACATTTCTGAAAATTTTATTTCATAATCTGCGTTGAATTTACATTTATAGTTAACGGGAAGTTATCTTGGATAACTAAAGATGCGGCGGACATTTATATATTAGCAGGAAGTTAGCCTAAAGTTAAACTCGATAAATTTGTTAACTAGCGTCGTTAACTTTCCGTTAACTTGCTGATAATTATGGTGCTGTCTGGGAGTATTTCATGGTTAAGATACCACTTCAAAATATTTTATTAAAAAAGTAATAGAGTTTAAAGTAATGTAAGTAAAGATATAAATAAAATAGAAATTTTCAAAATAAACAAATGTTGAGAGCTATTGGGATCGAGCTCTGGACGCTTGGGTTGGCGGTCCGGTGGCTTGGGAGTCCTAGAATACAGAATGTGGAAAACGAGAAGGAAAATTAAAATCAACAATGACTAACAAGATTTTCAAAATTAAATTGGAATAATTAATTTTAATAATAAAATTTATTTAATTATTATTATGGCTAATGGTAAGAAATTTGAAAACAATAGTTATTTGTGTAACAAGGGCGCATCTGTAGGGGAATCGAGTCGAGACTCCCCTAGATGCGCCCGTGTTCCACACATAATTTTATATAATAACCTTGTGTCAAGAAATCTACTGAACACTGTTTTTAGAGTTTTAGAGATTAAAATGAAGAGAATTCTACTTTTTATTACAGTTTAACCCCACCAGCAATGCCATTCAAGTACGCTTGCTGTTCTAACCCGTGACGCGACAGCTGATGTTTAGGTTGGCAAGCGTGCTTGAATGGCATTGCTGGTGGGGATAACTGTGATTAAAAGTAGGATTCTCCTCCTTTTAATCTCTAGAACTCTAAAAACAGACTTTTTAGTAGAGTTCTTGACGCAAGGTATTATATAAATATGATTTTAAATATATTTTGACTAAAAAGTTATTAACTGAAAATCAAAAATCGTTACAGAAAATTAAAAGTTTGATTTTCAAAGAATATGCAAGACGATACGATACAAGACCGAGACTATAATCTCGGTCTCGTGGGCAGCACTAAGTAGGAATGTGGATAACGATACAGATGCTTTTTTGCTATAACGATATTTAAATTTACAATTTGTTTCAACTCGATGAGATTTTCCTATATACTAGATTGAATTCCAATGTGCTAGCAATTTTTACCATTAACAGGATTCGATTTTAATCCCAATACTCACGCAAGGAAGTTCTAAACATATTACCTTTCGACTCATTTAGAAATTTTTCTGCTTTAAGACCACCATAATAACTCCAGTAGCATAGATACATTTGAAAATGTCTGAAAAAGATAAGACTGTGATTAAAGTGAAATTTTACGTATATATTTTAAAAAGTATACAATCATATAACACTTTGCTTATGGGGGATTAATTCTCAATCATCCCAGTCCAAAACTCCGTATAACATTTACAAACGTTTATGGATTTTAATTGTTTTTTAGTAAATTTTAAAGCATTTTTCATGTACTTTTCAATAGTTACATATTTTTTCAACTAAACTGTGCAAATATAAAATTATGACCACCATAATTGAGGAAGAAAATTTAAAACAAACTAGACGGCGCGCTTGCACTATTGCACAGTGAGGAATTCTTGATTTCCGAAAATTTTTAAAAATATGGAAAATTTAGCACACTAAATATAAAAAATTACGTTTTTTTTAAGCTGTTGACTTAAATAACAAATTCTTAAATTATCTTTTTAAAATCGGTCTCGACAGAGTTCTAGAGAATTTAATTAGCTTTTATTTAAAAAAAAAGTTTGAATCGGTTAATTTATCTTAAAGTCCTTCAGGTGTCAAACATAATATAAAATTTTGATTAATTGCAAATAAACCATTTTTTTAACTTTTTCTGAAATATTTCCTGAATGTCGCAGGAATCTTTTTATTCGGGATGAACATTGCTTCACAAGCGGACATTTTCGTACTTGCACCAATCTTGCCTGAAAAGTCATTTGAATATTCCGAAACTTGAGTGTTTGAGTCAGGCAAGTTTCAGGAAATATTTTTTGCTGTGTGGGTTATATCTGTAGGAGAGGTGGGGGCAAGACGGAGTACCTAAGGTTTGAAGCTCAATAAAACTAAGATTATCGCTTCAAAAAAAAAAAAATTATTATTATAATAATCTTTGGTAATTAAAAACTTCCATGACTAAGTCTTATTTGAAACATCTATTACTTAATTAAATATAAAGTTAAGAATAAGTAAAACAATTCTAATTTTCCATTTCATCAAACGACGGGGTAAGATGCGGTAACCCCTGGGAGCAAGATGGGGTAGTACAAAAATCAATTTGTTATTGACTATAAATTTCTCAAGTAAAGATTGCATCTTCATCTTCGTCATCTACTCAAGAAACAATAATTTTATAACACAGAAATAAACAAGTGGTTATTTGAAATATGTGACCAGGTAAGTTAAAAGGGACCTTACGCCCAAAATCAAGTTTTCGAGAAAAACGTTCCTAAAGTTAACAAATCGATATTGATACTCCTGCACGTTGATATGGCTTGAAAATCGTTACTCGTGGGTTTTTAAGGTCGCTGATTACGAATCTGGCATCAAATTTTCAAAATTCAAAATGGCGGATCCAATATGGCGCCAAAAAATGTAAGTATCAAATACAATCGCTTGAAACATTTTGCATGCTTATCAGATTTACTCGATACATGTTGCCCGGGTGTTTTTGGGGTTGCTGAGTACGAATCTGGCATCAGATTTTCCAAATTCAAAATGGCGGATCTAATATGGCGGACAAAAATTTAAAAATTGTTTGGATTTGCCTAAAATTGATTACTTGGGGGTTTTTAGGGTTTTGAGGAACCCTGACACCGAATATGGCATCCCAAAGAGAAATCGTCGATCAACTTGACGTCACTTTTTCCTATTATAATCACTAATCAACATTTTTAAAAAATTTTACGATTTTTTAAAAGTGTTAATTAATTGTAATAATTAATATTATTATATTTTATTAAATTAATTTACTTGTATATTACATTTTATGAATTTTTATATTAAATTTGAATTTTCAATAATTAAATTTTTAAAAGTTGTAATGAAAAACCTTGAAATAAAAATTTAAAAATGAAAAATTTATAAAATTATCTTAAAAAAACTAATTTTTTATTGAAAAATATTATCGTCAAATTTATGCCAAATCAACGTTAATTTGACTTCAAAAAATGGTCAAAGTATGGGACACTTTGAATTCGAGTAACCAATTTGACAAAAAATCGACGATCACTATCGTTATTCTTTTTTTCGTCAATTCGAGTAATCAATTTTGACAAAAAATTGACGATTACTATCGTTATTCTTTGTTTATTATGGTATAATAAGGTTAGTTTTTCTACTGTTCGCTGTGTTATCAAACGATTTTGGAATAGTGAAGTTTGTGATTATTTTGAGTTTCTGATTATCAGAAAATGTGTTTAGATGATGAATTTAAAAAAATGGAAGAATTGTATTTCAGTGAAAATTGTGAGGATCGTAATGATGAGCATAGTGATACCAACAATACAGACGATGAAGATTCAGATGAAAATTGTACATCAGATACTTTTGACAATTATGAATTGTGTTTTGAAGATGCAGAGGAAGAAAAACAAGTATCGAATTTTTTTGAAGTGCCGTGTTGTAACCAAAATTGCAATTTTGAAATACCTCGAGATATGATCGTGCAATCCAGAAACAGATTCATAAATTGCCTATTTATCGTAAGTTGTTCCTGTTTATGCACGTCTGTGGAGTAAAACGATATAAAGCTTAAATAAGTCACTTCAATGATAATGGAGTTGAGTTACGAATTCATGGTAAAACAAATAAAGTCAGTTATAATCCACTAGCACTGCCACAAGATGAAATTATTAAAATTGTAGAATTTATAAAGTCTACTGCTGATCGTATGGCTTTTCCACTGCCAGGAAGACTTCCAAAATTTAAAGACTACAACGTCATGAAATTACCATCTAGCGAAACGAAGTCATCAATTTATCGAATATATACTTCAGCACTCGGTCCGCAAGAACAAATGACAAGTAATAGAACTTTTCGAAATATCTGGAATAAATATGTACCATTTGTGACTGTTATGAAACCGGCCGACGATCTTTGCGATATTTGTCGAGGTAATTTTAAATTATTTCTACGTTATAATTAATTATTTAAAAAATCAAATGGAGTAACTTTAGACACTGAGGCTAATTTAGATGAACATACAAAATTTTGTTTTTATTATATTAATTTTCCTCTCAATTTATTAAAATATTGAATGTAAATAGAATAATCTAGTTTTATATTTTCATAATTTCAAAAAGCACATTTGTCATTAGAAACAAATTTATGAATGTTCGGAATTATTCTGCATGTCCGAAGCTACTCCTATTGACAGTAAACGATTTTTCAGTTGATAATAAAGTAAAATAAAATTGATTATTTTTTGTACAGAAAACTCATGGTTGATTTCTCAATTGAAAAACTGTCCCGATGAAGTACGCGAACAGAAACTGAATTTATTTGTAGACCATCTCCATAAAGCTAAAAGTCAAAGAACGTATTATCAAGATTTTTGTAAAAATAATGATGAAGCAGCGACGGTAGTATCATTTGATTTTGCGCAAACAGTTCATTACCCTGTCAGTCCACAACAACCAGGAAGCGCTTATTTTAAATCAGCAAGAAAATGCGCAGTATTTTGAATTACAAATGAAAAAGAAAAATTGCAGGTACGTGGTTTTAAATCATTATGAAATCTACTAAAGCTTCATTTGTTCATAAATTCATTTTTATATTTTTTGTCTTTTTCAGTTCAATTATTTGATCGATGAAAAAGACGACATTGGAAAAGGTCCCAACTGTGTTGTTAGCTGCCTTTATCACTATCTTGCTACGTGCAATAATACTGAAAAATTACTTTTATTTAGTGATAACTGCGTGGGACAAAATAAGAATAATTGTGTTTTACAATACCTGATGTGGCAAGTAGCCAAGGGACTACAAAAATCAATATCCTTCAATTTCCTTCTAACTGGCCATACTAAATTCTCACCAAACAGGTTCTTTGGTTTATTTAAATCGAAGTATGCTGTAAGCAATATTGACACACATGAAGATTTAATCAAATGTGTAACAGATTCATCTCCTTCAGGTCACAATAAGCCTGTCTCTGGAGAAAGAATAATTTGGTACGACTGGGTTAACTATTTGAAAAAATTTTACACACCATTGGTTGGAATTACAAGTTTTCATCATTTTTTTATTTCTATGGATGATCTAGAAGCGAAAAATTTTTCAGATAGCGATGAAACAATTAAGTTTCAACTCTTACTACAACCTGTAGATAATCTTATGCCAGAGATTATAACTCCACAAGGATAATCTTTGGAGAGGCAATGGTATTTATTTAATAATATTAGAAATTTAGTTTCTGACATTACAAAAGCTGACGATGTAGCACCATTACCTACAGAAAAGTTAGCTAAAAAATCTGAAGATGATAAAAATGTCAATAATTCAAAATTAGGGAAAAAGAGCAAAACGTCTAAACAAAACAAGGAAAATGCAAAATTAACCAAGTCGCAGCCGAAGTTATACATATAAAAGGCAAAACAAAAGTTAAAAAAATTCTTTCAAACTATTTACTTTTAGTGATGTTGTTTCCGTATTTTTGCATGGTTGTACTTTTCTTTTTAATGTAAAATTCTTTTGAAATATTCTCGTATTTTTCGTTTATTATATTCTCTTAATCTTTTAAATATAAAATAAACAATATGAATATAAATTTGTAGTTTGTTTTATTAAAAAAGAGTCCTTTTATTAAATTAAAAAATTGTTATGCCACATTTCTATTCTGCGCTCTCTAAAATTCCTCCCTTACCATTTTTAAGGTAATCCATTTGATTTTTAAGATTTGTTCGCCATATTGGATCTGCCATTTTGAATTTTGGAAATCTGATGTCATATTTGTAATCAGCGTCCCCAAAAACCCCCATATACTAAGTTTTATAAAAAACCAACAACTTTTTAACTTTAATGGGCGCCATATTGGATCCGCCATTTTGAATTTTGGAAATCTGATGTCAGATTTGTAATCAGCGACCCCGAAAACCCCCAAGTAACAAGTTTCAACCAATTCCAATCAATTTTTATACATTTCTTTTGTACTGGTGTTTCTTTACGTTTTTTTAGTCAATTACCTTCTTCTTTGAAGCGCATTTGGGGGATTATTTCTCAAGTGTCACAGGTCCGAAAAGCAAGTTTATTCTATCGGGCTGAAACTTGGACAAAATGTTGTCCTATTGAATAGTAATGAATAAAAAAAAAATCTTGACTATAGAAGAAATATTAAGATTGGGGGAGGGGATGAAATTTTTGATTTTTTTAAAAAACTGTTTACTTTGATAAAATTTTGTTCTTATAATTTAAATTGAAAAAATTCTTGTAATATCAGTTTCGATAGATTTTTTCACGCTCTTTTGATTGGTCATATTGTTTTTTACGAGAAAAAATTTTTTGATCCCTAAAAATGGAAAATAAAAATAAAAATGACTTTTTCTTCAAAAAGGACAATTTTTAATTTTTTTTAAATTTTTTTAAATGAAAGCCCTACTTTTTTCCTATAAAAAATCTTTGGAGTAAAATGTTGGATGAGAACTCCTAATCATCGAAAATAAATGTTGAATAGAACCTAACGCCTGTGACGCTCGCTGCCACTAGCACACACTGTGGCCAAAAGCACTAATTTTGATAAAAATCAGCCGACAACTCAAAAATGAACCGATTTTAATTATTTTTTTTTAAATACTCAAGAATGTTTGTACTATAATCCTTAACTGCTACAAAATCAAGATTTTTTTTATAAACTAAAATAAATGTTAATAACTTTTAAAAAATAAAAAATTGATTTTTGAGAAAGTGATTTCCAGATACTTTGATGCAAGAAACTATATAAACTTATATATTTTACACACAAATTTTGTCTAAAATATTTTTAAATGGTTCTAGTTATAACACAACAATTTTTAATTTGTTTAAACAACCTTAGTTAACTTAGTTAAATGTAATTTTTCCGAAAGTCTTTTTAGTAACTTTGCACAATGTTCGCGTAACACTTTCTCGTATAAAAAGAAAAATAAAAAAAATAAAAATTTAAAATTTTTTTTTTTTTCAACATGTTTAAATTTTTTTACATGCATACCTTCCCAGTAGGAAAGGCTATTCAAAAGTTGTGCGCAGCCCTAACTACTATAGAAAGCAGTAGAAAACGACTGCGCATATAAATAGATTTTTTAATTTATCATAGAAATTTTGTGTAAAGTTACCAAAATTAACTTTCGGAAAAATTACATTTTTAGCTTTCTGGAAGCTAACATCGGAAACTATAAAACGGAGGACATTTAGAGCTTCCCTGAAGCTAACAGGAAGCTAACAGTGCAAGCTATCGAACCTATCACGGTTAGTTTCCCGTTAGCTTCCCGCAAACTTCGGTGCTATTTGGGTTTGAAAGTTTTCTTTACTTAGATTTCGTTTGTTTTGCAAATTTAACTGATAACTTTTGTCCTTGATTTATCATAGAGTTTAAGATGTTCAGTAATAATTATTATATTGTTTAAACAATATCTTAGTTCACAAATAAATTACTTGGAAAGTTGTCCTCACTTGTATTTCGTTTTTTTTTTTAAATTTAACTGATAACTATTGGCCTAGATTTATAAAATAGAGTTTATGATGTATACTAATAATTATTATATTGTTTAAACAATATCTCAGTTAACGAATAAATTACTTTAAAAGTTTTCCTTCCTTAGATTTGGATTCTTATGCAAATTTAATTATTAAGTATTGGCCTAGATTTATAATACAGTTTGAGATGTTTTCTTACAATTATTCTATTGTTCAAACAATATCTTAGATAATTATTAATTATTACTAAACATCTGAAACTCTATGATAAATCAAGGTCAAAAGTTATCAGTTAAATTTGCAAAACAAACGAAATCTAAGTAAAGAAAACTTTCAAAGTAATTTACTTATTAACTAAGATTGTTTAAACAATTTAAAAATTGATAATAAACAACCTGAACTGTATTAGAATTTTAGACCAATAGTAATTAATTAATTTCACAAAAAAACAAGATCTAAATAAAGAAAACTTTAAAAGTAATTTATTTGTTAACTAAGATTGTTTAAACAATTTAAAAATTGTTAGAAATTATTTCCAACTGTATTAGAACTCTGGCCAATAGTAATTAATTAGTTTTACAAAAGAAACGAAGTCTAAGGTAGGAAAGGTTTGGAAGTTATTTATTTGTAAACTAAGGTTGTTTAAACAAATTAAAAATTGTTGTGTTATAACTAGAACCATTTAAAAATATTTTAGACAAAATTTGTGTGTAAAATATATAAGTTTATATAGTTTCTTGCATCAAAGTATCTGGAAATAACTTTCTCAAAAATCAATTTTTTATTTTTTAAAAGTTATTAACATTTATTTTAGTTTATAAAAAAAATCTTGACTTTGTAGCAGTTAAGCGTTATAGTACAAACATTCTTGAGTATTTAAAAAAAATAATTAAAATCGGTTCATTTTTGAGTTGTCGGCTGATTTTTATCAAAAATAGTGCTTTTGGCCAAAGTGTGTGCTAGTGGTAGCGAGCGTCACAGGCGTTAGGTTCTATTCAACATGTATTTTCGATGATTAGGAGTTCTCATCCAACATTTTACTCCAAAGATTTTTTATAGCAAAAAAGTAGGTCTTTCATTTAAAAAAATAAAAAAAAAATTAAAAATTGTCCTTTTTGAAGAAAAAGTCATTTTTATTTTTATTTTCCATTTTTAGGGATCAAAAAATTTTTTCTCGTAAAAAACAATATGACCAATCGAAAGAGCGTGAAAAAATCTATCGAAACTGGTATTACAAGAATTTTTTCAATTTAAATTATAAGAACAAAATTTTATCAAAGTAAACAGTTTTTTAAAAAAATCAAAAATTTCATCCCCTTCCCCAATCTTAATATTTCTTCTATAGTCAAGATTTTCTTTTTATTGATTACTATTCAATAGGACAACATTTTGTCCAAGTTTCAGCCCGATAGAATAAACTTGCTTTTCGGACCTGTGACACTTGAGAAATAATCCCCCATTTGTAAAAAAACTAATGAAGCTAGAGGTGTGGGGTTTATTGGGTTGAAAAGAGCAGATCTTTTCCTATAAGAATCACGGAAAAAGTGAAAATTGATTTTTTTGACCTAAGGTCCCTTTTAACTTACCAGGTCACATATATTATTTATATAACAAAACGTTAAGAATAGTGTGTAAAATCACCAAAAAGAGTTTTTTACATAAAATAAAAAAAATATTGGCTTTCAGTACCTTATCTTGCCCTCACTTCCTATACCCCGTCTTGACCCCACATACGTAATTTTTTCATTAAAAAATTAATTTCCAAAAATTAAGTTTCGAAACAGAAATAAACAAGGGCTTAACTACAAGTGTAATCATTGTTGAACATGAATAACATTATATGGTATATGAAATGTTGTTATAGACATAACAAACACGTTCTAAATAAAATGCAAAAATGACAAGAAAATCGTCGAAAAAAGTTTTTTTTCATGTACACTGAGAAAATAATCCTCTTGCCAAGCAGCTTTAGAATAAAACAAACAAGATACCGGCGATCACAACTGAATTTCAAGGTTAACAGTAGGGGAGACCGGGGCTATTCGGCTCACTTTTGGTCAGACAGGAAAAAAGTTAGGAAATTATTTTTTAAATCCAAACATGGATATATCATTTAGTAGCCTATCATTTGCACTTTCAAATTTGCAAGGACTTTTTGATTTATCTTTAATAGTTTTACCTCTAGATAATTTTGAATGCAGATATACCAAATTCTCAAACTGCAAATTTGGCAGGTAAATCGGCTCACCCTGTGGGGCAATTCGGCGACTTTTATTTTTTACGAAAAATAAAAAAGTTCAATAACCTTTATTTTGTAAATATGAAAAGTACCTATATTCTTATTATAATTATGCAGTGATGGATCAAGGTCAAAATTTTTGGGAGGGAATTGGGGCCCCTAAAATTAAAGAAAATTCATTAGACCTTACTTTTTTTTATTTTTTTATAAAAAATAAAAAAGTTAGTACACTCATTATTGGTAATTATTAAAAGTAGTCATATTCTTATCATAATTAAGCAGGGGCGGATCAAGACAAAGTATTTTTGGATAAGATGATTAACCGTCGCGTGAGCCCATTTACCCCACCCTGACTTTTGGCACTTTAAAACAAATACAAGTCACATTTGATACATATAAATAAAATAGCATAGGTGTATCGAAAGAGCACACCTGAGAGCATAAAAAAAACTTACCCAAAAAAATTAGGCTCGTAAATTAATGTACTAAAAACGTAAAAGTTTGTAAGTAAAAAGTGTACGCGCGACGCATAAAAACATAATACTCTACCTGACACGAGGCTGAATCAATAGAATTACACTAAATTTCGTTTACCTAACTAAAATGTTGAGACCTATATTCTATAGCGACCTTTCCCTCCTAGATTCTAATTAAGGCGTGAAATCGCTAATGAGCCGAATTACCCGCCGGTTCGGATTGCCCCGCTCTCCCCTAGTCCTTATTCGGCTATAGTAAACAAAGTGCATTGCAGGGGTTATATCAACAACCTCTCTCGGCTACATTTAATCAATAATTGGTTATATTTAGCCAACTTATTTTCTCAATGTAACAAATAAAAAACTCGGATTCATCAATCAGTGACTTGGCCAATCAAAAAATATCTAACGGTGCTATGTTATGCAAAAAATGATCAAGATTGGTTAATTAATTTCTTAATTAAGACAGGCACCCCGTCTTGCCCCCAACCCCGTCTTGTACAAACCACCCCTATACAAATTCTACAACTGCCATATTTTTTGCAACACCTTAATGTTTTATTATTAACTGCATAAATAGTGCTAAAAATTGCACAGCAGATAATTTTTTTTAGAATAGAGGTACGCCCACTATTAGTACGTTTCTTCCTTCTTGTAGGCTCAAAGTATTCGTATCGGGTTATAAAGTAGCGTGAGCTCCGTACAAATTGCGAAAAAAAGGCATAATGCGACGCTCAAATGAAAACACGGATAAGTGGCACTATTCATATCAGCACTATTTTTAGGTTTGACTAGATTACGATATAAGTTTCAATTTTATGATATCATTTTTAACTTACATTTATTCGAGCTGCTTTCAAATGTTTACATTTCAAGACGTTTTCTTTTTTGTGCCTTTTTAACTGATGTTGCAAAGCTGCAAGAAAGGGCAAATCCAAATGTCTGAAAATACAATTATTATAATATTAATTACGACAAATTTTTTTTAAAAGAAAATTTTTAGCGCACACTGTCATCATGTTTGGATATAAAATAAAATAGATTCAAGTGATTTAGAAACAACACACTTGTAAAACAACTTGTTGATTTTGCGTTTTTGTGTTCAATGTGTTTCCTAAAAATTTATGTTGAAAAATTAAGATTCGTTAAATATCGTCTGATTTTATCATGAATTAACTTCTCTCTGCACTGCAAAAACAAGTGTCTTATTAAGAATTGTCTTAATTTTAACCATAAAGAGCGTATTATAATTAACTAATAAAATAACTTAAAATTACCCTAAGACGATTTCTAAATGTCTGATATCTTAAAACAAGGCACCAGTAAAACACCTGTTTTAACAGTGTGGAACACCATTAAATTAACTTAAACAATAGTTCTACAAGTGAATACAGACGAGGTGCATGAATACTCCCCAAATTTTATCTAGACTACATCTTATTTGGCCAAAATCTTATTTAGCCAAAATCTTATTTAGCCTAAATCTTATTTGGCCTTAATCTTATTTGGCCTAAATCTTATCTAGCCTAAATCTTATTTGGCCTAAATTTTATTCAGCCTTAATCATATGTGACTGTCCATGAGAAAACGTGCCTTAGCTCCCAAACGTCAACTTTACAGGGTGAGCGTTTAAAGTTGCAGCAATGCATGGAAGCCAATGTAACGTGTCTACGCTTCTTGGTTAATAACACCAAAATTTCTTTAAAACAACAATTTTTTATTTTTGGAAATGGAAGAGCAAATAAACATCTGTCGGTTGACATTAAAAAATCAAAATTTATTTTTTGGAGCTAAGGCACGTTTTGTCATGGACAGTCACATATTTGGCCTAAATCTTATTTGGCCTTAATCTTATCTAGGCTAAATTTTATTTGGCCTAAAACTTATTTAGCCTGAATCGTATATGACCTAAATCTTATTTATCCTACATCTTATGTAACCTAACTCTTTTTTGGCATAAATCTTATTTGTCCTGTGACGTGGCAAAATTTTGCCAGTCACATTTGTAAAAATGTAATTTGTTTAATAAGAATGAATGATACTAACACTAACAATGGCGCGATATGCGCGCCCTTTTCTTTTACGTATGTACTGGTAAAGACCCTAGGTTAAGAAGAATTGCGTTTCTCTATTTCTCCCCCTCTCCCCCCCTCGCACTCTCTCACTCTCTCTTCCTCCCTTTCTCACACACACACACTCTCTTAAATTGAAAAAACAATAATTTTTTTAAAAATATTAAAAATACCAACCAAAATTAGCAGCAGTTCAAGTAGGTACAACTGAATTGAATCTACATTTTACTGAACATTTACCTCATTATACAAATATACCTCAAATTTAATTTTATTTCTAAATAAAAACAATAGACCACATGCTAGGTCCATCAGCGTTCAAGCGAAACCTTCTATAATTTCTCTCTCTCTCTCTCTCTTAAATTTTACCTAAAACTTTACCTCATTATACCAATATTCTTCAAATTTAAATCTTATTTCTAAATACAAACAATATAAGGCCTAAATCTTATTTGGTCTAAATCTCATTTGGCCTAAATTTTTTTTAAGCCTATATCTTATCTAGACTAAATGTTATTTAGAATAAATGTTATTTAGAATAAATCTTATTTGACTTAAATCTTATCTGCTTTAAATATTATTTAGCCTAAATCTTATTTGGACTTAATTTTATTTAATTTTTTTTTTGCCCAGGATGTGAAAACCTGCTTTCAGGTACCCTGTAGCCGTACTACAGGGTTATGCGGGGGTGGCAATGTTCTGACAACCCGCTAAAAACACACCCTTACTTGGGGCCTGAAAACCACAGCTAGCCCTTGTTAGCTGACGTATCGCCTTCGTTGAGTGGTCTTATACCACATCGCTGCCGCTTATGCGCTTTTCTCCCTTTGAAGGTTGCTCAATGATCCAGACTGTCCGCCAATAATCTTTATCGACGCCGTTGCGCCTCTACCTTCTTTGCCTTTTCAAGAGCTTTCCTGAAGACGGCACACTTTTCCCAACCAGGGACGTGAACCCTTGTCTGGTTCGTCCGCTCCTGCCTCCTTGCACAAAAAGCAGCAAGTGGGTTTCGGACAACATGCAAGAGTGTGGCCAGACTCTTCACACTTAACCCATTAACGCCCATGCTTAGGGAAAAATTTATATAAAAAAAGTGAATACATCAAAGAGGACCGTTGACTGAATAATGGTTTTTAACATTAAAAATTGTTTAAAAAATTATTTGTTTAAACAATTTGTTAGAAACAAATAAAAAAATAATAAAAAATTATAAAAAATAAACAGCGTCAATCGATTAAACGCGAAAAATTACTAAAGGAACATGTATGACGTTTTTTAATTTTTCACTATATTTGTTATAAATAATCGATAAACAATAACAATGACCTTGAACCCATCTTAGCCCATTCTTAGGGAAATATGGATATCAAAAAAGTGACTACGTGAAAGAGGACCGTTTACCAAATAATGATTTTTGACATTAAAAGTTGTTTAAAAATGATTTGTTTAAACAATCTGTTATAAACAATTAGAAGAAAACTAAAAATTATTATATTAAAATAAACAACACCATTTGATCGTACGGGAAAAATTACTAAAGGAACATGTGTAACATTTTTTAAGTTTACACCCAATTTGTTATAAATAATCATTAAACAATAGCAATGACCTTCAACCCATCTCAGTCCATGCTTAGGAAAAAATTTTAAAAAAAGTGAATATGGGAAAGAGGATTACACCAAACAATAAATTTTGACATTAAAAATTGTTTGAAAAATAATTTGTTTATTTGCTTAATTTCCCAAACCATGGGCTGAGGTTCGATTGAAGGTCATTTCTATTGTTTAATGATTATTTATAACAAAGAGAGTGAAAAATTAAAAATGTCACACATTTTTTTTTTGTAATGTTTCGCGTACAATCAATTAGAGCTGTTTATTTTTCAACATTTTCACTATTTTTTTATTTGTTTATAACAAATTGTTTAAACAAATTATTTTTTTAACAAATTTTAATGCCAACAATTATTGTTTGGTCAACGGTCCTCTTTCCCGTAGTCACTTTTTTGATATCCATATTTCCCTAAGAATGTGCTAAGATGGGTTCAAGGTCATTGTAATTGTATATCCATTATTTATAACAAATATAGTAAAAAATTAAAAAATGTTATACATGTTCCTTTAGTAATTTTTTGCGTATAATCGATTGAAGCTGTTTATTTTTTTATAATTTTTATTATTTTTTTATAATAAATTGTTTAAACAAATTATTTTTTGAACAATTTTCGATGTGAAAAATCATTATTTGGTCAACGATCCTCATTGCCATATTCATTTTTTTTAATTAAATTTTTCCATAAGCATGGGCGTTAATGGGTGTAAACATGCGGAGGATCTGTCCACTCCCCTACATTGGGCTTTTCTATGGCTGTAGCCCAAGCATCTGTGGCACCTGGTGACCATAGTTCTTCTTCTATAAGGCAGAACATAAATCCTACCTTCAGTCTGCCAAGGCCTTTGAGCCTCTCTGCTTACTGACGGTCTGTCACAACGACCGCGAGTTTTACACCCCGATTGTTGGGGCCCAGTACCGTCACTTGCCGCTTCTCGTTCGGCGTTTGGAGAACTGCCTCAATGCAGCGACCGCATCCTGCTTTTCTGTTAAATTGTGAAGGTCGCGGATTTCCAGAGTTATCCTCTGGTCCTCCGGTCCCTTGACTTCTCCCATTTACTACTAAGGACTTTACTACGTCCTTTACCTTCTCGGCAAAGGCCTTATGGTCTGAATCTTCTCCTAATTTTAGAATGAGATTCCCAGACTTTGTTTGTCTTGCCTTTACGACCGTGGACTGGCAAGAGCCAGGATCGACATCCATTTTAAGTTTGCCAAGAACAGTTGCGAACGTCTGTCCCTTTCAAACTCTGACCAGCAACCTCTTTTTCTTGGGGCTGCTTGGTACCACCGAGATGCTAGGTACTGTTTCATGCGGTACACCCACAACTTCCGGTTTCACATTCTTTGCCTTATCGGCGAAAAGTTCTCTTCTCTTCTTCTTCCTCCTTTCCACCAGGCTTTTTGGAGGTGACTTTTCCTCCACATCAAGCTTTTTTTTACATTCCAGGACACATTTTTGTGTGTTTTTCGGTCAGTTTTTGTATTTAACAAATTGCCTTTATTATCCATTTTGAATATTTGTGCATAAAACAGATAAAAACGCAATAACAGTGAAAGCAAATTTTGCAGTAAAAAAACGACAACAAAATAAAACAAAGTGGTAATTGTTCATTTTTTTCTCTATTAGGTGTACTTTTGAAGAACGATGGGAGTTTTCATTATTGAATTTATCTTTTACATATTCTTTAACTTATCTGCTTCTTAAGAAGGCTAAAAAAATAGTTTCAGTAGGCTAGAAAGACGTTTTAACATCCCAGATAACCAGCGTACAATTACTGTACACACCATGTACCTTTTCACTATACTAGTACCATACGTGTATAAAGGTACTAATTTTCGAAGTACTGATACTAAATTAGTACAGTGCCAGTATATATGTACATTTTTATTACATTTGTACGACGTACTAGTATCGTACTAGTATTACACTTGTATGTAATGAATAGAAACTTTAATATTTTCACTTAGTACGGCGTACTAAATAAATATGGAGTCGTACCAGAGTCGTACTACTCCGCCATCTTGAAAAATAATTTGTCAGTTTGAGTACTCAGAAAGAGTATAATACCAGTACAGTGCCAGTACGTCATACTGTTGAATAAAAAAGAGTATGCACATACTGGTACTGTACTATTTTAATGCAAGTATCTCAAGATAATTACGCTATACTCGTATAATACTTGTACAATGCGAAGGTACATGGCAAGTACAGAGCCGGTATACCGGGTATTTTGGATTAGTACGCTTGGCTATCTGGGATTTTGCTCCGGCCTGGGGCTAAATGTTAAAAAAAAATGAAAATTTGAAAACGGACAAAACGTGCACTTTTCGTAACATGTTTTTTATTCGCCTTTGAATTTAATGTTTAATTTCAGCCTAGTATTCTTAGTTTCGTCTTGATATTTAATGGGTTCCCTGGCAAGATATAAAATTGTTAATATAAAATTGTTGATATAAAATTTTAATATAAAATTATTAACATAAAATTATTGATATATGCAATTCATTTACTCTTTCTTTAACGGGTTCAAGGGCTCCGCTCTCTTTACAATTTTATTAAAATAACTTTCTTATAAGTACACGGAGCGAAAAATCTTGCCTTTGTAGCATGAAGTCCATCCCTGCCTTTGCAGTATACGCCCCTTCACGTTATTGGAGTAAAAATTTGTGCTATTTTCGTGTGAGTCCACGCTATCTTGCTTTTGTAGTTCGAATTCACTTACTACAAAGAAAGGGGAAAACTTCGTGCTATAAAAGCTAGATTTTTCTCTCCGTCTACACTGAGAGAAGTTTAGCTGAACATCTTAATTGTCCATTGCACAGAAGTCGTATCTAACCTTACGAGCAGAGTTTGTTCTAATGTGATAAAGTTTCTGCCCTTATGTGGGACTACAAATGTTTGTACTACAGAGAGAGAGAGAGAGAGACTGTACTTCGTTTGGCGCTGCTGTCGCTTAAGTTTAATTCTGCGTGTGAACTACAGTAAGGTACAGTATTTGTCCTGCATTTAGCGCAGCTGGTGTACGTGTCCCGTTCCATCTGCCAATTCGGGTTTTATCCCCGTTATCGACCATCCTCTTACATTTTACTATTCTCTCTTTTTCATTCTCTCTTTACACTATCCTCACTATCATCTCTTTTTTCCACTTCTCCATATATTCCTCTTTAGTTATTTACCCCCACACTTTCCTTAATTTATTAACATACCCATGCTCTCCATATGCATACACAATCATATTCTGATAACCTCTCCTGTCTTTTCTCTTACTTTCCATTTTATTCCGTCCACCAAGACACTTTCTCTCCCCAACCTTACTTTACGTCCTTTTCTTCTCTCTGCGCACGCTTTCTCTTCCAAGAACCACCTTATCCTTTTCTTTTTCAATGTTCTATCTTGATCTATTCGTCGCTTGGGAGAAGAACTCTGCCATTTCGATAAAGCTCTGAAAACAAAACCAACTCGCAAGAGATCTGAAAACTGCGCCATTCTAATTAACATTTGAAGAAAGTGCCATTTCGGAATTGACAGATTTTGTTTTTAAATTTAGGTTGGCAACGCGAAAGATTTTTATTAGGTTAAGAATATCTGTATAAAAAAACAAGCTCAGGTGATTTAAAAAATTTAAGAATTAAAATAAATTTACAATAATGTTTTAGTATTGATCACCTGAGCTTGTCTTTTTATACAGATATTCTTAACCTAATAAAAATCTTTCGCGTTGCCAACCTAAATTTAAAAACAAAATCTGTCAATTCCGAAATGGCACTTTCTTCAAATATTAATTAGAATGGCACAGTTTTCAGAGCTCTTGCGAGTTGGTTTTGTTTTCAGAGCTTTATCGAAATGGCAGAGTTTTTATCCCAAGCGACGTATTCTCGTTTCACCACCTATCAACCTTTCCCTTAATTTAATTACTTCATATTTGTCCTTCTCGGGCAGTCCACGATTTGCCGCAAACATTCCCGTTAGCCTGTTTGGCGGCAAAGATTCATTTCCGTACGGACTCCATACTCCCTACCGCTAGTACTCCTTCGCTGGACTCTGCCGCTACACCCTTTACCCCTTCTACTCTACAATGCCCACTGAGACTCACTGTACGTTTAATGTTTAATGACCTTAAGAACTCTGGCACATTCAAACAGAAATATTATAAATATGTCAATAAATAATAAATCTAACATTTAAAATATAAATAAATAAAATAATATTACCTGGATTAAACGAAATATAGTGAAATGGCAAAATTAACCAAGTTTTTTTTTAAACAATATAAATAATTGTCGTTTATAAATGGAAAAAACGTTTTTAAGGTTAAAAAAAATGTTGACTTGCCACATATTTACAATATCAGTATAATTTATAACAGTAGTTAATCCATTTCAGAATCGCGTCACGACTGTCAGTACTTGAGGTTATGTTTTAAAGGCATTCCATTAAAGGTTTATGTTTTATAAATGTATATTTGAAAAATAATCTTATGAAAACTATAATAAAACACTAAACTGAAAATAACTATAAGTATGAAATCTAAACAAAGTCTTCTTGAATCTAATCATGCAGTGACTCCCGTAAAACCCGACGGTATAGTCTCAATGGGCACTGTAGAGTGGAAGGGGTAGAGGGTTTAGCGGTAGTGTCCAGCGAAGGACTATCCACAATTATAATACCTGATCTACATCTCTAATTCCTTTAACCCTTTTAATTTTTACCTTCGCCCTAACTCCTTATAGCAATCTCTCTACTTCCTTTTTGTCTTCCCGATACCCTACTTTCAAATCTCTAATAACTATGTTTCTTTTTTTTTTTTCCTTCTCAAGAAGCTCAACTTGGCTCGTCTGGGGCCGTTCATATAACACGTGGACATCTTAGGGGGGGAGAGGGGGTTCGCCAAATGTCCACGATTGTCCACGATGGGGGGAGGGGGGGTTTCGTCAAATGTCCACGTGGACAATTGTGTGTGATTCGCAAAATGTCTCCATTAAAAATGTTTTTTTATTTCTTATATTTCCTTTATTCAACGTTTCAATTGCGCATCACTGACATTATTTTTTTAAAACTTTAATTCCCTCCTTCAAGTTTTGTATTCTATATTCGATATATCTCGACTTCTTTCAATTCCATTTTTTAATTTTAATTTAGATTCTTTAAATTTTAATATCACTCCTTAATTTCAATTTTTTCTTCAATTTCAACTATTTTTTTTTTATTTTCAATTTAGTTGTTCAATTAGCAACTATTTCCAACAATTATTCCTATAATTCCTATAATACTTAATTATTTTCTTCAATTTTAAGTTATTTCCTATACAATCTTTTAAATTTTTATTTATTCTCTTAACGTTTTATAATTATTCTTTAATTTTTTCAATTTTTTTCTTTCAAGTGTGAATTAATCTAGTCATTTTTTAAAATTGTTAATTAGTTTTCTCATTTCTCAATTATTTTCTTTAATTCCATTTCAAATCATGCAGACCGACTAACTTCAAGTTGTATATTTAACTGCCACTGAAATATGTTATTCTTTATGAAAAATAAAGACACTCGTATTTTTTCATTTTTAAAAAAAATTATTTTTAACGAAGTTATGCGCATTTGAATTTTGAACCAGAAAACTCAAAAGTACAGTAAAAAAAATTTGTTTCGCTTGTAATTTTTTGGCTAATTTATATAATCAAATTATTTATCTTGGGTCTTTTGAGTGGTCTTATATTCTTCAAAATCCTATTTGAAATTTGTAACAAGCTTCAAAATTAACGAAATGGGGGGTGATTTTCTGAAAATAAATAAGGTCCATTTTCTCAAAAACCCCAGCTTTTTTTGTCTCAAAATTTTACCATAAATTCTTACTAATATGACAACTAATTCCCATAAGTTTTAAGCTTGCTAAACCATACTGGCAGCCAGGAGAATTTTTTTTGAAAAATATTTTTTTACTTGGTTTTGGATTGTTGGAGGGCAAGTTCAAAAACAAATGAAATGTTATGAATCAAACTGAAGTAAGTTTGTTTATAACCAACAATTATAGATTTAAGGGAAAGCATTTTCGCAAAATTTCAAACTAATATTACTATAGGCTCGAACTGCAAAACATAATTTTGAAAAAATTAAATAAACGTCCCAGGCGCGAGAAACCAATGCTGACGCTGGGTGGAGGCTTGATTCTAGCTTTGACACCCAGAGTGGGTAGCCGAGACTGGGAACAGTCTTTAAATCACTGTCGTTCAATATTGGTTCAAGATTGGACACCAATGCTCGTTCCATGCTTGATTCAAGACTGCTTGAATCCTCATGCGCGAAGCTTGAACATCCAATCTAGATTCAAGCTTGAATCAACTGTGACACAATTGGTCAACTTATCATATTACATATTTTTTTATATATTAAAGTATATACATATAAAAAGTATTATTAATTAAATAATAAATATTGCAACTGCTGCAGATTTAGTAATTTTATTAATATTTACTATTAATTTTGTATAAAATAAACTCTAAATAAACAAACAAAAATTATGTAATTTTACTTAATAGTAAGATATATTAGAAGTAAATTAAATTTGTAAACAATTATTTTCTTATTTTAAAAAAATAAATTTCAAAGAATCATAACCAAACGAAATAATTCAAAGACAATTTTCAAATTTGAAAAATATTGAAGATATGATTACGTGCTCGATAGCGTAATTTTGTAAAATCATTCATTTCAAAAAAACTTTAATTATACAAATTGAATAAATTTCTTTATTTAAATAAAAGTGCCCTTCAATACATTATATATGAACAATTTTTATAATTTACTTTTGTATTATGTATTATTGAAATTAATTATTAAAATAATATTATTAAAATAAAGTTATATATAAAAATGATAAATTATTAGTTAATTTTGTTTACATATTTTGCAAATATTTTACAAAAATTTTTATTTATAAAATATTAATAAGTTAGGAGATTGGATTGTATAAACTGTATATCAGTATAAACGAAGGATAAATAAATTCTATTCATTTATTTTTGATAATGAACATGTTCCAGAACTATTAAAATGTAAATAGCACATAATCCAGGTCTGAACCTCACAAAGTTATTTCTATTGACTCTCAACTACTCTTGAGCGTGCGAAATTTTGTTTCATAGGTTAAGTGTTTATATGTATTAAAATTGTTAATTAATCTTAAGTCGATAATAATTAAGTGTGTAAATGTGCAATTAATCTTAAATTATAAAAAAAATCAATCTGAAGAATATCAATTTAAATAATTATAGATGAACATTAAAAAATTTTTTTATTTTATTAATTTTATGATAATCTGCAGCAGTACAGTAATTAAGAAAAAATGATAATAATAATATTATTATTGTATTTATAATTATAAATAATATAATTCATAATAATTGAAGTCTTGTTAAATATTTGGGTGACAGAAATAAAGCACAGTAATTATATTAAAGTTAAACTGTCGAGTTTATTTTATATCAAACGAAAAACACTTTACACCTCGAGACGAACGGAACAAGTAGTGAGCAGGCGAAACGCCACGGCTCATGCGCATCGGGAGAGGGAGGAAGTTAACTACAGGAGTCAAGCGAGACATCCAACTTAGAGCGCTATATTCAAATATTCCAACACTCCCTCCCGAGATTGACTCATATAATTAAACAAATTAACTTAGTAATAGTATTATCGAAGTACAAAAATATATAAATTTTAAAGTCTCTTAACAGCTGTAGACTATAGCATAAATCACATTTTGATTAAGATCGCTGTAATCAGGCAGGTATTCCTGACGGTCGTCATCTTAAAATCTGGTAAATCCTTTTAATTTTTGGTCCATTTATAAAATCAGTCAAGGTAATCTAATTCAGCTTTTTTTTATCCTTACTTTGTGTCCTCAGAGTTCCTAAAAACTATTCAAAACAAATTATACACATTAACCATTTAGATAAAATTACTGTCGTTATTTTATATAATTTATCTTATTGTGATCGAGTCATTCGTCCACAGTCTTTTCTATAACTAGATCAATTGATATTTAACAGTTATAATTAAGAATCTTATTTCGTAAAAGAACATGAGTTTCAGAAGCAAGTGGCTTCGTCATAATATCTGCCCACTGATCTTTAGTAGAAACCCATTGTATTTCCACACGGTCAAATTTAACGCATTCTTTGACATAATCATTATGCACATCAGTCATGTGCCTCAGTCTATTTCCACCATTCGTTTTTGCACATATTGCAGCGGCTTTATTGTCACATCTAAGAATCGCGGGAAGCAAACTTTTATTACAAATTCTACGCAGGGATTTATTTATTGCGATTATTTCCTGACAAGCTTGGCTCATTGCAACATACTCTGCCTCGCAAGTCGACAATGCAACATACGTTTGTTTATTTGCACGCCAGGATATCGTATCGCCAAACAGTCGAATTACAAATCCACAGGTTGAAACTGATGACTTACAGTCAGCAAAACTTGCGTCCGAATAAGCCAACAGGTCACTTCGTCTACCCATATAGTTTAATCCTAGTTTCTTTGTTCCCTTCAAATATTGGAACACTCGTTTTACCATAATCCATTCGTTTTCAGTTGGATTAAGCTGATGTCTACTCAAGACATTTACGGCAAAGGCTATATCAGGACGAGTAGCACCAGCTAAGTACAGAAGACTACCAATCGTTTCTCTGCAAGGGATGTTAAGAATATTCTCACTAAGATCATCATCATCGTCATCTTCTCGCTGTTTTCGCTCTCGATTAGCTACCTGTCGTGTCACCATAGGTGTATTCTTTGGAAATTCGTCAGCAAAGCCAAATTTTATCAAGATTTTATCGATGTAAGCTTCTTGTGTCACCGTCATAATTTTTGTTTCTCTCTGTCGTTGTATATTCATTCCCAAAAATGTTTTTGGTTCTCCTAAGTCTGTCATTTCAAAAGAGTCCATTAATTTAATTTTAACTTCTAGCAGTTTTTCACTGTCGTTACTTGCCAAGAGAATGTCATCAACATAAATAAGTAAAATTACAATAAATTTACCAGAGCGCCAAGTAAAAAGACAGGGATCATAATCGTCATTGGTTAGTCCCATAGACTTCGCAACTTCAGAAAACTTCTGGTTCCATCGTTTTGGACTAATTCTTAAACCGTATAGCGCTTTATGTATTTTGCACACTTTAGACTGTCGTATATTTTCAGGAAGGTCCATACCATCAGGGATCTCCATATAAATTTCGTCATCAATAGTTCCATTTAAAAATGCAGTTTTTACGTCTAATTGACAAGCTTCCAAATCGTAGTAGTTTATCAAAGCCAGCACTGCTCGTACAAGAGTTAATCTTGAGACTGGTGCATAAGTCTCCTTTAAGTCGTATGAATTCGTATCTTTAAAACCTCGTATAACTAATCTAGCCTTGTGTTTAACAAGTTCTGGACTTTCATACTTTCGTTTGAACACCCATCGTGAATCAATTATATTTGGTCTCTTATCGTTTTTCCCTCGCAAAGGACGATTTACCAAGGACCAAACTTGATTCTTGTCCATAGAATTCAATTCATCTTTAACAGCTTTCAACCACTCCATTTTATTGCAAGAATTCATTGCTTGTTTAAATGACAACGGATCATTATTAATTTCAGCATGAAAACTATATAGAATTTCGTCGTCAGATTTATTTCCTGTTTTAGCAAACTCGTCTTCCAAACTAGGAAATTCATAGTCATCTGAAACTTTCGTTATCTTAGAAATTTTAACAAAACTAGTATCGGCGATTTTCTTACTTCTTGTAGCATAAGGCTCTCGTGTGGGTAGTAAAATCTTTTGTTTTTTAACACATTCATTCGATTCTTCTCCCTCCGTTTCTAACAATCGTTTTAGGGGTCTACCACGCTTCCTTTTCGTTTCTACTATCGTATCTAAAAACTCACTATCATTTTTCAACTCTTCATTTTTATCGCTATTTTCAAACTTAATAAACCAATCGTCAGTTGATAAATTTGGTGCTGAATTGGGCCACGTTTGTATCGAGTCTTTATTGTATTTATCACCGTATACAATCTTTTCGTTAAAACGGACGTTTCTTGACTCAAAGAATTTTCCTGATTCAGGATTTAAAAATATATACCCAGATGGAGTATATCCTACTAGAATACCTCGAACTGCTCGAGCTGAAAATTTAGAATCGGGCTTTCTAGTAATCGACCAATAGGCTAAACATCCGAAACGTTTAATTTGATTTAAATCAAAGTGAAAATCCGGTGCAAATTTCGTCAATGGTGCTGTAAAATCGTTTGATTTATGTGGGGTTCTATTATACACATAAACAGCCGTTCCTAAAGCTAAATCTCACATAGTAGATGGGACTTTCGAATCAAACATAATTGATCTAACTCGTTTTTGTATGGTTTGATTAAATCGTTCTGAAGTTCCGTTGTGTTGAGGGGTGTCAGGGCAAGAATAATGTCGTTCAATGCCTTCGCGATTTAATACATCATTTGTGTATCCCCCCATATACTCTGTACCTTGATCCGATCTCAAGTAACAAATCTTTTCGTTTTTCCCAACCAATTACGTGAACTTTTAATAAATTTTTCCAGACAATGACCCGTCTCGTCCTTTGTTTTCATCGGGTAGGCCAAAGCCATCCTAGAAAAATCATCAATAAATACGGAGATATACTGGTATCCATGTGGATGTGTGGGTGGAGAGATTTTACCCATAACGTCTGAATGGATGATTTGTAACGGTCGTGTTGCTCGGTTTCTTTCGTTTCGAAAAGGTAGTTTTGTTAATTTTGTAAGAGCACAAATTTCACAATCCAGTATACTGTCGTCAAATTTTACTGATTGTAAATCTTTGTTCTCCTTCCAGTAATTCTGTAACTTTCGTAAATAACCGACTGATGCATGCCCCATTCTTACGTGCCAAAGCATGGCTTTATTTGATTTAACAAAATCATTATAATTTTTCTCGAAAGGCGTAAGTTCATTAACTAAATCTACAAGGGGCAAATCGTCTATATTCGTTATTTTTCGCGGGCAAGTTGAAATGTCAAAATCAGAAGGAATACAATTTTCAACCGTAATTTTATCGTTAATTAATTCACCGCAATTTTTGTTAGCTACGTTATTTAAATTATTTCCTTTTGTCACTATATTGTCAGTTTCGTTTTTATTTACCGAATCGTTTTTAATTTCGTCATTTTCCCGTTCGTTTTGGTTTATCGTTACATTCGTTTCTTCGGGTTTATTTTCAATTATATTTGTATCTAATGCAATTGCATCCGCGATAACACATCGTTCGTTTGAATTTTTCTTAATAATTTTAAATTCAATAAACCAATATGGTTTTTCGTATACACCTGTCGCAAATAAATCGTTAGTTTTAGGATCAAAAATAAATATATTTTTGTCATCTAGATAAGTTGACAAGCCAGCTTCCGCGAACCGTCGTAAAGATAACAAATTTTCCGAAAGAGAATCAGCAAATATTGTATTTGTTAATTCAAATGATTTATCATTATTTGTGCATAACCCAATGGTACCTTTACCTAGAACTGCCAGATCGGCTTTATTATCATTATTCGCGCATTTGATGACACTTGACTCTGTCCTTTCAAAAGTTTCAAAAATCTCTTTCAAATTCGTAAGGTGTTCGGTAGCACCTGTATCAACAATAAAAGAGACAAATTGATTATTCTGAGCACAACTTTTAACAAAAATATTTTCTTTTTGTTGAAACTCATGAAAATCAAAGCCAGGTGGAAAAGACTGTTTATTAGGGATAGATTTACGATCATGACATGGCATTGTCATGAAAGTGCAACTTTCTAACTTACCTGGTTTATTATTCTGCTGATGTTCTGCAAAATTACTTTTTGGGGTTTCGCTAATGCCGGTTCGTGTCTGTTTCTGTTGTAAATTGTCATTTTTATAAACAAATCGTTTTTGTCGTAAACCATCGTTATTTTGTTTGTAAAAACGTCTACTGTCGTCACGTGATAGTCTAGAGAACCGAGGATTTTGATTACTTCTGTTTACTTTTGATTTAAAAACTCGTTTATTTTTGGCATGAAGGTGACTGTCATATTTATTAAATGAATTATTAAAACGCTTACCTCTACCACCTCTTCCAGAATTGTTTCCTTGTTTAGACAGTCGTTGGGGGCAATCGTTAGCTATGTGGGTTGTGAATTTTTGACACTCGTAGCATTTTTTGAGACCTCGTCCTTTAAGTGGACATTCATTTTTCATATGACCATAATCGTCGCACTCAAAACATTTCTCGTTAACCCACTTCGTTTGATTCACGTTCGCCATTTGAACAGAAGCCATAGAGGGAGGTTTTGTAGCAGGGTGATTTTTCGTAGAGGATTGAATATGGTTAGCTTCTGCCTGAAGGATAAACATTTTTAATGAGTCATAAGTTAGACCTTTACCTGTCTGACTTTTAGTCATGAACTCAACTGATTGTATTTCGGGCACCTGGTTCATGATCGCATTGTATAAAGCATCTCGTTTCTCATCACTTGAAAGTGGCGTTGAATCCGAGATATTTTCGTAATTAATAACTATTTCTTCAAACCGATCTAAGAATTTTATTGCTGATTCACGTTTCGCGTCGTACTGAATCGAATATAACTGTTTTCGTACACTAACACTCGTCAAATTAATTTCACATCTTTTAAATTCTTTAATTTTGTTAATCATTTCAATCGGATCTCTAAAATGCAAAACTCGAGTATGATATGCCTTGTCCACGCGATTTATAAGGATATCCCGAACTTTAAATTTATGCTTTTCCAATAACTGATCGTTTAAACTTACCGGAGGTGAAACTGTCGTGTCAATAACATAAAGCAGGTCTATCGTTCTTAATTCAGAAGTCAAGAATTCATAAAAGTGTTCAAATTTAGTTTGTAAATTTAATTTATAGTCGTATTTTATCCCACTATTTTTCCCGATAAATTCAATTTTAATTGCTTCTTTAATGTTATTTACAAAATTGCTCGTATCATCCGGTTTTGTTTTTAAAATATTCGTTTTTTCGTTTAATTTAATATCTTTTTTCGCGTCTCTAATTTTGTTATCATTAATTATTCGTTTACTGTAATCGTTAATAGTCGTAAGAACCCGAGAACCAGTTAAATTTTTGTTATCAGGGGGAATTGTCAAAATAGATTCAATTCTAGGTTTCTTTACCTGGTCTTCAGTTTCGCGTTGTTTGAGCCATATTTTTAAATTCTCTTGCATTTTGTCATGCAATTTGAACGTTGTGTCCACCATCGATTCTAGATATGCCAGCTTCTCAGAAAATCTTTCTTCAAACCTTACACAGCTCCTCAGAGTCTCAATGTCAATGTCGTTTGTTTCTAACTGTCGTTTTAAATTTACATTTGAGGCCTGAGTACTGAGTAGTTCGTCATCTTTAGTGTCAAGGTTTCTGTCTTTATCGTTATTTTTACTGTCATTATTACTGTCGTGTTTATTTGTATTCGTTTCGTTTTTATCTCCACATTCGTTCTCAAGTTCAAAGATTTCTTTTTCAATGCTGTTCTCATTACAACTGTCGTGTTTTTCGTTATAAGTTTCGTTCTTGTCGTGTTTGTCTTTATTACAGTCTTTATCTTTCATTTCGTTTTTGTCAAATTTGTCGTTGTTACAGTCATCACCCGAATCGTCAATTTTGTTTTTGTTGTTTTGACCAATTTCAATCTTGCTTTCCTTCACAACTTTTAACTGAGGTTCGTCCTCCTCGTTCAGACCAGGACCACACTTCTCCATTAATGGTGACACACCTACCACAGAAATCGTTAAATAAGAAACTGTCATATTTTTATTTTTTGTCGACAACACAGTCGTGCACTCGTAACAAATCGTTAAAATTCGTAAAACAGAAATCGTAATAAATAGTTAATTTTCGTCTAATTGTAAGACGTTAATAAAATCTAATGAAGGAAAATATAGCTTTGACAGTCATTATCAATCGTTAAGTAAAATTACCTGTCAATTGAGAATCAGAAAGTAGTTTTTCCTCCTCACTTTCTGAGATCTCATTCGTTTCATTTCTGTTTTCTGTTTCCAGCAAGGAACACTCCTTTTCACTCGTAACGTCGCCGCTGCCTGGTTTTGACTCGTTGCTTGCCTTATTTAGTTCGCTCATAAGGTCATCCCAGTCGTTTTTAAGCGATTTTTTGCCTTGAAATATATTTAAATTAGTTTTAGAAAAACCAACCTCGTCAAATATAATACTTAAAACTGTCTTATTGTTAAATTGATCGAAATCAACTGTTTAATAAAATTTAAAGAATTTTAATTATTATAAATAATAAAGCAAGCGGTCTGCTCTTGCATCATCGAAACAGAACACATGTCAAGACGATGCAGAACTGATTCGCTCAATCACACTCGTTACTACCGAATGCTATGAGCGAATCTAGTTGTTTCAATCTTCAGAAGTGAACACAACTTCGTTCAAAAGAAACAACCCAGACGAACGGATTCGTGTGTGCTTAATAATGTTTTAACAAAAAAATATCTAGATATACCAGTCGTATTTGGTCCTTCGTTTAATAGAGCGTTTGTTTAACGACGCCAAAAACATAATACATAGAATTCTATTTATATTAAAAGCTTTTAAAAATTATTAGTTTAATTAAATGATCATCGTAAATTTAAAATTTAATTTCACAAACCATAATCGTTACACTGTATACTCGTTTGATTTTATTTTCTTTTTAAAAAAAATTATAAATTAGTTAACTAACTCATTTGTAAGGTTATATTTCGTTAAACAATAACCTCGTTTATAGAAAAACAATTTGGTTACTTAACCTCTTCGTTATGTACTACAATCGTTAAATAATAATTAAATTAAGTAAAATTTCTTTAAAATATTGATTGAATAAAGTAATTCATTCGCTAAAGCTGATTTTGCCTGCAAAATACTTTCGTTAATTATAATTCTCGAGAAACTTTCGTTACACGTTCGTTAATATTTTAAACTTAAATTTAGGACAATTTTTAATTATTTTTAAAACAATCGTTTAACAGCTGATAAAATTTTATTTGTCCTGTAGATATAAAGATTTTACTCACTCAAACTAATCGTTTCACCTTCAGAAAAGGTTACGGTGAAAAACATGTCGTCCATCTTTATCTGCACTTCCAGATCCTCGTTCGTTTCTAAATCCAATGCACGTCTGCACCTTTCGATTATCTTTTTCACAGTCGTCGACATTGTTGTTTCACAGCTGGTAAACAATTCGTAAAATCTTTCAAGAAGCACTCGTTGAAACAATTCGTAGACGCGATCAAGAAAATGGCTGCCGTTCTCGTTCCCACAAAGCCGACCACGCCGCGACGCACTTTTCTTTTCGCGAACAGTTTACAGACTTTTTACACCCAGCGCAGTGGAAATGTGCCTGGGCCCATAACCTGAAGTCTTGTTAAATATTTGGGTGACAGAAATAAAGCACAGTAATTATATTAAAGTTAAACTGTCGAGTTTATTTTATATCAAACGAGAAACACTTTACACCTCGAGACGAACGGAACAAGTAGTGAGCAGGCGAAACGCCACGGCTCATGCGCATCGGGAGAGGGAGGAAGTTAACTACAGGAGTCAAGCGAGACATCCAACTTAGAGCGCTATATTCAAATATTCCAACAATAATAATATAATATTATTATTATTATTATTATTATAATTATCAGAATTATCATTATTAACAACATAATACAACAAGAATATTATTATATTAATAATTATTTAACGTTCTGTCTTCTGTAAGCGACAGTGGAATCAGGCTTGACGAAGCTATAATCGGACTTCCGAACATTGATTGAGTCTTGGACTCCAATCCTCAACCAAGCTTGGAGCGTCAGGCTTGAATCGCTGTTACATTCTAGCTTGGACGAGTCTTGCTTCCTCCGACTCACCAATCCTTAATCAATATTGACCAGTCCTTAGTCAAGCTTTATAAAGCCTCAAATCATCGTCCCTGCGCGCCTGGGGTATTTTAAATCATATATCAAATATATATCCAAAGTTCACTTAAAATGAATGTTTAATGTGCAATAAAGAAAATTATTTTATATTTTGAAATGTTATTTATAATAAATGCAAAAAATATATTTACAAATTTTACTGTATAAAAACGCTTCTTATTTTTAAATACTGAAAATTTCAAAACATTTATAAATTTGAATTAAAACACTTTTTAATACCTTAAAACGTACGTAAAAATAAAATTTTAAATCTTTATTTCTTCAAATTGGAATTTATACAATATTAAAGTCTATTGAATTATATAAATTAGTTATTATACACTCGTTTTAACGACCTTACTGGCCCAATGAGTGTCCCCCGTAGGGAGTTCCTAGAATTGTACCTTTGTATATATTCTTTTTTAAGTGTTTTTGCGTCTACAGAACGGCTTGAAATTAGGAGTACTCGCATTTGCCTGGACCACCCGGTACATTGGGTTTTCTCGCCAGTGGAGAGGGAAAACTGTAGAAAAACCTCACCGAATACAACCGGTTTATCGACAGTCGAGTTCTAGTGATCTGCACAGGTCGATTACCGACAGTGCATATCATTATTCCTCGACGTCAAACCTTCCACTGAAGTTATCTCACGAGTTAGAAAAATCCCAGACTCATCGGTGCGCGAACCCAGCAAGCTGGACTTGGCGCGACCGCAGAGTCTAGTATTTAACCAACTGAGCTAACTCTGTGGTGAATTATATAAATTATCTAATATTATAAATTCACAAGAATTAATTTCATAATATTATCTGTTAGCAAAAACTTTTAAGTAATCTTTTAAATTAAAGTACCTTTAAAATATATTTTGTACAATAACAAATTGATTTTAAAGAAAATCTCGAAAGTACGCTCCCATTAGGATCGTAATATTTAAAAAACAATTTCTCTCAGAAGTTTTTTAAGAATTAAATATTAATTAGTTCTAATGATATTAAAATTAAGAAATTTTACAGGGTTTAATGTTTTAAACCTATGGTAATATTAGTTTAAAATTAAGTGAAAATGCTTTCACTTAAATCTATAATTGTTGGTTATAAACAAACTTACTTCAGTTTGATTCATAACATTTCATTTGTTCTTGAACTTGCCCTTCAACAATCCAAAACCGAGTAAAAAAATATTTTTCAAAAAAAAATTTTCCTGGCTGCCACCCAGGTGCAAATTTTGGACGGCAGCCAGAGTTTGTCCGTCGGGCCAAGGTCCGCACAACTCTGGCATGCGTAGTTACGTCTGCCAGAGTTGGCCCAACTATATTTTTTTTCAAGTTCCCAAAGTTGGGCCGACTCTGCAAGCCAACTGTGGCTCTCGCAGTTTTCCCGACCGTCGGCCCAACCTTGCCCAGAGTTTCCCCGACCGTTGGCAAAACTCCGAAAAACATAGTTTAGGGGACTTTAATTTTAGAGGTCGGCCCAACCTTGCCCAGAGTTTCCCCGACCGTTGAGGAAACTCTGTAAAACACAGGTTAATAAACTCTAAATTTAAAGGTCGGCCCAACCTTGCCCAGAGTTTTCCCGACAGTTGGCAAAACTCCGTAAAACATTATTTTGGGGACCTTAATTTTAGAGGTCGGTACAACCTTGACCAGAGTTTTCCCGACCGTTGGGGAAACTCTGTAAAACACAGGTTAAAAACTCTAAATTTAGAGGTCGGCCCAACCTTGCCCAGAGTTTCCCGACCGTTGGGGAAACTCTGTAAAACACAGGTTAATAAACTCTAAATTTAAAGGTCGGCCCAACCTTGCCCAGACTTTCCCCAACTGTTGGGCAAACTTTGTAAAACACAGTTTAAAAAACTCTAAATTTAGAGGTCGGTCCAACCTTGCCCAGACTTTCCCCGACCGTTGGGCAAACTTTGTAAAACACAGTTTAAAAGACTCTAAATTTAGAGGTCGGCCCAACCTTGCCCAGAGTTTTCCCGACAGTTGGCAAAACTCCGTAAAACATAATTTTGGGGACCTTAATTTTAGAGGTCGGTACAACCTTGACCAGAGTTTTCCCGACCGTTGGGGAAACTCTGTAAAACACAGGTTAAAAACTCTAAATTTAGAGGTCGGCCCAACCTTGCCCAGAGTTTCCCCGACCGTTGGGGAAACTCTGTAAAACACAGGTTAATAAACTCTAAATTTAAAGGTCGGCCCAACCTTGCCCAGACTTTCCCCGACTGTTGGGCAAACTTTGTAAAACACAGTTTAAAAAACTCTAAATTTAGAGGTCGGTCCAACCTTGCCCAGACTTTCCCCGACCGTTGGGCAAACTTTGTAAAACACAGTTTAAAAGACTCTAAATTTAGAGGTCGGCCCAACCTTGCCCAGAGTTTTCCCGACAGTTGGCAAAACTCCGTAAAACATAATTTTGGGGACCTTAATTTTAGAGGTCGGTACAACCTTGACCAGAGTTTTCCCGACCGTTGGGGAAACTCTGTAAAACACAGGTTAAAAACTCTAAATTTAGAGGTCGGCCCAACCTTGCCCAGAGTTTCCCCGACCGTTGGGGAAACTCTGTAAAACACAGGTTAATAAACTCTAAATTTAAAGGTCGGCCCAACCTTGCCCAGACTTTCCCCGACCGTTGGGCAAACTTTGTAAAACACAGTTTAAAAAACTCAAAATTTAGAGGTCGGTCCAACCTTGCCCAAACTTTCCCCGACCGTTGGGCAAACTTTGTAAAACACAGTTTAAAAGACTCTAAATTTAGAGGTCGGCCCAATCTTGCTTAGAGTTTTTCCGACAGTTGGCAAAACTCCGTAAAACATAATTTTGGGGACCTTAATTTTAGAGGTCGGTACAACCTTGACCAGAGTTTTCCCGACCGTTGGGGAAACTCTGTAAAACACAGGTTAAAAACTCTAAATTTAGAGGTCGGCCCAACCTTGCCCAGACTTTCCCCGACCGTTGGGGAAACTTTGTAAAACACAGTTTAAAAGACTCTAAATTTAGAGGTCGGCCTAACCTTACCCAGAGTTTCCCCGACCGTTGGCAAAACTCCGTAAAACATAATTTGGGGGACCTTAATTTTAGAGGTCGGCCCAACCTTGCCCAGTGTTTTTCCGACTGTCTGCAAAACTCCATAAAACATAGTTTGGGGGGCTTTAATTTCAGAGGTCGGCCAAACCTTGCCCAGAGTTTCCCCGACCGTTGGGAAAACTACTGAGCCCAACTTTGGGCTTAGTAGTTGGTCAGTACCGTTATCAGTACCGTTGATCGGCGAACCGTTATCATTTTGCTAGTTGGCCCGACCTACGGCATGCAGAGTCGGACCAACTGCCGCAAGATTGGCCCGACCGTGGCCCGACGGACAATTCGTACCTGGGCAGTATGGTTTAGCAAGCTTGAAACTTATGGGAATTAGTTGTCATATTAGTAAGAATTTATGGTAAAATTTTGAGACAAAAAAAAGCTGGGGTTTTTGAGAAAATTGACCTTATTTATTTTCAGAAAATCACGCCCCATTTCGTTAATTTTGAAGCTTTTTACAAATTTCAAATAGGATTTTGAAGAATACAAGACCACTCAAAAGTCCCAAGAAAAATAATTTGATTATATAAATTAGCCAAAAAATTACAAGCGAAACAAATTTTTTTTACTGTTCTTTTGAGTTTTCTGGTTCAAAATTCAAATGCGCATAACTTCGTTAAAAATAATTTTTTTCAAAAATAAAAAAATACGAGTGTCTTTATTTTTCATAAAGAATAACATATTTTAGTGGCAGTTAAATCTACAACTTGAAGTAAGTCGGTCTGCATGATTTGAAATGGATTCAACCTAATGTTTAATTATTTTTGTCATTTAATACTTTTTTTAAAACTATCAATTATTTTCTTAAAAATTCTATATATTTCTTAAATTTTCAATTTTTTTTCAATTTTTAATAATTTTTTTGAATTTTCAATTTTTTTAAAATTTTTAATTCATTCTTCAATATCCAATAATAATAAATAGATTCCACAACGGTGCAAAGTATTCTACCAAAAATGGCAATTTACCTATTACTTGTAGAACTTCTTAAACTTTTTATTATTTACTAGTAGAACTTATAAAGTATTTTCGTATTAATAAAAAGCTCCCCCACAGCACCGAAAAGTCCTGAAAATTTATTAAAGATTTATTTGCAAACTTCGGAATATTTAGGTGCAAAGCTTAGTGAAAATTGTGTAAAGATTTAAATGTCCCGATTAAACAAATGTTTAGCGTAAAAGTTGACTGAAGATTTAAATTACATTTTTGTGAAATTTTCGTCGCGAAAGTTTTCTGAACATTTAAATTACATTTTCGTGAAATGTTCGTCGTAAAAGTTGACTGAAGATTTAAATTAAATTTTCGTGAAATGTTTATCGCAAAAGTTGATTCAACATTTAAATTAAATTTTCGTGAAATGTTTGTCCCAAAAGTTGATTCAACATTCAAACATAATTTTTGTGAAATGTTTGTCGCAAAAGTTGATTGAACATTTAAGTGAATATTTGCTAAATGTTGAGCGGAAAGTTGACCGAATAAAAAAAATTATATTAAATAGAAGGGGAATTTATTGAATATTATTATTTAACATTTATTTTAGTTTTAATTTTCAGTAACAAAACAAAAGAAATGCAACACACAGGAAATTGTAAGTTGAAAGATTGTATTAGATTAAGAGTTTGTAAAACGTTACAGAATCTTCAAAATTTTATTCAATAAATGTGTTTATATTAATTTAATTACTGTTTAATTTACTTATCCCCCTTCTATTTAATATAATTTTTTTTATTCGGTCAACTTTCCGCTCAACATTTAGCAAATATTCACTTGAATGTTCAATCCACTTTTGCGACAAACATTTCACAAAAATTCAGTTTAAATGTTTAGTCAACTTTTCCTACGAAAATTTCACGAAAATTTAATTTAAATGTTGAATCAACTTTTGCGACAAACATTTCACGAAAATTTAATTTATATCTTCAGTCAACTTTTACGACGAACATTTCACGAAAATGTAATTTAAATGTTCAGGAAACATTCGCGACGAAAATGTCACGAAAATGTAATTTAAATGTCCAGGAAACTTTCGCGACGAAAATTTCACGAAAATTTAATTTAAATCTTCAGTTAACTTTTACGCTAAACATTTGTTTAATCAGGACATTTAAATCTTTACACAATTTTCACTAAGCTTTGCACCTAAATATTCCGAAGTTTGCAAATAAATCTTTAATAAATTTTCAGGAAATTTTCGGTGCTGTGGGGGCTGTGATTAAATTTTTTAAGAACAATTGAAGATCTATTTATTTACCTAATTTCACGTAAAAGAGCATCCTATTTCAAAGAATTTGTCATAAAAAGTTGTGAAGTTTACTCGAATATTCATATTTCCTTTGAATAGTTCTTTGATTTTAACATCCAAAAACTATTTTTCACTAAAATTGTCCACGTGGACATTTGGGGGGGGGAGGGGGGGTTAGACAAATGTCCACGATTGTCCACGATGGGGGGGAAGGGGGGTCAAAAATCGGAGAAAAGTTGTCCACGTGGTATATGAACGGCTCTACTCTTTCATTTGCCTTTCCAAATTTTCGTATTTTACTTCTCCATTCCCTACTCCAATCCGATATTTCTTTCTCAAGCCTGTTCATTATCTTCCACATATTTTTTTCCAATTTTCCTCCAACTTTTTCAACTTCCTTTTAATCCCACCTATCTTCTCTTTTATTACCTCAAACTGACAATCTTTTCTTGCTTCTATGTCCCTAACAATCACTATTTTGTCATTATGTATGCTGTAAGTATAATTAATTTATTGTATTATGAATTTTTTCACAATATTAGGAATTTATAAGTACAATTGTTTAAATCTTCTTTTAATATGTCATCTTTAGGAAATCGCACAATGATTTGAGCGTATCGCGCTTTTTTGAAATTCTAGTATATACAAAGAAGTTGAAATTTGACGACTTGTGTGAATTGTTATAAACTGCATGTGACAAGTTCTATATTAAATTTTATTTTAAATTGCTTACCTTAATCACGGCAACAAGAATTCCAATTATAAAGATCACTAGCGCGATAGTTTGGAGCCGACCTTCTACAACAAGAAAACAACCCATCTCATGGATTTTAGAAATCAATGGAATTTTACAAGTCTGGTTGGTCATGTTATCCAGGCAGCAACTAGAAGGTAGAACATCCGTAAAGTGCTGTAGTCTAGTCCAGTCTCTAAATTCATCTACTCCACAGCATTGTAACTATAACATGTTAAAATGAAATGGTTAATTTAGGGTTAATATAAGGTACTACAGCTTAAAGTGTATTCTCTTATTCAAACCCAGTGGCGCACAACAATATATCAAGGTGAAGCACTTGTTTTACCTGATAACAGGAGGGGTGTGTAATAGGGTGACCGTAAAAAAATCGACTTTCGAATTTTGTTTACGGTACCCCCCAGTTTGCTTTCAACATAAAAAAAAATTCTGTAAAATTGCAGCTTAATTGATTAATATTAACCCGTGCCAGCAATCGATCGAAATTTCCCATTAAAAATGAACGGAGAAAATGAACTTTTAAAAAAAAATCATAACTTTTCAAATTTTTTTGCTAAAAGTTTTCCAGGTCACAAATTTCTTCATTTCTGGCTTTATTTTAAGATAGCGTTTTTAGGCAAATTTAATTTTCAAAATTTACATAATGGCGGAGGTTCAAAAATCTGTCAAAAAGTACATTGCAATATTTGCAGCGTTTTATCGCATAAGAGTTTAAGAAAATTTAATAAATATTCTTATTCGGGTGTTTTTGAGGTCGCTAATAAAGATTACGATGTCAAAAATTAATTTTTTTTAAATTTTGGAACCAATATGGCGGACTTAAAATTTTGCATTTCTACATTTTTCAAGAAATCGCCTTGAAACACTGTTATCGTGGTTTTCAGGGTCGCTATTCACAGTTAATATTTGCGTTAGGGTCTTGGCATCTATCCTGCAGAGCCTACAAAAGTCTGCGGCTCGTTTCAGGTTAACATTGTTACCAAGGAGTTACTTAATTTGCCTGCCGCCATCATAGCAATTCCACTCCTTTTGTTGTTCTGCAAGTAGCGATTGTTTGAATTCTAAGGCCAGCACTGCATTAGAGACATTAGCAGGCGGGTCAGGACCAATAATACAGCTCTTGCTACCCGCTTTTGCTAGTAGATCCGCCATTTTATTACCCTTAATATCAGAGTCCTGGGACTCACATGAGGGTGACGCTGTGAGTCTCAGTTAAACGATTAAGTGCACAATGGCACCCCCACACTAGTTGAGATGTAGTTGAGTCGTGATTAAAAGCCGATAATGACGCCTTGCTATCCGAAAGAAAAATATATTTCTATCACGACAGAGCTTCGTAGCCTCACAAGCCGCATAGACTCTAACACACGCAACTCGCAGCTGCAATGCGTGTGAAAAAGGTCGATTATATTAGGGAGACGATCAGATAAAGATAGCTTTGGCGAAATTCCGGAGCTTTGTTTACTAACGTATATTTTCGTAATAACCACGTTACAACTCCTCTGGACCTAGCCTAAGCCTACCCCCTCTTGCTTATGAGCGTGACTCCAATCCCGGTCTCCTCTCTTAGCCGAATCAAAGGCTCATTTTAGCACTCGACTCCCTCTGACGAGCAAACGAACCGTACCACACCATTGCCTTGTCGCTTATCTCCCAAAGCTTTGGACTTTTTAACCTGGCTTTGGCTTGAACTTATTTTAACCCTTTACCCAGACCGTCCTGTCGCTTACCTCTTTATCTCATCTTTGTGAACTTGCCTGATCCCTGACGTTCTGCTCCAGTACTACCTTCACCTAGGAAGGTCCTTGGAATACAAACTTGACTTTTGACTACCCTAGGCGACCTTTAGAGTTATTTAATCACTCTGTTCCTTAGTAGCTAATGGTTGGGTTCAATGACTCTAACTCGAAATTTACTAAAAACAAAATAAAAACAGATTTAATTTGTGTCACCCTGCAATCTCGTGTCTGTAAGTAGGGCTGCCTCAAATTTTAAGCTGGTTTGTAAGTGTTATGTAGGTGACTATTGCACGATCATTTTATTTTAAAAAATGCCTTCTTCTGAGGGATGACAATTAACCAACGTCATTTTTATTCCTGCTCGGTTCTGTCAGTTACTTGTCAGGGATAACTTGTGAATGGGATATCTAAGCTTTCATCCACTTCACACTCTTCATCTCTCTTAGTTCTTGGTCATAGTACGAAATGAACCTTGCTGGGAGTACTCTTCAGTTTAGCAGTAGAAACAAATCACTTTAGGACTTTCGTTACAGCCTGAGGTCGATGCTTCCGGTTTCTCCGCCTCTTTGAGACTCCCGGTCTTCTTTTTAGGTGAGGGATCTTTCTTTTGTTTCGTTTTGTTACCCCTAGACCCCGTAGGACCTTAAGACTTGAACAGGTTCGATGCACCTACTGCCGCTAGGACGGATTCAATTATCTTGATCAACTCTTCGGATTTGACCCCTCTTGTCCCTTTCTCCGTTTTATTTGCCGTCGCTGCTATCGTTAAGGCCTTTTTGGCAGGTGGCGTCTTCCCCCCAAAATAAAAAGTCCAGAATTAACGACTTTTTGGAAAGTGGCAGCGCTGCATGTTCGTGTAGGGTCTCGGCGACCTTTTGTAATGGTCGGTCAGGACATCCACTCCATTGTAGATTGAAAAGCTGTATCTAAAGCTCGCTCTTCGGAACTCGGATCTGAATTTCTCATAGATACGGTTGAGTCGTTTCTCCATAGGTACTTAAACTGTTGACAACTGAAACAACCTGTACATTAGGGTGGTCCAAAAAAAGGTGACTTTGAGATTTTTCAAAATCGTGGAACAGTTCCATATTCCTTATAATTAGTAACAAAGACTTGGTAGTTTACAGTAGCCGAAGAATTTCAAGCCTATTTAGAGCTTCTACAAAAAAAAACTTGGGTTTTACCCTGACACAAACCCTTTTTTTCATCATCGGTAGCGTCGTAAGGCCCGTATCACTTTCACTTTTATGATGGTTGTAAACCAACTTTCGTTCAAAAAGTTGAAATTTTAAATCAATAATTGACCTGTTTAATATTAAACTACATTTTTAATTTTTACAGTAAGCCATTACCAGAAGATTAATGTTCTTTTAGTGTCAATTCTAAATAAAAAAATTAATATTAAGTAGCTGATAACCGCCCTTGAAAAGTGCCAAAAAAAAATTTTAAAAAATATTTAAGCCGTTACTAATTCTAAAGAATATGGAACTGTTCAACGATTTTGAAAAATCCAAAGGTCACCTTTTATTGGACCACCCTACTGTACATACAGGTTAGGAAGTCAGACATGGGTTTTTCGACTCCCTGTTTCCTGCGCAATTTTTCGTTCTTTAGGTTTTCTTGAAACAACGAGTTTTCGAATCTGTTTAGGAAATAAACTTTGAGTTGGTTCCAACTAAACCATCGATCTCTATTCTGACGAAACCAGTGATATGCCATACTATCCAGGAGAAAGGGAAAAGCAAGTAGCAACTCTTCGTCAGAAAGATAGGCTCCTGCTTAATTTTCCTTGACTCTCCATAGAAACTGTTTTGTATTCTCACCTCTTACTCCTCTTAACTTAATGTTCCACCCGTTTACGACCTTTGCAACGTCCCGACGCTGACCTTGTGGTCTGTAGGGCATTCGCCCTACTCGGTTCCACTGTATGATTGGTCACACGGTATAAACTGTGATTAGGAATTCCTTGGTTCCATGGTGGTCCGCCAAAGTGTATTCCTGTTGCGAACGTATGCCCCTGGAACTCATTTCATGGTTGGTATTGCCGAAATTATTATACCCAGCCTGTTGTGGGTTTGACCCTTTAGCCCATCTAGGGTCTAGCTGGAAGAACTCTTGCCCACCGCTTGGGGGAAAACTTGCCTCGACTCTGTGCCTTGATGGCCCTAGTGACAAACCCATGTCCGAGAACTGTTCCGTAGGGTGCCCAAAAAAAAAACACGACTTTTAATTTTCCATAATGCTACTTCAAAATATTGTTCCTAAGGGAAAAAAATGAGACACGTATTTTTTTTTTTATTCAAAAAAAATCATTTTTAGGGGTCGCGTTGGTCCATTTTTCATGAAAACACGGATTTTTTCAATTTTACGACTCTAGCTTAATTAAAACTAATGTAAATAAAAATTTTTCTTCTTGTAAAATTATCTTTCTGTTACTGGAGAAAGTTTACTGTGTTTAAGGCGAAGAAAAAATTTTTTTTCTGATCATATTTGACCTTAGAAATGGTGAATTTCGATTTTTGTCGTAAATTTGGTCCCAAAATGTAAACTAAAAATTTTTTTGAACGACAAAAATTGATGGAATTTTGTTGTGCGATAAGAAATGTGTTAGAAAAAGTAGTTGAGAATTAATTTATAAACTTTTAACAGTTGTTACTCAACCAAAAGTGTTAAAATTGTAAATAAAACCAATCTAGCAGCTATGGAACATAGTCAATAATTTTTTTAATTGCAATAATGAAAGTAGAACTCAAAATATACTATAAAAATACATATATAAGACATGTACAACTTCCCGTGTAGAAAAATCTTAGGGCATGCCCTAGGTCCTACGATCGACTGGTCGGGCATTGTCAAGACCGTCTAGTCTAGATGGTCTGACCAGGCGCTGGCTAGCGCCCGATCAGACCGTCCGGAATGAAAAATATATTATGTGTCGTCCAGACGGTCTGGCCTGGCGCTGACGAGTGCCCGGTCAGACCGTCCGGATTGAATATTTTGTTAAGTGTCGTCTAGATGGTCTGGCTAGGCGCTGGCCAGAGCCCGACCAGACCGTCCGAAATGGATATTTTTGTTGAGTGTCGTCTAGACGGTCTGGCTAGGCGCTAACTAGCGCCAGATCAGACCGTCCAGATTAAGAAAATGTTTAAGTATTGACCAGACAGTCTGGCTAGCGCCCGTTCAGACCATCCATATTAAGAAAATGTTTAAGTATCGACCAGACGGTCTGGTCAGCGCCCGATCAGACCGTCTAGTTTAAGAAAATGTTTAAGTATCGACCAGACGGTCTGGTCAGCGCCCGATCAGACCGTCTAGTTTAAGAAAATGTTCAAGTATAGACCAGACGGTCTGGCCAGCGCCCGATCAGACCGTCTAGTTTAAGAAAATGTTTAAGTATAGACCAGACGGTCTGGCCAGCGCACGATCAGACCGTCTAGTTTAAGAAACTTTTTAAGTATCGAACAGATGGTCTGACCAGCGATTGATTAGACCGTCCAGATTAAGAAAATGTTCAAGTATCGACCAGGAGGTCTGACCAGCACCCGATCAGACCGTCTAGTTTAAGAAAACGATTAAGTAGCGACCAGACGGTCTGGCCAGCGCCCGATCAGACCGTCCAGATTAGGAAAATGTTTAAGTATCGACTAGACGGTCTGGCCAGCGCCCGTTCAGACCGTCCAGATTAAAAAAATGATTAAATATTGACCGGACGGTCAGACCCAGAGCAATCCAACGCCCGATCAGACTGTCCGTATTGGAATATTTATTAAGTGTTCTCTATAGGCCGTTTAGGCGACACTTAACCAATTTTACAAACCAACCAGTCTTCAATTGCTCTTCCGCCACATGGGATCCACCATGTTGAATTTTTGAAAACCGGCTTTAAATTCGCTATCAACAATAGCGAGTTTCAAATAAATCTGCCGATTATTTAAAAATTCGTCCACCATATTGCATCCGCCATTTTGAGTATTTAAAAACCAACTTTAAATTCGCTACCAGCATGCCCAAAAATCCCCGAATTGCAAGTTTTAAATAATTTTGACGATTTTAGAAAAAATACATCCGCCATTTTGAGTTTTTGAGAACCAATTTTAAATTCTGTTTCAGCTACCCCAAAAACCCCCGAATTGCAAGTTTCGAATGAATCTGACGATTTTAAAAAAATTCATCCGCCATATTGGATCCGCCATTTTGAATTTTTGAAAACAGTCTTTAAATTCTGTTTCAGCTACCTCAAAAACCCCCGAATTGTAAGTTTCAAATGAATCTGATGATTTTTAAAATATTCGTCCACCATATTAGATCCGCCATTTTGAATTTTTAAAAACCGACTTTTAATTCGGTCTTAGCTACCCCAAAAACCTCTGAATTGTTAATTTCAAATGAATCTAACAATTTTTAAATTTTACGTCCGTCATATTGGATCCGCCATTTTGAATTTTGGAAAATTGATATGAGATTCGTAATCAGCGACCCCAAAAACCCCTGAATAACCTCAGAAGTTTAACTTTTATAAATTACATCTATGAACATAACTTATAAGGACAATACGGAAAATTCTTTCAAGCGAGCGTATATAGCATAGTTGGTAAGAGCGTAGGCTTTTAGAGCCCAGGGTTGCGTGTTTAATTCCCCCATGCTTCAAATTTTAATTTATAAGTTTATCGGTAATTGTTAGCAATACGTTGTAATGGTGATAAAAATCAATAATTTCGTATAGACTAGACGGTCTGAAAAGGCGCTAATTAGCTGGTCTGATCTGGGGCTGGTTAGACGGTCTGACTAGCCGCTAACCAGACCGTCTAGTCTAGACGAAATCATGGATAAATCGTAACAGTTCTGGCCAGCGCCATGTCAAGACCGTCTGGCCAGCGCCCTGACTCAAAATAGACGGTCTGGCCAGCGCCCGGCCAGCCCCCCAAAATTTTTCTACACGGGTTACCGTACAATTTTTTTTAGATCTTTTAGGGAGGTGGGGTCAAGATGGGGTACCTGCCTTAGGTAAAACACTAATGAGCCATTCATGATCATTTTTTTCACAACATAGCACTGTCACAATAGTTTTTGATTGACCAAGTGACTGCTTGATGAAACCGAGTTTTTTATTTTTTGTTACATGAAAAAAACTGTTTTTAACGATTTTCTTGTCATTTTTGCATTTTATTAGTGTTCAGTACCGTAAAACGGAACCCTATTAAAATCACTATGTGTGTCCGTTTTCGCACCCCCTCTAACTTCTAAACTATAAGAGCTAGATACTTCCTATTTGGTACACTTATGTGACTGTCCGTGAGAAAACGTGCCTTAGCTCCCAAACGTCAACTTTACAGGGTGAGCGTTTAAAGTTTCTGCAATGCATTGGAAGTCAATGTAACGTGCCTATGCTTCTTGCTTAATTACACCAAAATTTCTTTAAAACAACAATTTTTTTTTTTTGGAAATGAAAGAGCGAATAATCATCTGTTGGTTGGCATTAAAAAATCAAAATATATTTTTTGGAGCTAAGGCACGCTTTGTCATGGACAGTCACATATGTATTTTCACCTTGGATTTACGAAAATGATATGGAAAACGCGATTCGAGCTCATGAACATGCCAAAATCTAGCAAAAACCACTTTTTTTGACCTAAAATGCAAAAAAATGACCATCCCCCCCCCTAATCTTTTAAACTATATGACTTAGGATGCTGCAATTTGGTAACATGTATGTAGATTTACGTGTAGATTACAGAAAAAATATATAGAAATTGTACATGTCTTATATATGTATTTTTATAGTATATTTTAAATTCTACTTTCATTATTGCGATTATAAAAATTATTAAATATGTTCTATAGCTGCTAGATTAGTTTTATTTACAATTTTAAGACTTTCGGTTGAGTAAAAACTGTTAAAAGTTTATAAATTAATTCTCAACTACTTTTCTAACACATTTCTTATCGCACAACAAAATTCCATCAATTTCTGTCGTTCAAACAAATTTTTAATTTACATTTTGTGACCAAATTTACGACAAAAATCGAAATTCAACATTTCTAAGGTCAAATATGATCAGAAAAAAAAAATTTTTTTCGCCTTAAACACAGTAAACTTTCTCTAGTAACATGAAGATAATTTTACACGAAGAGAAATTTTTATTTACATTAGTTTTAATTAAGCTAGAGTCGTAAAATTGAAAAAATCCGTGTTTTCATAAAAAATGGAGCAGCGCGACCCCTAAAAATGATTTTTTTTAAATAAAAAAAATACGTGTCTCATTTTTTTCCCTTAGAAACAATATTTTGAAGTAGCATTATAGAAAATTAAAAGTCGTGTTTTTTTTTGGGCACCCTACTTGTTCCGGTATCCTCTTTTTAACTGTCCCTTGCCCCTCTGTCGGGTTAACAGGCGGAAGCACGTCGGATTGGTTATTTCGAGCATGCTTAAGTCCGTAAATAGTCTGATTTACTATAAAAGTAAATTCTATTGTGAAGTAGACTATTTACGGACTCAAGCCTGATTTCTTTCGACTTACTACGGAGTCTCTGTTTCATTGTGTGTCTGGGTGTACCTGTTCGTCCCCATTGTGCACTCCTTTGCTCTATCTGGCGTCTCTGCTCTCGCCAGTGCCACAGTGGGGCAAAACTAGGTGGTCGTGGAGAAATTCGTCTACAGGTTACAAATTTCACGCAATTTTAAAGTTTTTTTTTTAAATGAAAGGTTATAAAATTACGGATCGATCTGTGGGAGCCAAATTTTAAATATTGTTGCTAATTTTTTTTAATGAACATTAAAAACAAGAATTTTTTTTTAAATCAAGTCTATTTTTTATGGAAACGGTATTGTAACGACAAATATTTTTTTAACCGAAAGGGGAGATTCTGACAAACAATGTCTATATGGGTGAAATAATTAAAATAATTTTTTATTAGTTATAAACAATTACATTTTTATAATTGTCATTTTATGTTCAAATGAAAATATTTATATATAAAACATAATTATTTGCATAATTAAAAACATTTTCTCTTTTAAAAAGCAAAGTAGTTGTAAAATAATTAGTTAATAATAATTTTAAAACAATCTTTATTAACAAATGTTTATTATATATTTTTTACGTACTTATAAATTAAACTTAACAAAATTATATTTTTTGCATAATAAAATTCCATTTGCAAAAGGGGGAATCCCTAGTTGTAGCGTGAAAAAATCGACCATTTTCATGAATTAATTAAAAAAAAACCACTAGCATTCTTTAATAAAACAATTTATTTTCTAAAAATAGACAATTTAAACTACAAATTCTCGCAAAAAACTTTAAAAAACATTTAAAAATGGAGGCGTGGTGCGTGATCCCGTGAAGGTCTGCGTAGAAAACATGGTTTGCGGTGGCCAATATTATAAAGAGCTGGTTCGTCTGAAGCACAAAATTCAAACGAATTTAGTTAAAGTAGAAGATAATCTAGTACTTAATCGAAGGAATAAAAAAAAATTTATTTTTGACAAAATGGCAGTTGCTCAAACTCAAATTTTTGATTTCCACAAAAAAAACGATGGTTTTTTAGCTGTAAAAAAGAGTTTTTCATAAAAAAAAAATCCTTCGATTAAGTACTAGATTTTTATGTCTAAAAGAAGCCCACAAAATTTGGGCAAAATCGGTTCGGTAGTTTTTGAGAAATTTTGGCTACCGATCTTGAAAACACTGTTTTGAGAAAAATGAGTTTAAAGTTTCAACTTACTTCAGCCGGACTCTGAATAGCCTGATGCGCGCCGCCCTTCGAGGCTGTATATCTCATTCAATTTTTGAAAAACCGACTTAAAACTTCAGGGACGTATTTTCAAGGATCTAAACTTTGAAAAAATGGCGAAAAAAAAATAGATTTTTTGAAAGTTACAACTAGGGTTGCCCCCTTAACTAAAGGAGGAGTATATCACTAACAATGTCTAAAAATGTTAACTATAATTAAAAATTTTTTCTTAAATAGTTATAAACAATTAAATTAGTATATTTGGCATTTCATATGTAGCTCATAGTTTTTATTAATAGATCGCACAGTGGTCTGAGAGCCGAATCTGTCTGGCCAAAAGTCAAAAAATTAATGTCTTCAAATAAATTCTTTTTTAATGATTTTATGATCTATTATATCTATTGTGTTTGATTCAGAATATTTCATCCATTAAACATTTTTTTTTATTGATGTATCATGGTCTTAACCGCGTCAGCCTCGCTTATAGTTGATTTTACGGTAAAACTCACATCTTAAATTATTTCCAGCTTGTGACCATTTGAATTAACATATTTAAATAATGTATATATTAATTTAGCAGTTCGTTTTACTTTTTATAAGATATTTTAAGAAATATTCCTCTATTTTTAATCCTGTTATTAAAAAAAAGCAATGAAGGCAACTTTTTACAGTAGGTATTTGTACACTACAAAATTCAAGATACCATAAGTTAGAGCTGCCGACAACTGCTGAAAAATTATTTATTGAGAAATGTTCATTAAGACGTTAACTTTCGATGAACCTAAAAGATTCTTTCCACTTTTTGCCATTTTTGGAAATATTTGTCTTTAAATCGGGTGGTACGCGACGTTGTAATGCGCGAAAAGTCAGGCCTACACGTGGTGCACAGTGGTCTGATACACGATTCTAAACTGTTTACTCAAAAACGCGTTGATGAAATTTCAAACAACATTTTTTCTAACAGTTTCTGTGGTCGCTCAATACGAATCTAAAGTCAGATTTAAAAAATTCAAAATGTCGGATCCAATATGGCGGACGAAAATGCAAATTTTTTGCTAAAATTTAAGAAACTTAGTACACAGGAGTTTTCGGAATTGCTGATTTCGAATCTGTTCACAATTTTCCAAAATTCAAAATGGCGGATACAATAAGGCTAACAAAAATTTTAAATTTAGGCCAAAATTTATGAAGCATGGTATAAAGGTGTTTCTTGGGTCGCAGATTACTAATCTATACATAATTTTTTAAAATTAAAAATGTCGGATCCAATATGTAGGACATTAGTTTTAAAAAATTGGTGTATTTGGATAAAAATTCCGATTTAAGGCTTTTTGGGGTATGTGATTACGAATCTGCAGTCAGATTTAAAAAATTAAAAATGGCGGCTTCAATATGGCAGACATTAATTTTAAAAAATTAGTGTATTTGAATAAAAATTAGAAATTATTTGAATTTTTAAAAAATGACATCAGATTTGTGATTAGCGACCTCGAAAGCCTTAAGATAGCAAGTTTCAAGAAAATCCGAAAACTTGTTACACTTTCTCCGCCATATTGAATCCGCCATTTCGAATGTGCAATGTTAACTTCAGGTTCTAATCATTATGACGAAATCTTCAAGTTTTATTAATTATTTAGTTAGTAATGACATTTTTCTTGGCTGTGCAGACAAAAAATGATATATTTTATAGGAAAACTTAACTTTAACGCAATATTTAATAAGTTAGAAATTTTTTTTCACTTTTTACATATTTTTCCACTGTGCGACGTGTATCCCCTCGCGCATGAGAGAGAGAGAAAAAGATATACGAACGTAACAAAATCAATCGAAAATCACTCGCGCGTTATCACAAGTTAAACACAATAAAACGAACTTATCGGAAATATACATTAAATTTAATGAAAGAATTTAGTACTACGGAAAAAAAATAGAAAATAATGTAATAAAATAAAGCTAAGCACCTTGACTCAGATCAGAACAGCCGCGACTACGCAAAACAATGCTCTTCGAGCCACCCGTTCGGATGAAAAAAAGGGCATGTACCTTGGAGTCGCCGCAACACCTCCCCGGATTCGACATCCGTCAACTAGGAACAACTCTGCTCCCAAAAATCGCCCAAAAATCCTCACAACTCGGTCCAAGAAAGACTCTGGTGTCAAACATTCTCGAGACCGACGACCGACACGTCTCAAAACAGACTGAGTTTTTCCGGGTCCCGGAGCCCGCAACGTAGGTGCCTGCGTTTGACGATAGATGGCCCCGTGTTATACTCTACTCGACGGACCCACACTGAGTAATTCTTAAAATCCGGGTTTAAAATACTTTACAGCTCGTAATTTTTAACAGTTTCAAACTTTTTTTTTCAAATAAAAGCTTAATAATGTTAATAATGCTTATAACACACTTTAATGGCTTTTTTCTGAATTTTTTGTCAACAAGAAAACTTAATTATCTTTAACCTTTCAGAAGATATGGTCATTTTAAAAAATGTAAACAAACTTTCTATTTTTTAAAGTAATAATTGCTTTTACTTAAAAAGTTGCGTTTTTGGAACATTTTAACACTATGAATAAAAATACGAAGTTTCATTTCAATCCCCGACCTACTCCGAAATGTTTTAAAAGACTCATGGACTCGCACAGTTATAAATGAAAATTCGTTAAATAGGTATATTAATAGTTTTCTAAGAATATTTCTATTTTAATAAATGTTTGTATTTTGTTAGTAAATAATGAGACGAACAAAATCCCACAATATTTTTAAAAAACTTGAGAACCTGTCGTATCTCAGTTTAAAATCCTTTAAAAATCGATTTATTAAAAATATGAAAGTAGCACAGGTGCGTGTTTTCGTAAATCTCTTATTGTTAAAAAAAAACTAAATTTTATTTATAAATAATTATTACAAAGAAAACACTTTTAGGGTTTCGTGGTACGGGACCGAAACCCTTATAATGAGACTTTGTCCGTCCGTCCGTCCGTCATTCACAGCCAATAGCTGTCAATTTGCAGTTGTGTGCGAGAGAGAGGGAGTTAGTGAGAGACAGAGACAGATATACGTAAGTTACCGGAGGTTACCGCAAGTTACCGTAAACTACGTAAGTTACCTTGCGTTACGTAAGTTACCGCGTTTTAAGTAAGATACCGTGAGTTACGTAAATTACTGCAAGTTAAGTAAGTTGCCACGAGTTACGTAAGTTACAGCAAGTAACATAAGTTACCATGAGTTACGTAAGTTACGTTAGGGAGAGTGTAAGAGAGAGGAGACGAGGTTTTCTCAGTTTTTAAAAACGAGTTTCTTATCATTTCCGGTTGTGTAAGAGAGAGAGATAGAGAGAAAAAGGGATTAAGATAAAGCCACGAAACTCACAATTGTAGGCGCATTGCGCCTGCTTTTTTCAGATCATTTTTACAAACAAACATATTTTGAGGAAACTACTTGTTCTTTTTTTATCTAATAAATCGACCTCTAAAAACTGTCCGTCTTTCAGAAATTACGTCTTAGTATTTTTATGTGTCAACGATCTTCATCTGAATTTTTCACATATTTTAGGAATTTTCTTTACAGGATTTTAATGTTTTTGAGAATTTTCCTTTCAGATTTTCATATATTTCATTTTTCTTTAAGGGCAAATCTCAACTTCCAGGAAAAGTCTAACATAAATTTCCACGGTGAGTTTTAACCAACTTTAACCTAAAGGTTCTCCCACTACAAATGTTTTTGCAGATATTGAATGTGGATACTTTTCTAAAAGTTTTGCAAAAAAAACCAAAATATTTCATCGAGCCGTTTTTGAGAAAATTGATTTTTTAGGTTAACAAATTTAATTTTTGGACTTTAATTTAAAGTATATGCATGGTCGCAACAAAATAAAACTCAGTTTGAATTTGGACACTTTCCTGACTACGTTGCAAAAAAAAGTAATACTTAAAACACTTTCATTCAGCCATTTTTAAGAAAATCAGTCGTTTAGGTTAAAAATTTAATTTTTGAATTTTTATTTAAAGTATAAACTTCATTTTTGAAAAAAAATATTGCGTAGGCCGTATTCTTTTTTCTTTATAGAAGATTACTGAAAAAAAAGTTTTAAATCATTGAAGTGCGACCTCTATATTCAAATTTAATTGCTTTTGTCCTATTTAATTTTTATGCCCGACCCTCTAGGTAACTTGCACAAAAATTGAAAGGGATAAAAGCAATTAAATTCAAAAATAAAAATCGCACTTCAGTGATTAAAATTTTTTTTCAGTAATCTTCTATAAAGAAAAAAGATTACGGCCCACGCAATACTTTTATTTTAAAAACAAAGTCTTAGTATAAGTTATTTTAACGATATTACACATACTTTGAATAAAAATCCAAAAATTAAATTTTTTAACCTAAACGACTGATTTTTTCAAAAATGGCTGAATGAAAGTGTTTTTAATATTATTTTTTTCTGCAATGTAATCGGTAAAGTGCCTAAATTCAAACTGAGTTTTATTTTGTTGCGACCATGCATATACTTCAAATAAAAAGTTCAAAAATTAAATTTGTTAACCTAAAAAATTGATTTTCTCAAAAACGGCTCGATGAAAGATTTTAGTTTTTTTTGCAAAACTCTTAGAAAAGTATCCACATTCAATATCTGCAATAACATTTGTAGTGGGAGAACCTTTAAGTTAAAGTTGGTTAAAACTCACCGTGTTTTTTTGGATAGTGTTTATCTAGAGTTATTTTAAAGGGCATGCGTATATTTGAAAAAACAAGTAAGACAGATAGCCTTAGACATTATAGGACGGACAGTAAACAGCACAATACAAAAAAAAACATTTTATACGGATAAATCCAGAGTTGAGTATGAAAATTTTTGAGATACAAAATAAATTTTGCAATTGATCTCATTTGTTAAATAGGACACTAATTCCCATCTAAGCACTTCTTCTATCAGTAAGAATTAATAAGTTACAGGCTTACGCGGACTTTACATATAATTACAATTATAGCTTATTTTTGTTGAGTCTGCCTTGAGGAAACCAAAGTCTTACTTTTCTTAAAGATTTTTTAAAAAACTGTAGCTAGTTCACGTCTTGTATCATCGTTAAACATCATTAGGGACATAACTGGTGGTCAAGTTCCAAACTTTCTTTTTTGAATTTTTTTTTTCTTCCTCGCACAACAGGCAACTTTCCAAAGCATGTATACTCAACACTTGAATAAATAAACTCGATACCCCTGCGAACCTTGTACCGATAGAGGTACTCACATCAGGTGCAAGGAGATCAAAAGGTATTGCTGCACAAATTAGATGCAATGCAACTATTGACAAACTCTGGTAAGCTCTAGCCACCTTAATGAAGGCAGTTCTTTCAGCAGAATGTAGAGTATCCTTTTGCTCGTCAGTCAGTGGACCAGTCGAGCACCCTAGCACCAAATAATACAATTGTGATGAATATATACCGTTTTCAAGCTTGCAAATCTCAGGCTCCAATTTTGTTTCGCGATAGCTGACAGTCAGAAAAACAAGGATTTTCCTTTGTTACAAGCTATATATACAGTACTGTTAGAATTTGTGGGTTATATTTCCGAATAAGCGGTACACTACCGGCCAAAATTGTGGGATTACTTACAAAAATGGGATTAAAAATGTGACCGTCTTAAGGGGGGGCATTAAAATGGTATTTCATAGTTAAGAAACCATTTTAAAATATTTTTTTAAAAAGTAATAGAGTTTAAAGTAATATAAGTAGAAATATAAATAAAATAGAATTTTTCAATATAAACAAATTTTGAGGCCTGTTGGGATCGAGCTCTGGACGCTTGGTTGGCGGTCTGGTGGCTTGGGCGTCCTAGAATACAGGATGTGGAAGACCAGAAAGAAAATTAAAATCAACAATGACTAATAAGTTTTTCAAAATTAAATTAGAATATTTAATTTTAATAATACAATTTAGTTAATTATTATTATGGATGATGGTAAGAAATTTGAAAAAAATATGGTTTTAAATATATTTTGATTAAAAAGTTATTAATTGAAAATGAAAATCGTTAAAGAAAATTAAAAGTTTGATTTCGAAAGAATATTCGAAAAGATACGATACAAGATCGAGACTATAATCTCAGTCACGTGGGCAGCACTAAGTAGGAACGTGGATAACAATGCAGATGCTTTTTTGCTAAAACTTTGATTATTTTTCTTATTTGCCATATTCAAATTTACAATTTGTCCCAACTTGATGAGATTTTCCCATATACTTGATTGAATTCTAATGTGCTAGCAATTTTTACCATTAACAGGATTCGATTTTAATCCCAATACTCACGCAAGTTAGTTCTAAACATATTACCTTTCGACTCATTCAAAAAATTTTCAGCTTTAAGACCACCATAATAACTCTAGAAGTAATTGGGAAAATGTCAAATAAAGATAAATTAAATCTTGAACTATTAGCTTTAAAATAAGCGAAAGAAAATTAAAATATCTTAACTGGTTCAAAAGTTATAAGTAGATGTATGATTTTGAAAAACGCAACTCTCGCTCCACCTTTTGTTATATAATACATGGAAAATAGGCCGAGAGAGAGGAAACAAAGGATTTGTTGCGTTTTGTTCTTTATACACATTTACTTATAACTTTTAAACCAGTCAAGATATTTTAATTTTCTTTTGTTTATTTTGAAGGTACTAGTTCAAGGTTTAATTTAGCTTACTTTAAAATTTTTCAAATGACTTTTCTAGAAAATGCAGGCCACCAAACTTGAACAATGAAAATTTACAAAAAACAAAAAATTCGCTTGTCTGTAATCTTGAATCTCCGTTTTTATTAATTAGAAAAGCTTTAAACTAGGCTCATTTAAAGGAATAGTATATTAAGTAACAAGGACCTAAAGGCAGCCATTTGTTTACTCCGATGTTTGCAGTACGAGTAGAAGTTTTGGGCGCCAAAGACGCCCGAGACGGACACGAGTACGCAAACACCAATGTAAACAAATTGGTCTGCCTTTATGTCCATGTTTCTTACGATACTTAGTATTCTGAAGGCACAAACAAGGCGCTTTTAAAAACCTGTTGACAGAGATTAAATGTCGTTCATTTGTTTGATCATATAAAAATGAAGTCTATTTTTGTCCTAGGAAAAAAACAAGAAGACTAAAATAAGGTGGTGAAATTAGATAGTTTTGCCACAGGGAACGGTGGCGCGGAAAGCAGGCTAGCCAGTAGGCGCCTCTTTTCGGTTCGGGCTTTGCTTAGTAACGAATTTGAGTTTTCTGCGCACGTAAGAGGAAGAAGCGAGAAAAGGGAGAAGCGAGCTGATGCGGATTCCTCTAAAAAAATAAGCGGAATTCTTTCAAACTGAGAGCATCCTCTCATTCCAAAACTATTTTTTTCGGTGTACTTGCGCAGAAAACTCCAATTCGTTACTGAGCAAAGCCAAAATGATATGGCGGCTGAGGCTAAGGTCCCACCTGGGGCTGCAAAAAAGGTCCCTCCGGTGATTCGGGCAGATCCGCTCCTGGGGTAGAAGGCGATTCAGGCTTGGGTAAACCAGGCGGATCTGAGTCTACCAAGAGGAAAAAAGGACCTGACTCTTCTCCCCAGGGGGAACCATCTGTCTCTGAAAGACCAAAACAAAACCAAACTGCTGCCTCTTAGGAGGCCCAGGGAGGTATTAGTGCGGCCATCTGGGCAAATCCCCTGACAATGGTGCTCTCTGACGTCGGCTTTCCCGACGTGGCTCTTACTGGGGAGCAATTCGGGATCTTTAGAAGGGCCGTAATGCCTCTCCTTGTAAGAGAAACGGCTAAAAGATTGCCGAGGTTTGAGGCTTCCTTCTACAGGGGAGGAGTCTTGATTTTCGTCGCTTCCAACCCAGCGGCTAAGGACTGGCTCACCAGTGCGGTGGAAGGTCTGGAACCTTAGGAAGGGACGAGGCTTCGTGTCTGTAGGGTAGAGGTACTCCAAAGGATGCTGAAGGCCACCTCATGGATCCTGAGCGAGCCGGAAGAAGTGAAGGAGGTACTAAAGGCACTGGAGGAGTACAACCCTTCACTAAAAACTTCGTCCTGGCGAATAGTCAGGGCGGAAGACACTCAGGTGGCTGGAGCAGCTGAGGGGAATAAATTCCTCTTAGTTGTGCAGGTCCCTGAGAGTCAAGCGAGGGCCTTAGCAGTCCTCGACTACAGGCCATTTTACCACCTGTGCAGAGTGACTTTTAAAGTCACTGGCCGAGTGGAAAATGAGCCCGGGACGAGTGAAAGAAGTGATCAGCTACCTTAATGGCAACAGATGCACTTAAATTTACTCAAATTAACTTGCATCATTGCAAAGACGCCTCTATACTCAGCAGTATTGATGAGGGGTATGGCAAGGATTCACACAGGTATCTCGTTGATCCAAGAACTTTGGGTTGTGCGAGATACCATCAGAGGGCTTGGGGGAAAAAGTTTCATTTGTTACAGAGACTCCAAGGCTAAGAGATCAAGAGCGTGCATCCTGGAGAAAGGTGTATCAGTTACCCCTTTGTTGGACATGTGCACTGGAGATTTAATGACGGTGTTCACTGACTTTGAGGGAATTGGAAGGACTGTCATTGGATTGGCTTACTTTCCCTACGACAACAGGACCAATCCACCAGTAGAGGTTGCAAAACTGGTTGAGTACTGTACGGTAAGGAGGCTTCCCCTAGTATTGGGTAGTAATGTCAATTTGCACCACACACTATGGGGGAGCTTTGATATTAATCAAAGAGGTTTGAATTTTTTGGACTATCTGATTAATACTAATTTAGACATCCTAAATACAGGCTCAACACAGACTTTCAGGACCAAGAACAGAGAGTAGGTGTTAAATACTACACTCGGCTCTGATTCCAAATCCAATAAGATAAGAAAGTGGAGAGTATCTGATGAGCCTTCACTTTCTGATCATTTACAGATAAGTAGGAATATATTTTTCCTCTCGGATAGCAAGGCGGCTTTACTGTCCTTGAATCATTACTTAACAACATCTTATCTAGTTTTGGCGTGCCTTGTGTGCACTAAATCAATTAGCTGAGACTAACCGGATCATGCTCTTATGGATTCAAGATCACTCTGGGATTAGGGGTAACGAGATGGCGGATCGACTAGCAAAGGCGGGTAGCAGGAGCCGCATTGTTGGCCCTGACCCGCCTGTAAATGTCTCTAATGCAGTGTATTGGCTTTAGAATTCAAACAATTGCTACGTACGGAACACCAAAAGGAGTAGAATGGCTATGCTGGTGTCAGACAGGCTAAGTCGCTCCTTGGTAACACCATCAACCTGAAACGAGTTGCAGACTTCTGTAAGCTCAGCAGGATAGATGCCAAGACCCTAATGCAAATATTAACTGGCCATGGGGATCTTTGCTATCACCGACACAAACTGGGCATCGTTAACGACCCCGAGTGTCGGAAGTGTGGGAAGGAGGATGAAACCTGTACTCATTTTCTCTGCCATTGCCCTTCGCTAACTAGCGAACGTCTTCACCTCACAGGAAAACCATTCCTTGAGGAGGCAGATATCGCTGCCATGACTCCGGCTCGGGTTCTCTCCTTGTGGAGGGAGCTCTGGGCTAGAGATTAGATGGCTCGTTTTTTGGGGGCGTAAAGGGATTACCCAAGCGCTGTTGGTTGTACAACCATTCCCTTTCTCTTAATAATAATACTGAGCAAAGCCTGAACCGAAAAGAGGAACCTACTGCTTGGTTTGCTTCCATGGACACACTCACTCCACTCATTTCATCTCCTTATTCTAGTCTTCTTGGAAAAAAATAAAGCATGGGCAAGACTTTCATTTCTTTCCGAGGAAAAAAATAGACGCGATTTTCATATGTTCAAAGAAATGAACGACTTTTTAATGCCTGTTTTAAGGTATTTAAAAGCGCCATTCTTGTGCCTCAGGAATAACAAATTTTATAATCATTCCAATGGTCTATAAAAAATTTTAATTCGTTAATATCTGACAGAGTTATCAACATTTTAAAACGGTCATGTTTTTAATCCCATTTTTGTAAGAGGTCCCACAATTTTGGCCGGTAGTCTACCTCCGATTTTGAAGGCAAGTACGTATCCCTACGCATTTTGATGCCCTGATTACGAAAATAATCATACACAAATTGTAGGTCTCATCATCATACATGTTTTATATAGGGAAGACTGGGATAAATCTGGTCACTAGCGATTTGATGCTATGAACTCAACTTAAGAAGGAGATATTGGTTCTGTGAATAGTACTTAACATTCAACTTATGTTAACGAACTTTCGTTTAGTTTTATGAATTCAACATGGAATCAGAGTCAGTTAAGTGTTTTTAGAGTTGCCAGCAAAACAAACGTTCTTTGAATTTTTTACTTTTTCGATCATTATTTTTAAGTCCTAATTTATTTGGGTAAGTTTTTTTTATGCTTTTGGATGTCCTTTTACAAAGTTCATATATAGTTTTGTTTGATTTAATAAAGATTTAATTAAATTTATTCTAAAATGTGAGGAATACATTTAGAGTAAAGTCGGTCACGTGATGTCGGGGTAAAGGTGGTCAAATTTCAAGTAGCACATTTTACCAATAATAAAATTTATAACTTGTTAGATCCAAAATTATAACCAGATTTCACATTTTACTGTCTCTTAATAATATATTAACATTATTTAAATCTATAGTTGTAATTCATAAAACCTATATTTATTATTTATTAAACCAATATTTAGTGTTTATAGAACTCATAATTTATCTATAAATGATAAAAAAATTATATAAATTATACTTAAAATTATTCGCTCAAAAAATACTCCGAAATTTTCGTCGTGTGTAAAAAATAATTCGTTTCTCTTTAAGTCGTTTATCGCGCATGTTACTTTTTGTAGATTTTCGAAGAAAGATGGTTCACTTCTCTATAAATATGACTAAGTAAAAAATAATCTTTCCCACGTGCACACAATTTTTTTATTTATGAATAAAGAAAATGTTCATTTATCAATAAGTGATATTTTTACTTTTTTTTTTAGATATATGGGTGATTCTTCAGAAAGTGGTTACTTTGGACAACATTAAATTTTTAAATTAAAGATCTTTCTTCTTCAATATTATTTATGTAGTACTTATTAGAAATTACTAAAACAAATAATTTTATAAAAATTTGAGCTTAAACTCATGTCTTTAGCCTTACATAGAAAATTTAAAGTTATAAATTTTAAAGGTTAAAAAAATTAATTTAAAATGTTTAATTTTTTACCTTAACCGAACATCCTAAGAATGTTCTGTTAGTTGGAGGATGCGCTAAGATATCCAATGATTTTCTAGGATTTTTTAATTATAAATTAAAATAAACGTATTTAATTAAATGATTATATATAAAAAAATCAATATTTTGTTAATAATCCAGGTTAACGATATTTTGAATAGAAAACAAAACACTATTCCCATGCTTTTTTAATGTAATGAACCGGAGTTTACAGAAACTGGAGTTTACAAATCAAAGAAAATAAATTATTATAGCCGTAAAACTTAATAAAATAAGAAGACCTTTGCAGAATACTGCATAGATTTGCCTACTTTACATCACTATTATTTTAATTTTATTTTAAATATAAACAATTCAGTCATTTTTGGCAAACCGGAGTTTACATGTCATTAAAATACGCAGTAAATTAATAATAATTTTTCAATTTTAAAACTAAATATTCCATTTCTTCATGTAAGTATATTCATACGTCAAAGTGTTCACCTTACTAACATAAATAGTTAGTGAAAATTCACTATAAAAATGATTAAAATTGATGAAAAACAATGAAAATGTAAACTCCTGTTCCAAATAACGAAAAGGTGGAGAAAGTATTAAAAAATGATTTACGCAAAATTTATTAATAAAATCTGGAAGAAAATACAACAAAAACAAAGTTTTTGAGGTAAACTGTCGATTAGAATAGATAAAAACATTTTAAAAATATGTTATGATATTTATAAAAATGATAACAAAGAATAGATGTACAAAGTATTAAATATATTTTTAAATAATTTTGAAAGTTATTAAGTGGGGAAGTAAAAGTAACCACTCAGTGAAGAATTACCCATATATGTGGTGTTTCCACTTATTCATATCTCAGCTCAGTATACAAGCAGTTTTTGTATGTTCTTCTTCGTATCATTTTTTGGTATCTATAAGATTAAAATCGGTAATTAACAATCCATATTTTTATGAAACCCAATAGTAGCACACATTTTTTCTTATTGATCCATCTCTCCTTTAATGTTTTCTTTTTCTTCTAGTGTCTCTTATGGTGTAAAATGTTGACAGAGAAAAATTTTAATACATATGTATTTTTTCACAAGAAATAGAACTAAATCTTACTCCTGTTCAAAATAGACTTTTTCATAAATGAATTGTGATTAACGTTGGCGCTACTTCCTCTTGGAATTTGTCCATGACCAGGTGCAGGCATATCTATAACAAAGTAAAGACGGGAGCTAGCGCCCCCCGTGGCATCCGCGGGTGCGCCTCTTTGGCCAATGGTGGCCACCGGAACCCCTTCACGGCGACAACAGGAGTCGAGCGAGCGTGCTACACGATGTTGACAGACCTGAGGCGAAATGCGCGAAAATTTGAATGAGCATAAGTGTTAAATTATTGTTAAATTTGAAGGTTTGCTTTCTTTAAGAACCTGAAAATGTGAGAAACGATTTTAGGTGAGGGATCAGTAAGAAATTGGACACTACTAAATGGGGGAGGGCATTTTAAGGACCTTTAAAAAGATTTTAATAAAGTAGGACGATAAGAATTGAAAATTTTGAAACATTTGATTAAATAGTTAAATGTTTTTTGCGATTCGGTTTAATCCGTTCGCATCCTTAAAAAGTTGTCATTTTTTGTATAAATTTCCTATTATGGACAATTAAAAAAATTATTCTTTAAATATCTGTTTAATTAATTGTGTGTGATGACTGATTTCTGCTCGGTAAGTTTTGAGGTTATGTGTATATTTTAATAAACTTTGACACTTAACAATTATTTAATTAAAAATGAATAAATAATATTTTACAGTAATAAACTCCTGAAGAGACCCATCGTTGAAGGGCGAAAGCTTGAGTAATGTAAGCTGGGAGTAAAAATAAATGGATTTTATGCAAAAACAAAATTAACAACGTTACTACTTATGTAAATAAATCCAAACAAAATTTCCACTCTTAATTAGATAAGAATCAAATCTGGGAAAAGCCCAGAGAACATGGTCTGGGTCCTCTTCAGCTCCGGTGCCGCATGGGCAGTTACCGGAAGCGATATAATTTTTCCTAGCTAAGCTAGCGTTCAAAGAGTAGTGGTTGCTTCTCATACGGCAAAGTGAGACTATCCAGTCCCTCCTAGCCACAAAAGAAGCAAACCATGGTTTTTTTCTGATTTTATAAAATAGTTCATTATATAAAATTCCTTTATATTTACTCATTTCTATAAAATGTAAATAACAACTGTCTTCTAGTTCTTTACGGGTAATGCTAAAAAAGTCCAAGAATAGGAGTTGGATGTTAAGTATTAACTGATTTGTACTTGCGTCTTTAGCCGCTCTATCAGCATCTTCATTACCCTCGATTCCTCAGTGACCAGGAATCTAGGCAAGAGTTACTGGGCGGATTAAGTTTTTTAAAATTTTGGGACGATTTCTAATTGTATAAACTATGTATGATTTAATTTTGTACGGGTTGTTAGAAGCTAAGCTTTTGAGTACACTAAAAGGGTCTGAGAAAATTACTGTATTTGTGAGGTTAGATGTAATGATATGGTCAAAAGTGAAAAGAATAGCAAATGCCTCTAGTAAGAAAATAGAGGGAAATTCAGAAATTTTATATTTGGAGATGAGTTTTAGTGAGAGACACACAAAAGCGCAACCTGAAAAGTTTTCCGAAATTGATTTCGAACCATCTGTAAAGGTAGGGATCCATATTCCTACTTCTTATGAGTTCGCTGTAGATTTTCTTTTTTACAAATACAATGAGAAGAGGATAATTGTTTTTTGTTTTTGAGTTAAAGAGGAGTCGAGAGAGTTCTGAAAGTCTGGTTGGTAGGGGATGGTTGGAAACAGAGGAAAGTCTTAGGAGATATTTTTTTGCTAAGAAGTAAAATCTAGTTTTTAATGGGAGTTCAAAACACTCAACTAACATTACTTTAATAGGGGTGCTCTTTCTATAGCCTACAGCTAGTCGCAGAGCTTGATTACAGATTTTTTCTAATCAGGTAAAATTTTTATGCGATTTATAGTTTAAAATATGTGACCCGTAATCTATACTACTTCTTAATAGAGAGTCATAGACACGAAGTAGGATGCAGTTATCTGCACCCCACCATTAGGGTGCCCAAAAAAAAACACGACTTTTAATTTTCTATAATGCTACTTCAAAATATTGTTCCTAAGGGAAAAAAATGATACACGTATTTTTTTTTTATTTAAAAAAAATCATTTTTAGGGGTCGCGCTGCTCCATTTTTTATGAAAACACGGATTTTTTCAATTTTACGACTCTAGCTTAATTAAAACTAATGTAAATAAAAATTTCTCTTCGTGTAAAATTATCTTCATGTTACTGGAGAAAGTTTACTGTGTTTAAGGCGAAAAAAAAATTTTTTTCTGATCATATTTGACCTTAGAAATATTGAATTTCGATTTTTGTCGTAAATTTGGTCCCAAAATGTAAATTAAAAATTTTTTTGAACGACAAAAATTGATGGAATTTTGTTGGGCGATAAGAAATGTGTTAGAAAAGTAGTTCAGAATTAATTTATAAACTTTTAACAGTTTTTACTCAACCAAAAGTCTTAAAATTGTAAATAAAACTAATCTAGCAGCTATAGAACATAATTAATAATTTTTATAATTGCAATAATGAAAGTAGGGGGGGGGGGGCATGGTCATTTTTTTGCATTTTAGGGCAAAAAAAGTGGTTTTTGCTAGATTTCGGCATGTTCATGAGCTCGAATCGCGTTTTCCATATCATTTTCGTAAATCCAAGGTGAAAATACATATGTGACTGTCCATGACAAAACGTGCCTTAGCTCCAAACAATATATTTTGATTTTTTAATGCCAACCAACAGATGATTATTCGTTCTTTCATTTCCAAAAATAAAAAATTGTTGTTTTAAAGAAATTTTGGTGTAATTAAGCAAGAAGCATATGCACGTTACATTGACTTCCAATGCATTGCAGAAACTTTTAACGGTCACCCTGTAAAGTTGACGTTTGGGAGCTAAGGCACGTTTTCTCACGGACAGTCACATATGTGTACCAAATTGGAAGTATCTAGCTCTTATAGTTTAGAAGTTAGAGGGGGTGCGAAAACGGACACACATAGTGATTTTAATAGGGTTCCGTTTTACGGTACTGAACCCTAATAAAATGCAAAAATGACAAGAAAATCGTTAAAAACAGTTTTTTCATGTAACAAAGGTACCCCATCTTGACCCCACCTCCCCAAAAGACCTAAAAAAAATTGTACGGAAAGTTGTACATGTCTTATATATGTATTTTTATAGTATATTTTAAGTTCTACTTTCATTATTGCAATTAAAAAAATTCTTGACTATGTTCCATTTCTAAGGTCAAATATGGTCAGAAAAAAAATATTTTCTTCGCCTTAAACAAAGTAAACTTTCTCCAGTAACAGAAAGATAATTTTACAAGAAGAGAAATTTTTATTTACATTAGTTTTAATTAAGCTAGAGTCGTAAAATTGAAAAAATCCGTGTTTTCATGAAAAATGGACCAGCGGGACCCCTAAAATTGATTTTTTTTAAATAAAAAAAATACGTGTCTCATTTTTTTCCCTTAGGAACAATATTTTGAAGTAGCATTATAGAAAATTAAAAGTCGTGTTTTTTTTGGGCACCCTACCCACTATGTACCTCTAAGGACTCTGAGGACGTTTAAAATTTTACTGCCTTTGTCATATAAGTAATTAACCCTTCGTTGCCGACAGTATTTCCGAAAAAGTGCTCAGAGTGCCAAAAATTAAAAAACAAGGAATTTTCAAGAGATCATGTACATGGGGGTTTTTACGGTCGCTGATTACGAATCTGACATTAGTTTTCAAAAATTCAAAATGGCGGATCCAATATGGCGGACAATTTTTTAAAATGGCTTGAAGTCGTCTGAAACTTGTTACTCGGGGATTTTTAGGGTCGTTGATTACAAATCTGACATTATGAATGTGATGTTTTTTCAAGTGGGTTTATTTAGGGTTAACAAGTGTGTGAAGCAGGCAATTGTATATTTCGGCAATATATGCCTTTACATTTGGGCACTTGATTTTATGATAAAATGTAAAGGCATATAAGCTCAAATTCAAAGATCCTTCAAAAAAGTTAAAACTTGGAGACTTTATTCTCTTACCTAGTTCTAATTTAACTAATAAAAATTTTAAACATTTTCGAAATATTGTTGGGGATAGAGGGGGGTCAATTTGATCAAATTTGCTTGACAACATCTTCTTTTTTTAAATTTTTTCTGTCCTTACATATTATGGAAAATTTTTCGTCGAATATGTTTCTTAGGGCCGATTCCACAACTATGGCTTTAAACCGAGGTTAGTTAAGCCGAGTTCAAATTTAACCGAAGCTTTAACCGGCAGTTAACGAGTCTTGCGTTCCACATGTGATTTTTGAACATCGTTTAACTAAACGTATGCTCCTTCGTCATAACTCTATATTTCCTTTCGTTTCTTCTGTAGCTGTCTGTTTGATTGGGCGAAGTAAAATCGGAAGATTGACACATGTTTCAAAAAAGCCAAACTATGACACATGTTGGAGTGTTTATAAAAAGTTAATCAAATTGTTTTCAAGATATTAAAATGTCACTAAAAAGTGAAAAAGGAAACGAGGTGCAAATTTTTGTGAAATTAAGAAAGGAAAACTTATGACCTTAGTTGAGAAAAATAAAGATATTTTAGAAAATAAAAAAACCGATGATGTGACTTTGAAAATGAAAGAGTCTTGTTGGGAACAACTTACTGCGGAGTATAATAGTAATAATTTAGAAAATTATAGAACATGTGAATTACTAAAGGCATATTGGGAAAATTGTAGAAAAAGGAGTAAAAAACATTTTGCCGAAATGCGGCGTGAACAATTAACTACAAGTAATTATTCTTATTTTATAATAATAGCATTTAGAACAAAGAAACTGCAGCAAATTCTACTTTTTAATCATAAATTGTTAAAATTTTACAAATGAATAAATAAAAAACATCTTTTTTTTATATTTCATGTTAGAAGAAAGTAATTAAAACGAAGTATAAAAATTGTTTATTTAGGAGGAATTAGACAAACAATGCGTACAATGGATGTATGCGCTGCAGCTGTACGCATCTGTTACTGGTGGGGAGCAAGTTAACCGAGGTTTAAGTATTTGAACCGCCAACTTTGGCCGGTTAACTTTAACCAGGGGTCAGCCATTTTAACACGAGTTTAAGAACTTGTGGAATACGTAGTTTTCACTAAACCGAGTTTACCAATTTAAACTCCGGTTAAACATACTTGTGGAATCGGCCCTTAAAGACTTTTTAATAATCTTTGTACTTGTAAATTTTATTTTTTAATATTTTCAAAATTTGATCCAAATTTTTTATAATAAATAACTAATTTGCTATTTTACCAAAATCTGTCCGTTTAATTTTAAAATAAAGTATTGCATTTAAAAGCTGAGTTTTTTCCCTATAAGAATACCAAATTTCAGAATGCCGTTTTTTTTGTTTTTGAGATATTATACGTCAAAAGATACGTAACGGCGCAGCGCGGTCTTTCTGCATCTCGCAAGCCACTTACACTCTCTAGCGCGACCGTTTTGTGACCGCGCTTAATCACTTATTTAATAATAGCAGTTTCGTAATCAGCGACCCCAAAAACCCCTAAATATCAAGTTTCAAACGATTGTAAGTTATTTTTTAAAAATCGCCCGCCATATTAGTTCCGCTATTTTGAATTTTTACAAACTAATGACCAAATCGTAATCAGCGACTCCAAAACCCCCAAATAACAAGTTTCAGACCATAGCAAGTAGTTTTTCCAAAAATCGTCCGCCATTTTGATTTTTTGAAAACTAATGTCAGATTTGTAATCAACGACCCTAAAAATCCCCGAGTAACAAGTTTCAGACGACTTCAAGCCATTTTAAAAAATTGTCCGCCATATTGGATCCGCCATTTTGAATTTTTGAAAACTAATGTCAGATTCGTAATGAGCGACCCTAAAAACCCCCGAGTAACGAATTTCAGACGATTTTAATCCTTTTTTAAATTTGGATTATGTTATTACTTCATGGCAAAGATTTTTAAAAATTTAACAAAAGTGTAGTTTTTAATAAGTTGTATCTTTTTTTTGGTTTAAAAAAATTTTAAATGGATAACGGGAGTTCGTTTTGTATATCTTAGATTATATAAAAATCATTTGACTTATGGTTTGCGACAGCTATTAACTTTTCTATTTCAATGTTAGGCATGGCAAAGATTTGCAATTTTCCGTCAGTCTGAGAAAAGTTCTAAAGGACAAAGATCTTTGCCATCGGCAGCGAAGGGGTTAAAATGAAGTTCAGATGAAGAAGATTCATAAAAATGGATGCCTAAAGATTTTGCTTAGCTAGAAGGCTTTATTGTTATTTCGATTAAGGTTAATAAAAGTGTGGGGTCGTTTAAGTTGAAATTCCCTTTGTTAAAAATCACGAATTCTAGGGCCAAGAATTTCTCCGTTAATTTTGAAGAACATGTTTTTGCAAGCGGTAGAATTATAGATAAAACGTGCTATTGCTTCTGGGACGCCAATTTCGCCAAAGTCTTCCACAAGGATATTCGGAATAACACTGGGAAACGCTCCTTTGATGTGAAGGAAGAGTGTTCCTGTGTACTCCTTTTCCGCTTGACCTGTCCATATCTCCGTTGAAAGAAGAGCCAGGATATTAGCACAAGATTTAGATTTTCTAAATCTGTATTGGTTAGGGCTTAGTATATTGTTACGTTCAACATACCAGCTCAATCTGTTACAGATTAATTTTTCTGCGAGTTTAAATAAGCAGGAAGCAAGTGAAATAGGTCGAAATTTTCCAGGGGAAGATTTTGGGAGAAAGAAAAAAAGAAAATTATTCCAAGAAGGAGGGAAGGAGCTGTTTACATTTAGTCCGTTATAGATGGATAGAAAAACAGGTAGAATTTCGTCTGAAAAGTGTTGAATAATTTTATAATCAATTTTGTCAAGGCCTGGAGAGGATTTAATTTCACATGAATTTATTGCTATATTTAATTCTTCAATGGTGAAAGGGGCTTCCAAGAATGGGTTAGGCATAAAACTATTAGGAAAATTTTTATGAAAAGTTGTAGGGGTGTAGAGTTCATCTACAAGAGAGTGAAGTTTTCCTATGGTTTCGGAATCTGCGGAGCAGGAGGCCGTTAAAGGTTGCATGTATCTGTTTTTAAAGCATTTAATTACTGACCATATTTGAGTGACTGGTGTAGTTCTGTCAAGAGTGTTACAAAAATTTTAAAAAGATTGGCGTTTAGTCTCATTAATTGTTCGTTTAGCTAGTGCTTCTGTACGTTTAAGAGTTAAAAAATGTGTGTAATTAGAGTTTCTTTTTGTAGGTTGAAAGAGCTAGTTTTCTATTTTTTACGGCCTTCTCGCACGTGTCATCCCACCAAGGAGCTGGTACAAGGGGTTTTTTTTGGAGGTAGTGGACTTTTTTTGAAGGTGATCGACTAACGTTGGATTGGGGTCGCGAAAATTTGATTGATATGTCTATTAAATCAACCATTTGTTCATAAGCGGAAATTGGGTCTGCAGATTGCAAAAGGTCTGGATTGGATTCGACAAGAGATGAGAGTTTGAGAGAAAAAAGGGTCCATGAGATATCTTTGAGGTTATATTTATGAGAGAAGAAAGTTGGAAATAGGAACTGTTATACCTATAGATGAAAAGATTAGAAAGTGAAAACTGCCTATTGTGTCCTTATGTACCTTCCAGGAGGTAACAGAACAGAGGTTAGGAGTGATAAATGGGAGATCCAGCATAGAGCCGGGGTTAGGTGGCCCACACACACGTGTAACTGAACCATTGTTTAGTAATTAAGATTTGTATTAATTAGATTATCACATAGAATAAATCCGTTCTGACACGTGCCTGACTACCCCACATAGTGCTGTGTCAATTAAAGTCGCCACCCAGGAAAATCGTATTGATATTTGAGTTTTTGATAGAGTCAAATAGGCTCTTCCAGTGGTTTGTAAAATTTTGTATTCCAGGTACTCTATAAACTGAGACAATATAAATTTACCTTGCGAGGTGTCGATTGAGACCTCTAGTGTCTCAAGTTCATTCTCGCGAGTGAATATTGTGTGAAATTTTGAAAAAGTTAAATTTTTGCGAATGGCGATAGCAAGACCGCCACTTTTGTTAACTTTTCTATCAAGTCTAATTACGTTAAATTGTTTGAGAAGGTTAAAATTATCTTTTTTATTTGGTTTTAAAAGTGTTTCCCAAAGAAGAAGAATATCAAATTTATCTGAAATGTTTTGGATTTTGTGGGTGTTACGGTAGACTCCACGACAATTTAATTGCAATATTCTCAGTTTATTTAGGCTGGTCATGATTAGTGTTTGTAGCACCGAGAAGGGTGTGAAGATTCTCAATTATATTTGTAAGGAGTGTCTAATTGTATTTTGCAGTTTCTGGTGAAGTGTTGGTGGATTTTCGTGAAACTAGATTTTCAAGCCAAGATTGGAAAGAGAGGATTGTGTTTGCGTCAGTATTTGCTCGAGAAGCAAGAGAGGTGGTTACAGTTTGAGATGATAGTGATTCAACTGAGGGTGACAAGAGGTTGGAACCCTGAGAGGGAGGATTAAGTGCGAAGCTATTTGGGAGGCCTGTACTCGACCTGCCGTTATTCCATTGGGAGGCGAAGAAAGAGTTAGTTGCTAATCTTTTGCGTGGTTGTGTTTAAGCAGGAAGTGTAGATGGAGAAGGGGCAGATGAGATTCTTGAGGATTTTCTGTGTCCGGAAAAGGTTGTGGTTACATATGAAAAGAGACGTTTATTAAAATTTTGTGAATTAGCAGAAGAAGGCGTAGGAGAATCTCTCAGCTCCGAAAAGTTCGAAAAGTTATGCATGTTTGCATTAGATGGCGGATGTTTCGGTAGTTTTAGGATAGATTTAGCTTCATTAAAAGAGATTTTATGAAGAGTTGCATAAAAGCGGATTTCTTTTTGGAATACAAATTCTGGACAGTTTTTAGATGAGGCAAGGTGAGCGCCCTTACAGTTTGCGCATTTTGGAGACTCAGAAGCATTCGGACAAGGATTGACTTGATCATGAACAACGTTCTAACCGCAGGTCTTGCACCAAGGTTTAGAACGGCAGTGTTTCGCCATATGAACGAATCTAGGGCACTTTAGGCACATGCGAGGATCCGGAACATATGGCCTAATTGGACTGAAACCTTTGTAAATGGCAACCCTCTGAGGGAGGACATTACCTTGAAAAGTTAGTAGCTCAGTAGTTGGCGGAATATATTTATATTCGTTAGATTTTTCGTCGAAAGTTTTTCTTTACATGCGTCGAACATGTGTGATTTTAATACCCTTAACACAAGGGCCAACGATTTCCGCATTTTCTAAGATTTCGTCATCCGTAATGTCAGTGGGAACGTTGTTCATGACGCCCTGACACGAAACAAAACTTGATGGTATAATCGCTATGAGACCTTTAGTCTTTAAAGAAGAATCCTTAAGAAGCTGGTTAGCAGGTTTGCCCGAGTTGTGAACAACCCTTACCTTACCGCGACTGATGTGACTAATGTCAATGATTTTAGCCGGATGAGAAGCGTGTAAGATACGACAGACCCACATTTGGTTTAAGCGTTTATTAAAATCAGGCGATTTCGGATCGCGTTGAACAAAAACGAGGCAATTAGATTTTAAAGTATCGTTATATTTTAAACCTTGCTCGGTCTTGTTGTGTTTAGAGGTTTGATGGTTTAATTGTGTAGTCTTAAGTGTTGAAGTTTCGCGTGTTTTTTCATGGTTGTGTGTTAACCCACAAAACGCGTGGGTTAAAAACAAAAATTTACCACACCGAAGATGTTGCTTTACTCACTACACATAGATACGCTTACGTGAAGCGCAAGGTAACTTTAGAAAACGAATCTTGAGAACACGTATACTGCACACGATGCGCTCGGTATAACAGCTCGCGAGGAGCTCGACTTTTTCATTTCAAGAAATTTTTATTGCGCATGCGTTAAAATTTTCGGCCCTAAACAGTAGAGCAAAAATGACAGATGACATGGCCTCTCTTTTCCTCTTTCACATTAAAGCCGAAACAATTGAAAATTGATCATGCGCAGATCGTATTTCCGGTTTGGCTTAAAAAAATCTATTAATGTTTTCATTCAAATTCTTACGATTTTTCGGCTAAATACAAAAAAATAGAAAAAGTGGTCTATCTCTCCTCAACGTACCCTATATATATAATAATAATATTATTATATAAGACATTCTCTGAGCAAAAAGCTACCCTAAAAAAAGTTTTTTTTGGCAATGGAATATGTTAAAGTGTACATAAAAACAAATTTGTAAAGTAGGTTTTTAGGTCTGTGTAATGTGTGGTTGCCATGTTATCAGGGCCCCACTTTTAGTGTAATTTTCAACTGCCAGTAGCTTTTAACCGAATGAGTGGATTTGAAAATTTTATGGATGTTTTTTGGGCAAAATTTCCTAAAATTTTAAACAGTTTTTTTTCATCCGGTTAAAAGTTATTGAGAGTTAAAAATTACGCTGCAATAAAAATGGGCCCCTGATAACATGGCAACTAGGCATTACACAGAACTTAAAATCTACTCTACAAATTTGGTTTTTTGTATACTTTAACATATTTCATTGCCAAAAAAAACTTTTTTTAGGGTGGCTTTTTGCTCATAGAATGTCTCATATATGTATATATATTATAAAAAACTATCCATGCAAGGGCAAGAAGAACCAAAGAGAAAGTTTTCAATAAGTTTTTAAGAATTAATAAATAATTAGTTTGTTTAGAAAAAACAAAGTGATACCAGGCCCAACGAGATGGGGGGTCAGCAGGGGATTTTGCGCCGGGACCCGGGTCTCGTTAAGGCCAAAATTAGCCTAACGCACAATGAACCTTTCATCGCTAATCCTAAATCCTAAGAATGAGAGAAAGTAGGACAGAGATATAAGGGGGCTTATTTCTTAAAAGTCCCAGTCCAAAAACAAAAGTTATGGGATTTGCTTGATACTTTGGTGAATTGTTATCCTACACAAAAGTAACAAGTCTCTAAAATATTAATTAGTTTAAAAAAAAATTATAGAAATTAGTAGAGGTTAAAGTTTTGATGTTTTATGTGACACTGTCATTTCCAACTCCATATTATATTGACAAAAGTTAATGGATTTTAATTTTTATGTAGTGAATTTAGAAGCATTTTTCATGTACTTTTTAGAAGTTAGAATTAAAATTGCAAAAAAAATGTTTACCCCTTTTTTTTCATAATTAACCCTTATTTTTCAATCTTGACCCATTTCTATATTTTTAATATTTTTTATTTTATTTTCATTGAAAAACTGAGATTCTTTCGAATAAACTGAGTAAATAAAAACAACAATTATGGGACCGACATAATTGAAGGAGAAAACTAAGAACAAACCTTACAATGAATGATGCAAGCATAATACAAAGAGGGTGGTCCCCGTGTGTGGGACTGGAGTCCAGAAAATAGTTTACTTGAGAATATAATAAAAATTCCCCCGTAAGTTTGTTTCTAGGTAATACGCATTAAACCTTCCTCGCTTTTTTAGGAGTATTTAACACTCAGCCGGACGATTGAACTAAGCAACCAACATCGCCGAGTGCTAACTCCACCCATACCCATAGAACCCTCAGCCCAGCATCAGATCTCCATCAGCCGGCAAATCAATGGGGGGTGAGAAAACCTACGCATCAACGGCGGACTTCAAAGTAGTGCTAGGTGAAGGATGCCATACGGATTTCTTCCTTGCCTACGCTCTGTATGTCTGCAACTCACGTCGATCCCGGCCATTCGCACCTTCGCGCTTCTACCATTTTGGCCTGTTTCAGAACTTTTCTGAAACAGGCGCAACTACCGGAGCCCGCTATGTGAGACGTAATGCCTGCCGTCCTAATCTAAAGCCCGCACTGGAAACAAAACGCCACGTTTGTGCACTGTGCAAGAGTCTGGCCAGACTCTCCGCACTTATATTATGCGGTAGATCTGTCCACTCTTCTGCACTCGTTCTTTTTATGGCCATAGTCCAGGCACCTATGTCATCTGGTTACCATTATACGCCTTCTTATTGGGCAGCTAAGGAACCAACTTTTACCCTCTCTACGTGCTCTAATCTCGCTTCCTCATCGTTAAACCGTCAAGGTCACGGATTTTCAGTCACAATCTGGTCCTCCGCCGCCCTGACGGTTCTTAATCCTGCTACAGCTTCCAAGACCTTGACCGAAAAAGCCTTCCTGTCCTAACCCCCTCCTACTTCAAGGAGGATGTTCCCTTCTTTTGTCGGCATTGTACCGACCATCGTCGTCTGGCAAGAGCCAGGATCTACTTCTTTTCGGAGCTTGCCCAAGACAGAAGCATATGTCTGTCTTTGACACACTCGGACCAAGACCGTCGGATTTCTGGCTTTAAAAAACTCGATGGCGATTCTCGGCAGTAGTTATGCTATGCCGGTACGGGCGCACTTACCGTCAGTCGGTAATGTAGATTTCTACTTTACCGACGGCGAAAAGTCGCGTTGTTGCAAGGGTTACCTGTTACCATCGGTCGATAATGCAGATTCCTTTTTTACCGACCGTGAAAAGTGTTGTTATTGCAGGGTGTTCTGTTTTACCGACCGAGCAAGTGGGTTCCACCGGCTGCCGCTAGATGGCGCCACTTTTTAATTGCATAAATAAAAGTCTGTTTCTGTTAGGGACTTTGAATTTTCGCGCCAGTTTTAATAGGGGATATTTGAATTCTATGCGTTACCGACAGTGTTGTGAAGGGAAATTGCCCAATTGTGTAAGCTGAATTATTTAATTATTTACCGACTTGTCATGTGAGTTTATTTGATAGCTCCACTTTTTTTTAAGAAAAAGGTTGTTTCTGTGGGGTATTTTCAATTTTCACACCCTTACCATTGGTCTCTAATTACCATCAGTCGGTAATGCAGATACTTGAATTTCAACCCAATCCGTTCTACCTTACCGACCGTACTGTAGTTTCCCATTTATACTGAGGTTCCCCATTAATCCCAGCCTCGTACAATTGTCCAAGCCCTATAAAATTGTTATAAGTTGTTATGAATGTTCGCGGTCATTTTTGAATTTGATGACGTTACTACTCAATCGCACTAGGAATAGTCGGGTTTTTTGGGGGGATTTTAAATATCACCATGATATACTGGTTTTTATTAAGTATTTCAATTTCCCAACCTTGCTTGAAATAAATATTTTAATTCCACCATTATTTAGTGATTTGTATTGGGCATTTGAATTTCCCAACCGTGCTTAAAGTGGAGATGTTTGAAGTTCCCAACCGTGTATTAGTATTTTGAAGTGTGGATTTTTAAATTTAAAGTTTTACTGACAGTGTTTTGAAGGGGGATTCCCACTTGTATGAGCTGAATTTTTAAATTTCCTACTGTCCCAACTTGTCCAGGGGGAACCTATATCCATAAGTAGAAGGTACCTCATGAAATTAGCGGTTTATATTGAGTATATAACATAACGTTACCACTGTTTTCAAAGGAGTATCTCCCAAAATAAAATATGGATTTTCGCGCCAATATCAGTTATTACCTTCAGTAGGTTGTATAGATCCATGACACGAGTTTGGTTAAAGTATAGTTAAAGTAATGTTAAATTAAAGTTAAGGTATAGTTAAAGTAATGTTCAAGAATAGCTAATGTACAGTTATAGTAACGTTAAAGTATAGTTAAAGTAATGTTCAAGAATAGCTAATGTATAGTTATAGTAACGTTAAAGTATAGTTAAAGTAACGTTAAAGAGTAGTTAAAATAAAGTTAAATTGAAGTTACAGAAACGTTAAAGTAATGTTAAATTAAAGTTAAATTTAAGTTAAAGTAATGTTAATGTATTGTTAAAGTAACGTTAAAGTATAGTTAAAGTGAAGTTAATGTAACGTTAAAGTGTAGTGAAAATATAGTTTAGGTAACATTAAAGTGTAGTTAAATAAAAGTTAAAGTAAAGTTAAAGTATTGTTAAAGTAACGTTACAGTCAATGTGACGCATAATTAAGAGTGAGGATTCTTTTACATGCACAATCTAAAAAAAAGTAGAGGAGTTGACAGAAAAGTGGGGGGTATAAGAGTCAGAGATTCTTCTGCGTGCGCATTGTAAAGTCTGCTGGAGATGAGAAAAAGTCTGACTTAGTTTTAAGTTTTTTTTTCCGGAATTAATCTTTACTTTGTTTTAAAAATAAATCTAAAATTATTTAAAGGATAGGTTTAAAATAAGGAAACATTTCAAATTACATTTAAAATTTTTTATTTTCAAAACTCTTAAATATTTACAAAAAGATTGACAATTTCCATAAAAAGATTTTAAAGTAGTATTAACTTCATCAGTTTTGTGAGCAACTGCACTTTTAAATTGGTTTGAAGGTTTTAGAAACCAATCTCGAAGAATTACAACATTATTTGCAGCACAATTCACGTTTTCGAAAGAATGATGCGTACAAGCAGCGGTCGTCGGTGATTCTAGTTTCAACTTTTCAATCGATGTGCATTCAAAATCTTCTAAATCTACAACATTTAGTAAGTATTTACTATTTACTGTTTCTTTTTTTCCTTTGACGTAGATTGCTAACCATTCAATTCCAAGGTAATTTCGTGTAAGTTAACGATTGACGTTAACGTTAGCCTAATTGTCTTACATATCAGATTTTTTTATCCAACTATTATGTGAGTTATCGAATCCAAGCCATTTTACGTAAACTTCATTTCCTCGTATTTTGAGAACTTTTTCAACAAGATAAATATCAGGATATTTAACTTTTAAAAGTTCTTGCTTATAGAAACCACCTTCGCACAGTGGGGCAAAACCTAACAAGAGGCGTCAAAATTCTGTAACCACGCTAATTGTTTATAAAAATGAATACAACTTGGTGACATGAAGCCTCAAGCATCACAGAATTTGAAACCCTTGCCGCATTTCCAAAATTAAAAATGGCGTCTGAGCTGTAAGAGCCTTAATTTGGTTATTTTCGTATTTTTTGAAACTTATGTACATTGAAACTGCAACATTTTACATAAATAAATTGAGGAAAGATTGACTACGGTATATTTTGGGACTTAGGCATTACTCTTTACGAATTTTCATTGGAACTTTCAAAATTCAAAATGGCAGATCCAAGATGGACGATCAAAGGACAAAAATGTTTATAACTGTATACTAAAAGGAATTATTTTTATGAAAGTCTATACCCCAAGGTTATTTTGGCCGCTGATTACGAAACTGAGGTCAGATTTTCAAAATTCAAAATGGCCGATCCAATATGGCGGTCGAAATTCTGAAAAATGAGGTTATAATTCTGAAACTCAGTATCCCGACATTTTTTAAGTCGCTGATTACGAATCTGAAGTCAGCTTTTCAAAATTCAAAATGGCCGATCCAATATGGCGGTCGAAATTCTGAAAAATGAGGTTATAATTCTGAAACTCAGTATCCCGACATTTTTTAAGTCGCTGATTACGAATCTGAAGTCAGCTTTTCAAAATTCAAAATGGCCGATCCAATATGGCGGTCTAAATTCTGAAAAATGAGGTTATAATTCTGAAACTCAGTATCCCGACATTTTTTAAGTCACTGATTACGAATCTGAAGTCAGCTTTTCAAAATTCAAAATGGCCGATCCAATATGGCGGTCTAAATTCTGAAAAATGAGGTTATAATTCTGAAACTCAGTATCCCGACATTTTTTAAGTCACTGATTACGAATCTGAAGTCAGATTTTCAAAATTCAAAATGGCCGATCTAATATGGCGGTCAAAATTCTGAAAAATGAGGTTATAATTCTGAAACTCAGTATCCTGACATTTTTTAAGTCGCTGATTACGAATCTGAAGTCAGATTTTTAAAATTCAAAATGACCGATCCAATATGGCGGTCATAATTCTGAAAAAATAGGTTATAATTCTGAAACTCAGTGTTCCGACGTTTTTAAGTCGTTGATTACGAATCTGAAGTCAGACTTTCAAAATTCAAAATGGCCTATTCAATATTTCTGTCGAGATTCTGAAAAATTATGTAAATATTTTTGAAGCTCAGTATTCCAAAATTTTTCGAGTTGCTAATTAGGAATCTAGGGTCAGAATTTCAAAATTAAAAATGGTGGATAGAACATGGAGGTTGGACTTATTGAGTATTTGATATTTATTTTTAAGAATTAGTTTCTCTACTAACTGAAATTGTTGAGCTGGTCGTTATAACATTCTTTGAGTATATAATTTGCATTCGTTAAGTAAAGAACTAAAAATAAGGAGATTATGCTTACAAAATCCTCAGATTTTTATTCAGATGTACTTATAATCTATTTTTCCAATCAGAATAACTTTTGATATTTTTTAATTTAAACCTTAAAATGAAAATAGAAACAATCAAGAGTATCCATTAAACATTGAAAACATTCACTTTAAAAGTGAAATTATTTCGGACATAATGTAACGAAAAGGAACAATGCAATAAATATTAACGTAAAATAATCGAAAGTAGGTTGCAATTAAGAAATAGTAGAAATGAAAAAGAAAGAAATAAAATTTAAAAAAGTAAACAGCATCAACGAAGTCTACTCTAGTTTAAGAAAAAAGACTGCCTGAATACTTGAAGTTTCCTACAAATGAAAAAATAGTTATCCAGACATTCTTTTTTTATTACACTTATTTTGTTACCATGGTGAAGAGCTAAATATCTTTGTCAATCGTCAGTTGGCAATTTACGTATAATAAATTATATTTATTATTCTAACTTTGAGTTGTTGGAGAACGAGGTTCTTTACTTCAAAATGTCGGTCTTCTCAATACAAGTGAAAGAATTATGTGAATGGATATGGAATGATGCAAACAAGAGTAAAACAGTGATAGATGTAATAATGAGTAGAATTGAAAAAACGTTTAATTATGATCCTCGTGATGCACATCAATTACGTACCTACTTAAATACACATTTTATCAGACGATATAAAAGATGCTGGGTTAATGTTCATCGAATGCGTGGAAGATTTGAAAGTAAGTACAAAGATTTTATGGATGAAAAATTGGAGTATAAATTTCAGAGTCCATCTGAACAAAAATTTGACAATTTATTATCAGAAAGTTCTACATCTCTTGCTGGTCGTCCACGCGTAAGTGATGAAGATTGTAGCCGAAGAACAGAACAAAGGCGAGCTCAACAACTTCGCACTGACTATGACCCAAAAATTTTATTAAAAGCAGTATCACCTTTATTAGAAAAAGAGGCTGAAGTTAAACTTCCTGCTGTTGAAAAATATGATTCTGATTATCTAAATAAATCTTTGGCTATGTATATGGATGTTGGTTTGACAAAGTCAAAATATGAAACTCTTCGAACCCATAATAACTTTTTATCAGGAAATAAACAGTTACCTCCTTATAAAACTCTTTCATCTGCAAAATTAGCATGTTTTCCAGATAATATTGAAATTAACGAAAGTGGTGCTAAAATTAAACTACAGTCCTTGCTTGATCACACCTCAAGTAGAATTTTTTCTTTGTTATCAACCGAACAATTGAAGAAAATAAATCACAATGCAGCTGAGTTATGTGGAAAATGGGGTTTAGATGGTGCTTCAGGTCAACAAGCTTTCAAACAGAAGTGGTCAGAAGCAGAAATTAATTCAAAAAATAGCGATTCTTCAATATTTATGGTATCGTATGTACCTCTCAAACTTACCTCTTCGGATGGACAGGTATTGTGGAGGAATGAGCGACCATCTTCCGTAAGATTATGTAGGCCTGTTGAATTTCAATTCACGAAGGAAACCGTGGAAAAAACTAAAGAAGTTTATGGTTATTATTCGTCGGAAATATCTCGCTTGAAGAATACGTCTATTGAAATTAAAAAGAAAAAGTATGATATTTCTCATCAGCTGTATCCTACTATGATTGATGGAAAAGTTTGTAACGTTCTGACTGAGCAAGCATCTTCTGCTTCATGTAATATATGTCGTGCAACACCAAACCAAATGAATGATTTAAATGGCTTAAAAAATTTGACTATTCAGGAAAAAAATTATTACTATGGTTTGTCAACCCTTCATTGCCGAATCAGATTTATGGAGTGCATTCTACATGTTTCGTATAACTTGGATTTTAAAAAAGCGTATGCTTCAGGTAGTGATAAGGCGTTAAAACAATCTCGGAAGAAATCTATTCAAGAAGGTCTTCAGTCAAAATTAGCAATTCTCGTAGATGTAGTAAAACAGGGTCATGGAACTACGAATGACGGAAATACTGCTAGACGTTTTTTCGAAAATCCGGAAGTGGTAGCTGAAGTTACTGGAATTAACCTTGAACTAATTCAACGGTTTGCAGATATTTTGCAAATATTGACTTGTGGACGTGAAATCGATTGTGATAAATTCGAGGAATATGCATTCAGTACAGCTCAAATGTTTGTTGAATTGTATGGTTGGTACAAGATGCCTCCATCAGTTCACAAAGTCTTGATCCACGGCAGTAGCATCATTCGAGTTTTTGGATTACCCATTGGCTGTCTATCAGAAGAAGCTCAAGAAGCAAATAACAAAGTTTTTAAAGGAGCTCGAGCAAATTTTAGTCGAAAAATTTCAAGATCAACATCAAATGAAGACACAATTCACTTTATGCTTATCTCGTCTGACCCAGTAATAAGTGCATTACGTGTTCAAAAAGAAAAAAAAATTAAAGAATTAAGTAACGGTGCAAAAAGCTTATTAAAATTTGATGACACAAGTGATGAGGAAGACTCAGAAAGTGAATAAACTGATTAAACTGGTTAAAAACAATTGTCGAAGCATTCTAACAGGGATGGTTCTTTTCCGTTTCTTCTTTCGATTTTAAAAGAAATCCATTTTAAATTACTGTAAGTTGCACCTCAGATTCGAAATCATTTAAAGAAACATTAGACAATTTTTTTTTAATATTAAATTTTGGAGTATGACGACCATCATATTGGAACGGCCATTTTGAATTTTGAAAATCTGACCTCAGAATTGTAATCAACGACTTAAAAAATGTCGGAATATACTGAGTTTCAGAATAATAGCCTATTTTTCAGAATTTCGAAGGCCGTGTTGGATTGGCCATTTTGAATTTTGAAAATCTGACTTCAGATTCGTAATCAGTGACTTAAAAAATGTCGGGATACTGAGTTTCAGAATTATAACCTCATTTTTCAGAATTTAGACCGCCATATTGGATCGGCCATTTTGAATTTTGAAAATCTGACTTCAGATTCGTAATCAGTGACTTAAAAAATGTCGGGATACTGAGTTTCAGAATTATAACCTCATTTTTCAGAATTTAGACCGCCATATTGGATCGGCCATTTTAAATTTTGAAAAGCTGACTTCAGATTCGTAATCAGCGGCTTAAAAAATGTCGGGATACTGAGTTTCAGAATTATAACCTCATTTTTCAGAATTTTGACCGCCATATTAGATCGGCCATTTTGAATTTTGAAAATCTGACTTCAGATTCGTAATCAGTGACTTAAAAAATGTCGGGATACTGAGTTTCAGAATTATAACCTCATTTTTCAGAATTTAGACCGCCATATTGGATCGGCCATTTTGAATTTTGAAAATCTGACTTCAGATTCGTAATCAGTGACTTAAAAAATGTCGGGATACTGAGTTTCAGAATTATAACCTCATTTTTCAGAATTTAGACCGCCATATTGGATCGGCCATTTTGAATTTTGAAAAGCTGACTTCAGATTCGTAATCAGCGGCTTAAAAAATGTCGGGATACTGAGTTTCAGAATTATAACCTCATTTTTCAGAATTTTGACCGCCATATTAGATCGGCCATTTTGAATTTTGAAAATCTGACTTCAGATTCGTAATCAGTGACTTAAAAAATGTCGGGATACTGAGTTTCAGAATTATAACCTCATTTTTCAGAATTTAGACCGCCATATTGGATCGGCCATTTTGAATTTTGAAAAGCTGACTTCAGATTCGTAATCAGCGGCTTAAAAAATGTCGGGATACTGAGTTTCAGAATTATAACCTCATTTTTCAGAATTTGGACCGCCATATTAGATCGGCCATTTTGAATTTTGAAAATCTGACTTCAGATTCGTAATCAGTGACTTAAAAAATGTCGGGATACTGAGTTTCAGAATTATAACCTCATTTTTCAGAATTTAGACCGCCATATTGGATCGGCCATTTTGAATTTTGAAAAGCTGACTTCAGATTCGTAATCAGCGACTTAAAAAATGTCGGGATACTGAGTTTCAGAATTATAACCTCATTTTTCAGAATTTCGACCGCCATATTGGATCGGCCATTTTGAATTTTGAAAATCTGACCTCAGTTTCGTAATCAGCGGCCAAAATAACCTTGGGGTATTGACTTTCATAAAAATAATTCCTTTTAGTATACAGTTATAAACATTTTTGTCCTTTGATCGTCCATCTTGGATCTGCCATTTTGAATTTTGAAAGTTCCAATGAAAATTCGTAACGAGTAATGCCTAAGTCCCAAAATATACCGTTGTCAATCTTTCCCCAATTTATTTATGTAAAATTTTGCAGTTTCAATGTACATAAGTTTCAAAAAATACGAAAATAACCAAATTAAGGCTCTTACAGCTCAGACGCCATTTTGAATTTTGGAAATGCGGCAAGGGTTTCAAATTCTGTGATGCTTGAGGCTTCATGTCACCAAGTTGCATTCATTTTTATAAACAATTAGCGTGGTTACAGAATTTTGACGCCTCTTGTTAGGTTTTGCCCCACTGTGCTTCGATGGGTTGATTTTGATAATCGGTCAGTATGTATGTTACTGGTTTTGTTGCTTTAACTTGATCCCCAGTGAATATTTCCGTTGACCAGTTGGGAGTATATCCTTTTTCAAAGATATTTTTATACTTGCTGACTCGAACTCTATCTCCAACTTTAAATTTTACTCTCTTCATTGGAATTCTTCTCTGTTTGCTGATACGTTTTAGTAGTTTGTTCTCATCATTTACGGTGACATCTTTGGGTTTCATACCAATAGTACGGTGTTTCTGATTATTATACTTTGATGTAAGGGTAGGTAAAAGATTAATCCATTTATAATTACCTTGCAAACTAATTTGTATCCACATCATATTCTTGAGATTCTGGTTAAACCTTTCAATAATTGATGCTTTTAAATTACTATAAGTTGAATAGAGTTTAATGTTGTATGTTTGCATTAAACCTTGAAATTGAGAGTTGTAAAATTCTTTGCCTCTATCAGTATGCAAATTTTTAGGAATACGTCCTTCTACCAGAATAGATTTTATGGCAGCAGAAATATCTTTTCCACTTTTACTTTTCACGGGGATAGCTCATGCATATTTTGAAAAGATATCAATAACAGTAAGCACATATTTGAAACTTTTATTTGATTTAGCGTATGGTATTATTTCTACCAAATCTGCCTGCCATGTTTCATCTATGCCTCGCATTTGAACTTTTCGTCGAGGATAATTTTTTCTAGCTTGCTTATGAAGTTCAGAGACTACTGCCAACTTTTTGTCGTCCATTTTCAAGAAGAGTTAAGCGAGCGTCCAGTTGCCGAATAATTTCTGCGTTTCTTAAAGACAAGTCTTGACTTATTTGACTTTCCAAAAATTTTAATTTTCGATCTATTGAATCCTCAAGGATTTTTAATAATGTTTTATTGTTATCAATCTCTAATTTTATAGAAGATGTATCTTGAAAGACAGTTTTTATCTCGATTTGAATGATTTGTCGTACAAGTTTTAAATTTACAGCGTCATGCGGTTCTTCAGCGTCTTTGACGTTACAAAGTCTTTTATTGTCAAGGTCGTAATGTCCGCCTGATGTAAGTTTAAATCCAATACCAGAGGGTCCACGACTTGCAGCAGCAGATCTTCTCAAGGGATGTCTAAACACGTCAATGCTCATTGTAATACTGATACTTTATACAAATAACCCCTCTTAATATATAATTCGAGCTTCACGTAGTTCTTCAATTATTGACATAATTTCATTGTTATGACTAGGATTTCCAGCTTGCTGTGATGCTATAAGCAGTCGTAAACGGTTAACAAGTTCATTTGGATCATTCCAATAAATATAGTCTGGTTTAAATTGTTTCTTTGCTACCATAAATTTAGGTAATTTTCTCTTTAAAGAACCACCGCCCTTTTTCGGAGTACTCTTGAATAGTTTTGCAATTATACTGATATATTTGGAATTTCTAGAAGTTTGAATGGGTTCATTTGGACTATAATTTTTGCGATGTGCATTTGTAGAAACAAGAATATCTTTATAATTTGCCAAATCATTTGAAGTTATAAAAGATTCATCAGGTTTTTGTTTAAATAAAAGTTCAAGCAATCCAGCAGTTTTTAGATAATTTTCTTCCCAACAATTTTGATATTTGAACCTTCAAAGACAATAGGAGTATTACCAATTATAAATGAACCATTTGGAAGTTTACGCACTCCATAAACCAGATCTAAGTAAGATTTTCTATTTTTATTCAACAATAAAAGAAATTTATTTGTCAATTTTTCATAATTTTCATCTTTTTCAGCAATACTACTTTTGTGTGGAGTTGTATCAAATATAGTCGTATTCAGAGAACTTGTGTTCAATAAAGTTGAATCAAATTCCTCATCATCAAAAGCAGTTGAAAAAGAAAAATCGTTATCCTCCTCCTCTTTCTTTATCTTTTCAAGCTTATTATCTTGTATTGGATCATCTTTTATGTTTACTAATTTTTGAAGAGGTGTGACAATTGGTTCAAAAGTTTTTTTTGACATTGTTTCTGCAGCTTCTTTATCCATTTTAAGTAAGCGATGCTTTTGTCTAATAGCTTCACTTGCTTTTGCTATTTGACGAAGTGTCTCTTGCTCTTTTCGGTACATGTTTCTATCTCAACAATGTAAACTATACTAATTTAAATTTAATTAAACTCTTGTATTTATAGTGTAACGAAGCAATCAAATCCCCTCCGATATCTTCCCTCATTCAAATTCCTATCCTTATCAATGACAACAAACCCATATTTATCAGATTTCCAGCATTCTGAACATAAGTCACGAAATTTAGGATATGTCATATCTGTATTAACATGATCTTCATAGACATGTTTAAGATTTTTCTCATCTTGTCTAAAAAGTACCAATAAATTGACATTGTCGCGCACCAAATGTTTTGGAATACGAGCATACGTTTGACACAAGTAAAAACTATCAACTTCTACATGTCTACCCGTACAAAAGAATGCTCTTACATTGTCTTGTTTCTCACAAGCTATATCATCAAAAATAAATATTGAATTTGGTTTAGCATCTTTAGGTGATACTACTTCCTCATGCTGTCTGAATGGAAAATACTCAACTCCGTCTACATTATTGAGTACACTTTCCAGGAATTTATATTTAGGTTGTTCTAAGGACTTTGAATATAAATAAATATTTTCAAAACTTAGACCATTTGGATGTATTATTAGAAAAAGAAGGGCGTTTGTTTTACCACAATTGGAAGGACCACAAAAAATAGCTCGAATGCTGTCTGAAAACAAACTGCCATGACGTTTAATCTTTTTTTCACAAGTTGCAACGTCGACGCTTGCGATTGGTAGTTTAACAGGTTGTGGTGTGAACAACATTTTGACTGACTGTGTGTATCGTAAACAACATCTTAACATCGTCTGGCTGGAAAGCTATAAATAGCGCGCTTATATAGCCTTTCAGTCAGTTGTATAAGAACCATCGTGATGTGCGCTTGACATGATTGAGCATAAAAAAAGTCCTTATCGAGGTAAAGGCTTAGTCAACCGTGTTATTAATAATTTACCATTCGAGTTACATTTACCCGGTTATCAGTTCTGTGGACCTGGTACTAAATTAGCAAAGCGATTAGCACGTGGAGATCAAGGTGTTAATCCATTAGACGCTGCATGCACAGAACACGACATTACCTACTCGCAAAATCGTGAAAATATAAACGCAAGAAACGCTGCAGATAAAGTATTAGCTGAAAAAGCGTGCAACGTGTTTTAGCTGAAGATTTCACTATTGGTGAAAGAACAGCTGCTTTAGCTATATCTGGAACAATGAAGACTAAATCAACATTAGGTATGGGGATACGAAAGAAATTTTCAGTTAAGAAGAAAACCAAATGCAAGAAGAAAATGGCTCTACGAAAAGTTGTAGATGCTGCTAAAAAGAGTATGGTGCCCAGCAATAATGCTGAAGAATCTATTCGAACTGCAATGATTGGTGCACGCAAAGCAATTAGAAATGCTGGTGGTAAATCTAAAATTTTATCACCTCGAATTCTTCCAGTACCAACAAAAGTTGGTGGTATTTTACCTCTAATTCCAATCTTTGCTGATCTCAGCGCATTAGGGGCTCTTGCTGGTGGAGCATCTGGTATTGCAAAGGCTGTGAATGATGCTAAAACAACTAAAGAACAACTTGCAGAAGCTCATCGACATAATAAAACAATAGAAGAAATTTCACTTAGAAAAAATAAAATATGCCAAGACTCTAAAAATACCACATTTTCGAGGAGTCTTTATGCGCAATGAATTACCTGTTAAAGGACCTTTTCAGTATGAGTCAGCAATTATTAATTTGGATGATAAGGAAGGTTCTGGTACACATTGGGTTGCATAAAAAAAATTAAAAAATGAAACAATGTACTTTGATAGTTTTGGCAACCTTCCTCCTCCAACTGATCTCATCACATACCTGGATGATGGTAGCTTCATAAAATATAATCATGAGAGATATCAAAATTTTGATACATTTGTATGTGGACACTTGTGTTTAAAATTTTTATGTAAACAACTTAATGTTAAGAGCAGTTTTAGACTGTATAAGAAAATGTAACTTTTTGTAAGCTTCAGTGTAAAAAGTGACTGCATCATGAGTGATTCGTTTACTTTAACGTTAACGGGAACGTCTTCAGTTCTTAAGGCTGAATACTTCCCACCAATAGAACTCAATCCAAATAAAAATTATGTACTTGGTCTTGTTGAATTACTGACTTTAAATTCAATTCCCAACATTGATGAAACCAATAACAAATTTCATATTGGTTATACGATAATTACTATACCAACAGGTAGTTATGAAATAAAAGATATTGAAGCGTATATACAAAGTGTCGTACCAGATGATTGTACAATAAATATAAAACCCAATAACAATACATTACGCATTATCAGATTTACCCGTATCTATTTTAAAAGTTAATGCTCTACGTGTTGAGTGCAATATTACAACTGGAGCATATATAAATAATCAAAAAGTGCACACCATCCACGAATTCTTTCCTAGCGTTCCACCAGGATATAAGATTGTAGAAGTACCAGCACATGTCATTTATCTTCCGATAGCTGTCAAGACAGTACATAACATTCAGCTCCGCATTGTCGATCAAGACGGTCATTCGATAAATTTTCGAGGAGAAACTATTACGATACTTTTACATATAAAATCAATATAATGGGCATTGTATATAATCAAAAGGTTGGAGGAAACTATAAAAGCTTGTCAACATGCAAGAGACAAGTCAGTCTAAATTTATCACGCAGGGTGTTAACACCTCAGAATCGGAGTTTTCTGAAGCAAATAGGTCTTAAAGTTATACCTCAAGGAAAACGTCAAAACAATTAATCTATATATTTTTTGGGTGTTGTTGTAGCAAAAATGGAAGATCTTCTCAACATTGCAACTCCAGTTAATTTTGACGAGTCCATAGCTCATTATGAGATTCATGCTCATCAACCTTATGCTTCTTCATCCTTTAACAATAGTGATGAAATTCGCATTGCAGTACAAAATCAAGATCTGTGTATTTTACCAAGTAAAAGTTCATTACACATATTCGGAAAGTTGACTAGAAATAATGGAGTTACTCTAACCGAAAATGTACACTTTAGCAGCAACGCTATTTGTTTTCTATTTGATGAAATTCGCTATGAATTAAATGGTATTGAAATTGACAGATGTAAATACGTTGGACATACTACAATCATGAAAAATTATGTTTCTTTAAACCCTCCTCAGCTTAACTTTATGGAAAATGTAGGATTTTCAAAAATATCAGATGATTCCAGAATAACTGTAGAAAATGGCTATCTCGACGTAACAATACCACTTGGTATGATTTTTGGATTTTCCGAAGATTATAAAAAAATCGTTATAAACGCTAAACATGAACTCATCTTGACAAGATCACGAAATGACTTGAATGCTATAATTCAAACAAGGCAAGCAGAAGCTGATGAAGAATTTAAAATTACAATCATCAAGATTGAATGGATGGTTCCATACATTTTACCAGCAGACAATAATAAAATTAAATTGTTAAAATTTATTGAAAAAGATCCATTAATTTCAATGAGTTTTCGTTCATGGGAAATGTATGAGTATCCTTTAGTTCCTACAAGTTCAAAAGTTATGTGGCAAATTAAAACTTCATCACAATTAGAGAAGCCACGATATGTAATTCTTGTTTTTCAAACAGGAAGAAAAGATAAGCGTAAAAGATATGCTTGTCATTTTGATCATTGCAATATTACAAACTTCAAACTCTTTTTGAATTCTCAGTGTTATCCTTATGGAAATTTAAATATAAATTATGAGCAAAATCAATATTCTCTACTTTATGAAATGTATGCTAATTTTCAAACTTCTTATTATGGAAAGGAATCTGTACCTGTCTTAACAAGAAATAATTTTAAAAAATTAATTTGGAAATTTGGAAATTTGGAATTTGAATCAACCAATAATATGCCAGATGACACTACAGCCTATTGCATCATAATCCATGACCGCATTGTAGAATATAAGCCAATCAGTGGTGTTGTCAAGAAGTTGCTATAGAGGCGGGTAAAGAAGTGGTGGGGATGAAGACTATAAATGCAGCTGCTCTCCGGCAAAATTTCATTTTCTGTTTCAGCATTATATGTTTATATTTAAACGACCTTACAATAAATTTGTTTTCAAGGATTTGGCCTTACTTCCTCTTCAGCTGGAATCTAAATCACTTGTCTTTCTCTTTGAACCACCTTAACTTTGGAGCAGATTTCCTGTACGATACAAAAATGAGAATCGCTGGCTAACATGAAATTACCTTCGAATCAACTGGTCTGATGGAGATGTACCCTACGATGAACTGCAGTTCATTTTAAAAGAAAATTTGTTGAATGGTTAGCAATCTACGTCAAAGGACTAGAAAAGAAACAGTAAATAGTAAATACTTACTAAATGTTGTAGATTTAGAAGATTTTGAATGCATATCGATTGAAAAGTTGAAACTAGAATCACCGACGACCGCTGCTTGTACACATCATTATTTCGAAAACGTGAATTGTGCTGCAAATAATGTTGTAATTCTTCGAGATTGGTTTCTAAAACCTTCAAACCAATTTAAAAGTGCAGTTGCTCAAGAAACTGATAAAGTTAATACTACTTTAAAATCTTTTTATGGAAATTGTCAATCTTTTTGTAAATATTTAAGAGTTTTGAAAATAAAAAATTTTAAATGTAATTTGAAATGTTTCCTTATTTTAAACCTATCCTTTAAATAATTTTAGATTTATTTTTAAAACAAAGTAAAGAATAATTCCGGAAAAAAAAAGTTAAAACTAAGTCAGACTTTTTCTCATCTCCAGCAGACTTTACAATGCGCACGCAGAAGAATCTCTGACTCTTATACCCCCCACTTTTCTGTCAACGCCTCTACTTTTTTTAGATTGTGCATTAGCAGAATCCTCACTCTTAATTATGCGTAACATTGACTGTAACGTTACTTTAACAATACTTTAACTTTACTTTAACTTTTATTTAACTACACTTTAATGTTACCTAAACTATATTTTCACTACACTTTAACGTTACATTAACTTCACTTTAACTATACTTAAACGTTACTTTAACAATACATTAACATTACTTTAACTTTAATTTAACTTTAATTTAAAATTACTTTAACGTTTCTGTAACTTCAATTTAACTTTATTTTAACTACTCTTTAACGTTACTTTAACTATACTTTAACGTTACTATAACTATACATTAGCTGGTCGAGTCCATACCAAGTGATCACACCAATTTCAGTCATATTGAGTAATATTTACGAAATTGATATTTTGGGTTCCTTTAGGAGTAAAAAAAATAAATTTTAATTATTTTTAAAAAATTCAAAATATTTTCGAAAATATTCAAATTCGAAATTTTATGTACTATTTTTTTTGTGTTATCATAACTTCTGTAATTTTGAAGCAATTGAGATCATTTTTTTTTTAAATTACTCGTATTTAAATACTCTTTCAAGAAAAATTATAATAATTAAGAAATTGTTTATAATTAAATTTTTATTAGAAAAATTAAATTATTTATTTAAACAAAATCTAAAGTATATCATCGTTCTTTTTCAAAAAATTCATAAACATAGCCTATAATGTGCTTAAAAATTTAAGCCAAAGAAAAAGATTTTATGTATTATAGTTTTTGAGAAAAAAATTATTAAGTTATGCTAGCGCGGCGCAGACCGGTGTCACCGCTACTCAACGCGTAGTTCCGTAGTAACCGAAATGTATGTATATTATTACATAATATAAATACAGTTAATCGTCATGTTTATTTTTTTATTTTACAAATTGTGCTGTGTACAGAATTTGAAAAAATTTTTGTTTCAATTTTATTCTCAAGGAGTACGAAGGAATGAAATTTTTGTGTACCTTTAATGGTCATAGCTTGATTAAATCTTTCACTTAACAATTGTTTTTCAGCTTCATATTCTGCGTAATTACAAAATTCTACATTAATTTTCTCTAAACTGGATTTTGCCCACTTGTATAAGTCAAGAGGAGTAACAATTTGATTGTTTAATGGTCGTTGTAAACTTGCTTCTTTCAACTATTTTCAAACTATTTTTATCATTCTTTAAGGGGAGAGATAGGTGAAATTTTAACTCAACAAAATTTTTGATGCTCAGAGGTGTCATTTTTTTTCTTACATCAATTAAGATGTAGAATTATGGTATTACATAAAAATGAAAAAACAATATTTTTTTGGTCATTTTCGAAATTTTATTTTTCAAAATCCATACGATGGATTGTAGAAAATCATTTAAAAATCCCACAAAAAAATTGTCGATGGAAAAAATGAAAATTGTGAAAGAGGTTTAATTTTTAAAATTTTAAGGTTTTCTTAGAATAAATTTCTCAAACTCCGCAAATTATTTGTTTCTCTATTTTTGACATTACCCCATAATTTTAGGTCTAAAATTGCATAAGAAAAAAAATTAACACCCCTGAACATCGCGAATTTTGATAATTTTACCAGTCCATTATTTTTCTTTCTTCAGTTTTAAATTATTTTAATTATTCACTTATTTTCACTTATTTTTACCAGTTTTTAATTATATTAATTATTTTTCAATTGATTTAACAAATTTTCAATTATTATTCTTAAATTTTAATAATTTTCCCAATTTTTAGTTATTTTTATTATTTTTCTATAAATTACCAATTTTTTAATTACTTTTTTTTACTTTAATTATTTTCTCCGATTTTTTTAATTCTAAAGTTTGATGTCCATGTACTATGAAAAGATCAGTGTGACTTTCTGAAGCTTATAATTTAAATATAATACACTAACTATATTGACATTATGTAAAAATATACATACATTTTGGTTACTACGGAACTACGCGTTGAGTAGCGGTGACACCGGTCTGCGCCGCGCTAGCATAACTTAATAATTTTTTTCTCAAAAACTATAATACATACCATTTTTTTCTTTGGCTTAAATTTTTAAGCACATTATAGGCTATGTTTATGAATTTTTTGAAAAAGAACGATGATATACTTTAGATTTTGTTTAAATAAATAATTTAATTTTTCTAATAAAAATTTAATTATAAACAATTTCTTAATTATTATAATTTTTCTTGAAAGAGTATTTAAATACGAGTAATTTAAAAAAAAATGATCTCAATTGCTTCAAAATTACAGAAGTTATGATAACACAAAAAAAATAGTACATAAAATTTCGAATTTGAATATTTTCGAAAATATTTTGAATTTTTTAAAAATAATTAAAATTTATTTTTTTTACTCCTAAAGGAACCCAAAATATCAATTTCGTAAATATTACTCAATATGACTGAAATTGGTGTGATCACTTGGTATGGACTCGACCAGCTATTCTTGAACATTACTTTAACTATACTTTAACGTTACTATAACTATACATTAGCTATTCTTGAACATTACTTTAACTATACCTTAACTTTAATTTAACATTACTTTAACTATACTTTAACTATTCTTTAACTATACTGTAACTTTACTTTAACGTTACTTTAACTATACTTTAACTTTAATTAAACATTACTTTAACTATACTGTAACTTCAATTTAACTTTACTTTAACTATACTTTAACATTATTTTAACGTTACTTTAACTTTAATTTAACATTACTTTAACTTAATTTTAACTATTTTTTAACTATACTATAACTTTACTTTAACGTTACTTTAACTATACTTTAACTATACTTCAACTATACTTTAACTATACTGTAACTTCAATTTAACTTTACTTTAACTATACTTTATCGTTACTTTAACGTTACTTTAACTTTAATTTAATATTCATTTAACTTTATTTTAACTATACTTTAACTTCATTTTAACATTACTGTAACTTGAATTTAAGTTTACTTTAACTTTACTTTAATATATATATATATATAATTAGCCATCTTTATCTTTATAAGTGAATTATCCTTTAAGTTTAAGTTTTAATAATTAATAAAAAGTAAAATCATATTGTCTGCACGGAGGAAAGGAGTAGAAAAATGAAAAACATGTTCCAGTTGCTACGCACGCATCACTTGTCTCTGATTCGATAAAAAGTCTCCAATCACTTCCATTGTTAACATTAATGCTCATGCGCATGCGTAGTATGTACTCGAGAAAATAGGCACAATCGAACAAGAATACAAATTCAAGTGGTGGAAATTTCAAATTCAACATAAAGGAAAAAAGTCTACGAAAGATGGAGATTTTAATAATGTTTAACATAATACTTACCTAATCAGTGAATGATTGCGGTAAATTTAAAAGTAGCCAGGGAGAGCCAACTACCAACACTAATGTGAACATTAAAAAACAACTTTACACAATTAAATAAGTGAGTGAGAAACTTCAGTTTGGTCGGTAAGGTAGAATTTTGACATGCCGGCAGAGTCCAAACTCGTGTCATGGATCTATACAACCTACTGAAGGTAATAACTGATATTGGCGCGAAAATCCATTTTTTATTTTGGGAGATACTCCTTTGAAAACAGTGGTAACGTTATGTTATATACTCAATATAAACCGCTAATTTCATGAGGTACCTTCTACTTATGGATATAGGTTCCCCCTGGACAAGTCGGGACAGTAGGAAATTTAAAAATTCAGCTCATACAAGTGGGAATCCCCCTTCAAAACACTGTCAGTAAAACGTTAAATTTAAAAATCCACACTTCAAAATACTAATACACGGTTGGGAACTTCAAACATCTCCACTTTAAGCACGGTTGGGAAATTCAAATGCCCAATACAAATCACTAAATAATGGTGGAATTAAAATATTTATTTCAAGCAAGGTTGGGAAATTGAAATACTTAATAAAAACCAGTATATCATGGTGATATTTAAAATCCCCCCAAAAAACCCGACTATTCCTAGTGCGATTGAGTAGTGACGTCATCAAATTCAAAAATGACCGCGAACATTCATAACAACTTATAACAATTTTATAGGGCTTGGACAATTGTACGAGGCTGGGATTAATGGGGAACCTCAGTATAAATGGGGAACTACAGTACAGTCGGTAAGGTAGAACGGACTGGGTTGAAACTTAAGTATCTGCATTACCGACTGATGGTAATTAGAGACCAATGGTAAGGGTGTGAAAATTGAAAATACCCCACAGAAACAACCTTTTTCTTAAAAAAAAGTGGCGCTATCTAATAAACTCACATGACAAGTCGGTAAATAATTAAATAATTCAGCTTACACAATTGGGCAATTCCCCTTCACAACACTGTCGGTAACGCATAGAATTCAAATATCCCCTATTAAAACTGGCGCGAAAATTCAAAATCCCCAACAGAAACAGACTTTCATTTATGCAATTAAAAAGTAGCACCATCTAGCGGCAGCCGGTGGAACCCACTTGCTCGGTCGGTAAAACAGAACACCCTGTAATAACAACACTTTTCACGGTCGGTAAAAAAGGAATCTGCATTATCGACCGATGGTAACAGGTTACCCCCTGCAGCAACACGATTTTTCGCCTTCGGTAAAGTAGAAATCTACATTACCGACTGACGGTAAGTGCGCCCGTACCGGCATATCATAACTACTCTCGGCACAAGCTCCTTAGCCTGTTTTTGCTTCTTGATTCTCCCTAATACAAAGGAGAACGCTCCTCTGCAGCCCGCTTTTGTCTCTCGCATTCCAGAACCAGATTTCTCACCACCTTGACCTGGAAACGTTCCATAACATTCCGCCTGTCCTGCTGTCCGTCCTCCGTATCTTGGAGACCTTTATAAAACCTGTTGTCTTCTTTAAGGCCGTTCTACATGGGTGCGAAACTCAGTGTTGCGGCGATTTGTTGCCCTCCCACCATGGGTACCTCGTCGCCTGAATTTGAGGATAGCTTGTGAGGGAAAATTCTTGAACTGGTCTTCTGTTAAAGTTTGCACGGCCGGCAAACGCATATTTTTTCTTTGTAGACATAATTAAATAATACTAAGCTCCGTAAACTCCTGATGGTAGTTACTAGTTATATTTATTCACGTTTTTTTATAAATTTTATTTATTTTTGTCATTATTTAACTATTTGTTTTACAGATATACATTTTATTGATATTTTTTAATTATTTTTTTCAAGTTTTAATTACTTTCTTGAAAATTTTATTATTTTTTTCAATTTTTCAACTATTGTCTGAAAAGTGTAATTTTTACTTTTATAATTATTTAATATTTACTTGTTTATAATTTATTTATTAATATTTTATTTAAAATAAATGTTTTTGAAAATTTATTAGTCAGAGCATGCGCATTTGATTACTTTAGAAGGTGTTTAAATATTTCAACGACGTACGTAAATCTTGACTTAACAGACAACGGTCTGCTTAATTGTTTATATACAGAAAAGGTTCCTGAAATTATTGCAAGTATTTAGTTTCTTATATTGTGCAAAGTGTATATTTATTAATGGATTGAATTCCATTATTTCACGTGTCGGTTGCTTATACTAAATTGTGGCACTTACATATGGATGAAAAGCGGACGAAAAATAAATATTCGAAGGTGGTGGGTAAAGCCTCATCTTCACCCAAATATTCGAGAAGCATTTGGTGCATTGACTGTTGCTTTTAAGTATATGAAAACTGAAGACGAAGAAGATTTTTATAAATATTAAAGGATGACACCGCGACAGTTTAATGAATTACACGATCATGTTAAACATCGTATAAATAGAGTGTATGCTGTCAGGGAACCTTTGCCATACTCTTTAAATCTGAATTATTTGAAAAGTTCTAATGAGAGGATAAAAAGTCGTCAACAAAATGAATTAATTAAATTTTTTTTAAAACAAGTAAGTACGTATTACTAACTGTTGGTCAAAAAATAGAAACGAATAATAACATTTACTAATTCACAGTAATATATCTTGGAAATGTTAATTTTTAATTTATCAATTTTAAATTGTAGTTTTTCAGAAATATTGGTTAATTTTGCACTAGTTGTTATTAGAAATTCTTAATAATTCATTTTGTAGACAACTCGTTATCATTTCCTAATTATTTGTTCACTAATTTACATTTACAGAGTACAAGATTTAGAGAGTACAAGTAACTTGTTTTCATTTCTTAATTACACAAGGTGTATCAGTGATTACGAATCGTCATTTTAGAATCGTTCAGCAATGTCGTTAGCATGTTTAATTTCCTTTATTTATTATTTATAATTGTAATTGAAATAAATTTTATTTTTAAGATAATATAATCTAATTTTATGTTAAAATATTTATAATAAATGTATATTAAACATTATTATTATTTAAGGCCATGTCCCAAATATGGGTACTGAAATATAGAATTCTACCTTATCACCCATATTTACTTTATTGCATGGGGTTTATTTTGATCACAACTTTGAGTTTCTATAACTCAGACAAAAAATTTTTCTTGTCGGCTAACTCATAGGACACCTTTAGAATGATGTCTACAACATAACTGAATAGATAAATTCTTTATTTTTTCAGATTCTGAAATTTAATAAAGCATAGAGTGTCAAAAGAGCGGTTTCGTGCACAAAATAGCTCCACTTGACGGTATGTATTTTGATGCTCTGATTACGAAAATGATAGTAAAAATTAGCGCAAATTTTGTTATCATGGTAAAAACTGTTAAAAATACTATAATAATTCACGGTTTTGTGTTAAATCTCATAAAATATTCAAAATATTATTTAGAAGGATTGTAAAAAATATTAATTAGACAAAAGTTATAGATCTAATAAAAATAGACATTTTATGTTGTATATATTTTTTACAAATAGTTAATAGTTTTCTAAAAAAAAAAATACAAAAACGTGTTAACGACCATGAAAATTGTTTATTGTTAGTTATATTGTTCCTAAAGAATGAACAATAATCTAATGATTGAAACAAATTTTATACCTATGTATCTTGATTTAAAAACAGTTCCTACTTTTTATGACACCCTAACTCTGTATCAGTTTAAAAAGAATTCAGTTTATTATAGTATCCCAGCCCCCCGGTGCCCCTATTAAAAATTAAACTTATTATGGCACTCCAACCCATCCTTTATCCCTTTGAATTAAGGTTAAGTTAAAAAAAAAGAGTAAACATGTAATTTTTAAAACCATTTTCTTTCCACAATATCCTATTATTTATTTAATAATATTGAGTCATAGAAAAGTTAAATATTCTTTTACACTGAGAAAATAAGCCAATTTCTAGGTTAAGAGACTCTGAACAAAACACACAAGATACCGGCGATCACAACCATACTTCAAGGTTAACAGTAGCATTTAATCTGCTAATAATAAACAAAGAGCTTTGCAGGTGCTATATTAACCACCTCTTTCTGCTAAATTTAATCAAAAATTGGTTATATTTAGTCAACTTATTTTCTCAATGTACATGTGAGAATATTCTTTTTGGTAATAGAACCTTAATTTTCGGGAAGTTTCTCATAGTAAGGTAAGGTCGGAAGTTTACAACGGAAGTCTGCAGGAAACTTCCTGGACATAGCGAAATGTCCTCCTTCCTCTTCCAAGGGAAAGGAAGTTTCTCTTGGAAACATCCAAGAAGTCCAAAGTCCAAAGTCCCGAAAATTAACTTAATTTTAGGATTTTTTTTTGAGCTAACGCAATTATTTTTTGAAATAACTTCTTATGGTATTTATTAGTACAGATTTGAAAAATTTTACAAAATTTTTTCAAGGAAAAATAATTAAATATGGCGGCTCTAGCCCTTCCTGAAGAAAGCCGTGCGTGGCGGAAGTCAAAGTGCGCGGGGCACTCTACAGCCCTTCCAAATGATCTGAACTGAAAAAACCAAAAATATTCTTAAACTAGATAAAATTTGGGGGGCCAAATGAATCTCCGATTTTTATAAAGACCCTTTAAAAAAATTGGGGTCATTTGAAAAAGAAAAACCTGTCTTTTCCCCTTTTTTTGTTGCCTTATCGTAAAATAAACAATAAAAAAAAAATTTAAAAAAAAACGCAACCTAGTGGCCCCCTAAATTAAATAAGCTTTAATTTGAGCCGTCAAACATCGAAATCGGTTCAGCCGTTCAAGGTGAATCGTGCCCCGCGCGCAAAAAAAAGGTGTTTAAAGAAAAACGCGTTTAGAGTTTGACGAAGGAAAAATCGTATGTAATGTTTGTTTTTTTAATTTTACTTCTAATCAGCTATATCAGGACCATATAAGGCTCCTTTCTCATCCTCGAAGAGCATTTTTTGTTGAACTTAAGCACTGATTTTCGGTGTGTTTTGAAACACACCACTTAATAGGCGGTGAGAGCGCGCGTTTTTACTTGTTTTTCGGCCGACGCACTTTTTTGTCTAATATGCTGTAACTCGTAAAATAAATTTGATAGAGGAATATCCTTTTGCATACACATTTTCAAGACCCTAAGAATGAAAATAAAGCAATAAAAAAAATAATGTTTTTTGTCGATTTGGACTAGAACCTCCCCTTAAATGAAATTAAATGTTAATTATTTAATAGTACACCTCACTGTTAAATTGGCAGCATTCTAAAGAAAAATTAGCATTTTTTTTAAAAATTTATTTATCATTTAAGTTAAAAAAAATAACTGAAAGTTTCCAAGGGAAGTTTCTAAAGAAAGTTTCCGGGAAGTATCTACGCAGTTTCCAATGGATGTTTCCTGGAAGTTTCCAAAGGAAGTCTCCGCGAAAATTTTAGGAAGTTCCTAAAGAATGTTTCTGGAAAGTTACCCGGAAATTTCCAAGGGAAGTTTCTAGAAAGATTCCAGGGGATGTTTCCGGGAAGTTTCCAAAGCTTGTCTCTAGAAAAATTCCAAGGAAGGCTTTTGGGAAATTTTCAGAAAGGTTCCAAAGCAAATTTCCGAGATGTTTCTAATAAGTTTCCAAAGAATGTTTCCATGAAGTTTCCAGGAAGTTTCTAAGGAATGTTTCCAGGAAGTTTCCAGGAATATTACAGGGGATGTTTGAGAAAAGTTTCCAAACTAAGTCTCGGGCAAATTTCCAGGAAGTTTCCAAGAAAAGTTTTCGAGAAGTTCCCAATAAGTTTTCAAAAAATGTTTTCGGGAAGTTCCCAGGAAGTTTCCAAGGGATGCTTAAGGTAAGATTCCAAGGAAGGGTTTCCGGGATGTTTCCAAGGGAAACTTTCCAGGAGGGGGATGTTGCGCTATGTGCAGGAAGTTTCTTAAAGAATTCCTTGATAATTTCAGACCTTAAAATGGGAAAGTTCTAGGAAACTTTCCAGAAATTCGGGTGCTATCTGGGGTGTGAAGTTTAATAAAGGATATTCTAAATTATATCAAAATCGGGGTTCCACTTTTTATAGCATCCCAACTCCCCTGTATCCATTTACAAAATTACACTTTTTATGATTATCCATTTAAAAAAAGTTTACAGTTAGAATGTCACCCTAACCTTTTCTTAATCTTATCCTTTATGAAAAGCCTAACTCTTTATAACGCTTTGACCAAATGGTAACAATGTAGAAAACTTGACTTCCAACTTTTATGATACTTTTAATTTCGTAAAACCGGTCCCAACTTTATAGAAAAATTTACCTTCCGGTTTATACATACCCTGCGCGCTGAAAGAAGTACATGCATATGGGTTATAGAACCTTATCTATTTTTCTCGAAGAATACTTATTTTGATAAAAAAAACTCATAGCGCATAAAATGCGTATTTATATCACATCTACAATTTTTGTTTAAAATATTTTTTAAAATTAAGAATATTTCATCAGATAAAAGCAAAAAACTGTGAATTATGGTAGATTTTTTTTACATTATAATAAAATTGGTGCCAATTTTCAGTATGATGTTCGTAATTAGCACTTAAAAATACGTAAGTAACGAATTTTCAAAGAAATCGAAAATATGTGCTAATCAAAAGTTTTCAATAAAGGATATTAGAATATAATAATTTTTGGAAGAGAATTATGTTGCTTAGAAAAGTTTGTTTCAAACACTTTCTGCATGAAAATAATTTTTGTCAAAAAATACTTTCTGTCAGAAAATGCATGCTGTCAAAAAATACTTTCTGTCAGAAAATACTTTTGATCATAAAATACTGTTGATGGCACGCCACTAGATTTCGATGCCCGCCGAAGGCGGGCTCGAATGCTAGTAATAAATAATTATAAAAGTAAAAATTACACTTTTCAGACAATAGTTGAAAAATTGAAAAAAATAATAAAATTTTCAAGAAAGTAATTAAAACTTGAAAAAAATAATTAAAAAATATCAATAAAATGTATATCTGTAAAACAAATAGTTAAATAATGATAAAAATAAATTAAATTTATAAAAAAAGTGAATAAATATAACTAGTAACTAACATCAGGAGTTTAGGGGGGGGGGGGGGGGTAAGGTTTGTTTCGTCGAAAAAAGACCTTTTTTCATGAATTTTTTTAGAAGAAATGATTGCTGTCGATTTATTTTAATTATTATTATATGATAGTGTAACATTTGAAGAATTTAAAAAACAAATTGTGTTAAAAAATATATAGAACTGACGAAGTTATTGCAGATCTCCGCAGGTGCCTAGAAAAAAAGTACTTGTGCGGTGACCAGCCTACAGCATCACTGGATCAACTAAAACCAAAAAGTGAAAATGTTTTGTTTAGTTTATTACTTTATCTCTCAAGTGAAGAAGAGTTTTTTTCAATTTTTCAATTTTTCAATTTTTGACACCATTTTGAATTTAAAATGACGATTTTTGACGAAAAAGTCGACCTATTTGTTATTGTAAAATTGTTAATAATTTTAAAAAATTTAAAAACTCGACGTCACTTGAGAGCTGTTTATATGTAGAATAAGTGTACAAAATTGCAAAACGATCTGTTCCGTAGTTTTTCCGGTAAGTTGGTCACCGACTTTAAAAATGACACTTTTGGGAAAATAGGTTTAAAGTTTTGTACACTAAAAAAATGAAAATATCTTTAAAAAGCTGGACTTTTTTATACAATACGTACATGTCATCATCGATGACGGGTTCATACAGAACATTGCCATCTTCCACGTCATCTAAGGCAGCTTTTTGCTCCTGTTTGCGTAAAATTCTGCCTTCTTTGGTCTCGCGAGCAGCTTTCTCGTCCGCTTTGCTGATCCGCAAAGAGGCTGCCGCGCGCGCCACTTAACCTACTGTAACTTCGTTAGTTTTGATCTGAATGGTCTAACCATGGAATACAATATTCTTCAGATATTGTACTTTCAGAAAAAAAAATATAAAAAAAATGGAAAAAAAAAGTTGTCAAACCTTACCCCCCCCCCCCCCTTAACGGAGCTTAGTATTATTTAATTATGTATACAAAGAAAAAATATGCGTTTGCCTGCCCTGCAAACTTTGACAGATGACCAGTTCGAGAATTTCCCCTCACACGCTATCCTCAAATTCAGGCGACGAGGTACCCATGGTTGGAGGGCAACAAATCGCCGCACCACTGAGTTTTGCACCCATGTAAAACGGCCTTTATCGGCTTCTGCATGCTTAACTATTAGTGTTGGCAACCAGAACTTGAATTTTTTCAAGCCACTCTGGATGTCGGTCGCGACGTTCTTCTGACTCGTCAGCCTTGCGAGCATCAGGTTCAGTTCAGTCTCCATTTCTAGGAAGATAGCTCTTTCTTCTTTGCACCACTTAAGGCACTCTGCCTTATCCTCCTCGCATAAGACTATGTCAGCAGCGGTGCCGTTGCTAAAAGCAGTGGCACAGCTGCCGACACTTATCGCACTACTACGACGTGACCTACTGTGACCATCCACCGTTAAAAGCGATGGATTGGTCCCTACTAAACCAGGTCCTGCGGCACTCGTCGCTGGAAATGCCATCCCCCTACCCACTGGGAGCCTAACATCGTCTAAGTTTAAATCGTCAGTATCCATATGAATCCCACGAGCCTGGGAGAAAAACGATCCACCCACACAGAGCTCACTTTGATTATAGTGACTCAATTTTTAAACTTTATGGTGTGAAAACTCACTCTAAAAAATTAAGAGAGTGAGTACGTTTGGAATAAATATAAGGTAAAGGTTCAGAATTGCATTCTAAATGCCGTTTCTTAATATAATGGTCTCCATATTTAAGTCTTAAACAATTGTTTATTAAATAAAATATATTTTATTAGCGAACAGTATAATTTATGTAATCTAAAATTCTGAAACATTTCTGTTTAACATATTACACTTCATTGTTAAGAATCAATATTTAAGACAATTTTTATATAATTTTCTTCCAAAATCGCATAAAGAATTTTTTTATTTTTAATCTAAAAATATTACTGGCATTTGAGGAAAATGTTTTATTGCTTACAACACTAAAAACATACACATGATCAAAAACATTAAAAATTTTTAAAATTAAAAAAATAGAATTAACTTTTTTCAAATAGCGCCAATCGGATTATTAAGTTTCTGGTCTTAAAAGGTTTATAGTAAATAACGAACTAGAAACAATAAAAAATACCATATACAGAACACTTTTAATTAAGAAAAGAATTTTGTTACCAGGATGTAACAAATGATTAAAATTAAATTCAAATCACGTTTTAATAATCATAACTGATTAAGACGTATTTCTCAAGTATCAAAAATTAATAGAGAAATAGTAATAATTATTACAAACAATAAATTTTTATTAAATTCTAAGAATATTTATTCATCTTTAAAAATGATAATTTTTTTGCTACAAATAATTGCAGAACCTGCAATAAACTAGTAAGTTGGAAGTCAAAAGTTAATATTTACAGTTATTATTAATTTAAACAAACGTTTATTGTTGCTTTAGTTCGCTTCCATTTTTGCTAATTTTTCGTTTTCATTATTGTTAAGTTCCTTGAGGAACTCGTTTTATTAAATACTATACAGTATTTTTAACAATATTAAAAACAATATATTAATCTTTATAAAAACAATCAATTTGTTATAATCATTTGGAAGCAATGAATAATTTTACTATCCTCTCTTTTTTCTGAATCTTTGTTTCTCACTATAATTTCCAGTGTGGGCATCAGACCTTAAAAAAACACGCCATCTTTATGAAACTACTTTCAGCTCAAAGAATAGTACTGCTAAGAATAGTCTCAGTCTACCGGACTGTACCTACTAGCGCTGTGCAAGTCCTAGCAAGCATTTCGCCGATAGATATTTTAACCAAAGAGAGACAATACTTCTATTCCGTCACTAAAGATCGGGCAAGCTCGCTCCCAGAGGAGGACAGACGGCGACTAAAGGCACAGATTCGTAGAGTCAAGAGGAGTAGATTAGTCGAGGAGTGGAAGGTGAGATGGAATGGGGAATCTACCGGAAGGTAGACTTCCCGCCTTATTCCCCACCTCGCTAAATGGCTAGAAAGAGAGCACGTAGAAGTTATCTACTATCTAACACAGGCCCTAACAGGTGATGGTTGTATTAACGAGTATTTGTAAAGTTTTAAATTGAAAAGGGAGGGATCATGCTCTTATTGCGACGCCTCCGTGAACACCGCGGAGCACACCCTCTTTGTTTGTAAACATTATGAGAAAAGGTAGGATATGTTTCGGGTGGTGGGCACTGAAGTCATCCCCGAAAACATGATTAACCTTATGTTGTAAAGTGTGGACTCGTGGCAGCACATTTATTACCCAGGTAATGAAAATCAAGGATTTAGATGGACGCAGGAAAAAGATTCAGGGTTAATCTGAGGACAACGGAAGATAAGAAGATAATGGAAGAAATCCGTATAGAATCCTCCACCTGACATCACTTCAAAATCAGCCGTTGATTGGAGGGGGTTCTTACCCCCCTCGATTCTTCGGCTGATCTAGATCTGATGCTGGGCTAAGGGATCTATGGGTATGAGTGGAGTTAGCACTCGGCGATGTTGGTTGCCTAGCACGATCGTCCCGCTGAGTGTTAAATAATCCTGTAAACCAAGGAAGGTTTAGCGGGTATTACCCAGACACAAACTTACGGGGGAATATTTATATTCCCAAGTAAACTATTCTCTGGACTCGAGTCCCACACACGGAAGGCGCCCTCTTTATATGATGCTTGCATCATTTATTGTAAGGTGCTTCTTATATTTTACCTTTCAAATTATTAGTTTATTGAAGGTTCTGCAATTCTTTGTAGCAAAAAATTATAATTTTTAGAGGTAAATGAATATTTTTAGATTTTAATAAAAAGTAATTGTTAATATAAATTATTATTCCTATTTGCACATTAATTTTTGATACTTGACAAATATTTCTCCATCAATCATGATTATTAAAACATGATTAAAAAGTAATTTTAATCAATGTTCACTCAAAAATAAGGCAATGGCCTATTGTATACAATATAATAAATTATTGTATAGAATAATATTATTAATTGACTTATTTTTAATTTTAAAATTTAAAAACTTGTGTTTTGACACTTCTAACCAGGGGTGGCTTTAGGCAAAGTGTTCGGAAGGGGCGATATATGGCATAGAAAGAGATAGCACTATGGTGCTATCTCTTTCTCTCTTATACAAATATAAGATTCTCGGGGAGGGGGGCGGTCGCCCCAATCGCCCCTACGTAAAACCTCCACTGCTTCCAACTTTAAATGCTTGTGACTTTGTCAATTTTTCATGTAAAAGGATCCAAGACCTCTTAAAATGATAAAAATTTAATGTAGAATTTGGTGATATATATATATATATATAAGTCTAATAGTGCTGAAGTAAGACCTCTTCATGCGGATGTACACAAATTATTTAGTGGTTTCACATAACCGTAAAATTACATTGATTTATTGAATTAGTAATTGTCTACTTATTGATTTTAAGGGGAGGTTCCAGTGATTTTTTTTCAAAAAATCGAAATTTTTTTTTGTCTATTTTTGGTTAATATAATTATCTAAAAAAACGGGAAAAATAATCTGAAGTAAAAAAAAAACCTCAAAAATTTGTATTTTTTATTAATTATCTAACTGTAGTATGTTAATTTTTAAATTAACAGTTTTTCTGGTGCACCGCTTGAAAGAGCAGTTTTTAAACTATAAGAAATGTATACTATTACATTTGAAGGGTTATATGTATATAACTATTAATATAATTACATTCTCATCCTAAATGAGAAGGTATTAAATTTGTGCGATTTTGAACTTTTGCTAATACCCACATTTCTCGACGTTTTGAGACCTCCTGATTCCAAAAAAATGGGGTTTTACGAAAGTGTCTGTCTGTCTGTCTGTAAAAAATTTTGAAATCCATTAACTTGAGTAAAAATTCATTTATCAATTTGAAATTTGGTATGCGTTTTAAGTGACCAAAAATACAGATCGAGTTCGTTAGCCTACAGTGTGCCTCAACCAGTCGCAGGTGATCTGAAAATGTAATAAAAAACGGCTAATATGAAAATGTCCTAAATAGCTCCTAGATTCCAAATTTTCAAGATTTGAAATCCTAGCTGCTCCACTTTTTGATATTTCCACGTGGTAGTTCCATATTTACCATAAAAACGCGTAAGAGGCTATCTATTCAAGAAAATATCGAAATAAGACGTGTCATTAGGTATTATAACTGTAAATGTCGCTAAACACGACTTTGGTAAAGGCGAAATACTCTTTAGCAATGGACACCCCCCCTTTAATCCCCCATCGCCAAGGATGACAGAATTGCTTATTGAAATAAAGCGAAATTTTATCCATGATATTTGAAAATGTTATTGATACTTATCGTTGTAGGATCTTTGACTACCTTCTCCGCCTTCATTAACCACCTTTCCTCTCTATCTAGCTCTCTATGAAGCGACCCACCCCGTCCCCCAATTATGACAGAAATGCTTATTCAAATGAAATAAAATTTTATCCACGATAGTTCAAAATGATATTGATACTTATCGTTCTAGGATATTTGACTACCCCCCTACCCTCATTGATCCTCTTCCACCTCTATGTAGGCCTCTATGTAGCCACTTCACCCCGCCCCCCAATTAAGACAGGATTGTTTATTGAAATGAAACGAAATTTTATCCACGATAATTGAAAATGTTATTGATTCTCATTGTTGTAGGATTTTTGCCTAACCCCCTCACCCTCATTAAACTCCTTTTCCCCTTCTTTGTAGCCCTCTATGTAAACACCCCGACTCTCTCCAAGGATGACAGAATTGCTTATTGAATTGAATCAAAATTGTATCCACGATATTTGAAAATATTATTGATACTCATCGTTGTAGGATCTTTTACAACCCCCCCACCCCCGCCTTCATTGACCACCTTTCCCCTCTATGTACTCTCCCAATAGTTATCGGCTACTTTTTTAAAAGTTTTATTTTATGGCAGAAAAGCTGTCTTAATTTATACTAATTAATATAGAAAGTAAATTTGTAATTATTTTAAATTTCTGTTGATTAAGATAGTTTTTTTTTCACAGAAGCATAAGTGCATCTATAAAAAATATTATCTTAATAAAGATAAATCATAGAGGGGAATCATAGGTGGCCCACGAGGGCGGAGGGGAGGGGGTAGTCAAAGATCCTTTAACGATGAGTATCAATATCATTGTCAATTATCGTGGATAAAATTTCGTGACATTTCAATAAGGAATTCTGTCATCATTTGGGGAGGGGGTGGCTACATAGAGGGACACAAAAGGGGAAAAGGTGGTCAATAAGAGTGAGGGGGTGGTCCAAGATCCTACAACGATGAGCATCAATAACATTTTCAATTCTCGTGGATAAAATTTCGTTTCATTTCAATAAGCAATTCTGTCATAATTTGGGGGCGGGGTGGGGAGGCTCCATAGAGGGCTAGATAGAGCGAGAAGGTGGTTAATGAATGTGAAGAGAGTAGTCAAAGATCCTACAACGATGAGTATCAGTAACATTTTCAATTATTGTTGATAAAATTTCGTTTAATTTTAATAAGCAATTATATCATCCTTGGGGGTGAGGGCTTGGGGGTTGGGAGGTGGGGGTGTCTATTGCTAAAAAGTATTTTGCCTATAACAAAGTCGGGTCTATTGACATTTACAGTTATAATACATAATGACACGACTTATTCCGATATTTTCTTGAGTTGATAGCCTCTTAGGCGTTTTCATGGTAAATATGGAACTCCCACGTGGAAATATCAAAAAGTGGAGCAGCTAGGATTTCAAATCTTGAAAATTTGGAATCTTGGAGCCATTTAGGACAATTCCACATTAGCCGCTTGTTGTTACATTTTCAGATCACCGGCGACTGGTTAAGGCGCACTGTGAGCCAGCTATTTTGGACCAAAAATGTCAGAAATAGAACATTTACAAAATTCAAAAAAATTTAAATTCACAAAAAAAAATTTTCTCTAATTTGTTTCTTAAAGTACAAGTAAAATCAAACATATTTTGTCAATAAATGTTTCCGATAAAATGCAAACCCAAAGAGATACGAATTTTTTAAGTTTTACAGTTGTATCAGAGTTTTATTGCTTGGGGGCAAGGGGGAGAGTGAAAATCGGTCAGCAAACTGTTGACGCATTCTCATCTTACTCAACTGAAGTAGAAATTAACAAGAAACTAACTATTTCACTGCTTAAATTGTTGAAAATCCTCAAAATACACATTATACATGCAAAAAATTGAACATAATATGGGTAAATCATATATAGAAACACTATTATTTTCCAAAAAAATAAGCGTTTTTTGTTTTTGTTTTTATAAGTGCCACATGCGTCTTGCTTTATAGGAATTAAAGGAATATAATAACACAGACACATAAATAAAATACACGCTAGTGTATTACTATGTGGTTTTTTGCGCTGAGTCTGAATCTGATTGCAGAAGTATCAGATTGGCTAAAATTTTTAAAAATACCGCAAATAACTGCTCAAAAACACGATTTTGAGCCAAAATACAGAAAGGTCTTCGCCGAGACATCGCACTAGTGTATTCCTATGTATTTTTTCCTTCTGAATCTGAAGTGAGAATTGCCAGATTGGCGCAAGTTGTTAACGCTAGTCAATTTGTTCGATAGTATAGTCTCTCGGCAAAATCTTTTTCCTGTTTTGGCTTAAGTTTTTGTTTTTTTTTAGCAGTTTTTCAAAGGTAATCTCAACAAATCAAGCCAATTTGACAATTCTTATTTCAAATTCAGATTCAGAGGGGATATTACGTAGTTGTACACTAGTGCAGTGTCTCGGTGATTTTATTTTCCTATTTTTGCTCTAATTCGTGTTTTTGAGCATCGAGCGCGAGTGTCGTGATCAGAATGTATTCCTTTAAGGCGTAGAACTTTAAGACAAAAAAAGTTTTATCTTTTAAGTGAAAACCCAATTTATGTAGTCGAAGCGTGTAGCGCGACGGCAAGATTGATAATAATCGGAGTGCGAAGCACGACGCTCCTTCCAAATACGGAGCGCGAAGCGCGACGACGGCCCTCGCGCGCCCCAAGGCGCGCTGAAACTAGCGAGCCCTGCGTGTAGTTTTCGTGTAAACTAGGATTTTTAAGACCCATTAATATTTAAGAAAGTTATCACATTATAAGAAATAATAGTTTATTTTCTAATAGTCAGTATACACTCGAGACTCTTGGTCTCGTCTCAGTCTCGCCAATCTTGCTCTCGCCCCGTCTTAAAGAAACGAGACGAGATAAATGGTCTGACCGTATCGAGTCTCGCGCCAACACTAATCGTCAATACAATTTTCGATTTAAAATTTTTTTTAAATAATGTTAAAGTCTCGTAATTTCTTGAAGTATTACAATTCCACTAATCATTAATCGTCATCAAAAATTCTATTTTGTCATATTTTTATAAATACAAAAAAGAGAGAAAATAAATTTTCAGAACTAACTCAAGGTATGTTGAACAAAATATTTAGTTAACAATATTTATGTTAATAAAGAATTAAACCTACCCTTTTCTGCATCACGTCCCACGCTATTACATCAGATTTAGTGTATTTTTTCATAGAGTTTTGAAATGTTATTTTCATTCCGTCTCTAAAGTCCTTTCTGAAGAACACTGCTGATAGTATCACAGCCAAATCAATTGCGAACATGATCGTCAACGCAAAGGATAGCTATTAAATTTAAATAAATATTAATAAGAATATTTTACAAAATAGATATGTACACGGATAAAAATTATTCATAATTAAGTACAGAACTTATTCATAAAGTCAAAAGTCAAAAATAAAATAGTCAAAAGAGAAAATTTCACGATTCACGATGAACTTTCATTAACGATTCACGAAAATTGAGAAGAAATCCCGGAACTGTTATGTAAAAACTGAAAATTGGTTCATCATTTTATATTTCAGTAAATACTACTGAAGAGGTTCCTGACTTTTATACATTAGGAGGTGTTGCCTCACGCCCACTGTCTTGGAGCGCGCTGCAAGCCATTAGCGTCGCTCGTACTATAACGTCCTATGATTTTGAGTCGCTGCGGTGTCAGATTTCTCTACAACCGAAAGATCCCAGAAGAGCCGATAAATCTCTCCGCCTATTCACTGATCGTGGTTGGACCTCTTTTGATATTTCAGAGGCTAAATCGAAGCATAACTAGGTTTAAAAATACTGTCAGTCTAATACATTGTTCAAATCCCTAATTCTGGAAGTAAAGTAATTACTTCTCTAAAAAATTCATTCATTGTTTTAGTCAATGACGAACTAAATCTAACAAATTAAATATTCAAATTGTTTAAGAATTCTTCCTCACTCTCAACCGATTCCTCTACCGTTCATAACCTTATTTTGACCCTTTTAATAAAATTGAAGAGGAGTCATATTGGCTTAAGGGTCCATGAAAAAAAGACAATTTTAATCTTTATTTCAGACGTTTCGGCATCGCGTGTGAGCCGTCATCAGTGAATTTATTAAATCTGTAAAAAGGTTTTACAAATATGTGTATTTCTATTATAAAATTAACTAATATAAAATTTTCCAAATAAGAAAGAAAAAAATATAAGAAATACAAAATTGTATAATAAATAATGTAAAAATGAAAATTAAAATTAGTGCACATAATTTATATTTTTTTAAAAACTTTTTTAAAAAATTTTGTATATTTTAAAGAAGCAAAGAAAGAAATTCACCACCTTAGTCAGAACGAAACTTGATGTTTAACTTTCAAGATTTCAGAATAAACTGAAATGTTAGAAGTTTTGTCATGTGTTTGAGGAAAGAAGTGCATTTTTTTGAAATATGCGCAGAATCATAGTTTTGGCCATGTGTTTTGTGTAAATAGGGAATGCGCTGAGCGACCGATCGAGTGTCACTCTGTCCTGTAGAGAAAGTCGTAAATTGTAAGTGTCGGGTAGAGAGAAATCATAGAGTTATTAGAGAGTGAAAAAGAGAATTGTTAAAAAAGGTTGCTGGGGTGGGTTGGGGGGGGGGTAAATAACTTTGTTCATAAAATTGGTTTTATTTTTAGAACTTGAAATTTGAGAAGTTTTTAAATTTATTGAGATTGTTTATTGTTAAATTATCTATACAATTGTTATAAAGATCGGTGGGGGGCGGTGGGGGGGGGGGTGATTGGTTAAAAAATTGTTTTAATTCACAATATTGTTTTTATTTGTAGAGACAGAATATTGAGAAGTTTTATTGAATATGTTAATATTTAAAAAAAGGGGGGGTGGGGGCAAGAAATTGTTTTCTCCCTACTTTTTTATTATATGTTGTTTAGACGCAGAAAAATATTGAGGGGGGGGGTGTTGGTTAGGAATTGTTGGGTGTATTATAATTATAATATTCAAATTTAAAAAATTATAGAAGTTTAAATTATCATTTTAAGTAGTTATTAACTTCTTTAGTACAGTTAAACGCTCAAATTTATAAAAATTAATTTCTAGGAATGCTAGTTGATTTTGAGGTTGTTTTAAAACATCAGGATACAGACAGATAACCGATTATTAGAATATTCCAAATCAGTAGCGTATCTAGAGGGGGGCAGAGGGGGCAGTCGCCCCGGGCGCCAACCTCGAGCCCAATGCATTTGGGGGCGGCAAATCGATGAAATAATTTTCAATAAGGGGCGGCAAAAATTGTCTTTTGCCCCGGGCGCCAAAAAAAAATTATGCATACCACCTCTGATTTTGTTATTTGACAAATAGTTGTTTTCATTTGTTTATTTATTGTTAAAAATAAAAAACAAAAATTCTCATTTAAACCAGTTTAATTCTTCATTAAACGCAATAATTAAATTAGGAATGACGAAAAATGTTGAATTTATGATTTAAGAACAAATTCTAATAGTGAGTTAATTGTTTAAAAATTGTTTGTATTTGTTATAAACAAATTAGTGGAAGAAAAATAGTTTTATCATTTACTTGACATTTATCAATCTAAATCTATCTATTATTCAATATTTATAACTATTTAGTAATTAACTTTACAAAAATTATTATAAACAAATTATTTTGTTTATTTATAAACATTATCTTATCTCCTTAAATTTAAACCATTTTCCAAATTTTAAAGAAAATTTAATAATTATAAATTATTAGTATTGTTATTAATAGATTACTTACTTTCAGTAAGTTTGCTATAAAGAACTGGAGAAGTAAAATTGTTTATAAAATTATTAATAACAATACTAATTATTTATAATCATTAAATTTTCTTTAAAATTTAAAAAATAGTTCATATTTAAGGAAATTGTTTATAAGATTTGTTTATAAATAAACAAAATAATTTGTTTTAATAATTTTTGTAATATTAATTACTAATTAGTTATAAATATTGAATAATAGATAGATTTAGATTGATAAATGTCAAGTAAATGATAAAAATATTTTTCTTCCACTAATTTGTTTATAACAAATACAAACATTTTTTAAACAATTAACTCACTATTAGAATTTGTTCTTAAATCATAAATTCAACATTTTTCGTCATTCCTAATTTAATTATTGCGTTTAATGAAGAATTAAACTGGTTTAAATGAGAATTTTTGTTTTTTATTTTAAACAATAAATAAACAAATGAAAACAACTATTTGTCAAATAACAAAATCAGAGGTGGTATGAATAATTTCATTACCTTTATATGAAAAAAAAAAATTCTAAATCGGTAAATATTTGTGGGCTTTATTTTAATTTGTCCACGTACGTTTTTTTGCCTCGCGCCACGGCGCAGCGCAATGTCAGCAGTGGCGCCATACAGTGAACCGCCGCACTAAAAATTGAATATCTCCGTTAGTTTCAGACCCTCCATCAATTTTTTTTTAAAGACGCAGAAAAAGATAAGGAATTTGAAAATAATTTATTCATAAACGTTATTCACGGCCAAATGTAAGAAAAATTAATTTAACAAATTTTGTTGACTTTTTTTTGGTCAAATTTTTGGAAAATTTAAAACCTTTAAATTACGTTTCAAACGGCTACAAATCATCTATAAATCCTGTAAATATGAAGCAAATCCATTAAAAACTACAAAAAATATCATGCTTTAAAAAAACTCGTATCTCAAAATTCAAAGCTCTCTAACTTCAACAATTTTGAAAATTTTTGAAAACTCTTTGGGCCACAAATAACTCTTACCTAACACTAAACTTTTGCCAATTTTCAAGAAAATCGAAAGACCCCAAACCAACTTTGTTCTTTTTGGGAAATTTTGACCCTAATATTGACTTGTTTAGTACAGTTTACCTCAAATTAAAAAATTAGATTTCTAGTATTCAACCAATTTTCGAGTTGATTTTGAGGCAGTTTTAGAACTTCACGTTTAGAACAGATAACCTATAATTATATTATTTAAATTTATAGAATTATCGATATTTTAATTATCATTTCCAGTAATTTTATTGACTTTTTGGTACAGTTTTTAGCACAAATGAAAAAAATTGATTTCCAGGAATGCTTTTTGATTTTGAAGTTGTTATAGAACTTCAGGTTAATGGCAGATAACCTATCATTAGAATGTTTTTACTTAAAAAATTATAGAAATTTAAATTTTCATTTCAGGAAGCTTTATTGACATTTATGGGTCATTCTCTCAAAAAGAACAATTTCAAAATTAAGATTTTACGTGAAAAAATATTTGTCAAAATCTTATATTACTAGTCCTATGTCAAGACATGGACCTAAATAAAACCATTAAATACTTTGTTATAATGTTTATGAACATTTTAAAATATACCTATAAAAATACGTACTGGCGGTCACAAAGTGGAGTCTCTGTCTGTTTTAAAATATACTGATTCATTCGATTCTAATATTAAAAGAATAAATTTTACTAACATTCAATTAATGGTATTAGTATGTCGACGACTACAATTAAATTGAAAAACATACCTGTGCATTGTATGTTGCGAATATTTTACTGTATTTCTTCAAGGACCAATGAAAACACAAAATAGTTAGTAGATATTGCTAGACAAAGTATATAATTACATTGTAGAATAAGAGTAATATCTTTTGTTTGAATAAAATACGCTTCGTGCACGGTCACGAAGTGGAGTTTTTACACCATGTAAACATGAATATTTCCGATAATTTGAAATTTTCCTTTTCTTTCTCATGTAATTTAGTTGAGGGACATTGAATACTATCGTATGGCCGGCATAATTTTTATAAATTAAAATTATTTTTTAGAAAAAGTGACGTGAACGTGTCACTTGTCCTTTTTGAGAGAATGACCATTATATAAATTATATCTGACCTGAACTGTGAAAAAAGGGCTTAGGTGTCAAAAAATAAATTCTCACTTTTTTGCCGATTCTGATAGAGTTTAAGATGCTCTTTCACGTGGTGCAAACTAATAAGTCATAACTTATCAAAAAGTTTATTAAAACTGAAGTAAAAGAAGATTACTTTTGCAAAAAATATGTGTTTTTTATAAATCTTAAAAATCGGGCAAGTTCGAGTTATACTCGCACTAAAATCGAGGGTTCAGTACACAAAACAAAATAATTTTTAATATATTTGATACTATTAAATATATAAATATATTATACATATTAAATATAATGTAATATATAAAATAAAATATATAATGAATTTTTTATACAAAATGGACCACCCCCCCCCCCCCCCTATCTTCCAAATTATTTTACTTAGAGAGTTTAAATTTTGTAAAGGAATGTATTTTCAGGTGTAAATTACATAAAAATTATAGAGAACGTGATGGTGATTGCGCTGTCAACGAAAAATCCAGAGATTTTAGCAAATATCCATAAAAAATACTCAAAAATAATTTTATTTCCTTAACAACGCTATGATCAACTTCTACAATCATGTTCTCTACCATTTTTCTGTAATCTACACGTAAAAATACATTTGTGTACCAAATTTGAACTCTCTAAGTCAAATTGTTTAGAAGTTATGGGAGGGGGGATACGGTCATTTTTTAGCATTTTTTTAAATCGTTGGTTTTTGGTTAAAAACACTATGATAACGATCTGCAACAAAGTTCTCTACAGTTTTTCTGTAATCTATATGGCAAACTACATATGTATACCAAATTTCAGCACTCTAAGTATAATAGTTTGGCAGATATGGAGGTGGCATTGTACACTTTTAGTGCATTTTTGCTAAAAAAATGACCGTATCCCCCCCCCCCTTATCTTCCAAACTATTTGACTTAGGATGCTGAAATTTGGTAAACGTATGTAGATTTACGTGTAGATTACAGGAAAATTATAGAGAAAGTGATGATTATAGCGCTGTCAAAGTTATAACACTAAACTATGGCCCATATGTTAAAAAATTGCTCAAAAATATTGTTATTTCCTTGACAACGCTATGTTCAACACATACAATCATGCTCTCTATAATTTTCCTGTAATCTATACGTGAAAATACATTTGTGTACCAAATTTGAATTCTTTAAGTTTAATAGTTTGGAAGTTTAGGGGGGGGGGGGATACGACCAGTTTTTAGCATTTTTAAAAAAAATTGTTTTTGTTTTGCTGAAAAACGCTATGATAACAGACTGAAACAAGGTTTTCTACAGTTTCTCTGTAATCTACACGTCAAACTACATATGTGTACCAAATTTTCGCACTCAAAGTACAATAGTTTGGCAGATAGAGGGCAAGAATGGTACAAATTAAACGAATTTTTGCTAAAAAATGACTTTACCCCCCCCCCCTTACCTGCCAAACTATTTGACTTAAAGAGTTCAAATTTGCTACAAAAATGTAGTATCATATGTAGATACAAAAAAAATATAGAGACCGTTGTGGTGATAGCGCTGCAAAAGAAAAGGCAAGAGATTTCAGCCAAAAGATATCAAAATTTCTCAAAAATCTTGTTATTTTCTTGACAACGCTATGATCAACCCCTAGAATCATGTTCTCTATAATTTTCCTTTCATCTACACATGAAAATACATATGTGGGCCAAATTTGAACTTTTTAAGTCAAATAGTTTGGCGGCTAGGGGAGGGGATACGATTTTCGACAGTCTTTCCAATAGGGTTCCGTGCGTACACTTGTGGTGTACGGAACCCTAAAAAAGGAAAAAAAAGATTGAAATCACTCAAAACTTCTTGCTCGGGGATTTTTGAGGTCGCTGATTGCGAATCCGATGTAAGTTTTTTAAAATTCAAAATGGCGGATTCAATATCGCAGACGAAAAATTAAAAATCTATCGGATTTGCTTAAAACTGGCTACTCAGGGATTTTTAGGGTTGCTTATTACGAATTTGGTGTCAGTTTTTTTAAATTCCAAATGTCGGATTCAATATGGCGGACAAAAATTAAAATCTTATCAGATTTGCTTAAAACTAGCTAGTCGGGGGTTTTTGGGGTCGCTAATTACGAATCCAGTGTCAGTTTTTGAAAAGTCAAAATGGCAGATGCAATACTAAAACTAGTTTTAAACAAATCCAATAAATTTTTAATTTTTTTCCGACATTTTCAATTTGCTAGATTCATAATCAGCGACCCTGAAAATCTCCAAGTAGCCAGTTTTAAGCGAATCCGATAAGTTTTTAATTTTTTTTGTCCGACATATTGGATCCGCCATTTTGAATTTCAAAAAACCTATGCTAGATTCGTGACCAGCGACCCAAAAAACCCCAGAGTAGCCAGTTTTAAGCGAATCCGATAAATTATTAATTTTCTTATCAGCCATATTGTATCCGCCATTTTGAATTTTCAAAAACTAACACAGGATTTGTAATAAGATCGATTGAAGTTGGCTTGGAAAGTCAAAGAACCGCAGTTCTTGACCCGCACTGAGTTTTTAGCTAATCAAGAGCTTTTTCACTCTGTGGTCATGTTTCCGCTATACATGACCCCTTCTACCTATCGGCAAGAGTTTCACCTCATGACGCCGATATTCATGAGCTGCGAAATAGCTGCCCACGAGAGACCAACCGCATTTAAAATTTCACCAGGTTGTCGCCGGTACATCAGCCCGCTGCAGCCCTGAGGGCTTCTAAGAAATCTTCTCTCGTTACCATTTTCGACTAAACTCCTTTAGTCACTTAAGTGGTCACAGTTCGACATACCTCACGGTAAATATCTTCCCAATCATGGTTTAAGGTTGCCCTTTCCCCGTGGGTGAATTGAGAGTTGCTTCCGTGAATGGCTATCTCAGAGTTTTTGAGTGTACTGTAAGAGATTCAAAATGGAGAGTCAGACTCAACGGTCCTGATTGCAAGTATGCAGAACAAACAGAACAATGTCGCGCTTGTCAGTTCGAACCACAAGGCTCAGGACATGACCAGGTAGTGACCTTTCGCTATATAACACACCGTTCAGGTCCAAACGGCGGCAGCTTTGGTGTGATTGGACCAAGAACTTCAGATTCAAAGATCCTATCGAATTCGATTTGCTAACTCATGGTAGGTTGTGGGTTTTTAAAGATTTTGTCTGCGAATTCTTGCCAGGCTAACTCCCCAGTCCATCAAATTGATGGGCTGCAAATACGGCCTGGTCTAAGCTATTGATCCCTTAAGCCAGCCTTCAGCTTTAGCTGAAGGTCTGACCCGGGTTGAGTCGAGGATCATTCGCATTATTCACAGCTGTTGTCTTGTGGGTTGGTCATATTAGAGATAATTAGGTTCTCGTGACCATGCTGTGATTACTTGGAACTGAATCTAGGTTTGTTGTAGATTCAATAGTGGTCACATTTGAGACAGTTAAGTTCTCGTGACCATGCTGTGAATAAGGCCCTGTAGGTTCCAGCTGCAAGTTCTTTCCAGGTTAACTCCCCGGCCTACTATAAAATAATAGATCGTGAATACGGCCTGGTCTAAGCTTTTGGTCCCTCAAATCAACTTTCAGCTATTGCTAAGAGTGTGATTTGGATTAAGTCAGTAATCATTCGCACAACTCACAGTTGAGGTCTTGTGGGTTGATCACATTTGAGACAATAAAGTTCCCGTGATCATACTGTGATTGCAATTTTGTTCGTTAATAGGCTAACGAATTCTTGCCGGCTAACTCCCCCATTCGTTACAGCTTAGAGTGCATATGAGACAATTTAGTTCTCGCACTCCTCACCATAAGAGCAGCGAATACGGCCGGTCTAAGCTTAAGCATAATTCAAGTTCAACCTGAACAAATTTGTAAATACACACTCCTGCTGCCACCATTATTCAAATAAGCACATCCGTTCGAGAACCGTTCAGTATGTGTCCGTATGGTTTTATACAGCAGTGCATGCACCACAACGCCCTTTACTATTAGTCTGTACGCTTCTTCACTTTGACACCAATTGACTTTTTGGGGCGCTTAATTATTGGTTGGCGGATGTCTAAACAGCAACCAGGAGCGTGCCCTTAAAACGTTCAGGACCGGATTTGTAATCAGCCACATCACACCAAAACACCCTGAGTAGACAGTTTTAAGCGAATCCGATAAGTTTTTAATCTTTTTGTCCGTTATATTAGATCCGCCATTTTGAATTTTTAAAAACAAACACCAGATTCGTAATCAGCGACCCCAAAACACCCTGAGTATGGAGTTTCAAGCCATTGAAGCGTGAAAAAGTATCAATATTAACTTTTTAACTTTAAGATCGTTTTTTTCGAAATATTGGTTTTACACGTAAGCCCCTTTTTCGCTGTCTAGGTCACATATATATCTCTTTTGCATCCAGCACGTAGAACAGCAGGAAGCCTAACATCATCGAAATCATATTCAACACATTTTTTCATATAATCTTTTGCTTTACCTGGTATGTTTACAATTTTTTTCGTTTTTCCTAAACACAATAAGCAAATTTGAAAACGAATCTCGTAATGCGTTTTTGCATGATTTTTCGATATTTTTTATATTTCTCAGACAGAACCATAAAATCTTAAACCTCAGTTTTCTACACAAAAAACAAAGAACAACTTGTAAGAATGACAATTTCACTTTTTCTCTCATTCCTTAACGTTTCTTAACCTTTAAAAACGAGAAATTAAAAAAAACCAAAGAAAAGTTTATAAAAAAGGGTAATTTTAAAATATCATAACTTCGATTCTATTGAAGATAAGAAACTGATATTGTAATAGATTTACACGAAATTGAGTCTACTTTAATTCAAATTTCATGATATATTTGCTTTAGATGAGGAAACAATTTAGTTCGCAAAAACTAAAATTGACATTTTTTTGAAAGAAATTCTTTGCTAAAATCTAACTTTAGAAGGTCATATATCTATCTCACAGTTTTAAAGATAAAGTACTCTATTTTCTTGGAAATTTAATTCACTTTAATTTCTCTGTGAATAATTATGTGCCTATATGCAATAAAAGACAGTAATATTAATATTTCTGATGTAATTTTTAATAACTTAAATCGATATAGCTTCTATTGTGAACTAATGTTCGTGAAAATATGCTAATTAACCTTTTCAAAAAATGTAAAAAATTGGATTTTTCAAAAGGGCTCTAACCGATTTTTTTTATTTTAGGCTTAAAATTATCAGAAGGCATTTCAGAATCAATATAAAAAAAGACCCGCGATGGGCAAGTACTTTTTGGTTGAAGTAAATTGAGACCTGCCGTGCGGAATCTCTGAATTGTTTAAATATATGTACTTGATAAGCAAGTTAAAAATGTTTGAGGTAAAAATAATTATTATAAAGTCAAGTAAAATATTTAAGTAATTCACTAAGTGAATAAATTCAATAATAAAAAATTGAGAAAAAAAGAAAAGATTTACAAAAAATTTATGGATGCTTGATAATATTTATCTCATATGTCTTATAAATTATTTTTCTAGAATTAATTGGAAATCCTGTGAAATAACTTATAATGCAAGACCTTCTAGACAATGTCAGTAATGAAAATCCAATATTGGACAAGTTCACTGACGACTATCCTTTCTTGCCTACATGTCAAGACTGCCGGTTAAAATGTACGAAAAAAATAAAAGAACATGAGCGTTTAATTATTATGAATAATAATAATATTAATAATATTTATAGTAATAATATTTGTTAATAAAATTAACAATAACATGTGCGGAAGTGTCAAGAAAAACGCGTGTACATGATTTAAAGTGTATAAACGTAATCCATTATTGTTTGAAAAAAGGAAACGGAGTAAGCGTTCCAATTTGCAGAACGTTTTTTTTTCACTTTTTTAGGCTTTACACCATCAAATACCGGAGCATTAGGATTTGCTTTAATTAATAAAAATCCGATTACATTAGAGTCTACATCAGAAACTTGTGAAAAAATTACGATTTTATTTTGAAAATAGAAGTGACTGTTCGTGAATACTTAATAAAATGACAATTAAAAAAATTAATGATTTTGTAGCCAAGTATCCTGAATATAAATCTCAAAACATGTACAAAACTTACAGATTAATCGTCAATAATATAAATATATTTTTCGCAAAACGTGGGAATCAATAATGCGATAATTGAGAACAATTTGAAAATCACAATCCTCAACACAATAAATCTAATTTATGCCCTTCACGTGACGTATGCAGCAATTAGTTGCTTCATGAAGAGAGAGAAGATAATGCTCGTAGTTTAATATCAAATTCATTGTGAATAATCTGCTTTAAACTATAATACTGGGTTCTACTCTGCAGATTTGTAGAAAGTGATAATGCTTTTATGGATGCCATTATTTAAGAGTGTTCTCTTTACGCGAACAACAGTAGCTTTTAACAATAGTTTCATTCCGATTCAAACAACTGAAAGTACAAACCGTCCTCTTGCAGTTATATGGAATGAAAAAGTTTCGAGTAGAAAAAGAAAAGATATAGCAAGCTTGTTTTACTAATTTTGTATCTTTTGTCGCGATAAAAAACAATGGATTCTTTGCCAAGATAATTGTTCGGGACTGAACAACAACTGGTGTCTTCACTTATTTCTGATTTAGATTGCGATTTCAGAGTTTGGAACTCAAGGATGTTATTTAAGTACTTTATTACTCTTTGGTCTTTAAGAAATATGAATAGGTGTGGTAAGCGGAGGAAAGGCTGTTTTGTTGGCGGTGATAAAAGCTGGTACCAGGAAGAAAATTCGGGCAGTCAATAGAACAGGTACCCAGTTTTGAACCTTATAGACTCACGGGCTGTATTTATGACGCTTGAGCATAGTGCTCTGAATAAGTCACGCTCACGCAAATAAAGTTGAATTTAAAGAAAATATATTGATCAGTTTTATGAGGGATAACGACTAATTATCCTTTTCACTGGCTATTTGTCCGTCAATTTAAATCTGAGAAGAAAAATAAGAAGAAAACTAATTAGTTACCTGGAGGAGATAATTAGACCTTCCAGTCGCTGGAGAGGACAACAATTTCTAAAATATAATTTAAAATTTGTACAGTTATGTTTTGACTTCTGAATAAAGTGGTTAAAAAATTATTTGGTTATTCTTTTTTTTCTTTGGAATTTATAAACACATATCGTCAAAGCAAAAGATTAATAAAAAAAAATGTTATACAAAATGTAAAAAAATGCCTTAATCCTATGTAAAAACCCCATGTAAACTTTAACTCTTCGGTGGCACGGGTTAATATTGATCGATTAGGCCGTCCTTATGCACAGCTCATTTTTTCACATTCTAAAGCAAATTCAGCACGACGACAAACATACATTCAAAGAAACTTCTGTCCCTATTTAAAAACCTTACGTAGGATCTGATGTTGGATCTTAGGTAAGATCTTAGGTAAGATCTTAGGTAAGTTCTTATGTGATTTCTTATGTAAGAAATGACGTAAGATCATACGTGTGCATTTGGCAAAAGATCTTACGCAAGTTCTTATGTAATTTCTTAGGTAAGTTCTTATGTAAGTTCATAGGTTCTGCCAAAAATAAAAAAATTTAATTTTCATATTTTTTATTTTAAAAAACTGTATATTCATAAATTAAATTAAAGTTAAAAATCTAAATTCATTAAATTTAATTAATTAAAGTTAATTTTTTTTTCTTTTTGCGTAGGATGTGAAAACCTGCTTTCAGGTACCCTGTAGCCCGTACTACAAGGTTATGCATGGGGTGGCGATGTTCTGCCGACCCGCTAAAAACACACCCTTTTTTAGGGACCTTAAGACCACTCCCGGCTAGCACTTTCCGCGCGTATCGCCATCAGGAGTGGTCTTATATCCCCTACTCTGCCGCTAAAGCGACTTTCTCCTGTCCGCGGGACCTACTATCATTGACGGTCATGGAGGCCCTCAACACACACAAGTTGGGTCCAGGGACTCGATGAACCGTCAATTCGCTCAAAAAACGCTTCAAGAGGAAAGAAAGAAAGAAAGAAAAGAAAAGAAAAAAAAACCTCTATCTGCGTTTTTCTGCTGTCTATGTGGCTCTTAAGGGACTTTGTCTTAGAGCCTTCTGCCTCTTCGCCTGCTCCAGGATTTTTCTGAAGCAGGCGCATTTCCCTGACCCTGCCACGTGTGACGTTTCTAGTCCTGTGCTGGGATCCCCCGCGCACAGGAAGCAGAATGCGTCCCTAGTGCATTGTGCAAGTGTGTGGCCAGACTGTCCGCACTTGTAGCATGCGAAAGATCTGTCCACCCCTTTGCACTCCGCTTTTCTGTGGCCATAGGCCAAGCCCCTGTGGCACCTGGTCACCATTAGCCTCCTTCGGACCTGACAACTCAGAAAACCGACCTTCAAGCGGCCGATCTCTTCGAGCCCCTTCGCTTCTTTCAAGTCGGCGACCACTATCGCCAACTTCACTCCTCTTCTGTTAGGTCCCAGGACCGACACCTGCCTTCCTTCTTGGGGAGTCTTCAGTAGTTCCTCAAGAGCTGCTACCACTTCTTCCTGTTGTGTGAGACCGTCAAGGTCCCGGATTTTGAGTGTTACCCTCTGTTCTTCCGGGGCCCTGACGATTCCAACCCCAGTCACGGCCTCGGCAACTTTGGCTGTGAACGCCTCCCGGTTTGAACCTCGCCCTAAACAAAGAAGAAGGTTCCCTTCCTTTGTGGGCCTAGCACTTACAACCGTCGTCTGGCAAGAGCCAGGGTCAACATCCTTTCTGAGTTTGCCAAGGACAGAAGCATACGTCTGTCCCTGACAAACTTGTACCACAAGCGTCGGCTTTCTGGGTCGCACCGTCTCTATTGCTACTTTAGGGAGTGGTAAAGGAACCACCACCTTCTTCTTCTTACCCTGCAGAGCCCTGGCCTTCGAAAAAGGAGGCTCCTCTTTCTTCTGCTTTTTTTTCTAAGCCTCCTCCTTCGGAGGAGATCGCTCCGAGGCAGCTCTCTTCTTTCTTTCGCATTCCATAACAAGGCTTCTCATTGCCCTGGCCTGGAAGCGCTCCCTTGTCTTTTTTCGGTCAAGCTGACCTTCCTCTACCTGCTCAAGGCCCGTTTCGAATATCCAAGCGGCCTCGTCAGCCTCTTCGTGTTTCTTCCTTAATGCAAGGTCATTCATAACCATTCATAATAGTTTGACGCACTTTTATTTTTTGTTAGAAGAAAGACATCTTGTGTCTTATCCTTTTAAAATGCTTATTTCTTGATCCATACATAATACCTAAGAGTTTGGTCTTATTTGTAAGGCAGAATGATGGCAGCCCTCTGGCGGCGAACCGAAGAAACAATGTCGCGGGATTACTCTGTTTCAAACCGTTTCACCTGTAAAGTGTATAAGTCACGATAGTTTGTTTACATTGTGCAATGTTTCAAGTAAAAGGTTAAAAATTGGTTAAATTAAAAATTTTTAAATAAAGTGTGGCGCCTTAAATAATTTTAAGATGTAAGGAGGACGAGAAATTACTAAATATGTACGTGACAGTTATAATATTGGTAAGTTTTTATAAGATAATTGTCTTTAAACATTTTAATAAAAGTAGGGTTATTGTTTTAAAATGTATTATATTCCATTTAAATAATTATACTAATTTGTTCAAATTACATATTGTTTATAATTAATTATTAATTTATTAATATAATTTCGAAATATCTATTTTTATATTAATTTAACTAGTTTTGTCAAAGTAAAACTAAAATTTATAACAAGCTTTTTTATTAAATAACAATTTTGAATATAAATGTTTAAATATATGTGTTTAAATATTTTCTTATAAAATTTTTATTAATATAATTAAATATAGAATTAAATTATATATATTTAAAAATGTTGTGTATAATTAAAATTTTTTCTTTATTTAAACTATATAATTGTAAAATAAAATTCATAAAATATCATCACCATTACCTACTTAAAGAATTAGGCTAAATTTAAATTTAAATATAAAATAAAAAAATAAACATAAATATAAAATAAAAAATTTAGTGAATTTATTACTATCTTCATTAAATTTATATTTTAATTTTTAAATTTAATCAAATCTATAATTATAAAACATAATGTACTTAATAGTTCTTCAATTTATTTTTAAATTAAAAATGATCTTATTGTTTATTACAATAAATAACATTATAAAATAACATAATAAATATGCTTGCTATTATTCTACCCTAATATATAACAGATAAATATAAAGAATTGATCAATAAAAGGGTTTTATTGTTTTTTAATTAATAATAGTATTTTTATTTAACAGTTACAAATATTCAGGTTTTTACATTAAGCTTTATAATACTATAAATTACAAATTGTATTTAACTTAATACTAAACAAGTCAACTGTACATAGTTAAATAATCTACAACAAGTTTTAATTTAACTATAAACTGAACAGTGTTTTATAAAACTTTTTTATCACATTATTGGCGTTCCTAAAATTATTTTTGATTAATCCATTAATTTAAAATACATTGAAATTGGGAAAAATTGTAATAAATAATCATTCTTATTTTTTCCAGAAATATTGTAATACAAAAAATTTCTATTCTAAAGAAATTCCTCATCAGATGCTGCAGTCTTATCAATTTTTTGAAGATAAAGCTCCAAATCATGTTGATATTACCTTCGGATTTCTATGTACACCTTAAAAAGGAAAAAATAAGCATTAAAGATTAATGTAAATAATAATAATAATAATAACAATAATATAAGGCAACTAATATTGTTTGATTTTTTTGCAGGGAATCAACAACTAAAAAAAATTTCCAAAGATGTTCGAATAACCAGTAGCCTTGATTTACAATTTTCGTGTTTAAAAAAAAATAGTTTTTTTTGCTTCTTACGAACAAATTTTTCAATTTTAAATTTTCAAACAAGTTTCCAATCCTTCTCTCAGTAAAAATTCATTTTTCATTCTAATTAACAAAACTAGACTGCCCAGTAATTAATTTTTTTAAATCTTATTTGAATTTCTTGAATAAAAACTACCTTATGACCCTATTCTAAGTAAAATTTGATTTTAAAATTTAATTTGCAAAATTATAATCCCCAGTAATACATTTTTTTCGTCTTTTAAAACAACTCATTAATCATTTTGTTTTTTGTAATTTTTTAAAAGTTCCAATTTTCAAAATTATTTGTCCCGGTATCTAATTTTTGTCTTTTTTAAAAATTCCTAATTAATAAGTTTTTTAAATACAAACTAATTTCTTATTCTTTTCTGAATAAAAAATTTCTCAGAATCCAACTTGCAAAATATATCTAGACAGTAATGAACTTTTTTCCTTTAAAAAAAACGTAAATAATTATTTTTGCGTCTTTACAACAATTTCACACGCACAAATAAGTTTTAAATTCTTGCATTAGAAAAACTTTATTTAATATTCGAATTAAAAGAATTAAGCTGGCTCCTGGTTAATTTTTTAGATTTTCATAATATCTCATTAGTTATGTTAATTGTAATTTTAAATACATTTTTACTTAGGGAAGAATTACAAACTTATTTAAAGAAGAGCAGGATTAAAAACTTGTTTGTAAGAAGAAATTGAATAACTTGTTTCTAAGTTGCAAAAATAATTATTTATATATTTTTAAAAACGAAAAAACTTAACTACGGTCCAGTTAAATTTTGTAAATTGGAATGTGAGATAATTTTTATTTAGAGAAGAAAAAGAAATTGATTTGTATGTATAAAATTGAATTATGTTTTTTTAAAAGCCAAAAGTGATTAATTATGAATGTTAAAAGCGACAAACATTAGATAGCTGGCTAAATAAATTTGTAAATTGGAATTTTTATAAAATTGACAGTGACGGAAAAATTATGAAGATGTGAGAAAACATTAAACTGATGCGTGTGGTTTTAATATCCAAAAATAATTAATTTAGTATTTTCTTAAATAGAAAAAATTAATTACTGTCAAGTGTAATTTTGTAAATTGGAATTTTAAATTAATTCTTACTAAAAGAAGAATAAGTAACTGGTTTGTATGTGAGAAATTTAATTATATGTTTCTAAGAGACAAAAAATATTAATTAGGTATTTTTAAAATCAGCAAAAATAAAATACATGAACAAATAATTTTGTAAATTGGGAATTTTTAAAAATTTGCACTATCGGAAAAATAAAAAAATCAGCACCAAACTTGTTCGCTATGAAAGCAAATATATTAACTGTTTCAACAAAAATATGCGCAGCAAACATTAATTTACTGTTACAATATGAATATTACGATCCATGCGGGAATATTCGAAGAAAGGAAGAATTAATTACTGTGCAGTTATATTTTTCAAATTGGGATGTGAGATATCTTTCTTCTTAATTTTATTTTGTAAAAATATGAGTTATGTATTTCTAAGAGACAAAAATGATTCATTAGTAATTTTTTAAAATGAAAAAATTAGATAATGGGCAAAAAAATTTTGTAATTTGGAATTTTTCAAAAACTTTTACTGTCGAAAAGATTAAGAAAATTTGGTAATGTGTTAAAATTAAAAAAATGAGTTTTTAATATCCAGAGATGATTAATAAAGTTATGTTTAAAATAAATAAATAAATTACTGTCCAGTATCATTTTTCAAAATTGGAATTCTGAATAATTTTACTTAGAGAAGAATACGAAACTTATTTCTGTGTTAGAAATTTAAAAATGTTTTTTAAAGAAAGAAAAGTCAATAATAATTTGTTGTTTTCAATTACGAAAAAAGTTAATTACTGGGCAGCATAATTTTGCAAATTGGATTTCTAAATAAAATTTTTCTTAGAAGCGGGTGAGGTGTTTTGTATGTGAGAAATTTTACCGGGAAGCATAATTTTAAAAATTGGAATATTGTTAATAACTTTTTACATAAAAAGTATGGTAATGTATTAAATTGAAGCATGTGTTTTTAATATTAATTACTGTCCAGTATAACTTTTCAACGGAATATTGAAGAGTTTCACTTAGAGAAAAATAAGGCATTTATTTATGTGTTAGAAGATTAAATATTATGTTTTTAAAGAGACAAAAGTGATTAATTTGTTGTTTTTAAAAGTAAAATTTCAATTTGTGTCTGAGTGGTCAGAGAATAAGTTAAGTGTTTTAAAATTACCGAAAATACCTGTTTGAAGGTGTAAGTTTTTAATTTAGAAGACTCAATCACATTTTTCTTTTAGTGTGGTATCTTCACGAAATAAATTGTTATTTTGGAAACCGTGGATTTTTTTTCGTATTGGATATGCTGCTCTGGTGGTGTAGCCTCTTGATAACGGATCAATTGTAAATCAAGGCTGCTGGTTATTCGAACATCTTTAGATATTTTTTGGTTGTTGATTCCCTGCAAAAAAATCAAACAATATTAGTTGCCTTATATTATTGTTATTATTATTATTATTATTTACATTAATCTTTAATGCTTATTTTTTCCTTTTTAAAAATATGTTTTTTATTTATCAAATATTACTTCAAAGTATTATAACTTTTAACACAGACAAAGGTGTACATAGGAATCCGAAGGTAATATCAACATGATTTGGAGCTTTATCTTCAAAAAATTGATAAGACTGCAGCATCTGATGAGGAATTTCTTTAGAATAGAAATTTTTTGTATTCCAATATTTCTGGAAAAAAAAGAATTATTATTTATTACAATTTTTCCCAATTTCAATGTATTTTAGCATTAATAGATTAATCAAAAATAATTTTAGGAACGCCAATAATGTGATAAAAAAGTTTTATAAAACACTGTTCAGTTTATAGTTAAATTAAAACTTGTTGTAGATTATTTAACTATGTACAGTTGACTTGTTTAGTTTTAAGTTAAATACAATTTGTAATTTATAGTATTATAAAGCTTAATGTAAAAACCTGAATATTTGTAACTGTTAAATAAAAATACTATTATTAATTAAAAAACAATAAAACCCTTTATTGATCAATTCTTTATATTTATTTGTTATATATTAGGGTAGGGTAAATAGCAAGCATATTTATTATATTATTTTATAATGTTATTTATTGTAATAAACAATAAGATCATTTATAATTTAAAAGTAAATTGAAGAATTATTAAGTACATTATGTTTTATAATTATAGATTTGATTAAATTTAAAAATTAAAATAGAAATTTAATGAAGATAGTATTAAATTCACTAAATTTTTTATTTTATATTTATGTTTATTTTTTTATTTTATATTTAAATTTAAATTTAGCCTAATTCTTAAAGTAATGGTGATGATATTTTATGAATTTTATTTTAAAATTATATAGGGGAGTGGGCCCCAAGATGGACAGGGCCCCAAGATGGACATTTCGTATAAAATTTTTGTTTAAGGTGACAGCGCCTTATTCTTTCTGTCATCTTTGTTGTTTGTATAGACGAACATTTTGATGCACATTTGAGGAAAAAAAACCAGTTGGTTTGTCTTCTACACATACCACGTAATTTTGTGTCTAAAAAAGTTTCGTAACAGTTTTTTCTCAAGTTGGTAAAGTTATTTAAATTTATGATTTAGAATGAGTACTGAACGTTATAATATTCTTTATTTATCGTATAATAATATTCTAAAATGATTTTACTAATTCAGTATTCATATATATATATTTACTGGAGATTAAAAAATGGTGTCATGTACCCTAAGATGGACAGGCCTAAAATCTCAATGTATTTTTTTTTTGCATATTTTCGATTTTATACTTTTTTCAATAATTTTTTGAGCCAATTAATTAAAAAAATTTATTTTTCACCATAAAATGTAATTTTATAGTTAGAGAATTTATTATATTGATATTTTTCGATATTTTATTACTTTTTACTGTTAAGATATTAAATTGAAGTTTTTAGAAATTTTATTTCTGGATAAATTCCGTAAAATGATTAAATCTTAGTTCAAGAATTGTTACACGATGTTAATTTTTTAATTACTACCATTTTTAGAGACTTTTAAGAAGGTGTCCATCTTGGGGCCACTTTTTTTTAGACCGAAAATTTTAACAATTAGAAAAAATGCTTTAAAAAATGTTTATGTTCAAAATAAAATTTTATCTCTGTGGCCATAAGTTACCTTATAATTTGTACTTTCATCCGGTATAAAACATTTTAATATTTTTTATTCGGTTTGGATTCTACAGCAATAAATCGATAGGGTGTCCAACTTGGGGCCCTCTCCCCTACCTTAAATAAAGAAAAAATTTTAATTATACACAACATTTTTAAAAATATATAATTTAATTCTATATTTAATTATATTAATAAAAATTTTATAAGAAAATATTTAAACAGTTATATTCAAAATTATTATTTAATAAAAAAGCTTGTTATAAATTTTAGTTTTACTTTGACAAAACTAGTTAAATTAATATTAAAATGGATGTTTCGAAATTATAATAATAAATTAATAATTTATTATAAACAATATGTAATTTGAACAAATTAGTATTATTATTTAAATGGAATATAATACATTTCAAAACAATAACCCTACTTTTATTAAAATGTTTAAAGACAATTATCTTATAAAAACTTACCAATATTATAACTGTCACGTACATATTCAGTAATTTCTCGTCCTCCTCACATCTTAAAATTATTTAAGGCGCTACACTTTATTTAAAAAATTTTAATTTAACTAATTTTTAACCGTTTACTTCAAACATTGCACAATGTAAACAAACTATCGTGACTTATACACTTTACAGGTGAAAAGGTTTGAAACAGAGTAATCCGGCGACATTGTTTCTTCGGTTTGCCGCCAGAGGGCTGCTATCATTCTGCCTCACAAATGAGACCGAACTCTTAGGTATTATATATGGATCAAGAAATAAGCTTTTTAAAAGGATAAGACACAAGATGTCTTTCCTCTAACAAAAAATAAAAGTGCGTCAAACTATTATGAATGGTTATGAATGACCTTATTATTAATAATTTTTTTAAATATTTTTTTCAGACATTTTGAAAAATGTTTAAAAATTAAATTTAAAAAAAGATTTTTCTATCTTCTATTTTTAAATTTAATTTTAATTAACTTTAATTAATTAAATTTAATGAATTTAGATTTTTAACTTTAATTTAATTTATGAATATACAGTTTTTTAAAATAAAAAATGTGAAAATTAAATTTTTTTATTTTTGGCAGAACCTATGAACTTACATAAGAACTTACCTACGAAATTACATAAGAACTTGCGTAAGATCTTTTGCCAAATGCATACGTAAGATATTAAGTCATTTCTTACATAAGAAATCACATAAGAACTTACCTAAGATCTTACCTAAGATCCAACATCAGATCCTACGTAAGGTTTTTAAATAGGGGTACGTATATTTAGATTCTTTGAAACATTGCAGCCCCATACATAACGCCTTCTCTTTCAATGATATTTTCTCTTCGACTTTTAACAAATGCCATAATGCGGCGAGCTGTTTTGTACATATCGCTTGATTTCTCGATTCCTCTTGCCAGTCGATGACAATCTTTTTTTTGCTAAAACTAAGGTTTTGTTTTTAGAATTTTCGAAATATCGATTCTTTTTTTATTGCATTTTCTAAAAATATAACATTTCAAAAGTGCTTTCTGAAAATTTAAGACAAATCGGACCATTATTTATAAAGATATAGCATTTTGAATAGAGCCGTCTTAGCAGTCTTCGTAAGCAGATAGCGGCAGCTATGCGCTCTGCTACCTGAAGGACCCTTTTGTTGTCAGTTTGCTATGATCGGCAGCTACAAAAGCGAAGGAACATTTTATGGTCCTAGAATAGACAATAGAGTGTAAGTACCAAAATAACATTTTTATCTGATTGAAAATAGTATTCAAAACTTTGAACGCGTTGTTCTCGAAACCACGTTTTGGGAATCCGTGATCAGTGTAACTTGAGAATGGCTTTACCGATCGGTTTGAAATTTATACCACTTATTTTTTATAGAATTGTCTGGTATGTGGACGAAGGATTTTTTTTGTTACAATTATTTTTTTTATAGCCGAAAACATGCGTAGAATTTTGGTCGACAAACAATTTTGACTTACAACATCCGTCATTTTGCAAAAAATCAAAATTTCTCAAATTCCTTTGTCCAAGTACATCCTTATTTCATTAACTAACGATTCCTTCTGTTTGATTTGATTTCAGATAATCCAGTCAGGAGATAGCGTCATCACGGCGAAACCATTTTTTTAAGGATTACACGCAAATGTTGTGTCATTTACCTGTTTCTTCATATTTACTTCTTATAATTTTAGAATATTTTCTTGAAATATATATGTTTTATGTGAAAAAAGATTTGTTATTAATTATTTTAATGTGTGCACACATAAAGTTCCTAAAGAACAGTTTTCTTTAAGCTCTAACTGTACGTAACCCCTTAAATTCTTTTTTAGTGTACTCTAGAAAACCAAACGCATACAGCTAAGCAAACAGCAATTTTCCCGTCATTTGTCAACAAACTTTTTCTTTGGACATCTATTCCAAATGATGCTACCCAAGCTCTTATTCGAATGCTGTGGGTTAGACATCGTAAACATAGCATCAATAGAGATTCTTTGGTAAGCCTTTCATAAAAAGGTAATACTTTTGTAAACCATATTTTATTCAATGGCGATTGAATATGTTTGTCGTGGAATCCTGAAATCTGGTTTTTTACTTTGACCGCATAAAAAAACTTCATAAAGATTCACCATCGGGGCATTTTGAATGTTGGAGATTTTCATCTGTCGAAACAACAGGATAAATGGGTGAAGAAATAGCATATTTCATTTCCTAAGAAAATTGCAATACAAAACTATATTTCAATTATTTTAGCACGTAATTTATAAACACTAAAAAAAAACATGTAAAATTAATTATTATTTCTGAATATTTTTTATATGAAATAATTTTTAAAGATATTCTACAATTTGGTTGTTTTTGTATTAGCTGTACTAAGAAATTCCATTTTTTCCGATTTTTCTTATAGGTTAGAATATTTTTACAGGGTTTCTCTTTATTGTTTCTTTAATCTGTAGAGATTAGGTTTTTATCTTTAATTTTTTTATTCAAATATGTCAATCGTCTCAAATTTTCTACGATTTTGACAAAAAATTAATAGTATTTTCACTGTACGCCGGGCATAGACATCTCAATTTTTTCGTATAAAATGCGTGGAAAAAATTGTAAGGGTCAAAAAATCAAAATCGTTTGCAAGGGTTTGAAAGAATTGAACATTAAACTCCTGGACCTTAAAGTTCACTCTCTAAAGAGTAATTTGACATATATAACTTTTAATTTTGGCAAACCTAACCCAGTATAAAAGTACCTCATATTTACCCCTTTTTGAAAGATTTTTTAAATAAACGCACTTTGCCCATATAAAGTCCATGTTTGACAATTTAACCGACAGAATTAATTAATTAATTTTCGTTTAAATTTATTATTTAAATAATTAAAAATTATTCAATTATAATTAATAAATTATCAATAATTTATTAAAAATAATTAATTAACTTTTTTTAAAGATTTTTTTAGTATTTATTAAAACAAAAATGTTTTTTTTGGTTATGTGCTGAATAAAAAATTTAAATTGTGTAAAGAATTAATTATATATAAAAAATCAGTTTTTCTTACAATTAATTTCATTACTTTAAGTGAAATTAAGAATTCTGTACCGTTACTGTAATTGGGTAAATTACAGGTAATTACAGGTGCAGAAAAAATTTATTGTTTAAACAAATTGATTTCCTTAAACAATAATCAAGTAGTCAAAACTATTAATAAAAAATATTAATCAAAAAGTTAACAATACCTGCAATTAATAATAAATTTTCAAGAATATGGCTGCCATGTAGTGTCGAACGTTAGTCTGGCCTGGCTCCTGATTTTATTAATTTTTTCCCACTCAGAAAAAAGTGCGGAATTCCTGCGGAGTTTCCGCGGTAAACTCCGCGGTAAATTCCTGCGGAGTTTCCGCGGTAAACTCCACGGTAAATTCCTGCGGAGTTTCCGCAGGAAATTCCGCAGAAATTCCGCAAAAATTTTCCGCAACGAGATTTTACAAAATCTGTGATTGAAAATGCACAACAGATATCCTGGTCGCTCCGGTCAACTTCTTCGAGGAAGTTGACCTCAAAAATTGTGAAAAATAACTGCTACACGGTATTCAAGAGTAAAACCGACGTCTAGGTCGCTCGGGTCAACTTTTTAGGGAAAGTTAACCTCAAAATGTAAAAAGTAACTGCTACACCGTTTTCAAGAGAAAATTCGATGATCAGGTCGTTCGGGTCAACGTCTTCGGGAAAGTTAACCTCAAAATATAAAAAATTACTGCTACACCGTTTTCAAGAACAAAACCGGTGGCTAGGTCGTTCCGCTCAACATCTTTAAAAAAATTTAACCTCAAAATAAAAAAAATAACTGCTACACCGTTTTCTAGAGCAAAACCGATGTCTGGGTCGTTCCGGTCAACATCTTTAGGGAAGTTAACCGTAAAATGTGAAAAATTACTGCGACACAGTTTTCCACAGCAAAACCGGTGGCTAGGTCGTTACGATTAACTTTTCAGGGTAAGTTAACCTCAAAATGTAAAAAGTAACTGCTACACCGTTTTCCAGAGCAAAACCGATGGCTAGATCATTCCGGTCAACATCTTCAGGAAAGATAACCTCAAAATGTAAAAAATACATGCTACACCGTTTTCAAGAGAAAATTCGATGACCAGGTCGTTCGGGTCAACGTCTTCGGGAAAGTTAACCTCAAAATAAGAAAAATAACTGCTACACCGTTTTCTAGAGCAAAACCGATGTCTAGGTCGTTCCGCTCAACATCTTTAAAAAAAGTTAACCTCAAAATAAAAAAAATAACTGCTACACCGTTTTCTAGAGCAAAACCGATGTCTGGGTCGTACCGGTCAACATCTTTAGGGAAGTTAACCGTAAAATGTGAAAAATTACTGCGACACAGTTTTCCACAGCAAAACCGGTGGCTAGGTCGTTACGATTAACTTTTCAGGGAAAGTTAACCTCAAAATCTAAAAAGTAACAGCTACACCGTTTTCCAGAGCAAAACCGATGGCTAGATCATTCCGGTCAACATCTTCAGGAAAGATAACCTCAAAATGTAAAAAATACCTGCTACACCGGTGTCAAGGGAAAATTCAATGACCAGGTCGTTCGGGTCAACGTCTTCGGGAAAGTTAACCTCAAAATGTAAAAAGTAACAGCTACACCGTTTTCCAGAGCAAAACCGATGGCTAGATCATTCCGGTCAACATCTTCAGGAAAGATAACCTCAAAATGTAAAAAATACCTGCTACACCGGTGTCAAGGGAAAATTCAATGACTAGGTCCTTCGGGTCAACGTCTTCGGGAAAGTTCACCTCAAAATATAAAAAATTACTGCTACACAGTTTTCCGCAGCAAAACCGGTGGCTAGGTCGTTACGATTACCTTTTCAGGAAAAGTTAACCTCAAAATGTAAAAAGTAACTGCTACACCGTTTTCCAGAGCAAAACCGATGGCTAGATCATTCCGGTCAACATCTTCAGGAAAGATAACCTCAAAATGTAAAAAATACCTGCGAAACCGTTTTCAAGAGAAAATTCGATAACCAGGTCGTTCGGGTCAATGTACTCGGGAAAGTTAACCTCAAAATGTAAAAAATTACTGCAATGCCGTTTTGTAGAACAAAACTGGTGGCTAGGACGTTCCACACCTTGAGGAAAATTAACCTTTCTAAATTAGAAAAATATCTGCTACACCGTTTTCAAGAGAAAATTCGATGACCAGGTCGTTCAGGTCAACGTCTTTGGGAAAGTAAACCTGAAAATGTAAAAAATATCTGCTACACCTTTTTTAAGAGAATATTCGATGTCCAGGTCTTTCGTGTCAACATCTTTAAAAAAGTTAACCTCAAAATGTGAAAAATAACTGCTACACGGTATTCAAGAGCAAAACCGATGTCAAGGTCGTTCGGGTCAACTTTTTAGGGAAAGTTTACCTCAAAATAAGAAAAATAACTGTTACACCGTTTCCAGAGCAAAACCGATGTCTAGGACGTTCCCGTCAACTTCTTCGAGGAAGTTAACCTCAAAATGTAAAAAATAACTGCTACACGGTATTTAAGGGCAAAACCGATGACTAGGTCGTGCGGGTCAACTTCTTAGGGAAAGTTAACCTTAAAATTTAAAAAATTACTGCTACACCGTTTTCCAGAGCAAATCTGATGTGCAGGGTGTTTGGGTCAACTACTTCAAGGAAGTTAACCTCAAAATGTAAAAAATACCTGCTACACCGTTTTCAAGAGAAAATTCGATGACCAGGTCGTTCGGGTCACCGTCTTTGGGAAAGTAAACCTCAAAATGTAAAAAATATCTGCTACACCTTTTTTAAGAGAATATTCGATGTCCAGGTCGTTCGTGTCAACATCTTTAAACAAGTTAACCTCAAAATGTGAAAAATAACTGCTACACGGTATTCAAGAGCAAAACCGATGTCTAGGTCGTTCAGGTCAACTTTTTAGGGAAAGTTAACCTCAATATATAAAAAATTACTGCTACACCGTTTTCCAGAGCAAAACAGATGGCTAGGTCGTTCCGGTCAACATCTATAGGAAAGTTAACGTCAAAATGTGAAAAATACCTGCTACACCGTTTTCAAGGGAAAATTCGATGACCAGGTTGTTCGAGTCAACGTCTTCGGGAAAGTTAACCTCAAGATATAAAAAATTACTGCTACACCGTTTTCCAGAGCAAAACCGGTGGCTAGGTCGTTCCTTTGATCATCTTCAGGAAAGTTAACCTTAAAATGTCAAAAATTCCTGCTAGACCGTTTTCAAGAAAACATTCGATGACAAGGTCGTTCGGGTCAACTTCTTTGGAAAAGATAACCTCAAAATGTAAAAAATAACTGCTACACCATATTTAATAATTCGATGTCTGTAGGGTCTATAGGTCGTTTAAGTCGAATGTGCCGCCCTAGGCAGTTTCCTACATTGCCTATTTAGTAAGTCCTCCACTGTTTGTATGGAAAAATTATTAATTCATAATTCGCAGGGTATATTCAAATGTTTAGAAAATTTTAATTTGTTTAAACAATTTACGTTTCTTATGGTTTCGAAATTAAAAAGATTTTGTTAACAGACATTGATTCTTTTGTAACAATTGACAGAAAATTTGTGCAATAAATATTTATTGTATTTGTTTAAACAATCGAAATTTTTAATAATTTTTTTTTATTAAATTCTCTTAGAAAAATTTTGCTTACGACTGTTATTATTAAAAAATATTACGAATTTTTTCGTCAGCAATTTTCAAGATATTTTGATTGTTTAAACAATTTATATTTGTGGAAACAATTTAATTTTCCCATATTAGACGTTTACGAATTTTTTTAAAATAACTCATAAAGGAAGATTTTTAAATCTTTTTTATCTCATACTTAGCCAGAAAGTTATTTTCCTTAATAAACAGTATATTAATTTAGAGAAAGATTTATATCATACAGTATTATTATTTAGGCTAGGTAATAATAAGATAGGTACAGTTTGATAGCAGGATACATAAGATTTAAATTTATTTGGGATTTTTTTATAAAAGTAGAAGAGGGGTAACTGGAAAATATTTAAAAAAAGTACATTATTGTTATGGGAATATTGGCAAAGTAAAAACATTGATAAATTAGAAAACTACAAAATTAGAAAATTGGAAAAATTTGTAAGCTGGTAATTTAAGACATTGGAGATTTGGTTATTAGAAAATTGGAAAATTAGGAAATTGGAGAAGTTGTTATTTTAAAATTGGAGAAATTGAAAAATGATAAACTGGAAGATTGGCAAATTAGAAAATTGTTCAAACTGTTAAATTAAGAAGTTAAGGTTATTAATAAATTGTCAAAGTAAAAAAATTTGTAAATAGAAAAATTGGAGATTTTTTTATTAGGAAATTGTCAAATTAAATAATATTGGTAAAATATAAAATTGGACAATCAGAAAATAAAAAAACGAGAAGAGGATAGTTTTGCGCGCGTAGCGCGCTTTGGAAGTTCTAGTGCTTAAAATAAAATTATCACCGAAAAAAGTTTTTTTTACAGTCATCTTTGACAGCTTACAAAGTAACCTAAGTTACTTACTACCCTAAGTTAAACGTATTTTAGTTTAAATTCATTGTTAGGCTATAAAAATTTAAGGCTATATCCATTTTAGGTTTAATAGGTTTTAGACTACTCGGATTTTACTATTAATGAGTTTTAGGTTTTATGCATTTTAGGTTAAATGCACTTTAGACGGTTAAATACATTTTAGGCGGTTAAATACATTTTAGACGGTTAGATGCATTTTAGGCTATAAAAATTGTAGGCTGAATGAGTTTTAGGCTGATTGAATTTTAGGTTTAATGCATTTAATGTTAAATAGGTTTTAGATAACTTGCAATCTAGGCCTTATGAGTTTTAGGCTAAATTTATTTTAGGTTAAATGGGATTTAGGATGTATGCATTTTAAGCTTAATAAGTTTTAGGCTGCTTGCATTTTAAGTTATATGTATCTTAGTTTAAATTCATTTAAGCTATATGCATTTTAAGCTATATACATTTCAGGTTATATGGGTTTTAGGCTACAAGCATTTTAGGCGAAATATGTTTAGTTTTAATGCATTTTGGGTTAAAGAGATTTTAGACTACATGCATTTTAGGGTGAATTAGTATTAATTCATTTTAGGTTAAAGGGGTTTTAGGCTACATTCATTTTAAGCTGATTTAGTTATACGCTTAATGCCTATCAGGTTAAATAGCTTGAAGACAATCTGCAGTTTAGGCTAAATGAGTTTAGGCTGAATGCATATAAGGTTAAATGGGATTTAGGTTAAATGCATTTAAGGTAAAATAGGTTTCATGCTACTTGCATTTGCATTCTCACCTTGACTTCTTTATTCTCGTGCGATGAAGGGAGAGAAAAAATTCAAATTTCTATTTCTGTCTTCTTCTATTTCAATTCGGCTGGCTGCCCAACCAGCCAGTCTGCCAGCCGAGATGTGAAGGCTACATGCATTTTAGGCTTAATGAGTTTAAGTCTTAATGCATTTTCGGTTAAAGAGGTTTTTCGACAAATGGTATTTAGGCTGAATGGGTTTTAGGCTAAATGCATTTCAGGTTAAATGGGATTTAGTTTAAATACATTTTAGGTTAAATGAGATTTAGACTTCATGCATTAAGTTTTAGGCTAATTACATTTCAAGTTAAATGTATTTTGATATTCTAAATAAACTTATAATTCAAATGTATTTTAGTTAAATTTCAATCATGTTATATGCATTTTATGTCCAATGGGTTTAAGGTTTTATGCACTTTAGGCGAAATAACTTTTAGGCTCAATGCTTTTTTGGTTAAATCGGATTTAGGCAATATGTATTTAAATACACGTAGCCTAAACCCATTCATTGTAGCTTAAAGAGGTTTTAGACTACTTGCATTTTAGGCTGAAAGAGTTTTTGGCTGAGTGCATTTTAGGCTTAATGCATTTTAGGTTAAAAAGGTTTTAGGCTACATGCCTTTTAGGCTCAATAAGTTTCAGGATAAATGCTTTATAGCTTAAATATATTTTAGGCTATAAACTAAAGGCTATATGCGTTTTAGGTTAAATGGGATTTAGGCTACATGCTTATTAGACTGAACAAGTTTTAGGCGTAATGTATTGAAGGTTAAGTGGGTTTTAGACTACTTGCATTTTAGGCTAAATGAGTTTTATGCTGTATGCATTTTATCTGGTTTTGAGAATAAAAAATATAAATAATATAATTTAATTGGTTTAATTGCATTTTAATATAATAATTTTAATTTCAAAGTTCAAATTAAATGTAAGGAGTTTTTTATTAAGTTAAAAATTACAAATTTCAATAATAATAATAAATATTTTATATAAATTAAAACTAATTCTTACTATTTATTTCAAATTATTTCACTTTTTTCTTCGGATTGTAATGTTTCAATCAATTTAAATTTATTATTGAAGTTAAAAGAAAATTAACATATAATTGCTACTTTTTAATATTGAAAAACTGTCAAATAATATAGACCTCAATGGCTCTGAGACTGAACCCAGGACCTGCCAATTGGCTGTTGAATGCTCTAATACTGAGCTACGCAGGGTTACTGATCATATTCGCTCACAGTCCATTTTGTTTTTTAAGCTATTGCGATTATTTCAAAATACTCCCTATTACGAATTCCCATATAGGATCCGATTTAAATTTAAAATAAAAAATAAATTTAACTTAAAAAGCAATCAGCTTAAAACTTATTCAGCCTAAAATGTATTCAGGCTAAATCCCATTTACCTTAAAATGCATTTAGCCTAATACACATTCAGCCTAAAATGCAGGTTGTCTAAAACCAACTTAACCTAAAATGCAAGTAGTCTAAAACCTCTTTACCCTAAAATGAATTAAGACTAAAAACACATTCAACCTAAATCAATTAAGTCTAAAACCTCTTTAACCTAAAATGCATTAATACTAAGCTCATTTAGTCTAAAATTCATGTAGCCCAAAACCCATATAATCTAAAATGCATATAGCTTAAAATGCATATAGCCACAATAAATTTAAACTAAAATACATTTAACTTTAAATGCAATTGGCCTAAAATTTATTAAGCCTAAAATGCATGTTGCCTAAATCTCATTTAACCTAAAATGCATATAGCCTAAAATGAATTGAAACTAAAATACATTGAACTTAAAATGCAATTAGCCTAAAACTCATTCAGCCTAAAATGCAAGTAGTCTAAAACCCACTTAACCTTCAATACATTACGCCTAAAACTTGTTCAGTCTAATATGCATGTAGCCTAAATCCTATTTAACCTAAAACGCATATATCCTTTAATTCTTATAGCCTAAAATATATTTAATCTATAAAGCATTTATCCTGAACTTTATTAAGCCTAAAATGCATGTAGCCTAAAACCTCTTTAACCTAAAATGCATTTAGCTTAAAATCAGCCAAAAAATCTTTCAGCCTAAAATGCAAGTTGTCTAAAACCTTTTTAAGCTGAAATAAATGTGTTTAGGCGACATGTATCTAAATACATATTGCCTAAATCTGATTTAACCTAAAATGCATTGAGCCTAAAAGTTATTTCGCCTGAAGTGCATGAAACCTTAAACCCATTTGACATAAAATGCATATAACATAATTGAATTTTAACTAAAATCCATTTGAATTATAAGTTCATTTAAAATATCAAAATACATTTAACTTGAACTGTAATTAGCCTAAAACTTAATGCATGAAGTCTAAATCTCATTTAACCTAAAATGTATTTAAACTAAATCCCATTTAACCTGAAATGCATTTAGCCTAAAACCCATTCAGCCTAAATTCCATTTGTCGAAAAACTTATTTAATCTAAAATGCAATAAGCCTAAAACTCAATCAGCCTAAAATGAATGTAGCCTACACATCTCGGCTGGCTAGCTGGCTGTGCAGTAGGGTGGTCCAAAAACAAAAAAGTTGAAAATATTATGCTCTGACCCCCCAGGATTGTTCTATATTGAAAAAAAAATTACCCATATATTTTTGTTTTTATTTTGTTTAATATTTAGAGGTCGCTCAAAGAGCTCAAAGTTTCCCATGCAAAATGCATGGGAAAAAAAAACTTTTTCGAAGAATTGATATAAAATCCATGAAAATTAATATTTCTTGATCGGATAATGCTACTTCTCTTCAGGAGAGTTCAAAAAACAAGATCCAATAATTTATTAAACAATTTTTTATTATTAACTATTTTTTAAAGGTCCCTAAAAAACACCGTAAAATGAAAAAAACGTAAATTACGGGGTTTTTTAGGGACCTTTAAAAAATAGTTAATAATAAAAAATTGTTTAATAAATTATTGGATCTTGTTTTCTAAACTCTCCTGAAGAGAAGCAGCATTATCCGATCAAGAAATATTAATTTTCATGGATTTTATATCAATTCTACGAAAAAATTTTTTTTCCCATGCATTTTGCATGGGAAACTTTGAGCCCTTTGAGCGACCTCTAAATATTAAAAAAAACAAAAACAAAAAAATAGGGGTAATTTTTTTTTCGATATAGAACAATCCTAGGGGGTTAGAGCAAAACATTTTCAACTTTTTGTTTTTCCCATGTATTTTTGGACCACCCTACTGTGCAGCCAGCCGACATAAAACAGAAGAAGACAGAAATAAAAATTTAAATTTTTTCTCTTCCTTCATCTCACGAGAATAAAGAATTAAAGGTGAGAAAGTACCTTAAAACCTCTTTAACCTAAAATGCATTTATTTTAAAATGCGTTCAGCTTAAAATGCAAGTAGCATGAAACCCATTTCACCTTAAATGCATTTAGCCTGAATCCCATTTAACCTTATATGCATTCAGCCTAAACTCATTCAGCCTAAACTGCAGGTTGTCTTCAAGCTATTTAACCTGATAGACATTAAGCGTATAACTGAATCAGCTTAAAATGAATGTACCCTAAAACCCCTCTAATCTAAAATGAATTAATACCAATTCAGCCTAAAATGCATGTAGTCTAAAACCTCTTTAACCTAAAATGCATTAAAACTAAACTTATTTCGCCTAAAATGCTTGTAGCCTAAAACCCATATAACCTAAAATGCATATAGCTTAAAATGCATATAGCTTAAATGAATTTAAACTAAGATACATATAACTTAAAATGCAAGCAGCCTAAAACTTATTAAGCTTAAAATGCATACATCCTAAATCCCATTTAACCTAAAATAAATTTAGCCTAAAACTCATAAGGCCTAGATTGCAAGTTGTCTAAAACCTATTTAACATTAAATGCATTAAGCCTAAAATATAATCAGCCAAAAATGAAAGTAGACTAAAACTCTTTAAACCTGAAATGCATTCAGCCTAAAACTCTTTCAGTCTAAAATGAATGTAGACTAAAACTCCTTAAACCTGAAATGCATTCAGCCTAAAACTCATTCAGCCTAAAATGCAAGTAGTCCAAAATACATTTAACCTAAAATGCATTAAGCCTAAAACTTGATGAGCATAAAATGCATGTAGCCTAAAATCTATTAAACCTAAAATGCATAAAGCCTACGATTTTTATAGGCTAAAATGCATTTAACCGTCTAAAATGTATTTAACCGTCTAAAATGTTTTTAACCGTCTAAAGTGCATTTAACCTAAAATGCATGAAACCTAAATCTCATTAATAGTAAAATCCGAGTAGTCTAAAACCTATTAAACCTAAAATGGATATAGCCTTAAATTTTTATAGCCTAACAATGAATTTAAACTAAAATACGTTTAACTTAGGGTAGTAAGTAACTTAGGGTACTTCGTAAGCTGTCAAAGATGACTGTAAAAAAAACTTTTTTCGGTGATAATTTTATTTTAAGCACTAGAACTTCCAAAGCGCGCTACGCGCGCAAAACTATCCTCTTCTCGTTTTTTTATTTTCTGATTGTCCAATTTTATATTTTACCAATATTATTTAATTTGACAATTTCCTAATAAAAAAATCTCCAATTTTTCTATTTACAAATTTTTTTACTTTCACAATTTATTAATAACCTTAACTTCTTAATTTAACAGTTTGAACAATTTTCTAATTTGCCAATCTTCCAGTTTATCATTTTTCAATTTCTCCAATTTTAATATAACAACTTCTCCAATTTCGTAATTTTCCAATTTTCCAATAACCAAATCTCCAATGTCTTAAATTACCAGCTTACAAATTTTTCCAATTTTCTAATTTTGTAATTTTCTAATTTATCAATGTTTTTACTTTGCCAATATTCCCATAACAATAATGTACTTTTTTTAATATTTTCCAGTTACCCCTCTTCTACTTTTATAAAAAAATCCCAAATAAATTTAAATCTTAAGTATCCTGCTATCAAACTGTAATAACATCTGTCAATTGTTATTAAAGAATCAATGTCTGTTAAAAAATCTTTTTAAAACTCTCTTGCTTTTAGAATCACAGCTGTGAACTTTTCTTACTAGAGGGCGCCAAATGCAAGATAAAAAGCATGTAGCCTAAAACCTCTCAACCTACAATTAATTTAGCCTAAAACTCATTCAACCTAAAATGCGAGTAGTTTAAAACCCATTTAACTTAAAATGCATGCCTAAAGCCACTTGTTTTAGGCTATACCTTGAATGCATTAAACCTTGAATACATGTAGCCTAAAACTCAATTAGCCTAAAATGCAAGTAGCCTAAAACGAATTTAACCTTAAATGCATTAAGCCTATAACTTGTTCAGCCTAGAATGCATGTAGCCTAAAACCCATTTAACCCAAAATGCATATGCCTAAAATTCATATTGCCTAAAATGCATTTATCCTAAAACTCATGTAAAATAAATCTCATTCAATCTATATTCCATTTAACCTAAATCTCATTTATCCTAAGTCTCATATAACCTAAAATGTATTTAAGCTGGATCTTAATTTACCTAAAATGGAGTAAGCCTAAATCCCATTTAACCTAAACGTTACTTAACCTAATTCCAAGTTAACCTCAAATGCATTTAACTTAAATTCCATTTAACCTAAAATGAGGCTTTACAAGCCGTAATGTAATAGTGTGATACACTGGTTAGTTTCCCGCCCGGCTACTGCGGCGCTTTTGTCGCTACACACAGATGTAAAATTTGTATAACGACATGGCAGTAATGTGCGTTAGTAAATACCAACACATATAACTGCCATGTCGCTATACAAATTTTGCATCTGTGTGTAGCGACAAAAGCGCCGCAGTAGCCGGGCGGGAAACTAACCAGTGTATCACACTAATATATTACGGCTCGTAGAACCTGCCTAAAAAGCATATAACCTAAAACTCATTAAGCTAAAATGCATTTAACTTAAAATGCACTCAGCCTACAACTTATTCGGCCTAAAATGCTTGTAGCCTAAATGTAGTTAACAGAATATAACATTAAATAAGATTTAGGGTAAATGGGATTTAGGTTAAATGCATTTTAGGTTGCATAAGAATTAGGTTAAATGGGAATTATGTTAAATAGAGTTTAGGCTAAATAGCATTTTTGATGAATGCATGTTAAGTTTAAATGGGAGTTAGGCTAAATGCATTTTAGGCTTCACAGAATTTTGGATAAATGTATTTTAGGTTAAATGGGCGATAGGAAAAATCGGAGTTAAGCTGACTGCATTTAGGTCAAACAGGATTTAGGCTGAATGCATTTTAGGGTAAATGAATTTTAGGCTGAATGCATTTTAGGTTAAATGGAATTTAGGCTTAATTCCTTTTAGGCTATATGGTTTAGGACAAATAGGTTTTAGTGAATATTCATGCTCCTACTCGATTTTGTACTTCAAATCAGAGTAGCAGTTGTTTTTCTCATTTTAAGGTTCACTTCCACACTGAGGTTGTCCCGAAAGATCTTGACATTCTAGACATCGGTTTTGCTCTTGAAAACGGTGTAGCAGTTATTTTTTTTATTTTGAGCTTTACTTTTCCAAAGACGTTGACCTAAACGACCTATAGACCCTACAGACATCGAATTATTGAATACGGTGTAGCAGTCATTTTACACATTTTAAGGTTAACTTTTCCGAAGACATTGACCCGAACAATCTGGACATCAAACTTTTTCTTGAAAAAGGTGGAGGAGTAATTTATTCTATTTTGAGGTTAACCTTGCTAAAGAGGTTGACCGAAACGACATGGACGTCGAATTTTCTCTTAAATACGGTATTGCAGGTATTTTTTTACATCTTAAGGTTAACTTCCCCGAAGAAGTTGACCCAGACTTCCTGCACATCGGTTTTGCTCTTGAAAACGGTGAAGCAGTTATTTTTCAAATCTTAAGGTTAACATTGCATTGAAGTATATAACGTTAAAAATAACGAATTTTTTTTTTTTTTTAATAAAAACTAAATATTTAGAAACATTATATACGTTGAATAAAAAAAATACATTTGTTAAATCACAAATCTAGGGTATAACAGTAAAAAACAATAAAAAAAACATCATTGACACAGATTTTCGCCCTTATCTGGCAGCACAATGAAATGTAGACTTTCTCACCTACGTTGTTCGAAAGCAAATAAAAAATCGAGTTTTAAAAATGGAACACTTTGAAAATTAAGTGAGCGGACGACATCGTTCTTGTCAAAAACCCAAAATTTTGACAATAACGAAGGCCGTCCGCTAACATAATTTTTAAAGTCGTCCATTTTTTATTTGCTTTTGAACCAAGTAGGAGCAAATGTCTACATTTTATTTTTACTGCCAGAAAAAGTAGAAAATTTGTCAAAATTTTAGATTTTTGCCAATAACGAAGGCCGTCCGCTAACCTAATTTTTAAGCCGTCAATTTTTATAACTTGATTTTTTATTTGCTTTCGAATCAAGTAGGAGCAAATGTCTACATTTTGTTTTTTCTGACAGAAAAAGGCAAAAATTTGTCAAAATTTTGGGTTTTTGCCAATAACGAAGCCCGTCCGCTAACTTAATTTTTAATGTCGTCCATTTTTATAAGTCGATTTTTTATTTGCTTTTGAACCACGTAGGTGAAAAAGTCTACATTTTTTTTTGTGTCAGAAAAAGTAAAAAATCTGTCAAAATTTTGGGTTATTGCCAATAACGAAGGCCGTCCGCTAACCTAATTTTTAAGCCGTCAATTTTTATAACTTGATTTTTTATTTGCTTTCGAATCAAGTAGGAGCAAATGTCTACATTTTATTTTTACTGCCAGAAAAAGTAGAAAATTTGTCAAAATTTTAGATTTTTGCCAATAACGAAGGCCGTCCGCTAACCTAATTTTTAAGCCGTCAATTTTTATAACTTGATTTTTTATTTGCTTTCGAATCAAGTAGGAGCAAATGTCTACATTTTGTTTTTTCTGACAGAAAAAGGCAAAAATTTGTCAAAATTTTGGGTTTTTGCCAATAACGAAGCCCGTCCGCTAACTTAATTTTTAATGTCGTCCATTTTTATAAGTCGATTTTTTATTTGCTTTTGAACCACGTAGGTGAAAAAGTCTACATTTTTTTTTGTGTCAGAAAAAGTAAAAAATCTGTCAAGATTTTGGGTTATTGCCAATAACGAAGGCCGTCCGCTAACCTAATTTTTAAGCCGTCAATTTTTATAACTTGATTTTTTATTTGCTTTCGAATCAAGTAGGAGCAAATGTCTACATTTTATTTTTACTGCCAGAAAAAGAAGAAAATTTGTCAAAATTTTAGATTTTTGCCAATAACGAAGGCCGTCCGCTAACCTAATTTTTAAGCCGTCAATTTTTATAACTTGATTTTTTATTTGTTTTCGAATCAAGTAGGAGCAAATGTCTACATTTTGTTTTTTCTGACAGAAAAAGGCAAAAATTTGTCAAAATTTTGGGTTTTTGCCAATAACGAAGCCCGTCCGCTAACTTAATTTTTAATGTCGTCCATTTTTATAAGTCGATTTTTTATTTGCTTTTGAACCACGTAGGTGAAAAAGTCTACATTTTATTTTTTGTGTCAGAAAAAGTAAAAAATCTCTCAAAATTTTGGGTTTTTGCCAATAAAGAAGGCCGTCCGCTAACTTAATTTTTGAAATCGTCCATTTTTATAAGTCGATTTTTTATATGCTTTTGAACCACGTAGGAGCAAAAGTCTACATTATATTTTTTGTGTCAGAAAAAGTCAAAATTTTGTCAAAATTTTTGGTTTTTGCCAATAACGAAGGCCGTCCGCTAACTTAATTTTTAAAATTCGCCCATTTTTATATGTCAATTTTGTATTTGCTTTCGAACCATGCAGGTGAAAAAATCTACATTTTATTTTTTCTGCCAGAAAAAGGCGAAAATTTGTCAAGATTTTGGTTTTTTGCCAATAACGAAGGCCGTCCGCTAACTTAATTTTTAAAGTCCTCCATTTTTATAACTTGATTTTTTTATTTGCTTTTGAACCACGTTGGTGAAAAAGTCTACATTTAATTGTGCTGCCTGATAAGGGCGAAAATTTAGTTTTTATTAAAAAATCAATGCAATAGGTTAACTTCCCATCAAAGGTTTCCTGAAGAGATTCAAAGGAACGACCTAGCCACCGGTTTTGCTCTGGAAAACGGTGTAGCAGTAATTTTTTATATCTTGAGGTTAACTTTCCCGAAGACGTTGACCCGAACAACCTGGTCATCGAATTTTCCCTTGAAAACGGTGTAGCAGTAATTTTTTTTATTTTGAGGTTAACTTTCCCGAAGACGTTGATCCAAACGACCTAGACATAGGTTTTGCTCTTGAATACCGTGTAGCAGTTATTTTTCACATTTTGAGGTTAACTTCCTCGAAGAAGTTGACCGGAACGACCTAGACATCGGTTTTGCTCTGGAAAACGGTGTAGCAGTAATTTTTTATATTTTGAGGTTAACTTTCCCAAAGATGTTGACACGAACGACCTGGACATCGAATATTCTTTTAAAAAAGATGTAGCAGTTATTTGTCTTATTTTGAGGTTAATTTTCCCAAAGATGGTGACACGACCGACCTAGCCATCTATTTTGCTCTGTAAAACGGTGTAGCAGTAATTTTTTATATTTTGAGGTTAATTATCCTAAAGACGTTGATCCAAACGACCTTGTCATATAATTTTCTCTTGAAAACGGTGTAGCAGGTATTTTTTACATTTTGAGGTTAACTTTCCTGAAGATGTTGACCGGAACGACCTAGCCATCGGTTTTGTTTTGGAAAACGGTGTTGCAGTAATTTTTTATACTTTGAGGTTATCTTTTCCGAAGATATTGACCCGAACGAGCTAGTCATCGAATTTTTTCTTGAAAACGGTGTAGCAGGTATTTTTCACATTTTGAGGTTAACTTTCCTGAAGATGTTGACCGGAACGCCCTAGCCTTCGGTTTTGCTCTGGAAAACGGTGTAGCAGTAATTTTTTATACTTTGAGGTTATCTTTTCCGAAGATGGTGGCACGAACGACCTGGGCATCGAATATTCTTTTAAAAAAGGTGTAGCAGTTATTTTTCTTATTTTGAGGTTAATTTTCCCAAAGATGGTGACACGAACGACCTAGCCATCGGTTTTGCTCTGGAAAACGGTGTAGCAGTAATGTTTTATATTTTGAGGTTAACTTTCCTGAAGACGTTGACCCGAACGACCTGGTCATCGAATTTTCTCTTGAAAACGGTGTAGCAGGTGTTTTTTACATTTTGAGGTTAACTTCCTCGAAGAAGTTGACCCAGACATCCTGCACATCAGATTTGCTCTTGAAAACGGTGAAGCAGTTTCTTTTTACATTTTGAGGTTAACTTTCCCTAAAAAGTTGACTCAAACGACCTGGACATCGGTTTTGCTCTTGAATACCGTGTAGCAGTTATTTTTCACATTTTGAGGTCAAGTTCCTCGAAGAAGTTGACCCGAGCGACCAGGATATCTGTAGTGTATTTTTAATCAAAGATTTTGCGAAATCTCGTTGCGGAATATTTTTGCGGAATTCCTGCGGAATTTCCTGCGGAAACTCCGCAGGAATTTACCGCGGAGTTTACCGCGGAACCTTAGCAGGAATTCCGCACTTTTTTTCTGAGTGGGTTTGATGGTCTACGGTACGGTTTTTGACTAAATTTTGACATTTAATTGTTTCTTATTTTGGTTTTTATATGCCTACACATCACAAAATTTTTTCTGAAACTTGCCTGACCCTAACACTGCAAAATTCGGAATATTTAAATGAATGTTTAGGCAGCATTAGTGCAAGTACGAACTGCAGCGTATGTTCGGCACTATATCCACAGTGCTCTGGAGCGAATTTAAATAAAATTTTAAGGTAAATAAAATGTTCAAGTGGATTATGATTCTGGGTGATATTAGAAAGAAAATAAAGGTAAAAAAAAAGTTTGTTTGTGATACTAAAATGATACTTTTTCTGTAAATTTAGAATTTAAATCGTAAAATTTGCAAAAGTTTTATTAGTTTGCTACTTTTAGGACCAATTTAGTCAAAAAAACGAATGATTAACAAGAAACATTTAATTTTTTTTAAAAGACATAAACTATCTGTATTATTAACAAAATCTCTTAATGATCAATATTTTTTATTAAAATTTTTTTACAATATCACATCTGATATGAAAAATAATATAATTTTTTTTGCAATTTTATCTTTTATGTTGCGTTACATTATCTTTTATTGTAAAAAAAACTTTAATATAAATCATTGATCATTAAGGGGTTATTCGCAGTCGCAGACCCAAAAAATCAGTGATTTTTAATATTTTTTTTTCGTTTAGACCAATAGATAAATCTTTATAAATCTTTTTGCATTCTATTGTACATATTTTCATTAATATTTCGTGTAATATTTATTTAAAAATTATGTCCATTCCATGGACATTTCACTTCCAAGCAAGCAAAAAAATTTACTTCCGCATAGAGGAAGCAAGAAATTAATAATATATAAGTTAATTGGGAAAGTTGTTAACAGAAAAATTTTTAATACAAAAATATGTTAAAATATGAATTATTTTACAAATTCTTGATCAATTATAAAAGTTATACAGGTTAATCGATTCGTTTTGAGAGAAGGAATATGATTTTTGTATTCTTTAAGTTGTATTTTTAGCACGAAAAAACTTTTTGTCAAAAAACGATTTTTTTCGATGAAAAAAAGTACTCAAAAAAATTTGGTTGGGTATTTTCAAAAGTCCCTGGGTCCAAATTTAGATATTCATCAGCTTAATATGTCATCCAAATTTTATTGGAATCCATTGAAGCGTTCTCGAGATATTTTGTACACAAAAAACGCTATACACACACACACATACATCTGGACATTTGCTTAGGAATGATAATTTACGCTTTTTAGATTAAAATAAGTCGATTTCAACTATTTTTGGAAAGTCGAAAATCTTAACGATCACAAAGCTTCCTCTATGAGGAAGCAAAATTATTAAAACTTTTTTAGTTAACGTCAATTTCTCGAAAGGCTGCACTCAAAAAGCGTTTTGCGGTGAGCACTCTCCTTCTTCACAGAATTATCTCAAATAAAAAACTGAAATTGATTTCGATACATTATTAGTTTTTCTAGTCCTTAATCGCAGGGATTTGATGAAAAAAAAATTTTACGAAATGGCGGCAGGTCAAAGTAAAAACTTTGAATTTCTAGAAAAATTTCTCTGTTTAATTGTTAATAAATAAATCAGATTTTATCAAAATAAAAAATCCTTTGATTGAAGAGTGCTTTTTAATGTATAAAAAGAGATTACCAAATTTTAGAGGGATCGGTCAAGCGGTTTTCTTGTAATCTTACTCACCGATATTGAAAACATGGTTTTGAGGAAAACGCGTTTAAAGTTTTAGGTTTAGCTTACAACAGGTTACAAATCTATTGCGCGAATCGACAAAAAATAGCTTACTCCCTCAATTTTTATTGAATCGATTCCAAACTTTAAGAAAACATTTTCTAGATTATGTATTTGCATAAAATGGTAAAAAAAATCGATGTTTTAAAAGTTATGACTGCGAGTAACCCCTTAAGAGATTTTGTTCATAATACAATTAGTTTATGTCTTTTAGAAAAAATTTAATGTTTCTGTTAATAATTCATTTTCTTGACTAAATTGGTCCTAAAAGTCGAAAAATGATAAAACGTTTGCAAATTGTACTATTTAAATTCAAAATTTACAGAAAAACATAATTTTATTACCACAAACAAGCTTTTTTTTTAAAGCTGACATTTACTACTTGCAAAATATACTAAAAACTTTTGTCTGAAAATGCATTGCTAGGGTAATAATATTATTTCTCAAAATACGCTATAAATCAAAGTTTAAAAATGAAGCAAAAAAATCTTATTTTCGCTGCCAAAAAAAAGTGCCAAGTACATTTTTTTCATTTTACGTTTATTTTGGTTCCCGACAATTTTACCGAATCCATTTTACCGCACGTCCTTTTTACCGAATGACTATTTTACCGCAAGCTTATTTTCCCTAAAACCATTGTACCGAATGCCTTTTTACCGAATTGACAAGATCCCGAAAAAAATAAATGTAATAAATATGTAAAAACATATACCAAAGTATTACATTTAAGATAAATATTTTTTAATATAAATAAAAATCAATGTGAGATATGTGTAGAAATATAAAAGGAATATATACCCAAAATATTAAATTTTTGTAATGTGTGGAAAATTAAAATTTTAAATGACAATGTTATTCGCAATGGCGCGTAAGAACTGAAGATCGTAACCATCGTTTTTGTAGTCCAAGTATTCGGCAACAATTGACTTTATTCTAGTTTGCAATTCAAGCCAGTGGTTATTCGTTGCCGCCTTTACTTTTCGACTCAAACTAAGCTCTGATATTATGATCTCGGTGTCAGCTTGTTTTTTTTTCGAACTCAATTAGCGCGGAGTAGAGATCGGGGTGGTGCTTTCCAACAACAATCCTAACTAAAACGGTTGTGCCACCCCTCACTCAAGTTGTTCGTTTTATGAGAATCATCAAATGCAGCAACATGTTGATTCCAAATTGCCGGTGAATATCGAGGTGCATCTTTTCTCCTCCTACCCCTTGCTGGTCTCCCGTTGACGTAGGTTTCACCAAAATATTCCATTACTGGGAGAAGATGATCAGGTACCTCATTTTTGAGAAGACTATATGTCCGACTGACTTCTTCCGTAGGAACATAGGCAAGTGCTAAAATCATATGCGTGTGGATTTTTACATTTTGATCATCGGGATTATTGTATTCCTGTTGCAATCCCGTTTCTTGAATTTTTCGATACATCGATTGCGAGCGGTGGAAAAAGCAACAGGAAATATTGGCGTCGAGAAAATATCGCCTAAATCATTCAATGATTTAGGGTTAGGAGGCAAGTTCTTGCGTCGAGTTCTCCTCACAATTTTTTTTAAATTCTCTCGCTCCGGAATTTGACTCAAAACACCCTCTGATACTTGTGCCAATTCCAAGCGAAGCAATTGTGCTGGAGGTTGCTCTGGATGCTCTTCGGCTTTCCGTTTTATGAAACGTTTTAAGTTTTATTTAACTTCTTCCGCCTTGCATTCTTCCTGGTTTGGTGCATGATTCTTGTGATCGGATATTTCGGCACTTTTCCTGGTAGGGAGTCAGACGTGATGACCCGCACGGTGCACTCCTTACTGTGCACCTTCGTACATTCCCAGTTAGCACGTCCCTTTCTTTTTCTTGACTGCAAAAATACAAACCCGTCAAAAAGAAGTTTATTCCCCTCAATTTTTGCCATTTTCCAATAAACTAATAATTTTGAAATAAATGATGAAAATACACTAACGATAAATTTACATCTTACATTTGACACGAATAAACAATTGTGAAGGTTGCTAGGGTTATAAACTTTCGAAAAAAAAGACATTCGGTAAAAAACCATTCGGTAAAAAGGACGTGCGGTAAAATGGATTCGGTAAAATGTACGGTAATCGTTTATTTTCTTTCTAATATCACCTAAGAACAGAATCCACTTGAAAATTTTATTTACCTAAAACTTTATTTAAATTTGCTCCAGAGCAGCGTGTATCACCAGAGGTGTGCTAACAAATGCATAACCCTTCTGAATGGATAATTCAAACCTTGTTGTGGCACACCAACTTCCAGCTTTCTCCAATCAGTCCAACACCTGATGACTTAAAATCTTTCTTACAACTAGAATTTAAAAAAATGAATCAATCAGTTATCTCTGTAAAAACTGACATTTAGGATATAGATTCATCCATTAAAAATCTATCTAATGAAGTGAAATCCCTATCTTCTCGAGTGGGAGTAGGGGCGGCTTTCGGCAAAGTGTTCGGGAGAGGCGATGTATGGGATAAAAAGAGATAGCACCATAGTGCTGTCTCTCTCTCTCTTGTACAAATATAAGATTCTCGGGGGGGGGGGGGCGGTCGCCACAATCGCCCCTACGTAAAACCGCCACTCAGTGGGAGGTTGTGAAGATAAAGTTGAATCTGCTTGTCAACGCATTAACGTTCTCGAAACCAAGATCGTCGAAATTGAAAGGGGTAATAAGCATGAAGCTTTTGATCCGTATTTTTGCTTTTCCGAATGGGACGACAGATTGAGAAGAAAAAATAATGTTATTATTTTTGGCATGCATGAAACCTGCCCTTCTGAATAGAACAATATTAATAATTTTGACCTTGATACCATTTCTTCTCTTTTTAACTTGTTATTACCAGATCAAATCTATGAAAATATTAAAGTTTGGAGAATCGGAATCTTTTCTGATTCACGTGTGAGACCTCGGCCAATTAAAATAACATTTCCTGGAAATGTACTTGCCATCCAGATTCGAAGCAAATTCATCAAGGCAAAGATGAAAATACTCTTCCACCGGAGTTCCAGACTCTTTCCATTGTACCAGACTAAACAAAATACCAACAATCTGCCTATATTTGCATCAGAAAGGAATTGCAAGAAAGAACTGCCAAAAGAAAAAAGAACCTCGAAATTAGGAATCGTTTAGGAGTACCAGTTATTCTCAAGAAGAATCAAGTGATAAGTACAGCCATTTAAAAAACTCTGTTTCCTCTTCTCGTTTTTATAGTCACGAGACCGAACGCGCGCTCTTGCGAGCGTGCTTTTGTATTCATACGTGGTATGTTGGACAGTTATATAAAATCTGTAATAAAATGAGAAAAACTTAATTACGTAGGAAAATAGTTTATGAATTGAATTCTCGTGTTGAAAGAATGAACGTGTAGAAGACAATAGTATTACAACTGGTGGGAGGGGGCGGAGTAATGTCATTTAATATCTATAAATTATAGAAGGTAAAGAAATATTGTGAAGAGGTGGGTTTAGTATGATACGTATATATAAGATGTGACGTTTTTTCAGTTTCGGGCTAGTCCAGGAATTTTTAAAAAATTGTGAAATTAGGTGAGAGTGTATAACTTGGTATTGAAAGCCTCTGGTTTTGTGTTTGGTAAACGTTGAAGGATGAATGTGGTTTTTATATTTATGACTCGGTTTATAAAGAAGATAATGTATAAGAATTATAGAAATTGTGTGTCTATTATGGTGGCCTTTCATTGTTGTAATATATGACAATTGAGAATATTGAAATATTGTTTAAGACAATTTTTTTGTAAAATGAGTGATATTGAGTGACATATAAAAAATATGAAGGGAATATTTAAAAAAGTGTGACGTGCTCATTAGATGAAAGGGAGGAACATTATGAGTATGGAAATATGAGATAGGGTGAGGGATGTAACATAGGAAATGATTGGTAATATTTAATTCTGCAATTTCTGATAGCACAGTACTAAACCTCAGTTTGTTTGTAAATAATACAGCCCCACAAAAAAATAAAAGTGTCGTGCGCGGCGGACTAGACTAATCATTCCCTATGTATTTTGACGCGCTGAACACGAATCCGTCATCAGAATTGTCCTAGAACGTCTAGGTTTGACCCTAACCTCAAAATCAATAAAATGACACTTTTTGTTAATAAGAATCTGAATATGACTTTTTTTCAAATGTTAAAAACACATCAATTATTGATGTGTTATGGTGTAATGGAAAAAAATGATTTTAAGTAAAACATCATAACTTTGTTAAAAATCATCGTAGAACAATTTTTGAAGAAGCGTTTTAAAGGTAATAAATCAAGCTTTCTATTGGCTCTAAGCATGTATTAAAGTTGAGTCGGGTTCAGATTCTGATTAACGAAAAGTGTCATTTTATTGATTTTGAAGTTGGGGTCAAACCTAGACGTGGTACGCCAATTCTGATGACGGATTCGTGTTCAGCGCGTCAAAATACATAGGGAATGACTAGTCTAGTCCGCCGCGCACGACACTTTTATTTTTTTGTGGGATAATATGTTATTGTATGTTAAAAAACAAATCATCATTGATGTAGTGAATGTGCAACAAAATGGAGAATAATTGAGACAGAGTATGGTGAACGAGCTTCTTGCAGGGATGCGTACGTAAATAGTCTGATTCACTATAGTTGGCACTTATATAGTGAATCATACTATTTACGTACGCATCCCTGGCTTCTTGAGGGTACTTTAGTGTTAAAGTGAAATAGCTTGACGTGTAATTTGACTTGTAAGGAGATAAATTGACATAAACTTTTAATAATGGAGAATGATTAGTTGTGGAAGTGTAAGTATGTTATTCCTGTCATGATAAATGAAGAAATTAATACAATAAAAAGGAAATAAAAATTAATTATGTGTAAATATGAATCGAAAGTAAATTGTAGCGTTTCAGATGAGTATACAATTTGAATAATGTCATTGCATTGAATAATAGAAAGAAGTCTTACATACCTTTATCACTATCGTAATAATGAACATTGATTTTGTTGTTCATTTTCTTCATTTCAAATGAATAGGGAGGAAATATAACATCAAATTGTTTGTTTTTATAATTATGTGAAATTCATTGACATTTTATTTCAAATGCAACGTGTAAGATCAGTAAATAATTCTTGGTATACGTAATTCTTAATATTTGAATTACTTCGTTGATCTCCAATGAAAATACGTAATGACTGCCAAGATCTTACTCTGGAGAAGGCAACATATGTGACGCTCCGCGAGAGAAGGGACCTATCGCTGAGAAAGAAAACTTTAAAGGGCGGACGGGCAAAGAAAAGGAAGAAAAATCGAGACACTTAACATGCCTATGTTTGAAGCATCATAACAAGAAAACTAATTGCAGGAACAAATTTAGATTTTTGGAACTCAAAAAGCAACTCAAAAATTATCAATTACCATAAAAAAATTAAATCAATAAAAACCTATTTTTATGGGACGGTAGTTCAAAGAAAATCCAAAAAATGCAATACACTTAATACGCCTAGGTTTGAAGCATTATAACAAAAAGTGTAATCAATAAAAAATTTTTTTGAAACATAGAAATGAAAAAACAACTCAAAAATTATCTTTTAGCATAAAAAAATGAAAATTGATTTTTTCTGCGATAGGTCCCTTCTCTCGCGGAGCGTCACATATAATTGTTCATGATTAAAAACGTTCTTACGAAGGTCTATTCCAATCTTTTTAAACGTTTGTCCTTGACTTTTGTTTATTGTAATTGCAAAGGCAATTTTTACTGGAAATTGTATCCGTTTAAAAGTAAAAGGATAAATGTTTTTACAATATAATGTATTAGAATTAATGCAAACAATATTACTAGCATTATCACCAGTTATAATTCTGCACTTTAATAAATTATTTCCAAGTTGTAAAATTTGTAACCGTGTTCCATTACATAATCCTTTATGAATACCTACATTGCGAAATAACATGACAATACATTTTAATCGTAATTTTAATTCGTAAGGTGAGAAGTTTGGAGGATTTAAATTATTTAAGTACTCAGGTAAAATGACGTCTTCGATATCACCATTATCGCAATTTTCAGTACTATCAATGCTTGTATATATAAGCTCTATAGTTTTATCAAGCAATTCAACAACTTTTCTGTTCATGTCTTCAACATCAACATTTCTAGCACATAATATGGAAACATCTGCAACATCATTGTATGAACGATTTCTAATTAAATCTCCAAATATTTCTTCAACGATGTCTTTGCCCTGTAGAATTAAACATTCTTCTGGGAACACAATGTTGTTCTCATTATCATTTTCAGTGCTATTACCTATAGATAATAAGTATTTGGCGAACTTGATTTCTGTAGGTAATGTTCGAATATTTTCTGTCAAAGAAAAGGTTTAGAAATTTTTCCATAATGATGAGGATTTTATTAATAAATTAATTAACTCTGATCGATTAGCATTTTGTTTAACAGGAAGTAATTGTCTCAAACTCTAAAAACACCACCTAATAGCATAGTTTTTCCTCCAAAAGGTAAATTAATATTCATGAAGTCACGTAAAGTTCGATCAATTAATTCTAAAGCATATCGTGGTGCCATTGGAGCTTCGTCCCAAATGAAAATATCAACTGATTTAAGGAAATCAGCTTCTTTTGATTGGCATTTAATCTTTGACACGGAATTATGAAACAGTGGAACTGGCATATCGAAAGTTTTATGTACGGTTTTACCACATGAAAGTAAAATGGCTGCAATGACTGTGAAGGCCATTGTACAAACAATTTTACTCTTACTTTTTAACATATGATAGAGTGTAGTATATATATATATATATATGTTTTACCTGATCCACCTGGACCGTCGATATAGAAACATGACGTAGGCATTTGTTCGCTTTGCATAACAACTTTGAAGATGGCCTCAACGACATTTTTCTGTTTGCAGTTCAATGTCAAATATTGTGTTTTGCTAATGTGCGCATGATCAATTGTGGAAGTGTTTACTGTAATATCATTGACGGAATGAATATTATAATGTTGTAACTGAATCATTGTAGGGAATTGATTGAGGTTAGAACCATCTTTTAAAAGAAAGTTATTAATTTCCTCATAAGCTTTTTGATAAGCTTCCTTTTCACTATAGTCCATTTTGAAATCATCTGATAAGGCGTCTTTAAATGTGTCCCATAATTCATGTGGATTAATTAGTTGGCAATGAATTAAAATACGGACAAAAAGATGTCTTAATTCTCTAGACATAATCAAAGTTTCTCCTTCCTTCATAGCATTATGCCATTCAGCATCATGTTCAATTAGACCTAAAGCTAGACATGCATCACGACAAATGTCACAAACCTTACCGTTAACTGTTCAAATGTGTTCAAAACTTGTAGTTCCCTTTACAGTAAAAAGTAGCAATCGAAGATAAAATAGTTCTACTTGAGTGAGACTTATATAATACATGCGAGCAATAACATTAAATTGTGATTTACGTCTTAACCATTTGCATGTAGTTTCTCCTTTTTTTTTAACCTGTAATGACATGGTATTTCAGGATACGTGAAATGTCGAACTTGTGGATTTCTAAGGCTGTTGTAATGGAATCTGTATTGTCTTCTACAGGAATAACGACAGTTTGCTGATTAGGTAGATGAACTGGTAAGCGAGTGATTGCATGACTTTTACATTGCAATGGTTTTCCAAATATTCTATCACACGCTTCAACATGTCCAACGTTGCGTGTATCTATAAAGTGTTTTATTTCATCATGTTCCAAAATGGGATTGGTACTGTCGGATGCAGTTATAACCACAGCAGCAGAATCATGTCCTTTGTAAATGTACTTATACAAATATTTCACAGACTTAATGCTTGAAATAATTTCAACATTAATGTGACAATTAAATCTTTGTAATAATTGAGTATTATAAGGTACTACATACTGATTGTCTGCTGTTTGGACATTAGGGCGATTGAAAACACCGGTATTTCGTCTACGATAAGTTGGATAACAATTTTCATCAATTGTTGTTTCATTTTAAAAGGGTTTGGGAAAATGTTTGGAACATTGTCCTTTGTCGTCTTGACACCAAAAGCCACATGGCCTATGAATCATATGTGTTATGACAATATTATGAAGCTGAGGATTCTCACTTGAAAATGGAATTTCTACAGAAATATATTTATCGAAAACTTCAGATACAGTTATTTTATAATTTTGCTTTAATGTGATTAGGATAATGGCATGGACAATGGTAATCCACGCTTTTAATATTCAACAACATAGACATTTGCAAGTACCTCACCGAATAAATGTTGCTTAACTATATAAATTAATAAGTTCCTTTATCTTCAGTTAGAAAACACGTGAAACAATGTCGGGCCTATCTGAAGCCGTCTGATTAGGTAATAAATTTTCTTGAATTTCACGCCAATGTGTATTGCATGTCATTGTTATGAATAGATCAGGTTTACCAAACTGATGTACAATTGCCATTGCATCTTGATAATGTTGCAACAAATTACGTGGTGAACCTGTGAATGTGGATGGTAGATTTTTTTACTTGTAAATTGGATTCATATTGACGATTTTGCAAATGATCTATTAATCCAGCATAACTATCGGCACGAAGTGTTTTTTGATTCATTTTACAGAAAGTTGTCCTGTCTTTTTCAACTTTAACACAACTGTCAACAAGCCATTGTTGAAAACGTCTTCATCTTTTAAAAAAAACATTATTATTTCTTGTTGCCATTCTATACCTAATATATGCAGCCCGTGTCACACGTTTATGAGTTTTATTTTTCAATGGAATATTACTGTGCCAACCTATGACAAACGATTCTGGAATTTCACCGTCAGCTGTTGTTGTAAAAATAGCTGCAACTTCATTAATTTTTTGCACATTGTATCGTCTAGTATCCATTCCGGGTTTCAATGTAAATAATAAATGAGTCAAATTTTCTGAACTAGGCCACCTAAAACTGACTTTTCAAATTTGATTTACTTCTATACATAATTTATTACAGCCAGGTGGTACAAAAACATTCCTGGAAAGCTTTTTTAAAAATTTTAATTTTTCAATTAGTTATAAACAATTAAAGTTTAAAGCACCTTTTTACGAAATTGTCAATTGCTCAGCTGTTTTTTGATAAAATTGAATAATATTTGGTAGAGACATAAAAAAATAGTACCTCTATTAATCACGATCAGAATTTTAAAAATTCGTAATTATTTATGCAAAATAAATTGTTAATTAATTAAACAATTGAAATTTTTTACAACTTCTGGGGCAGGTATGAAAAAAATTCAAAAACAGCAGAAATCTGTGTTTTCTGCACTTTCATTTAAAAAAAAAAAAAATTTAGTACCTTTGAAAATTGAGCAAATGACGTAATTTTTAAGAGCGGCGTCCAAGCATTCGAACTGCCGCGGCCGCTGCGCTGGCGCTGCCGCCACAGTGGGGCAAAAAAGCGTCCGTGGAAAAATTAACATAGGGCCCAGAAATATTACCCAATTTAGATGTATTTTTTTTAAATTAAAGGTAACAAAACTCTGCATAACACCCCTTATTTTACTTTTTGAAAAATAGTTGTTTTCATTTATTTATTAAATGTTAAACATGAAAAAAAATGTTTTCTTATTAAAACCAGTTTAATTTTTTATTAAACGCATAATTTATATTAACAAGAGCAACATTTTTTGAAGTAATTATTTTAGAACAACTTCTTATAATAAGCTAATTGTTTAAAAAATGTTTGTATATGTTATAAACTAGACTGTAGACGAAATATGTTTTCTTCGTTGGTTTTCTTAATATTTAGCAAATTAAATCCATCTGTTCTTTAATATTTGTAACTAATTAGTGGTTAAATTTACGAAAAACTATTATAAATTAATTATTTTGTTAATTTATAAACAAATTTTATAAACAATTTTTTTTCCGGTTCCTATTTTCAAAATTAATGAAATTTTGTGCACAATGTACAATATTATTGCTGCAGATAATTTCAGGTTTCTTATTGTTTAAACAAACGTTAATTAACAAATTTCCTGTATTGATTAATTTGATATTAACCTATCAAAAATACAAACAATTTTAAAAAAAGGAAACGCCGGTTTTACATTAATGAAGACATTTGAGTTATAAAATGAGAATAAAACCCCTATTCGAATAATAGGGGTAAAATAAAAACAAAATTAAAAGCTATTATAATTTATATAATAAAAGTATAATTTCATTACACTCTCTAAATCTAAATTAGCTAAAAATAACTAATAATTAGTAAAATCGTGCCAAAGTTTATATTTCAGTAATTAATTAAAAATCACTAATTATTAGTAAAAAAATGACTAATTGTTAGTAAAAACCTAACTAATAAATAGTTAAAATACGACTAATTGAATTAGTAAACAGAATTTTACTAAAACATTAATTATTTTGACAAAACATAAAAATGAATTTGACTAATAATTAGTTATTCTTTACTAAATGATTAGTAGAAATATAATTATTTGAATTAGTGACTGAGTTTTTTCTTTCAAATTAGTTATTTTTAACTAATTCAGATTTAGAGAGCATGTATATTAATTATTCAAAACATATAAAACAAAAAGATAAATAAAATATAAAAATTCTTTATAAAATTGATAATAAAAATGAAAATAAAGAATAGTTCTTAAATTTTACAAAAAATTATGAAATTAATTTAGTATCGAAAGAAATAAATACTAAAACGACTTCAAAAGTAAACAAGAAATTTGTCAATTAAATAAAAAAAAGTAAAAGTAGTTTTTTAATTAATGTTTGTTTCAACAATAATAAACCTAAAAATTAATTAAATTAAAAATAACTTGTCATCCCGTTAATCATGAGAAAAATGTAGAAATAATGTTATTAACTTCTTTATAACGATATGAAGAAAATGCATTGTTCATAAGATTGTCTAGTTTATAACTTATACGAACATTTTTTAAACAATTAGCTTATTATTAGAAGTTGTTCTAAAATAATTACTTCAAAAAATGTTGCTCTTGTTAATATAAATTATGCGTTTAATAAAAAATTAAACTGGTTTTAATAAGAAAACATTTTTTTTTATGTTTAACATTTAATAAATAAATGAAAACAACTATTTTTCAAAAAGTAAAATAAGGGGTGTTATGCAGAATTTTGTTATCTTTAATTTGAAAAAAAATACATTTAAATCGGTTAATATTTCTGGGCGCTATGTTAATTTTTTCACGGACGCTTTTTTTGCCCCACTTTGGCGGCAGCGCCAGCGCAGCGGCCGCGGCAGTTCGAATGCTTGGACGCCGCTCTTAAAAATTACGCCATTTGCTCAATTTTCAAAGGTACTAAATTTTTTTTTTTTTTAAATGAAAGTGCAGAAAACACAGATTTCTGCTGTTTTTGAATTTTTTTCATACCTGCCCCAGAAGTTGTAAAAAATTTCAATTGTTTAATTAATTAACAATTTATTTTGCATAAATAATTACGAATTTTTAAAATTCTGATCGTGGTTAATAGAGGCACTATTTTTTTATGTCTCTACCAAATATTATTCAATTTTATCAAAAAACAGCTGAGCAATTGACAATTTCGTAAAAAGGTGCTTTAAACTTTAATTGTTTATAACTAATTGAAAAAATAAAATTTTTAAAAAAGCTTTCCAGGAATGTTTTTGTACCACCTGGCTGTAATAAATTATGTATAGAAGTAAATCAAATTTGAAAAGTCAGTTTTAGGTGGCCCAGTTCAGAAAATTTGACTCAAATGTATTTCAGGTTCAATATCTTTATTCTTGTCATGCATCATTTCTTGTATATCCTCGAGCATCATTTGATATGATTGAGCAAAGATATTGCTATCTCTAAGAGCATTATCAATATCATGAAGTATATCATTATTTAAGTGTGAAGTAAAATTAAAACGTATATGTGTGGTCTCATTTTGATCAATAATGAATATTTGTCCGTAAGAGGGATTTTCATCTTTTGCAGGATAAAGGGAGGTATTAATTTGGTAATATACTTGACCATGTACTTTAAAGCAATATGGTGCAGGTCTTGAAGTATTGAAAGTACATACATTAGCATTAAAGGAAGCAAAAGAAAATGAATTATTGTAACGCCTGATATTTTCCTTAAAGTGCTTGGACATTTCATGACTATCATCAAACAGAGTTTGTAATATGGATGGTAAAGTTGTAAATGAATCAAGTTCAACTTCTCCATGTGCATAACAGTTCATAAAAGAATTCTTTATCTTTTTTACTGTTTCATCTTTAAAATGTTTGTCATGACCATGTTTACAAGACAAATTCATTTCACCACAATAATGTTCACCTGTGTTCTCAATTGAAAATGTTTGTTCCATGTAAAGAACGTCATCTTCATTCTCTTCAAGTGAATCTGGATTCAATGACAGTGACATGTCAATATTGTTTTGTAAATGGGTAGATGATGTACTGGGTAACTAAATGTACTGATTTTTATTTTCCGATTCAATGTAAAGAATGTAAAAAGTTGTTCTGTCTCTTTTTTTCATCACGAATTCTCTGACGATAAGCACGCATATGTTTATTTTGTTTGTCACGTTTGTTTTTCAGAAATTCTTCTTTCTCATTTTGTGAATTGAAAACAAGTTTCTTAGGCATTATTTTTGGAAATTAAATATCGTGTTAAATTAGAAAATTATTGATGTATCTAAAGAAAGAGGTGGATGAAAAAGGAACAAAGTAATATTTCTAAAAATTACTCAGCCCCACAAAAAAAAAGTGTCATGTACTTTTGACCGGAATACCTTAGCCCTATGTATTTTGACGCGCTGAACACGAATCCGAAGTCCATTTTGCTCCATCACGTCAGGATTTTTTTCTAATCTCAAAAAACATGTCGGATTTTGAGAGGTAGGCGATTTTTTAAAAAAATTTATGGATTTACTTCAAACTTGGTATCTGGGGGTTTTTTGGGTCGCTGATTATGAATCTGAAGTTAGATTTTCAAAATTCAAAATGGCGGATCCAATATGGCGGACGAATTTTGAAATAATTTGAAGATTTACTTCAAACTTGGTATCTGGGGGTTTTTTGGGTCGCTGATTACGAATCTGAAGTTAGATTTTCAAAATTCATAATGGCGGATCCAATATGGCGGACGAATTTTTAAAAATTTGAAGATTTATCAGAAATAAGATGCAGAATGGAACAATGTACTTTCTTATTTGGCTTCTGCACCAAACATATCCAATCTGTTACCAAGGAATATTTTATGATAAAATTGTAATAGAAGTCATATTTGAAAATGTGAGAAACTTGCTTCGAAATCACACTCAGCAACTTAAAAACCTGAAGATACCAAATTTCATAAAAATTTCGAAAATATGACGTCAGATTCGCAATCAGCGACCCAAAAAACCCCCAGATACCAAGTTTGAAGTAAATCTTCAAATTTTTTCAAAATTCGTCCGCCATATTGGATCCGCCATTTTGAATTTTGAAAATCTAACTTCAGATTCGTAATCAGCGACCCAAAAAACCCCCAGATACCAAGTTTGAAGTAAAGCCATAAATTTTTTTAAAAAATCGCCTACCTCTCAAAATTCGACATGTTTTTTGAGGTTAGAAAAAAATCCTGACGTGATGGAGCAAAATGGACTTCGGATTCGTGTTCAGCGCGTCAAAATACATAGGGCTAGGGTATTCCGGTCAAAAGTACATGACACTTTTTTTTTTGTGGGGCTGTGTTATTAGTACTTTTCAATTATAATGATAAAGAAATTTAACTATGATAGGGTGATTGGTATAATAGATAATAAAGATCATTATTTTGTATTTGTCATGTAGTATCTAAAAATAAATTTCACTTTGTGATTGGTATCTTGAAGTAAAGTATCTATTTTTTATTGGTATCTGAAAATGAATGGTATCTATGTAAAATGACCTTAATGTAAGTATAAATGTTAGAAAGATAATGTATCTGTGTAGAAATGGATGCTCTACCTGAAAAAGGAAAATGTACTACTAATAATGAGGAAGAAGTGAAAAGTTATTTAAGAATTAATGATGAATGGAGTAAAAGGTATAGTTTATTAATGAGAGAATACAACTTTTGTATTCCTAAAGTAATATATATGAGATAGAAAAATATCTACCTTCCAATGGAGGGACTATGTATATGCTTATCAGTTATTGATGTTTTAGTTATATAATATTTTTAAGAGAAATAGAAATGAATGTTTGTGAAAAGATGTGAAGTGGATGCTGGTGAGTCATAACAAATGTAATGTATATCTTGAGAGAAGATGAAGCGTGGTACGTTTATAATAGAAAATAGTCTCTTGTTATTGAAGTTTACCAATAAAGTGTTGTCTGTATTTCAAAATCTTTGAGTTGTTTTTCAGAAACTTTATATTGTTCACAATTAATGTAAATTACATGAGATTTGTATTATCTGTTGAATAATAGGATTCATGAACGATATATTGTAAAATTGTAAATAATTAATTTTTTAATATGAAAAAGACATATGATGTCCTCGATTTTTATCGAAATTTGGGAATTAAGATACAGTTTGAAGGGAAAGAAGTATGCCAATTTATAGTTAAAAAGATTAGATGCTTTTATGGAAATCAATAGTAGGGAACATTAATAGTAGCTTGTTATACATATGCATTAAAAAATATATTTGGATAATTCACTTGATGATTATTTATGTATTTATAACCACACTACTGTGGCCCGTGTGAAACTCGCACCTCATGGGCTTCGCACCGCGCCATCCATGCATTGCAATATTGAAATATTTTTATATTTAAATGTAGAAAGTAATGCAAAGCTGAAAATGTCAAGAAAGCTTTATTATATTATTATCAACTGTATTCGTTATTTTTTCTAGGCTTCAGAAGCAGGTAAAAGAGGTTTAGAAATGGAAAACTAATTTTATTATTTTTTAAACAAATAGATTAGAAATGTTGTATCGCACTAATTTATTTATTAATATTGAATATTTGGGAAGTAAAGACGATTGTGAATAATTTTGTGTAAGATGAAAAGAAAGAAATGTATGAATTAAAGAAAATTTTGCAAAAATTTTGTAATGCAAATATCTTAAAAAGTATAGCATATTTTGTTGTGGAAATCGTTATTCTTATTTACGACCGAAATGTCTCCCAATTTTCAAAATGTAAGAAAATTTTGCGACATCATATGTCGTTCTCATATAAAACGTTGTATACAAAGAAAGATTGTCATATCATGTAAAGCGTAATGTGTTTTTCAAAGTTGGAGAAGAAGATTTTAGAGTTGAATACAGTAACTAAATTTCTATTTACCGTGTGTGGGAGGTAGGTGTTTATGATAACTTGAAGATCAGTTGATAAAGAAGATAAGTAGAATTATCTATTGGTTAGAAAAGAAATATGTTATGAATTGAAATATGTACAACGGAATGTTGTAAATTGAAGTAGCATTGTAATATTTAAATGAAAAATTAGTAAGTGGCGTTATAGTCTGCCAATATTGGGCAGTGTTGAATTGTAATATTGTAATGTGTAGTACCGTCCAGTAGTATATGGCCACCTGTTTTAAACAATTCAGATTAATTAATTTTTATCTATTTAATTATAAAAAAATGTTATATCCGTAATTGGTTGAAAAGTAACTACACTCTTAAGACAATGAGTCAACGATGAAGTCGCTTTGTCCAATGTAAAGGAATGTATTGTTAAAAAAGTGTAAATTATCCTTTTTTTTAATTTTCAATAAGTTTTAAAATAATAAAGTTTTTTTTATGTCCTTGGTGTGATTATAAAAGTAATTATTGTCTATTGAATGTAAAAACTTGATCACTATTGTTGCACCATTTTTGTCTTACATATTTTCCTGAAGTTGAACTGAGTACTCTAAGGTACCTTTCTTCAGAGCGCGTCACATATATGTTTGTCACTAATGATATTAAAATTTGATATTATCCATTGTACTCAGTTTAGCCGCAGGAAGAATTGAAGGAAAAAACGCTGCCGGAATATTGCTAGATTTGTGAAATTGTATAGAAAATTGTGGTGGAAATCTTAGCAAGGACATAAAGAAATCTTTATTATTTCAAAAGTTATGTAAAATGTAAAAGGAACACTGGAATTAACATTTTGTATATAATACATGTTTTAAAAGCGGCTAAAGCAACTTCATCAGGAACTCATGTCATTTAGAATTTACTTACTTTTGAACCGATTACAGATTAAACATTGTATTTTAGAATTAGATTAAAGAAAAAATTATGAAGGTGAATCAGTGTAAAGAGATGGACACATACTACTGGACGGTACTCTATATTGCCCTACAACGCACTGTGGGGAAAAGACAACGTTGCTGGACAAAAGTCTACTGACAATTCAAATCCTAAAGGATTTTAACTTTTTCTTATTTGAAATTCTCAGGAAAAATTGCGCTATAAGCCTAGGGTGCTACATTTTAAAAATATTGTAACATAACCTCAAAAAATTGCTTTATATGTATTTAGTTAGCTCGAATACCAAAAGTAATGTCAAAAATTATTTATAAAATATGTAACTAAAAGGTTTTTGAGTCCCTTTATAAGAAATCGGCACCAAATTTGCAAAATTCAAAATGGCGTACCCAAGTTAGCGCCAGAACAGTATGATGTACTGGCACTGTACTTGTATACTCTTACAAAGTACTCAAACTGACAAATTACTTTTTCAAGATGTCGGATTAGTACGACTCTAGTACCCTATTTAAAAACCTTACGTAGGATCTGATGTAGGATCTTAGGTAAGATCTCACCTAGTAACATATGTTAGTTCTGATGTGAATTCTTATGTAAGATCTTACGTGAGAATTTGGCAAAAGGTCTTACGTAAGTTCTTATGTAAGTTCTTATGTAATTTCTTATGTAAGTTCTTATGTTCTGACAAGAATAAAAACAATTTATTTTCATTTTTTTAATTTTAAAAAGTGTAATCTGCAAAAATTAAATTAATTTTTTTTGTTCCATTCTTAAATTTAATTTTTCGACATTTTTAAAAATGTCTAAAGAAATTTTTGTAAAATGTCTAAAAAAAATATTTTCAAACACTTATTAATAATACCTAAGGTCATTTATAAACATTCATAATAGTTTGCCGCCCTTTTCATTTTTGTTAAAGGAAAGATATCTTGTATCTTTATTTTTTAAAATGTTGATTTCTCGATCCTTTATAAAACCCAAGAGTTCACTTGAAAAAAATGACGACATAAACTACGTATTTTTTATGTCCTAATGTACCTAATATACGACGTCCGAATTCACGTACAATACAATATCATTTATGACGTTGAAAAAGATGTCCAAAAGTAAGTACAAAATTGGGATGATAAATGACGTCGTTTCGTATTATATTAATTAATTTCTTGGCTTTTATATTTTGCAGAACTCTACATGAAAACTACATTTGAATTTGATATAATTTATTTTAATATGTATAATTTACTTATAATATAAAAAATAAAGGTTGAAAATAGGGTTGAAAAAACGTAAAATTACAAAGTTATATAATTTAAAAAATTTATTTTATATAGTTTTATAACATTAAATATTTTTCTAAGCGTAGTTAGAAGTATTTTACTAAATTAAAGTACAAAAGATAGATAACATGGAAAAAAGAAAGTTTATAAAAACTTATTTGTTTTTAAACTTTTATTTAGTTCAATTATTTACGAAAAAATACATTATTAATATTAAAAATATAAGTTAAATGAGAACAAAATATTTTTGGAGTAAATGTTAGCTTTGACTCGAATAATAAATTATGTTGAATTTTACTAAAGAATATTAGACAGAACATTAATAAAATTTAATATAATTGATTTTAAGTATTTGAATTAATCTGTAGTATTTCATTAATCTGACTCGAGTTCAGAGTCAGAAGTGTTTTCACCCTTGTCCTTAACATCATAGACTTTTCTCGAAATATATCACCATAGTGCGCCCACTCTTGCCAACCTTTTTGCTCCTATTACCCCAGCACTGGTGATTTTGTTATGAAGGCAATCTGCAATTACAAAAATAGTCAATCAAAGAATCTTTAAGAAGATGTAATTGTAAGCTCAGACACGACTCTACATTAGAGTGGTTAAAGAATGCATGCGGGAAAACAAATTTTTCTTTTTTTAAGGTCTTAGCCCCTAGGATTGTTCTATATAAAAAAATATCCCTGTTTTTTTTTAATATTTAGAGATGGCTCAAAGCGCTCAAAGTTTCCCATGTATTTTAAATAGGAAAAAAAACATTGTTTCGTAGAAATAGTACAAAATTCATGACAATGAATATTTTACAATCAGATAACTCTGTTTCTCTTCAGAAGACTTCAAAGAATAACGCCAAATCATTTATTTAACCATTTTTAAATATTAACTATTTTCATGGATTCCCCAGAAACGCTTGTTTTTAGTATTTTTGCATTTTTGGGATTTTTTGACGGATTCATAAAAAATAGCAAAAAAAAAAAGAAAATAAATAAACGATTTGGCATTATTCTTTGTAGCTTCCTAAAGAGAGACAGAGTTTGGAGATTGAAAAATATTAGTTTGCAAGGATTTAATACCATTTCTTTGAGAGCTTTGGTTTTTTTTTATTATATTAATCAAATTAAATAAAAAACAAGGGTATTATTTCGATATAAAACAATCCTAGGGGTGAGAGCAAAAAAAAAATGTTTTTGTTTCGGCCCACTGTATTCTACATGCTTAAATACTTAGTTATATTTTGCGTAAAAGATGTTTAAAAAATGTGTTCCTAGCAAGAAGAGGTTGATTAATAGTACCTATATTAAGCAACAAGGGGTTAAAGGCAGCAATATGCCTCTGATACCGACTGATCTGTAAGTTTGTTTCATATTAACAGCAATAGCTAGGGGTCGTGTATATATAACTGTCGGAAATAATTGTAAATTGAACAACAGGATTGCAAATCGAAACAAATAATTAAAATTGACGAAAATAATTAAAAATTGAGAAAATAAATTAAAGAATTTAAAAATTAAATTAAAATTTAAAAAAATAATTGATCATTGAAAAAAAAATTACAAAACGACGAAAATAATTGGCAAATAAAAACAAAACTCAAAACATAGGCTAGATTGATATACAACTGAATAATATAATTTAAAAAATCAAAGAATAATTATAAAATTTTTAAATATTTAAACATTTCAAAAATTGCCGAAAATAAATGGAAATTGCGGGAAATAATTAATAGTTGGGGAAAAAAGTTGACGAGAACAATGACTAGATTAATAGACAACTGAAGAAGAATAATTAAAAAAATTAAACAAGATATATTAAATTTAAAGAAAATAATTGGAAATTTAAAAATTAAGAAAATTATAGGAAACGTCTTTGGAAATAATTGAACATTTCAAAGCTGGACTGAAAATAAAAAAACAATATCTAAAATTAAAAAAAAATTAATTGAAAAAAGTCGGGAATTAATGAGTATAGAAGAAAACAATTGAAAAATGAAGAACAGAAATAAACATTGAAGAATGGAATTAAAAATTAATAAAAATAATTTAAGAATTGTATTTAAAATTAAAGTAACTTAATGATAATCAAAAGAAAATAGTAGGAAAAATGCGATTGTTTTTCAATATTAAATAAAAAATAGTTAAAAATTAAAAATAGGAATTCAAATTTGAAGAAAATAACTGATAATTAAAGAGAATTGTTTTTGAATTGCATAACTGAATTGAAATTTCAAAACAATTTTTGTGAGTAAAAAAAGTCATTAAAAATTAAAAAGCGGAATTGAAAATGGCAAAAAAAGGAAATAAGAACCGAAGAAAATAATACTAGAATTAAATAAATGAACTGAAATTTTAAAACAATTTTTATTAGTAAAAAAATAATTGAAAAAATACTAGAAAAATTGAATGTTGTGGACAACTAAATTAGTCGCGATTTCGGGTACTTTTCCATTTCACTAAACGGAAAAATTTCATTAAATCTGAAAAGGTAGTGAAGGGAAGGGGTAACCTAAGGCCCGGACATGACAAGCGATGGAAAGGGAAAGAAAGACAGTTGAACTGACGGACCGAAATATGATGGACCGCTGACAATCATATAGACAATTTCAGTACCTTGTAAAATATTTCTCATTTTGTATTAACTGTGTAAATTTAATATCTGGTTGTTCCAATAAATGGTGAATTTACTAAAGTAAAGTGTTTTATTTCGCAATAGACCAAATTATTTTGTTCATTTCAGGAGACTATTACAGTCTTGATTTTGTGTCGTTAACATTGAATATTGAGGAATTAATTGAAAGTCGACAAAAGTAATTGAAAATTTAAGAAAATATTTGAGAATAGAAAAAAATAATTACAAATTGAAGAAACAAATAAGAAATTAATTAATCAAATAGACCACGGAAAAAATTGCTTTATTTTGTAAGTGCGTTATGCAAAATGAGATTTTTTATTTGTCGGAGTAACAAATAATCATTTATGCAAAATAATGTGTATCATAATAATAAATAAAGAAATAAATAAAAATTCCAATTAAGTAATTGATAATTATAAGAAAAATTACAAGTTTACAAAAATAATTAAATATTGACTATATGCATAATAATAATAATAATAATAATAATTAAAGAATTTAATAGAAATTTTAAGAAAATAATTGATAATTAAAAGAAAAATGACAATTTGACAAAAATAATTATATAGTGAGGAGGATTATTTATTATTAAAAAAAGTAATTAACAATTGGAAAAAAAATTCGAGAAATTGTAAGAATAATCGGCATTCAAAAAAAGTGTTTTTTTAAATAAATGAATAATCATAAAATTGAACGGGAATAATAAATTGTCAACTAAAAACTGATGAAAATTAAGGAAAAATTGTAGAAAATAAATGTAAATTGAAGAATTGCATTGAAATTTCAATAGAATAATTGAAAAACAAAAAATGCAATTTAAAATTGAAGAAAATAATTAAAAATTATAGAAATAAATTGAAAATTGAAGAAATGAACTAAAATTTTAATAAATTTATGATATTTGAAAGAAAAATTGCAAAATGACTAAAATAATTATATATTAAAGAAAATAATTGAGAAATGAGGAAAATAATTGACAATCGGAAGAAATGTTCGAAAATTGGTGAGAATAATCGACAACAGATCAAAATAATAAAAAAAAAATTTTTAAATAATTAAAAAATTTAAAAAGAATAATTGTATATTGAAAACTGTTGACAATTTTAGAAAAAATTATAGATTTATTGATTGTGGATTACTATTATAGATTCATTAAGGATAAAACATAAATAATAAGTAACCTTAAATTTTGACTTAATTTTTTAAAGCTTACGTAAGTAGAGGGGGTGGGGGGGGGGGGGGTACAAATCTTACTGAGCCTTACATCGGGGAGAGGGGGGGTTAAAATGTTCAAAATTACCCTTGCGCAATTGTACACGACCCCTTAGTTGAAAATATATATTATAACAATATTACATATTTATCTTACCAATATTATAGGTATTACCCAGATAGCACCCAAATTTCCGGGAAGTTTCCGGGCAGTTTCCCGTAGTAAGTTCGGAAGCTTCCGATGGAAGTTTTTAAGAAACTTCCTGGATATATCAAAATGTCCTCCTAGCAAGCTTCCCTCGTAAACTTCCCGGAAACTACTAGAAAATATCGATTGATAATCGTGTCCACACGATTATTTTCAATTGATTGTTTAATGAACTTTAATTGTTTTTTATTGTTATTAATTGCTTCAATTGTTGTGAATCGTTACGAATAATTTTTTTGGACTCTTTTTTAAACAATTTATAACGATTAAAAACAATTTTAACAATTGATAATAACCAAGTATAACAATAAAAAAACACATGGGATAAATCGTGAAAACACGATTTTTTAAATACAATTAAAAGCGACTGATAATTTTAATCATTTTCAATCGTGGTGAATCGATTTCGTCTAGTAGAGATTGATTCAAGGATTACTAAATTGATTTTAATATTGTTAACGCAGAAAACGAGCATGCAAAGCCAATCAACAAAAAATTGCAGTCAGACGTGAGCAGGAAAGTTTGGATATTTTAGAAAGACACAAGCAATTAATGGAAAATAGAAAGTCTATTGGAACATCTGAATCTGTCAGCAATGAAGATTTGTCTGGAGATTTTCGTGGTAAATTGTTTTTGTCTTCAACTATAATCAAAATTATAATACAGATTTCAACTTGATAATGAATTATATCTGATATACATTTTAAATGTTAATATCAATTGAGCAAATCAGTCATTTTTAGATCAGTCATCGCCGAAAAGGACAATTGAGTAACGACTGCTGACACAGTTCTAGTGAGTCCTGGAAATGACTTAACTTTAACCAACGGCACTGCTAGGAACAGGCTGTGAAGGTTGGCTGACCTAGGTGATACCCGCAAAAGGGTTACTGGTAAATAAACAAAAAATTCTCTAATACCCCGATAGCAGCCGAATTTCCGGGATCCTTCCAATTTTAAGATTGAGAGTTTCCAAAGAAAGTTTCCAGGAAACCTCCTTTGGAAACTTCCCTTGGAAATTTCCTAGAAACTTCCAGTTATCTATTTTTAATTTAATTCTAAATATTATAAATTCATTTAATTTTAAATATTTACAGTTTATTTAAATTATATTATTTAATTGAATTACTATATTTATTCCAATAAATTTAATTTACAATTAAATTAAACAATAGATAACTGGAAGTTTCCAAGGAGTTTCTAAGGAAAGTTTCCGGGAAGTTTACGAGAGAAGCTTGCTAGGAGGACATTTTGATATATCCAGAAAGTTTCTTAAAAATTTCCATCGGAAGCTTCTGAACTTACTACGGGAAACTGCCCGGAAACTTCCCGGAAATTTGGGTGCTATCTGGGTAATACCTATAATATTGGTAAGATAAATATGTAATATTGTTATAATATATATTTTCAACGAAGGGGTCGTGTACAATTGCGCAAGGATAATTTTAAACATTTTAAGCCCACCCCCCCCCCTCCCCGATGTAAGGCTCAGTAAGATTTTGTACCCCACCCCCTCTACTTACGTAAGCTTTAAAAAATTAAGTCAAAATTTAAAGTTACTTATTATTTATGTTTTATCCTTGATGAATCTATAATAGTAATCCACAATCAATAAATCTATAATTTTTTCTAAAATTTTCAACAGTTTTCAATATACAATTATTCTTTTTAAATTTTTTAATTATTTTAAAATTTTTTTTTTATTATTTTGATCTGTTGTCGATTATTCTCACCAATTTTCGAACATTTCTTCCGATTGTCAATTATTTTCCTCATTTCTCAATTATTTTCTTTAATATATAATTATTTTAGTAATTTTGAAATTTTTCTTTCAAATATAATAAATTTATTAAAATTTTAGTTCATTTCTTCAATTTTCAATTTATTTCTATAATTTTTAATTATTTTCTTCAATTTTAAATTGCATTTTTTGTTTTTCAATTATTCTATTGAAATTTCAATGCAATTCTTCAATTAACATTTATTTTCTACAATTTTTCCTTAATTTTCATCAGTTTTTAATTGACAATTTATTATTCCCGTTCAATTTTATGATTATTCATTTATTTAAAAAAACACTTTTTTTGAATGCCGATTATTCTTACAATTTCTCGAATTTTTTTTCCAATTGTTAATTACTTTTTTTAATAATAAATAATCCTCCTCACTATATAATTATTTTTGTCAAATTGTCATTTTTCTTTTAATTATCAATTATTTTCTTAAAATTTCTATTAAATTCTTTAATTATTATTATTATTATTATTATGCATATAGTCAATATTTAATTATTTTTGTAAACTTGTAATTTTTCTTATAATTATCAATTACTTAATTGGAATTTTTATTTATTTCTTTATTTATTATTATGATACACATTATTTTGCATAAATGATTATTTGTTACTCCGACAAATAAAAAATCTCATTTTGCATAACGCACTTACAAAATAAAGCAATTTTTTCCGTGGTCTATTTGATTAATTAATTTCTTATTTGTTTCTTCAATTTGTAATTATTTTTTTCTATTCTCAAATATTTTCTTAAATTCTCAATTACTTTTGTCGACTTTCAATTAATTCCTCAATATTCAATGTTAACGACACAAAATCAAGACTGTAATAGTCTCCTGAAATGAACAAAATAATTTGGTCTATTGCGAAATAAAACACTTTACTTTAGTAAATTCTTCATTTATTGGAACAACCAGATATTAAATTTACACAGTTAATACAAAATGAGAAATATTTTACTAAGTACTGAAATTGTCTATATGATTGTCAGCGGTCCATCATATTTCGGTCCGTCAGTTCAACTGTCTTTCTTTTCCTTTCCATTGCTTGTCATGTCCGGGCCTTAGGTTACCCCTTCCCTTCACTACCTTTTCAGATGGAAAGAAATTTTTCCGTTTAGTAAAATGGAAAAGTACCCGAAATCGCGACTAATTTAGTTGTCCACAACATTCAATTTTTCTAGTATTTTTTCAATTATTTTTTTACTCATAAAAATTGTTTTAAAATTTCAGTTCACTTATTTAATTCTAGTATTATTTTCTTCGGTTCTTATTTCCTTTTTTTGCCATTTTCAATTCCGCTTTTTAATTTTCAATGACTTTTTTTACTCACAAAAATTGTTTTAAAATTTCAATTCAGTTATGCAATTCAAAAACAATTCTCTTTAATTATCAGTTATTTTCTTCAAACTTGAATTCCTATTTTTAATTTTTAACTATTTTTTATTTAATATTGAAAAACTATCGCATTTTTCCTACTATTTTCTTTTGATTATAATTAAGTTACTTTAATTTTAAATACAATTCTTCAATTATTTTTATTAATTTTTAATTCCATTCTTCAATGTTTATTTCTGTTCTTCATTTTTCAATTGATTTTTCTATACTAATTAATTCCCGACTTTTTTCAATTACTTTTTTTCAATTTTAGATATTTTTTTTATTTTCAGTCCAGCTTTGAAATGTGCAATTATTTCCAAGGACGTTTCCTATAATTTTCTTAATTTTTCAATTTCTAATTATTTTCTTTAAATTTAATATATCTTGTTTAATTTTTTTAATTATTCTTCTTCAGTTGTCTATTAATCTAGTCATTGTTCGAAATTTTTTTTCAATTGACAATTATTTCCATCATTTGTCAAACATTTTCTTTAATTTTTCAATTATTCTCGTCAACTGTTTTCTCCAACTATTAATTATTATCCGCAATTTCCAATTATTTTTTGCAATTTTTGAAATGTTTAAATATTTAAAAATTTTATAATTATTCTTTGATTTTTTAAATTATATTATTCAGTTGTATATCAATCTAGCCTATTTTTTGAATTTTGTTTTTATTTGTCAATTATTTTCGTCGTTTTGTAATTTTTTTTTCAATTATCAATTATTTTTTTAAATTTTAATTTAATTTTTAAATTCTTTAATTTATTTTCTCAATTTTTAATTATTTTCGTCAATTTTAATTATTTGTTTCGATTTGCAATCCTGTTGTTCAATTTACAATTATTTCCGACAGTTATATATACACGACCCCTAGCTATTGCTGTTAATATGAAACAAACTTACAGATCAGTCGGTATCAGAGGCATATTGCTGCCTTTAACCCCTTGTTGCTTAATATAGGTACTATTAATCAACCTCTTCTTGCTAGAAACACATTTTTTAAACATCTTTTACGCAAAATATAACTAAGTATTTAAGCATGTAGAATACAGTGGACCGAAACAAAAACATTTTTTTTTTGCTCTCACCCCTAGGATTGTTTTATATCGAAATAATACCCTTGTTTTTTATTTAATTTGATTAATATAATAAAAAAAAACCAAAGCTCTCAAAGAAATGGTATTAAATCCTTGCAAACTAATATTTTTCAATCTCCAAACTCGGTCTCTCTTCAGGAAGCTTCAAAGATTAATGCCAAATCGTTTATTTATTTTCTTTTTTTTGCTATTTTTTATGAATCCGTCAAAAAATCCCAAAAATGCAAAAATACTAAAAACAAGCGTTTCTGGGGAATCCATGAAAATAGTTAATATTTAAAAATGGTTAAATAAATGATTTGGCGTTATTCTTTGAAGTCTTCTGAAGAGAAACAGAGTTATCTGATTGTAAAATATTCATTGTCATGGATTTTGTACTATTTCTACGAAACAATATTTTTTTTCCTATTTAAAATACATGGGAAACTTTGAGCGCTTTGAGCCATCTCTAAATATTAAAAAAAAACAGGGATATTTTTTTATATAGAACAATCCTAGGGGCTAAGACCTTAAAAAAAGAAAAATTTGTTTTCCCGCATGCATTTTTTAACCACTCTAATGTAGAGTTGTGTATGAGCTAACAATTACATCTTCTTAAAGATTCTTTTATTGACTATTTTTGTAATTGCAGATTGCCTTCATAACAAAATCACCAGTGCTGGGGTAATAGGAGCAAAAAGGTTGGCAAGAGTGGGCGCACTATGGGGATATATATATTTTCAACCTTATTTTTTTATATTATAAGTAAATTATACATATTAAAATAAATTATATCAAATTCAAATGTAGTTTTCATGTAGAGTTCTGCAAAATGTAAAAGCCAAGAAATTAATTAATATAATACGAAACGACGTCATTTATCATCCCAATTTTGTACTTACTTTTGGACATCTTTTTCAACGTCATAAATGATATTGTATTGTACGTGAATTCGGACGTCGTATATTAGGTACATTAAGACATAAAAAATACGTAGTTTATGTCGTCATTTTTTTCAAGTGAACTCTTGGGTTTTATAAAGGATCGAGAAATCAACATTTTAAAAGATAAAGATACAAGATATCTTTCCTTTAACAAAAATGAAAAGGGCGCTAAACTATTACACCGTCCGACACGATTTTTCACACACAAAAAAACCAAACATTTTCGGAAACTAGGACCAAAAAAAAAAATACCCGTATCTGGCCGTTTTGCTAGATCAAGTCGTTTGTGGCTTTTAGGGGTGAAAACAACCCTTAAATGAAAAATGTCATGATATTTTTGTAAAAAATATTAATTTTTTATAAAATTTGATATCTAGGGGTTTTCGGGCTCGCTAATTACAAATCCGATGTAAGTTTTTCAAAATTCAAAATTTCGGATCCAATATGGCGGACAACTTTTTTAAAAATAGATTTTATTTGCCTGAAACTCTTTACTCGGGGGTTTCTGGGGTCGCTGATTACGAATCTGTTGTCAGATTTTTAAAATTCAAAATGGTGAATCCAATATGGCGGACAACTTTTTTAAAAATATACCCTAATAGCACCGACTGTGCCGGGAACGTTCCTGGAATGGTCCGCCGGTCCCTGGGGTACGTTCACATGGACCGTTCCAATATACCTGACAAATACGTTCGGGATTTCACTAGGCTAGGAACGTTCCGCGGAACGTTCCTGGAATGTTCCGAGGAACTTTAAATACACATTAAAAAATAATTAATGTTAATATCTTGCGCAGTAGTTTTCTATCGCACCTAGAGCTGCGCAGTTGATTTTAGTGACCACTGTTCTATAGAAGCAATCATATTAAAAACATTAAATAATATTAATAAAAAAATTTTCAGCTTTTTCCGCATACTTTTTCCGCAACCCGTTCTGCGATTTTTTGAATGTGTATTCAAAGTTCCTCGGAACATTCCATGAACGTTCCGTGGGAACGTTCCTAGCCTAGTGAAATCCGGAACGGATTTGTCAGGTATATTGGAGCGGTCCAAGGGAACGTACCCAAGGGGCCAGCAGCCCATTCCAGGAACGTTCCCGGCCTAGTCGGTGCTATTAGGGTATTCAATTGTCCTGAAACTCGTTACTCGGAGGTTTTTGGGGTCTCTGATGACTAATCTGATGTAAAATTTTCAAAATTTAAAATGACGGACCTCATAGAGATGAAGATTACAAAAAAATTTAAACATTTCCACAATTGTGTCTTTGCATATTGGACATTTTTTTAATAACGAAGCAAACTTTGTATTAGGTAAGTATATTCGATAATGGGAAGCTTAAGTTAGAAAAATAATTAATATAAAGTGATTGTTTAACACTTCTTTTTAAAGTAATAATATCAACGATTGACATTAATTTGATATATATATACTATTTTCTTTAGCTATGCAACTGAATATCAAAATATAAAAAATGTCATTTGTTTTTTGTTTGTATAGCAGAATTGTGAGTGTTCTTGAATAAAAATGCATTGTCCTAAACGTAATTCTTTTTTTTATTTTCGCCATATTGGATCCACCATTTTAAATTTTGAAAATCTGACATCAGATTAGTCATCAGCGACCCCAAAAACCTCTGATTAACGAGTTTCAGGAAAATTAAATCTATTTTTAAAAAAGTTGTCCGCCATATTGGATCCACCATTTTGAATTTTAAAAATCTGACAACAGATTCGTAATCAGCGACCCCAGAAACCCCCGAGTAAAGAGTTTCAGGCAAATTAAATCTATTTTTAAAAAAGTTGTCCGCCATATTGGATCCGAAATTTTGAATTTTGAAAAACTTACATCGGATTTGTAATCAGCGAGACCGAAAACCCCTAGTTATCAAGTTTTATAAAAAATTAATATTTTTTACAAAAATATTTTGTCACTTTTCATTTAAGGGTTGTTTTCACCCCTAAAAACCACAAACGACTTGATCTAGCAAAACGGCCAGACACGGGTATTTTTTTTTTGGTCCTAGTTTCCGAAAATGTTTGATTTTTTTGTGTGTGAAAAAAAAAGTTAATTTTTGTCGGACGGTGTTATGAATGTTTATAAATGACCTTAGGTATTATTAATAAGTGTTTGAAAATATTTTTTTTAGACATTTTGAAAAAATTTCTTTAGACATTTTTAAAAATGTCGAAAAATTAAATTTAAGAATGGAACAAAAAAAAATTAATTTAATTTTTGCACATTACACTTTTTAAAATTAAAAATATGAAAATAAATTGTTTTTATTCTTGTCAGAACATAAGAACTTACATAAGAAATTACATAAGAACTTACATAAGAACTTACGTAAGACCTTTTGCCAAATTCTCCGTAAGATCTTACATAAGAATTCACATCAGAACTAACATATGTTACTAGGTAAGATCTTACCTAAGATCCTACATCAGATCCTACGTAAGGTTTTTAAATAGGGTACGACTCCATATTTATTTAGTACGCCGTAGTAAGTGAAAATATTAAAGTTTCTATTTATTACATACAAGTGTAACACTAGTACGATACTAGTACGTCGTACAAATGTAATAAAAATGTAACAAAAATGTACATACATACTGACACTATACTAATTTAGTATCAGTACTTCGAAAATCAGTACCTTTATATACGTATGGTACTAGTATAGTGCAAATGTACATGGTGTGTACAGTAATTGTACGCTGGTTATCTGGGTCCTAAGTGGTAAAGCTAATTACAAATAAATGACACAAGTTTATAAGGGTTTTTGGGGTCGCTGATTACGTATTTGATGTCAAATTTCCATTTTGACAGTTGACAGCTGCCAAATAAAGTGTCAACTTTGCCAAAGAGAATTTCATTTTTATGAAAGTGAACGTATAAAGGTTTTTGAGGTCACTTATTAAGAATATGATGTCAAATTGGCATTTTGCCAGTTGACAGCTGCTAAATAAAGTGTCAACTTTGCCAAAAAGCATTTCATTTTTATGAAAGTGACTGCATTAAGGTTTTTAAGGTCGCTGATTACGAATATGATTTCAAATAGAAATTTCGGTCAGCTGTCAAATAAACTGTGAACTTTGACAATAAACATTCTATTCCTATGAAAATTACAGTTCACGAGTTTTCGGAGTCGCTGATTTGAAATACAATGTCAAATTAACATTTTCACGGTTGACAGCTCTCAAATCAACTGTCAACTTTGCTAAATAGAAATTACTTTTTCTAAAAAGAACAGGAAAATGGCTTTTGGGGTCACTGATATCAAATATAATATCAAATCGACACTTTAACAAATGATAACTGTTCAATCAACTCTCAATTATATGAAAAGTTGATAAAGTATTTTCTTTACTATGACAGCTGTCAACCATCTTATTGTTAATATGTCTCCAAATTCATTAGCAGAGTCTCATCAAACTCTTTTACAATATTTTGTAAAAGAGAATCACTTTTAGGAAAGTTGAAACTTTGTGACGAACCTCACAATTACACTTGACTTTTAAATTACACTGATAATTTATTTTAAGTAAAAATAAATTAAACTCAACTTTGAGGTTAAGTTATACTCTCGACTTATTTTTAAACTGTCAAAACGTGGTCTAGCAGAAATATTTGCCAGACAGCCGCGCATCCTGACACGCGCATCGCCGGAAGATGGCGCAAAGTAATATGATCGAGCAGCCCCTTACCAGAGCCGCGTCTATATATCGACCTGCACGCCTGTAGATCGGGGAGTCGGCCCCAAGGGGCAAACCGAGGAACGTCTCGAAAAAGTCTCTCTGACTCCTCCAGATATCATAGTCTTGGTCCTTCAAGAAATGGTATCTGGAAACCGTTCCGGAGATTTTAGCATTGGTCCTCCAATGAAAAATCAAAGGAAAACTTTTGCTTTCCTCTAGCCAGGATCGTCCTGAGATTTGTCACGGTTCACCGTGGAGTCTCAGACACGATAAAATTCTGGACATCTACTTCGTAGACTAAGGAATCCTGACTTGAGTAAAGTTACTCCGTGACGAATTCCTGATCATCCCCTACTGAAAAATCCTATATAGGATCCTACATAGGATCCTATATAGAATCCATATGGATTCCTATGAGAATCCACGTAGGATCCTATATAGGATCCTATATAGGTATTGTCCTATAGGAATCCATGTGGATTCTCATAGGAATCTATGTGGATTCCTATAGGTCGCCTATAGGACACGTCCTATATAGGATCCTATGTGGACTCTCCTATAGGAATACATGTAGGATCTTATATATGATCCTACATAGGCGTCACAAAAAAATTTTTGTACACCCCCCTACATCGGATCCTACGTAGGTTCCCATATAGGATCCTATATAGGATCTTTTATGGGCACCCAAAAAAAAATTATGTACACAGAATTAATTGTTTTTTTTAACAACTTTATTCAAGTATACATTAAGCACCATTATAAGGACGAAAAATATTTACTGCGCAGGCGTAAGTATTGTAGAATACGTAAAAGACGACTGCGCATGAGGAAGAGGTATAAAAAATTTTTTTGGGGGTACCCATGTAGGATCTTATATGGGTTCCCATATAGGATCCTGTATAGGAACCTACGTAGGATCATATGTAGGAGGGTGTACAAAAATTTTTTGGGACGCCTATGCAGGATCCTATATGAGATCCTACATGTATTCCTATAGGAGAGTCCACATAGGATCCTATATAGGACTTGTCCTATAGGCGACCTATAGGAATCCACATAGATTCCTATGAGAATCCACATGGATTCCTATAGAACAATACCTATAAAGGATCCTATATAGGATCCTACGTGGATTCTCATAGGAATCCATATGGATTCTATATAGGATCCTATGTAGGATCCTATATAGGATTTTTCAGTAGGGTCGTCGTGGTCCTTCACGAATGATCAGAGAATTCGAGAAAATTGCTAGAACACTTATGACGTAGGAAAGTGTTCGAAACAATTTTAAAATCTCCCGCGCCGGGACATTGACGTAGATTGTCACATGGGCTTCCCCAGTGCTATGTCATTGGAGAACAGACTATGCTAGGTGAACACCCGCGTTGTTTAACTGTTCTTCAAATAAATTCACCTCGCACCTGAAATTACGCGTTCAGATTAATTGATTTTTACCGGACTGAAGCGCGTAATTAACGTAGTAATGAATTAATTAATTTCCTTCTTACCTGATAATTAATATCATTTTACGTACCCGCGAATTGACTATACGTGTCTAGATGGTCAATTTTATTTTAACATCACGGTGAATGACGACGGCAATATTTTTTAGCGGTTCGTCCGTAATTTATATTGTTTTGGAGACGGAGTTTACTGAATCGATCCGCGACCGAAAATACTGGATAATTCTAGTTGAATAAAATATATATTATTTTATTTTTGTAATCCACATTATTCCTTTTTTTATGATTTGTTTATAGATTCCAAAATTACCGAATTCACCAGAGTTCTGGCAGGACGTAGTCCTGGATTTAGGAGGAAAAAGAAACGATTTCTTTTATTTACGCCGGCTCATCAAGCACTCTTTATTGTATTTTTTTAATTTATTATATTCTAAATGTTTTATTCTTTTATTTTGTTATTATACTTTTTTTAATTAAATCTATTTTAGATAATATTGCAGAATCGTTACTTTTCCGAATTTTAAAGTTTTTTAATCGGATCCAACTCTAAGTGGTGTATTTTAGCACCAAAACAAATAATTAGGTGGGGGAGCCTGAAAAAGTTTACTGCCGGAAGCCAAGGATGGAAAATTATTTGAAAATTATCGTTTTTCGCGATTATCTCGATAAATAATAAAAAAAACCTTAAAGCACTTCAAAGAAAAGTTGTAGATCTTATCAATGTACACTTTTTATGTCCTATACATTTTTTAAAAAAAGTGGAAGCATTTCGAGAAAAATACAAAAAACTGAAAAACACTATGAAAATGGAAGATTTTTACATTAAAAAGTTGATATCTTCCAGTATGTACTAAAGCAAACTTTTTAAACGTTTTTTACGTGTATTGACAGATATGTTACATATTCACGTAACTTAAGCCCAAAGCACAATGAATACGGTTACGGGAGCAGGGCATGAGATAATAAAGGACAGAGACTGTTTCTGTCCTTTTCTGTCTCATGCTTTGGTTCCGTACACTATTTCTATCTGCTTAGGCCTTTATGTAGGAAACTAGGAAGTGTGCATTATGGATCGGTCAAAGCTGGCTGTGTATTTTAACACCAAAACAAATAATCCGGTGGGGGAGGTTGAAAAAGTTAGATAAAAAACAGCGTTTTTTAGAAAAAATTTCATTTTTTTAGCTGTAAGGATAAATCTTGTTTAGACCATTTTTTGGTGAAAATCACTTTAAAATAATATATTATGAATATGAAACTCATTAACTTAACAGAAATTTATACAGTAAAGCATATTTTAACAGCTATATATAAGTTCAGAATTGAGTACTGCTAATGCACAGAGATGGGTAGTTACAAAACCCACTAGGAAAATTCTCATTTTGAGTATCACTTCTACGTTGCTTCAGTCTATGTTTACAGTGATGGGAAGTTACGCGTAACTCGAGGTTTTCTACGTATGTTACATAGTATACTACATGAGGTAACATACGTAAATAACCCCCCACTCCCAAAAAATGCATGGATGTAACAAAACAAAGACCTAAACTACTAGGTAACATACCGTAACAAACCATGGTAAAATACTTCGGTAATTATTTAGAATCGCGGCTTTTGCGAATTTTTAAGTTTTTTGATCGGGACCAAGCCTAAGTGGTGTATTTCAGCACCAAATTAAATAATCAGGTGAGGGAGGTTGAAAAAGTTTACCTGCTTTTTTTATTTTTACAAAAAATATCAATTTTTTAATATGATCAAATTTTACTGATTTAACCAATTTTCTTTACTTACATCACTTTAAACATTTTAATATCAGTTTTAGATTTATTGGTTTAATAAATATTAACACCTTTACTATTATTTTTATAGGTGTAAACATGCTCAGGGTTGTATAGGAGACTGTAGTGATACACAGAGGTGGGTAGTATTCACCTGACCTCAAGTGACCGGTGACCGTCACAGAACCGAAATAATATAACAATAATTATTGTCAAAAAATACAGTAATTACATTAACAATGTGTTCCTATCGGCCAGCTTGAAAAAAAGAGAGAGTGAGGAGGACAGTCCTAGGGGGGGGGGGGGTGGGGTGCCACTAAACAGACTGATATAAAATGCGCCGACTTCACGTATTAGTGGCACCCCAACCCCCTCCTAGGACTGTCCTTCTCACTCTCTCTTTTTTTCAAGCTGGCCGATAGGAACACATTCCTAATTACTGTATTTACTGTATTACTGTATTTTTTGATAATAATTATTGTTATATTATTTTGGTTCTATGACGGTCACCGGTCAGTTGCCGCCAGTGCTTCGTCACTATACAACTCTGGCCTTAGGGTGAAGTTCCATACGACGGTGTAGGGTATCAGTGGATTACAATAGACCAATCATATAATTGGTCACAATGGAAAGTTTTTTCTGATTGTTCTATTCTTTTCCCCTGATAATCTACTCCTTCGCATGGGTCTTCACCCTTACGTAAGTGATCACTTTTAAAAGGATGCGTAACTGCCTGTCTTAGTACAGTTAAAAAATTGAAGTTTTTTGTAAAAATAAAAAAGCAGGTAAACTTTTTCAACGTCCCCCACCGGATTATTTACTTTGGTGCTAAAATACACCACTTAGGCAAGCAATAGCAATAAAAAATATTATTATATATATATACATATACTTCATCTAGAATTATTTAAAATTTGCTTCTATAAACAATATATTAATAATATTTTTTAAAAAAACCAAAATTCTAGTTCGTGCCTCCTGGTTTTCTACGTAGATTACGTAAATACGTAATGTATCTGGCACACGCATTACACGTAGAAAACGTTTAAAGATATGCTTTTGTACATACTTCAAGATATTTACCTTTTAACGTAAGAATCTTTAACTTTTATAGTGTTTTTCAGTTTTTTGCATTTTTCTCGAAATTTTTCCACTTTTTTTAAAAAATGTATAGGACATAAAAAGTGTATATTAATAAGATCTACAACTTTTCTTTGAAGTGCTTCAAGGTTTTTCAGGCTCCCCCACCTGATTATTTGTTTTGGTACTAAAATATACCACTTAGACTTAGATCCGATTCAATAACTCGAAAATTCGGAAAAGTAACGATTCTGCAATATTACCCTATGTTATATTGTATTATTATTTTTTTTGTACTTTTCTTAATTCTGTTTACAATATATTATTTGTTATTTCTTACTAATAGAAATCATGTGAGTTTTACTGACTTTACCTAACCCACAGCGACAGTAGAAATTAAGTAGGGGAGAGTGGCCATCAATGTACCAGTTTTTTCAATGAACCATTCCAATTTTCTCAGAAACAATTAAATAAAAATTCTCCTAATTTTAAATATAAATGAAGTTTGCGTAATCACACTACGTCCATAAATTTGAGACGTGTGGATTTATTCTTTACAGAGAAAACTGAAGAAAACTGTTTTTGATGCACTGAAGAAAAAATTTACCTAAAATACAAACACGTTTTTTAATTGAAATAAGGCAATTTAAAAATAAATGTACTTACGATTTATTTTGTTTTGGGCCTTAACTACAATATTCTAATGAGATAAATATTTTGAAATATTGGATTAAGTTATGAAAAACCATTTTTGTTGCAAATGTCATGTTGATTCAATGTACCGGGGAACAATGAACCACCTGGAATTTTAGTGTATTTTCGATTTCTAGAGTGATATGCCTGATTTAAAACTAGGCATGCGTACAGCATGTTACAGCGATTGTTATCAGTACTTTTCTCAACATAGCAAAACTAAAATGACATTTTAGCTAGTTAACTTAAAGTTGAGGTATATTTATGTTATACATTATCAATTAAAAAGTGTTAAGTAATATTTTTTTATAGTATTTGATAGAAAATAAGTTTTTTTACAAAGTGAAAATTGCAATATTATTATTGTTGAACATTTTTAGTGTTTTTATAGAGGTGGTTCATTGTGTACCCAGGTTGTTGAAAATGAAAATAGCTTGTTAGTTTAGAAAGATCCTAAATTTTATTATTTAATCAAAATAAATCGTGTATAATATGTGTGCATTACCTAGAGAAGTGTTGTAGTTTTATATTGATGCAAAGAAGTGCTTGAAATTGGTGAAATTGAATAAGTACTATGACCTTGAAAAAAAACCGGTACATTGATGGCCACTCTCCCCTAAAGCAATTTATGGTCAAAAATCTAGTTTACCAGTATAAGGGAATATAATTTGAGAACCTTGGCTCCGGCGAGCAAATTCGGAGCATAGCAAAATTTCACTTCGTTACAAGTTGATATCAAGTTGTATTCAATTTGACATTATATTCCTAATTAGAGACTACAAAAACTCTGTAACTGTAATTTTCTTACAAGTATATTGCTTTTTATAAGAGTTCACATTTGATTTGACACCTGTCAACTATCAAAATGGTAATTTGGACATTATATTCTTAATGAGCGACTCCAAAAAACCTCAAACTTTCACTTTCATAAAAATGAACTGCTATTTGTCAAAGTTGACACTTTATTTGACAGCTGTCAACTTTTAAAATGCCAATTTGACATCTAGTACGTAATCAGCGATCCTGGAACCCGTTTACTGTCCCTTTCATAAAAATGAAACGCTCTTTGTGAAAGTTGACACTTTATTTGACAGCTGTCAATTTTCAAAATGCCAATTTGACATCTAATACGTAATCAGCGATCCCGAAAACCCGTTTACTGTCATATTTATAAAAATGGAATGGTTTTTGGCAAAGTTGACAGTTTATTTGACAGCTGACATCAACCAAAATGCCAATTTGACATCATATTTGTAATCAGGAACCCCAAAAACCTTTATACATGTATTTCAGTTTTATAAAACTGAAATACTTTTTGACAAAGTTGACCTTTTATTTGCTAGCTGTCAACTGTCAAAATGACAATTTGACATAAAACGCGTAATCAGCGACCCCAAAAACCCTTATAAACTTGTGTCATTTGTTTGTCATTAGCTTTACTATTTAGGAGGCGTAAATAAATTTTTGTATGTTTCGGGTGCCATTTTGGATACGACATTTTGAATTTTCAAATTTGATGCCTAATTCTTATAAAGGGACCCAAAAACCTTTCAGGTACGGTATTTCATAAATAATTTTTGACATTAGTTTTGGTAATCGAGCTAACTAAATACATATAAAGCAATTTTTTGAGGTTATGTTACAAAAATTTAAAAATGTAGCACTCTAGGCTTATAGCGCAATTTTTGCTGAGAATTTCAAATAAGAAAAAGTTAAAATCCTTTAAGATTTGAATTGTCAGTAGACTTTTATCCAGCAGCATTGTTTTTTTACCACTGTGTGTCGTACGCGTCAGGATAGAAAAACTGTTTCTAATTGTTTAGCATAATTGGTACCCAATTTTTTGATTTGGCGTTTTAAAGGACAAAGTTTTAGGTTTCATTGCGTGCTATGCAAAAAAATGCCATAAACGCACTTTTTGGCATCTTTAAAGCGTTGTTGTTTAAAAACTAGAGCTAATCCAATATTTTTAAGGTCAGATTCGTTTTCTATGGAAAAAATCCTATAAAAATCGGCTATAGTATTTAAGGCAACATGAAACTTTTGAAATTTTGTCGGCTTGTGTTATTAAATAACAAATATATTATTAGTATAACAAATTTTTGATTTTCACAATTTCAAAAAAAAATCGAAAAGTTCATTATCGAAACTATCGAACAACTAATTGACCAACAGGAAACGCAAGAAATGAGTTACGCGTGAACGTAGCTGAAAGGGTTCTCGTTTTTCTTTTAGGAGATAGAATCCTGAATTCCAACGTTCTGTCAAATGAAATTGTTGAATTAAGATCATTAAATTTAGTGTTTTTCGCGGGGATCGGGATTGTACAAGGGGGGTAGAATGATTTTTCCAATATTCATGTCTGTAATTTGGGGATTGACTTGGTGGGGGGTGGTTATTTTTAAACAATGTATCAAATTTATTTTATGTATTTACATCCCTCTTTTGATCTTAACTAATGTTATGAATCGGAATTAAAATTTGATATCTTCCAATCTTCCTATTGGCGTTAATAAAACTTTTTACTGCTATGTTCCGAAGATCCTTATCGTGTTGCGCTCAGCATTAGTGTTGATTATTTTTCGCCTAATAGAATTTTTAATTCATCGTTCAACCTTAATATTAAAACGTTGGACCTGGACTACAATGAACTCAATTTCAATTTTAGAAAAACAAATTCATCTGGATTGTGTGTTTATCATGTTAACATCATGTTTATCTCTATAAAGCTAGACTGTGATTTAATTTATTCACAAAGCAGCTTGTGTCTTTAACATGTATTTAGATTAGATTTATTATACTTAATTGTAAAATTTAATGTGTAGTTACACTTGTATGTTGGACTGCGAGTGTTATTTTGATAAATACATAAATAAATAAATGAATAATAACCATTTCTATCGATGAAACTAGCAAACATGGATTTTATTTGGGCATATGTGCAAAAATTTTCAACAAGTAGTAACTTTAGGGCAGTTTTATTCCGTGTTCAGTGTATCAAAATAAGTTATATAGGTCAAATTACTTGTCAGAGCGTGAACTTTAAGATCCAGAAGATTCCTGTTAAGTTTTTTGAAACCCTTAAAAAGCCCGGTAAAAAGCCTTGCATTAGTGAGTATTAAAGTTTCTACACTTTAATGACAAATTTAATTCATTTTAATTTTATTAAATCCCTGATTGTGCAAAATATTTTTAATGACTAAAATTAAGATTAGTTTGTTGTACATTGAACGCCCTATGCGAAATTTTAATGCACTTTAATAATGTTATTTTGAATCAAAACCTGCGATCGAACCTGATGTGAACAGTAATGCTTTTACCTGATATAAATTTGATGTTTCTCGATCATAAAAGACAAAATAAATGAGCAACTGTTGATTAATTAGAAATAATAGAGCCTCACAAGTAGGGTAACTGAATTCTTTTGCTATAAAAAAAGCTAAATATTATTTCTTGAACATTATTTTTGAAACTTGGAAAAATAGTTTTAAAATATTTAGCCTTTTATTATATCAGAAAAAAAAAGTTTGTACGACACTTTCATTTTTGTCTTTAATGATATTTAGCACAATCAAGAAATTATTAATTAATGTTAATATTTATTGAATTTGGCAATAATCTTAGAATCTTAATTAGTTAATTGTCTGTTACCAGACATACATCTAACGACCCGCTACAAGCCGTCACTTGTAGGCAACGTATATGTTACTGTCTGTAAGCGCATCAATAGCCGTTTGGATGCAGCTCAGGACTGAAGAGCGAGGGTTCACAAGTTCAATTCTCCTAGCTTCCTTTTGTTTTTGAGTAAATGATTAAAACGCATTAAACTGCAACTGATTTAATTCGTTTTCTTTGAATTAAAAAGTTTGGCACAATCAGGGATTTAAAAGTATTAAACTTTTAATACTTTTTAATGATGGCCTTTTTACCAGACAGATTTTGACTTCTAGAAAAATTGAAAATTTTCTTATGTATTTTACATGGGAAAATTGAGATACCCGGCGGCACCAGTAAATATCGAAATTTGGAAAAAGTCCAAAAATACATATTTACTTTTTTTGCATTGGAACAAATTACGGGGGTTTTATGCCCTTTTCTAAGAAAAAACACTTTACAATATATTTTTGAAATACCCTACTGATTAGTCAGGGGCGTAGCTAGGCTGAGTGTCACCCGGGGCGGAAATGAGATTGTCACCCTAAAAACGCAAATCCTCTCCTACTATTAACCTTTTTTTTTTAGTGATGATAGTTGATTTTTGTTCTATTGTACTAACTTTCCTCTAGAGTGTCACCCCTAAAATGGTGTCACCCGGGGCGGACCCCCCCCCCTTGCTACGCCACTGCTAAATAGGGTTTTCTATGTTTTTGTAAAATATGTTTTTCTCTGTACAGTCAAAGTCCGATAAGTCGCAAAGTTCGGGGCTGTAGGGGTAGAAAATTGCAGACTTAACGAATGCCCCCACCAAGAGGTATACGGGCGATTCTTACACTGAGAAAAGAGGATCTCGATTTATAGTAAATAATGTAATTATTTAGTAAAAATTACTATTTGTAGTAAAAATTACTATTTAGAGTAAAATGTACTTCATATAAAGATAAATTACTTTTTACGTAGTAAAATTTACTAATTGTAATTATTACTCTAGTCGTTTTTAAAAATTCTGTTAATATTTTTAATCTTTATATTGTCTTAATAAATTTTATCAACTTCGAGTATTAATTATTAAATTCGTCCTTTTTTAAATATTGCTCAAGCATTTTTAAAAAGTATAACTGCGTGATATAACAATTACTTCAGTAGGATCAGTTTTTAATATTTGCTAGCAACTTTTGCTCAGGAAATAGTAATCCGTGCCACTACTACTAATACTACTACACGCCTCTCACCGATACGCGAGTCATATACAATCGAAATATATGTACATTTAATAAATGCTTCAATTTCTTGTTACATAAACATTTTTAATATTTTTTAAACACATCTCTTGTTAATATGGATCTTATACTTTTATTTTGACATATTTTGTTCTAAAAAAAATTATAATAAGCAAATTTATATCAAAATGTGTATTAAATTAGAGAATTTAATTGTTTCCTTCTATAAATTAATTAGTATATTGTTACTCATTAAGGATACAAAAATATTTTAAATAATATGTATTCTATTACCATTGCAAATTTTTTTATAAAACTTGAATTTGTTTGGTAAATATTAAGTAATGAATTTTCTAGTTCAAAAATTTTTTTCTTGTAACTCAGGTGTTATACAAAAACAATTTTTCATTTTTCATTTATGTTTAATCATATTATTTTGTATTATTTTCTTCAAAAAACTGCATTTGTTATAATAATTAATTAAATTTATTTTGATATTCAGATAAATTATTCAATATTAATATTAAAACATTTTTAAAATTAATTTTTACTTTTATGTTTGCTATTTTATTTTATAAATTAGTTTGCTTTAAACTATTTAATAAGTATTATTTATTAATAATATATTGTATAAAAAAATTTAATAATATTTTATTATAAAATTTTTTAGATTATATAAGTATTTCATTTATTTTTACATATTTACAATTTTTTTATTTAATATTATGCTATCTAATATTATTCTATTTACTACTATTTTAAATAATATTTACATTTAATTTCAATAATGTAGTAAAATATATGGGGTTTATGATTTATTTTATTGCGGTAATTCATATAAGTTAAAAAATATATGACGTCAGTTGCGTCGATAGCCGAGAGGCTTAATGCGAAAGCGTGCGTTTTTAGGGTTGCGACATTGCGTATTTATATTTAAGTTAGGTAGTTCGATCCCGTATAATTCTAAGATTTTTCCGAAATGTTCACTCGTTAATTCTAAGTACTTGTATATTAGAAGAATGAAACTTGTAAATTAATAAATTGAAATGTATTTATAAAGTTCATAATGTAGAAACTTTTTTATTTTTATTTGCATTGATTTATTTTATAAAGAATTAAAAACAAGAAAATATTATTTTCTGTATTATTTCATTCTCCCGTTCCCCGTCTCACACGCATATGGGGGATTATTTCTCAAGTGTCACAGGTCCGAAAAGCAAGTTTATTCTATCGGGCTGAAACTTGGACAAAATGTTGTCCTATTGAATAGTAATGAATAAAAAAAAAATCTTGACTATAGAAGAAATATTAAGATTGGGGGAGGGGATGAAATTTTTGATTTTTTTAAAAAACTGTTTACTTTGATAAAATTTTGTTCTTATAATTTAAATTGAAAAAATTCTTGTAATATCAGTTTCGATAGATTTTTTCACGCTCTTTTGATTGGTCATATTGTTTTTTACGAGAAAAAATTTTTTGATCCCTAAAAATGGAAAATAAAAATAAAAATGACTTTTTCTTCAAAAAGGACAATTTTTAATTTTTTTTAAATTTTTTTAAATGAAAGCCCTACTTTTTTCCTATAAAAAATCTTTGGAGTAAAATGTTGGATGAGAACTCCTAATCATCGAAAATAAATGTTGAATAGAACCTAACGCCTGTGACGCTCGCTGCCACTAGCACACACTGTGGCCAAAAGCACTAATTTTGATAAAAATCAGCCGACAACTCAAAAATGAACCGATTTTAATTATTTTTTTTTAAATACTCAAGAATGTTTGTACTATAATCCTTAACTGCTACAAAATCAAGATTTTTTTTATAAACTAAAATAAATGTTAATAACTTTTAAAAAATAAAAAATTGATTTTTGAGAAAGTGATTTCCAGATACTTTGATGCAAGAAACTATATAAACTTATATATTTTACACACAAATTTTGTCTAAAATATTTTTAAATGGTTCTAGTTATAACACAACAATTTTTAATTTGTTTAAACAACCTTAGTTAACTTAGTTAAATGTAATTTTTCCGAAAGTCTTTTTAGTAACTTTGCACAATGTTCGCGTAACACTTTCTCGTATAAAAAGAAAAATAAAAAAAATAAAAATTAAAATTTTTTTTTTTTTTCAACATGTTTAAATTTTTTTACATGCATACCTTCCCAGTAGGAAAGGCTATTCAAAAGTTGTGCGCAGCCCTAACTACTATAGAAAGCAGTAGAAAACGACTGCGCATATAAATAGATTTTTTAATTTATCATAGAAATTTTGTGTAAAGTTACCAAAATTAACTTTCGGAAAAATTACATTTTTAGCTTTCTGGAAGCTAACATCGGAAACTATAAAACGGAGGACATTTAGAGCTTCCCTGAAGCTAACAGGAAGCTAACAGTGCAAGCTATCGAACCTATCACGGTTAGTTTCCCGTTAGCTTCCCGCAAACTTCGGTGCTATTTGGGTTTGAAAGTTTTCTTTACTTAGATTTCGCTTGTTTTGCAAATTTAACTGATAACTTTTGTCCTTGATTTATCATAGAGTTTAAGATGTTCAGTAATAATTATTATATTGTTTAAACAATATCTTAGTTCACAAATAAATTACTTGGAAAGTTGTCCTCACTTGTATTTCGTTTTTTTTTTTAAATTTAACTGATAACTATTGGCCTAGATTTATAAAATAGAGTTTATGATGTATACTAATAATTATTATATTGTTTAAACAATATCTCAGTTAACGAATAAATTACTTTAAAAGTTTTCCTTCCTTAGATTTGGATTCTTATGCAAATTTAATTATTAAGTATTGGCCTAGATTTATAATACAGTTTGAGATGTTTTCTTACAATTATTCTATTGTTCAAACAATATCTTAGATAATTATTAATTATTACTAAACATCTGAAACTCTATGATAAATCAAGGTCAAAAGTTATCAGTTAAATTTGCAAAACAAACGAAATCTAAGTAAAGAAAACTTTCAAAGTAATTTACTTATTAACTAAGATTGTTTAAACAATTTAAAAATTGATAATAAACAACCTGAACTGTATTAGAATTTTAGACCAATAGTAATTAATTAATTTCACAAAAAAACAAGATCTAAATAAAGAAAACTTTAAAAGTAATTTATTTGTTAACTAAGATTGTTTAAACAATTTAAAAATTGTTAGAAATTATTTCCAACTGTATTAGAACTCTGGCCAATAGTAATTAATTAGTTTTACAAAAGAAACGAAGTCTAAGGTAGGAAAGGTTTGGAAGTTATTTATTTGTAAACTAAGGTTGTTTAAACAAATTAAAAATTGTTGTGTTATAACTAGAACCATTTAAAAATATTTTAGACAAAATTTGTGTGTAAAATATATAAGTTTATATAGTTTCTTGCATCAAAGTATCTGGAAATCACTTTCTCAAAAATCAATTTTTTATTTTTTAAAAGTTATTAACATTTATTTTAGTTTATAAAAAAAATCTTGACTTTGTAGCAGTTAAGCGTTATAGTACAAACATTCTTGAGTATTTAAAAAAAATAATTAAAATCGGTTCATTTTTGAGTTGTCGGCTGATTTTTATCAAAAATAGTGCTTTTGGCCAAAGTGTGTGCTAGTGGTAGCGAGCGTCACAGGCGTTAGGTTCTATTCAACATGTATTTTCGATGATTAGGAGTTCTCATCCAACATTTTACTCCAAAGATTTTTTATAGGAAAAAAGTAGGTCTTTTATTTAAAAAAATAAAAAAAAAATTAAAAATTGTCCTTTTTGAAGAAAAAGTCATTTTTATTTTTATTTTCCATTTTTAGGGATCAAAAAATTTTTTCTCGTAAAAAACAATATGACCAATTGAAAGAGCGTGAAAAAATCTATCGAAACTGGTATTACAAGAATTTTTTCAATTTAAATTATAAGAACAAAATTTTATCAAAGTAAACAGTTTTTTAAAAAAATCAAAAATTTCATCCCCTTCCCCAATCTTAATATTTCTTCTATAGTCAAGATTTTCTTTTTATTGATTACTATTCAATAGGACAACATTTTGTCCAAGTTTCAGCCCGATAGAATAAACTTGCTTTTCGGACCTGTGACACTTGAGAAATAATCCCCCATATAAGGCCTACATCGGTGAGTGACGCGAGCAGTGGAGGGGCAAAATTACAATTTTCTGAGCAAATATCGTTAGTGGCGATGTAAACGCTACTCCGTTGAAAAGCAATTCTTATTCTGGATGAGACAATAGTTCCTCAGATTTATATTAATACTTATAAGTTTCATTTAAATTTTCCATTCCATGGAGTAAATTTTATTTCAATCAAAGTATAATTCATTTACTGAATTAAGTAAAAAGTATTTAATTTTTGAACAGTTTCAAAACTACTGCTCAAAAATAGTCATCTTTAATCGAAAATATGTAACTTTTATTATTCTTTTTTTTCAGTGTACGTAACTGCCTTACTTGGCGGCGTAGAAAAAATACACCTAAATTAAAAATATATTCTGAAGTGTATTAGTGAATTTTAAAAGTATATATGAGAGTAACTGAAAACCAAATATACATAAATATATATATTACAACTTCTATTATGTTGCACTATAACTGCTGAAATTTCAGCTCTGTGGCGTGTCCCTTTTGCAAAATGGTAACTTTAATTTAATAATTTTCGGTGAAAATATCATTATTATAACTCAGCCTTTTTCAAGCATAAAGAGTCTATATTTATGAACAATTTATGTTTATATTGAACTTCATAATACCTTTTTCATACTTAGAATCTGTAAAAATATTTTGTCCCTCAATTTTTCCAATTTTTGAACGCAATCTGTAGACTTATAATTAAGGTGTCATGTGTTTAGTTATTACGTCTTCTAATAAGTTAAATCTCAATTTTGATCCATTAGCACTAAATCACATGTGAAAAAAGTTTTAAAAAAGAATAATTTTTACTTAAAAAAAAATTATTTTTGTGAAAATCGCATGTGTACAAAAAAAGCGTTCAGTTCCATGTCATTACTATTATATTACTGTAACAATTACTTGATAGTATTGTTACTATTTTCTTTAAGTTTTCATGTGAAACAAGCGATCTGCAGAAGGAATAGATTTATTTGACAATATTGTAGAAGTGAGGTTAGAATACATGTAAAATTTCAGCTCCATGGTATCACGTAAAATTTCAGCTCCATGGCCTATATGAAGTGTTCAGTGTGCTTCATGCAGAGAAACTTTTTTATCTGTGGTGGTTATTTTAAAATATTATTCTATAAAGTAGTTTATCAATGCCAGATTACACTGCTCGATCTCGATTTCAAATTATCCAAAAAATAAAACGAAATATTCATTATTAAATATTGTATTTGCTGTTCTTTTATAAAATTTTATATATGTTAACTAATATCTAAAATACTGTTAGAATATTAAATAATTTATGAATTTATTATTTATTTTCGTTTTAGCAAAATATCAACTATATTTTCGTATAAATATAGTTGTAGTAAAATCGTTTAAAATATAATTATATTACACCCTAATCAGAAAAATAAGGGCAGAGAAACATTAAATAAAAAAATTTTTTTTTCTACCAAAACTTATCTTGAAATCGGGCAGTTACGCAAGAATCGACCATATTCATTTGCGCATGTGCTTTCATATCGGCGCGAAATTATTAACAGTTTAAATGCCATTTAAGTTACGGTGCTGTTACGTCTATTAAATTAACATTTTTGTCTATAAATAATATCATCTAAAAATATTCGTTTATTTCAAAAGCATTTAAACATTTTCTTGTTTAAGAATTTAACTATTTTAACATAATAATTTATAATTTATGATTTAAACGAGGTATTGGATTTTCTTTTTATATATTTTATATCGGTTTGTATGTGAGAAGTGTAAGAATATGTCATTGAAATAATTAATCTTATTAACATATTTTATTTTTTTAATTGAAATCAGTTAGAGGTTAATCTTTGGCTATAATTTTAATGATTTTTTTTTAAATGCAGTTAAATTTCTATTACTATTTTTTGTATTAAAATTATTTTTATTATCAGAAGTACAAATTTAATGTTAAAATAACTCTAAACATTTTTTTTTGTCGTTGAGCAAATTTTCTAGACGAAAACCATCGTCTGCTTGACAGAAGTAAAATATAATCGTGTTGAGTTAAGGACTCAACATTATTTAATTAGTATTGAACTTTACCTTTTTTCAAAATGAAATTTACGTTTTACAACCAACAATTAAATGTAAATTACAGTGTTATTACTAAGAAATTAGAGGTTATGTTCAAGAGTTGGATGACAGTTATTAAATCAACACGCGAAGAATGTTAAATTTTTACACAAAAAATTTAACAAGGACCGATTGTTACACAAATACACAAAATTTTCAACGGTGTTCATTAACAGTTTTTATGCAACTCAGGCGTTTTATGGTCACTTTAACTACCTATACAGGCGCATCCTAAGTTCTTCCTTATAGCCCAGCGGTCAATAAAGTGCCCATTATTACTCTAGGGCAATAATGGATACTTTATGGACCGCTCGCAGGTCAATAATGTATCCATTATTACCCTAGGGCAATAATGGTCACATTATTGACCTGCTCGCGGGTCAATAAACTACCCATTATTACCCTAGGGCAATAATGGTTACTTTATTGACCTGCTGGGCTATATGGAAAAACTTAGCATGCACCGGCATAGGTAGCGTAGAGTGACCATAATACGCCTTTGTTGCATAAAGAATCGTATGTACCATGTGTCATAAGTGCGTCTTTATAGTCGAGCGCAGATATTTCCAACGAGTTGCAGGCGAGAGCGACCTCGGCTTCGCCTCGGTCTTGCTCTCGCCTGCAACTCGTTGGAAATATCTGCGCTCGACTATAAAGACGCACTTATGACGCTTGGTGCATAATATACTATGATAGTTAAAAACAATCTGAAGTTGGTTCACGCAGTCGCAAAAATATTATACAAATTCACAGAGAGGGTATTGGATCCGTGTGAGTGAAAATGTATGTGACCAAAGAAAGAGGAGAAGTACGACTTATCGGACGGATACTTAACGGACTTTGACTGTACCTAGACAACGCAGGATGAAATATTAACGGTAAAGAGTACCATGATGAGTAATCTCTTTAAAATAAGGATTTCGGCAATACTACGGCGCACAGTGGACTTAAAACGCAATTCTAGCCGGACAAAACTTTTTAATCAAAAAAAATTTCAAACTACTTTGTTTACAGCAGTTTTTGTGGTCGCTGATTACGAATCTAAAGTCGGATTTTAAAAATTCAAAATGGCGGATCCAATATGGCTGATGAAAATGCAAAATTTTTGCCGAAATTTATGGAACTTAGCACATAGGGGTTTTCGGGGTCGCTGATTCCGAATCTGTTCACAATTTTCTAAAATTCAAAATGGCGGATCCAATATGGCGGACGAAAATTAAAAATTTATGCATAAACTTTTTGAAGCATGGTATGTAGGGGTTTTTTGGGTCGCAGATTACGAATCTATGCATAATTTTTCAAAATTAAAAATGGCGGATCTAATATGGCGGACATTACTTTTAAGAAATTAGTAAATTTTAATAAATATTTAGGTTTAGGGCTTTATGAGGTTGCTGATTACGAGTCTGCAGGTAGTGTTTCAAAGTTGTAAATAGCTGATCTAAAAAGCCCTTAATTGTAATTTTTATCCAAATACATTAATTTTTTTTAAATTAATGTCCGCCATATTGGATCCGACATTTTTGATTTTGAAAAATTATGTATAGATTCCTAATCTGCGACCCAAAAAACTCCTATATACCATGTTTCATAAATTTTTGCAGAAATTTTGAATTTTTGTCTGCCATATTAGATACGCCATTTTGAATTTTAGAAAATTGTGAACGGATTCGGAATCAGCGACCCCGAAAACCCCTATGTGTTAAGTTCCATAAATTTCGGCAAACATTTTGCATTTTCATCAGCCATATTAGATCCATCATTTCGAATTTTTGAAATCCGACTTTAGATTCGTAATCAGCGACCACAAAAACTGCTAGAAACAAAGTGGTACGAAATTTTATTAACGCGTTTTTGAGTAAATAGCTTAGAATCGGGTTTCAGACCACTGTCCGTTCGCGCACTACAACGTCGCGTACCACCCGATTTGAAGACAATAAGACAAATATTTCCAAAAATGGCAAAAAGTGAAAAAAATCTTTTATGTTTATCTAAAGATAACGTCTTAATGAACGTTTCTCAATAAATAATTTTTCGGCAGTTGTCAGCAGCTCTAACTTATGGTATCTTGAATTTTGTAGTGTACAAATACAGTAAATAGTTGCCTTCATTGCTTTTTTTTAAATAATAGGTTTAAAATTAGAGGAATATTTCTGAAAATATCTTACAAACAGTAAAACGAAATGCTAAATTAATATATACATTATTAAAATATGTTAATTTAAATGGTCACTAGCTGCAAATAATTGAAGATATGAGTTTTACGACAAAATCAACTATAAGCGAGGCTGATGCGGTTAAGACCATGATGCATCAATAAAAAAATGTTCAATGGCTGAAATATTCTGAATCAAATACAATAGATATAATAGATCATAAAATCATTAAAGAAAGATTTATTTGAAGACAGAAATTTGTTAACTTTTGGCCATCTAGATTCTACTCTCAGACCACTGTGCGGCGCAATGTTACAAAACTCGGATGGACTATGGATGATTGCCATATATATGACCCCCGTTTGAGCGTCGGGCAAAAAGTTTGTCTACATCTTAACTGAATAGGATCCTTTGAAAAAAGAGTAGGAGAGACTGGGGCTACTTGGAGCACTTTTCACTCTTTGTTGACTGGCTCTGTCAATTTTGTATACATGAAAACTATATTGTACAGAGACTTTGCTTAACATCGCAGCTTTGATTTAAAAAAACAAAAGTTCCAAAAAAAGTTGTACTTTTTTTTAGAACAGACTTTTTGGAGAAAATCAAAGTGCGCCAACCAGCCCCGGCCCGGGCCTGCTTGGCGCACTATCTGGGGTTACTTGGCGCATGAATTAAAATGTGTGATTAATGATCAAGCAATATGTTTCATTGTAAAAATAAGTCTTGTAAAGAAATTTTATCTTGAAAAACTGTTAATTAATTAAAAATAGAAGGTTCAAAAAGTGAAGTTAACAAACATAAAAACTACAAATATCTGAAAACGTAAAATTATAAAATTATAATTATTATTAATAATAATAAAGTACAACGGATTTTTTGTCTGTCCACGCATTTGTGTTGAATCAATGAGAGAAACTTGTAGTTTTTCATGTCTCCTAGATGTTTTTTGGGTCGCAGATTTGGAATTTGGCATAAAAGTTGCCAATTTAAAAGTTGAACTCGGTCAAAACCGCGAAAAAATGCAAATTAATTAAAATTTAAGATTTTTATGTATATCCAATTCTGTTGAATCATTGAAAGAAACTAGTAGTTTTTTATGTCTTCTAGATGTTTTTTTGGTTGCAGATTCTGAAGTTGTCATAAAAATTGATACACTGAAAAAATTTTGGTACAGTATCCGTCCCATGGAAATATTTCATTATTCTGTTAACTTCAGATTAAATATTTTGCATTGATTTTCAACGTAGTGTAGTTAACTGAATAACACGTAATTTTTCATTTGGGACGGATACTGTACTTTAAAGTGCAGATGCTGCAACAAAATTTTTTCCGTGTAGTTTAATTGTTAAAATCGGTCAAAATCCCGAAAAAGTAAAAAATTTGAAAAATTATTTTTGTCTGTCCGCACTGCTGTGCAGAATTGTGATGTAGAATTAAAGGCTTTGCTTCTTAATAAGGTGTTTTTTGGATCGTAGATTAGAGATCTGAAGTTAAATTGGTCAATTTAGAATTTTAAAGCACCTAAAATGGCTAAAAATCGTAAAATTTGGAAAAAAAAATTTTTCTGTCCGCATTTCTGTGGCAAATTGGGATGTTTAATTAGTTATTTTTATTTTAATTCTCAGTTTTTCGATTGCCAATTACTGATTAGAATTTAAATTTGTCATTTTTGGAGTTTAGAGCAATCAACAGGAGTAAAAATCATCAAAATAACAAAAAATCGTAAAATAATAAAAATATATTTGGTTTGTTCGAATTAATCAATGCAAAACTATGTTGTTTAATAATTATTTTTCCTTTCTAGTTTTACATTGCTGATTACTGATTAGAAGTTAAAGTTGTCATTTCAGGACTTTAGAGCAGTCAATTGGAGTTAAAATCATAAAAATAGCAAAAAATCGTAAAATATAAAAAATTCATATTGATACGCAAAATTATGTTGCTTAATAGATTATTTTGCTTTTTTATGCGTAGCTTTTAGATTGCTGATTACTGATTAGAAGTCAAAATTGTTATCTTAGGAGTTTAGAGCAATCAAAAAGAGTAAATATCGTCAAAATAGTTCAAAATTTTAAAATATTACAAATTTATTTTGTTCGTTCGCAGTAATATGCAAAACCACGTTGTTTAATAATTATTTTTTATTTTCATACGTAATTCTTAGATCGCTAATTACTGATTAGAAGTGAAAATTGTCATTTTATTAGTTTAAATTAATAATAATAAAGTGCAATGGCATTTTTTTTGTCCACGAAATTCTGTTGAATCAATTAAAAAAACTTGTAGTTTTTTATGTTTGCTAGATTTTTTTGGGTCGCAGGTTGAGAATTTGGAGTCAAAATTTGAAATTCTTAAGTTTAAAGCTGTCAAAATCGCTAAAATCTATAAAACAGGAAAAATGGTTACAGGGCCTTTTGCGGTACATTTTTAAAATTTCATAACTACAAGTTTTAACTCAAAAATCTCACCTTGAAATACAAGGAGAAAAAAAAATACACCCCAAACATCCGCGAGCCACAATAGTGCGGATTGAGAATTTACTGTTCAAATCCTCCACAGCAGTTAATTTCTGATGATTTCATGAAAGTTTTTAAAAATATTCAGTATAAAATTATTAAGAAGATAGCTATATCCGACTTTCAATAATGTTTGTCATTTTTCTTTCATTTAAACAAATAAATATAAAAAATTATTCCATTGCTTAAATTTTATTCGATAATGATTAAAGTTACTTTCAAATCATGTTTTTAATAATCATAGCTGAAGAAGAAATATTTGTCAAGTATTAAAAATTAATAAGCAAATAGTATTAATTATTAACAATTATTTTTAATTAAAATCTAAGAATACCTATCCATTTGTCTTTTAAAATAATTTTTCTTTCATCAAACAATTGCAGAATCTGCAATAAACTAATAAGTTGAAAGTCAAAATTTAATATATTATTTGGTTCGCTTACATCATAAATTAAGAAAAAAGTATTTCAATATTTTTGTTATAAACAATTAATCATGTATGATGTATTGAGATACTGAGTATACGCAAATTTCAGGAACTTTGAATTTAATATTCTAAATCGGGACCATTCGAGCGCTTGCGGGTGTTTGAGGTGTGTTTTTGCCGAAAGTATTTAGAGTTCCGCCATTTTGATTTTTACATATCTTATAGGAACAAAGTTAAGCTTTCCATTGTATTGATATAGTTAAAAAAATTGTTATGAAATCCGGTTTCAAGATATAACAAAATTAAAACTTTGACCTTGAATTTCAAGGTCAAATTTATTTTACAGAAATATTTCTGTTACCATCGAGTAGCCCGTAAAAAAGCTTTATGAATCGCTATATATGTGTTAACTTTTATAAAATCCAATTAGAAATATATTAAATTTAAAAAAGTACATTCTGAGGAAATTCATAATTTTAAAATTGTGTAACTCAATACTATCTCATGAAATTTAAAAATATTTGGTATTTACTCTTCCACTAACAGTGAAAATACTAGCAAAGTTTAAGCCAAATTAAAAAAATTTTATTTTTTCACCTAAACAATTTAGGAATTTTGCCCCATTTCTGTACATTAGCATTATGTAGAGGAACTTCATTATTGAAAAAATGAAAAGGTCGGTAACTTTTGTGCATTGTTTGATTTTTTAGTAATCTTAAAGATTTTAAGGTAAATTGGGTTAAAATTATTAGATTATATATTATTATATATGTACGTCCGCATGAAAAGGGCCCACTTCGTAGATATTACATTCCAAAATATTCAACTCTTTCTAAAAGAGATTCAGATTTTCGAATTTTTTTTATTGATGAAAAACAACTTACGTAATGTCCCAATCTAATCATGCGTTTATCATAATTTTATGGTAATTAAAAACATAAAATAATTATTTTTTTAGTTTTTATAATAATAATCTTGAACTTTAAACTCGTTTTTCTCAAACGGGTCACCTGCATTTCCTTCAAAACCCACACGGGAAAAAATAGTTTACTAATATTTACTGAAGAAACTTAAGAGCGGTGGATATGAGAAAAAGTCGTGAGATTTTATTAGCAACTCCTTGAAAAACTACCAAACACTTATTCTAGAAGAATAAGAATTAAATTCAAGAAAACTTCTCTAACTGTTATGAGATTTTACCAAAGTACTTCAAAAGTTAAAATTTTTTTTAATTTTTGAAAAAAAATTTCCTCCATGAGTACTCGAACTCAGTTCCTCGAGAGTACAAAATCTCCGCTTTGTCCAACTGAGCTAAATACGCGATTGAATTACTGTACAGTAAAAACATACTTGCGTGAGCCAAGCGCTTGGTCACTGTACTGCGTTTTGCAGAAGTCTTCGGTAACTGTCCAGATCCGATTTTTGATTGCGCGTAATGAAAATTTATTTTGGAGACTTTGTAGAAATTTTTGAAAAATTGGAGAATGCTTATTGACTCTTTTGTAGATATTGCAGAGTTTTTCTCATATCCACCGCTCTTGAATAAATTCGGTAAATTTTCGTGATTAAATTTTTTCCGTGCAATTGACTGAACTTGCAATTGCCAGAATATTCTTTGTCCAAATTTAAAATTTTTCGAACTTGCAATTATCAGAATTTGTAATCCCCCTGCCTTGCATTTTTCCAAACTTGTAAATTCTCTAACTTGTATTTGTCCGAATTTTGAAATCAACGAAATTGCATTTGTCAAAACATTCATTTACCTGAACTTTATTCGTCCGTACGTAAAAATCACCGAATTTGCATTTTTCCAAACTTTAAAATCACCGAACTCTCATTTCCCCGAACTTTAAAATTCTCGAAATTGCATTTGTCCGAACTTTAAAATCACCGAACTCACATTTGGCCAAACCACAGTGGGCCAGATTGCAAAAAACCTGGCAAAAACCCCCAAAAATTTTTTTTTTAATTTAAAGGTTTTGTTACAATCTCGTCCAATGACGAGGTACAAAAATTGAGAGAAGGAATTTAACAAACGAAATCCCTGACGTTCGAAAAATCGGTGGCTCTGAAAAGAGCCGATTGTTTGGTGGTGCGAGGGAGCGGGGATTATGACGTAAAATCGAGTTTACGCCTGTGTCGAGGTTGGACCGGTGGCCAAACCGTTCCTTCTGAAGATACGGGGGAGAAAGTCTCCGGGGACACTCCGGCGGGAATCCAGATCGAATCTGACACTGCGGCTGACCCGGGCAAACTTAGGGTGGCTCTTGCTGATGGATCAGAATTTTCCCCGGAACGTGGACGGCCGTGCTGCTGACGCGGTGTGATCTCGGAGTTAACTAGAGCCTCGAGAGAGGGGAGCGGTTCGACCGGTGGTTGAAACAGAGCGTGGGGCGGACTTCCAGGGGTCCTGAAGTCGGAGGCTATGAGGTCAACACCCGACTGGGTTGGTGCTACCGGAACAGGGGTCCGTTCAAAGACGGGGGTGATTAGAGAGAGGACGTCCCGAACCGAACGTGAAGCTTCCCATCGGGGCCGGGGGTCCCGGGTACCTAGTACTCCGTGGACGATCTCCAGGAAGTGTGGAGCAGTGACGAATGCTCGAGCTCGCTGACGCTGAAGGCGGGCGCGTTCCTTTTTCCCCGGTCGTTTCTTCCTGGTCTCCTGACCGGGCTGTTGTTTCGACATAAGCGGCAAAACTAGAAATAACCTTAGGGTGAGAAATTTCCTATACCCTGAGCAAGGGCGGAAGAATAATCAAACCACAAGAGGTTTCCCTAAGTCGCTTCTCCTGGTGGTGCGGAAATTCTTCCAACCTGAGCAAGGTCCAAAGAAAGTCAGCCCATCCAAGACAACACTAAAGCACAAAACACGATCAAAGTTTGATAACAGTAAAATGTTTGAACAATATTCCTCGTAAGAACAATATTCGCCCTGAAAGGGACGAATATTCCAACGTTTGAACTCCTTTTTTTTGGGGGGATTATGAATCAATGTTCAGTTCGTCCTGAAAAGGACGGATCTTTATGGCAGGTTGATGATGGGTGGTTACCCGTAAAGGAAAAAAAAACAACACCGTTGTTATTTTTAAAACAAACCCAAAGTATATATTTTCCAAAATATAAACCTTTGGAAATCCTGAGCGATGCTGATGGTACGATGTCAAACACGCAATGGCAGGCGTGCGGCGTGTTCTCTGAGCCATGATACTCTGCCTCCAGGCAGAAAGTGGCGTAGGTGACAGGCAGGAGAAAATCCAAAATTTTCTCCGGCGTGGAGATGCGGTGGCTATGGTAGCTGGAGAGCGAGTGGCCGAGAACTGGCGCACGCACAGGTGTTACGCTGTCCAACGTGTCTGACCGCGCAGCCAATCAGCGAGCAGAAAATAGCTGATTGGTTAGAGCTCGGTGTTCCGAGCGCGCGTAGACCAATCGGAGGCAGGTTCCCCTATTTTTCGTTACGGGCCAATGGGAGCCAGAGCGAAATGCCTCGTCGTACTGCCAGCTTCACTCTGAGACTCCAGTACATAGCTAATAAGAGGAGACGCAGGGTCCCGCGCAGAAAAAAAAAATTAATTCTAACCGTAAAAACTAAAGCTCAGGGAAAAATTCTTTAAGGCCGATTTTTCTCGGTCTCTTTTCTCGAGTATGTTGTAATAATATTTAGGAAATTAAGAACCGAGAAAGAAGCGATTTGTAACAGTTTGAACTATTGAATAAAGTAACAGACATATTTCTGCATACTGTAGTAAAATATTAGGAAGCACAGGGTCCATTAAGAGTAAGATACGTCAATTCAATGTTAACCTACGCGTTTAATTGGTTCGCTACCTAACAGTGCTGAAAAACGTGTAGTTACTTTCAGGTGGAATATATTTTAATTGTGTGCGTCAATCTTCATGGAACAAAATGGAAAATATTTCTAAAGGTATGTATTTTAATATCCTGTAATCCAATTAAATATAATTATTATTGAATTTAGGAAATTTTACATATTTTAAGGTTATCTTTTCTTAAATTACTTTTCTTGGAAATTAGAAAAAAATATTAGAAAAGTAGACAACCCAGAAGATCCCATGAAACTGTCAATTGAAATATTCAGATTAATAGACTAGAAAAAGAAATACACAAAAAAATTAACCAACTCATTCCAGATGTAGGAGATATAACCTAAAAAAAGTGCAAAATGTCATGTAACACGAAAATGGCTCTATGTATACATTACAATAGAAGAGCACCCCAGGTGCTTAGAAACCATTTATATACCCTGTAACCACTTTCTTTTTTGTATATTTATATAGAAATATATACAGGGTGTTCAGAAATTATGTAGACAATTACATGTATTCATTATACTTTTGTTAGGTTAAGGGCATGTGATACCCTCATAACGGGAGACTTCAACGGTAAGTGTCCTAAATAGGGAGAAACCCGTTTAGACAGAAGGGGCACTTTGATAAGCGAAATGGTGACCAGAAATGACCTGGTCGTAGCGAACCGGGGCCGGGAGTTTACATTTCAGCGAGGCAAATCAGGATTAATTTTAGATCTCACAATTGTCTCGCCTAGCTTGGCACGGAAAATCAGGGAGTGGGAGGTGCTCGATGAAACAACCTTGAGCGATCGCCAGTATATTGACTTTGTTATCTCGATGGAAGAGCTTTTGAGGGGCAAAAGACCCGGTAGTCTTAGTAAGAAACCCTCATGGAACGTCGGTAAGCTCGATCAGGATAAGGCAAGAAAGTACCTGGAAGAAGTCAAGCTGATCTCCGAACTTGCCTGGATAAGGGAACCGGAAACGGTTGAGGAGAGAGTGCGTGCCGCCAGATGTGAGGTGATTGCAGCTTGCAACCACTCCATGCCCCGACGTAGACGGGGCATATTATAGAAATCTTCTCCAGTAAGAGCTCAAATTACTGGTGGAACGACGAATTGGCAAAGCTAAAAACAGAGTGCAATAAAGCAAGACAGAGATATACCCGCTCAAAGGGGGATTCCTCGCTAGAGCAGGAATGGCACAAAGCCAGAAAGGCTTCTAAACAGGAAATAAGACGTAGCCAACGGATGTGATGGAAAGACCAATCAGCGACGTCGAAAACGATCCATGGGGACTGGCGTTTAAGATTGTGACCAAGAAATTGGTTATTAAACAACAGACCCCTGGTCTAGACAAACCTGATTGGGTCCCACAGATCTTTAGAGCCTTATTTCCGTATGTGGAACCATGGTCTCGAGAGGACTATTCTTTTTGCCTAGTAACAGCCGAGTAACAGAAGTAAAACACCACGGAGTTAGCTCAGTTGGTTAAATACTAGACTCTGCGGTCGCGCCAAGTCCAGCTTGCTGGGTTCGCGCCCCGATGAGTCTGGGATTTTTCTAACTCGTGAGATAACTTCAGTGGAAGGTTTGACGTCGAGGAATAATGATATGCACTGTCGGTAATCGACTTGTGCAGATCACTAGAACTCGACTGTCGATAAACCGGTTGTATTCAGGAAGAGGTTTTTCTACAGTTTTCCCTCTCCACTGGCGAGCAAACCCAATATACCGGGTGGTCCAGGCAAATGCGAGTTCTCCTAATTTCAAGCCGTTCTGTAGACGCAAAAACACTTAAAGAATATATACAAGTACAATTCTAGGAACTCCCTACGGGGGACACTCATTGGGCCAATAAGGTCGTTAAAACGAGTGTATAATATAAAAAAAAAAAAAAAAAAAAAAGAAGTAAAACCATATGTAAAAGGGTACTGTCCGCGCAAAGAACTGTTACTAAACGTATCATTTCGGCATATCGGACAGTACCGACGTGTGCTGCTCAGATCCTTGCCAGCGTCCCGCCGGCAGATCTTTTGGCACCAGAAAGGGAGGAAGTTTTCCTCCTTTTCAAAGATAGTATGTCCACCCGTTATACGGATGACAATGGACCCAGCAAGGACCAAATTCGCCGAGATGCGAGAAGCAGACTCGTCGACAGATGGCAAGAAAGATGGAGCGGGGAGGAGACAGGCCGATGGACGTATCGGCTGATACCAACACTCGCCACCTGGATAAGTAGGAAACACGGAGTAGTTTCCTACTACTTAACCCAGGCCCTCACAGGGCATGGATGTTTCGGCTCATATCCTGAGCGATTCAAGAAGATTGAAAGCTCAGAGTGTGTGTACTGCGGGTTCCCAGTAGACGATCCAGAACACACACTCTTCAGCTGTAAGCGTTGGGACGCGGAGAGGCAGGTGATGTTCGCCGGTGTAAACTGTAAAGTTGCACCGGAGAACATGATCACGCTCATGACTCGCTCTATCGTGTATTGGCGAACCATCGAGAACTTCATACATTATGTTATGAGGGTCAAAGATATCGATGGTCGCCAAAGAATGGATGTCCCGTAGGATTAGGTAGGAAATCGCGTCAGTGACAGAATAGGGGATATAGGACCACTCCTGATGGCGATACGTCTGAAATTGGCTAGCCGGGAGTGGTTTTAAGGTCCCCAGATAAGGGTGTGTTTTTAGCGGGTCGGCATGTCGCCACCCCCGCATAACCCTGTAGTACGGGCTACAAGGTACCTGAGAGCAGGTTTTCACATCCTACGCAAAAAAAAAAAAAAAAAGATTGTGACCAAGAAATTGGTTATTAAACAACAGACCCCTGGTCTAGACAAACCTGATTGGGTCCCACAGATCATCAGAGCCTTATTCCCGTATGTGGAACCATGGTCTCGAGAGGACTATTCTTTTTGCCTAGTACGGAGCGAAGATCTTATCACTCTTCAGGAGTTGAGAGCCGCGGGAAAGGGGTTAAAGACTGGCAAGGCGCCTAGGAGGCACGAAATACCCAACGAGATCCTGAAATTGGTGATCGATGTGTACCCTGAACTTCTTCTTAACCCTTTGAACGATTGCCTCAGGGCTGGAAGGTTCTTTATGGACTGGAAAAAGGAAAAGTTAGTTCTTCTCAGAAAAGGAGACAAGCCTCTAGAAAAGACGTCATCCTATAGACCCATATGTCTTCTGGACACAATGGGTAAACTTCTCGAGGGTATGGTTTTGCAGAGACTTCAGGGTCTTCTGACTGGCGAAAATGACCTATCAGAAAACCAGTACGGTTTTCGCAAAGGCCGATCCACAGTCGACGCTATTTCGGCGGTGGTAGAAGAGGCAAAGAAGGCCAGAAAAGGCAAGGGGAAAAGAAAGGATTTTGCGCATTAATAGTAATAGACGTACGTAAAGCGTTTAATACCGCGCGATGGAACATCTGCATCGAGTCGATGAAGAGGAAAGGGATACCGACCTACCAGTTGCGAATGATGGATAACTATCTCATAGCGATCGGTGGATCGAGTATGAGGGCAAAACATTTCAGATTCGCGAGGAGATGACTTGTGGAGCCCCCAAAGGGTCAAAGGTGGGGCCATTCGTGTGAAACGTCATGTATGATGCTTCCCTGCGGGTGGAACTACCTACGGACACCAAATCATTCGGCTTCGCGGACGACGAAATTATCGTATGCGGTGCGCAAACTACAGAAATCTTTGGCATAAGAGTCAATGAAACTCTGCGACGAGTCAAGCGCTGGATGAACGCCAATGGTCTGGAAATGGCCTTGGAAAATACCGAAGCACTGCTTATCAAGAACCAGAGATCCTTTGTTGCCCCACCTATTGAGATTGATGGGACTGAATTAAAAGGGAGTCACACCATAATGTATCTGGGCGTAGAGTTGGATAAGAAGCTTAGCTTCAACCAACATTTAACATCCGCAACGATCAAAGTCATCCAATGTGGAGGAAATATTTCCCGGCTTATGCCTAACATTGGTGGTCCCAGGGAAGCAAAAAGGAGATTAGTAGCGAGCGTGGTACACTCGAGATTGCTTTATGTAGCTCCAGTGTGAGCATCAGCCCTAGAAAAACACACCATCTCTATGAGACTACTTTTAGCCCAATGAATAGTATTGTTGAGAATAGTCTCAGCCTACCGGACTATACCTACTAGCGCTGTGCAAGTCCTAGCAAGCGTTCCGCCGATAGATCTATTGGCTAAAGAAAGACAATATGTCTATCTCCTCGCCAAAGATCGGGCAAGCTTGCTCGCAGAAAAGGACAGGCAGCGTCTAAAGGCCCAGATTCGTAGAATCGCGAGGAGTAGATTAGTCGAGGAGTTATTCCCCACCTCGCTAAATGGATATAAAAAGGGCACGGAAAAGTAAGCTACTACTTAACACAGGCGCTGACAGGTCATGCTTGTTTCAACGAATATTTGAAACGTTTAAAATTAAGAAAAGAGGGATCGTGCTCTTATTGCGACGCCCCCGTGGACATCGCGGAACACACCCTCTTTGTTTGTAGATATTGGAAGGAGAAAAGGCAATACATGTTTCGGGTGGTGGGTACTGAAGTCACCCCCGAAAACATGATTGACCTTATGTTAAGGAATGTGGACTCGTGGCAGCACATTGAATCCTTCATTACCCAGGTAATGAAAACCAAAGACATCAATCGTCGCAGCGGAAGAAACCAGGGTTAAGCTGGAGACAAAGGAAAGTAAGAAGGTAGGGAAGAAATCCTTATAGAATCCTCCACCTGTCATCAGTTCGAAGCCCGCCGTTGATCGGTGGGGGTTCTTACCCCCAACGGTTTGTCGGCTGATCGAGATTTGATGCTGGGCTGAGGGATCTATGGGTATAGGTGGAGTTAGCACTCGGTGATGTTGGTTGCTTAGTTCAATCGTTCCGCTAAGTGTTAAGTACTCCTATAAAGCGAGGAAGGTTTAGTAGGTTTACCCAGAGATAAACTTACCAGGGAATATTTATATTCCCAAGTAAACTATTCTCTAAGCTCCAGTCCCACACACGGAGAGCACTCTCCTTAAATGATGCGTGCATCATTTATTGTAAGGTGTTCTTTATGGTGCGTAAATGCATTTTCCAAACCTCGTAATAAAAAAAAAAAGCAAAATTTGTCCGTAAAGTTTATCTTAAAAAACTAAATATTTTGACACCAATCCTTTTAGAATTACGGAAAATATCATGAAGAAGGTCTTTTTCACCCAAGTTTGTTTAACTTTTACCTTAAAGTTAATTTTTAAAAAAATTTCTGATTTTCGGAAAATTAAAACAATTAATTTTAACGTAAAATTTAAAACAAACTTTGGTCAGAGAGACGCCTTTCCATTACACGCCCTTAAGGTAAAAAGAAAAGCTTGAAGATTTTTAAAATTAGGGACTTTTAGTTGCTTAATATTAGAATGTTAAATAACAAAAATTTATGTAAATTTTTTATTATGTTACAGATAAGAATAAATATACTCGGATTTATAAGAGAAAAGACGAATCGACGAATTTACAGACATGGAGGACGAGTTTGATTAAATTTAAATAAAAGAAGCTTGAACTTAAATTCCTCAATTTCTAGTATTAAGTTTTATATATTTTAAAATTTAAACTGTTATAATAAATTTACTATTTGGAAAATCTGACTTTCATTTCTTAATCCGTGACTGTAAAAAACATCTAAATTCTAATTTATGTTAAAGTTTAAGAATTTTTAAAAAATTTGTCCGCTATTTTGGGAACGTCATATTTAATTTTAAAAAGCTAAGTTTATATTTGTAACCAGCGGTCCGGAAAACCCCTAGATATCGGCTTATATCAAAATCCGTTAATTATTTTTGTATTTCCGTCATTTTGGATTCGCCATTTTGAATTTTGAAAAAATAACATCGGATTTGCAATCAGCGACCCCAAAAACCTCCGAGTATCAAGATTTGTGACAATCAAATGCATTTTTTATTTTTGCATCCGACATCTTGGATCCGCCATTTTGAATTGCAAAAAACTAATATTGGATTCGCAATCAGCGACCCCAAAAATCGCTAAGTAAGAAATATTAGCCAGTTTTAAGCACATCTAGGGGTTTTGGCAAGGTTTTTTGCAATCTGGCCCACTGCGCGAACTCTTAAATCCTCGAATTTGCAGTTGGCCGAACTTTTAAATCACCAAACGCGCATTTGTCAAAACATTTAACTCTCCGAACTATCATTTGTCAGGCCCTTTAACTCACTGACTACGCAAGTCACCGAATTTGCATTTGTAAGTACCTCGGAAAGTACTCTCTCTAAAGGAGCCTTCGGATTGGCGGGTAACTTTCCCGGAAACATTAACAGCCAATCAGAAGACATGTTCGGGTAATTCAATGCCAAGTTAAAAACTTCCTATGTGTTCCTGTATGGGTTCCCGTATGGGATCCCTTAAAGCTTTCTACATGGGTTCCCATATGGGATCCTGTATACCAGGGAACTTTGGCATGAACCCTCGAGGGAACACTGTACATAGGATCCCATGCACATAGGATTTAAAATCAATTTTTGAAAACTTAACATGCTGCGCAGTAGTTTTCTATAGCACTTACGGCTGCGCAGTAGATTTTTTTGTTCTTATAAATATGGAGTGCAACAGTTACGGACAAATGAATTATTTTCTTAACAATAATCTTTTTGTAGATTCATTTAAATTGTTTAATAGATTAAGGATCCTGTAAGGGAACACATACACATGGAATCCTATGTACAGTGTTCCCTCAAGGGTTCGTGCCAAAGTTCCCTGGCACACAGGATCCCATATGGAAACCCATGTAGGAACCTTTAAGGGATCCCATACAGGAAACCATACGGAAACACACGTGGGAACACACACGAAATTTTTAACTGGGTGTTTTGATAAATGCGAGTTCGTTAATTTCAAAGATCGGACAAATACAATTTAGGCGATTTAGAGTACGGTGAATCTAAAGTTACGACAAATGCAAATTAGGTAAGTTAAAAGTTCGGACAAATGCAAGTTCGGGAGATTACAAATTGTGATAAATGCAAGTTTGGAGAATTAAAGTTTTGGACAATTAAATTTCGGGCAATTACAAGTTTGGTCAAATGGATTTTGATGGAAATGCAGGCGACCCTCTCAAACCTATGGTTTTGAGACTTTTAACATCGAATGTTTGTAACTTTGTTAAAATTCTCATCTAAAAGAATCTAAGACCTCTCAAAATGTTCAAAATTTAATGAAGAATGTGGTAATATAGATAAGTCCAATAGTGTCAAAGTGGGCCCTTTTCATGCGGACGTATACATACAGTCGAACCTAGATAAGTGAGAACTCAAGGGACCGACAAAATATTCCCACTTAAATAGGTTTCTCTCTTATCCAGTTTCCCACTTATCCAGGCTCAAGAAACATGTGTCTCACTTAAAGAGGTAATTTTAAAATTGAATATACATTTACACTATAGTAATAAAATAAAGTTTAGACACCATGAAAAATAAAAAAAAATAAATTAAGCAATTATAACAGAAGAGAGTTTCCATACCAAAAAGATCAAAGTTGCAAGTCAAGTTTTTAATTTTGATCAATGTTGGTCAATTTGTAGTATTTAGGGGTAGTAATAACTTAGTCAAGTATTTTTGAAAAATTTCCAAAATTTTAGGAATTACGTCACTTTGAATTTTTTACCCTTTATTTTTTCACATTCTTGTCATTTAAAGAGTTTTTAACCGATTTCAATGAAATTTATAGGGTGTATATAGAAAACTGTAAGGTTTTAAATAAATTTGCCGTAGGTTTAAAAACTTCAAAAATTCATGTAGAAAAACACAAAAAAAAATTTTAAACCTTTTTTTCTATGTGTGCTAATTCATATTTTTTATTTTCGTCACAATATAAACAAAGCTTTTTATTTTACCATAACGATTTTAGTGTTTTTTTTGTTTTTTAAAATATTGTAAATGAATAAACTACAATGATTTATTCCTGACAACTATCTATGAATATTATAAGAAATAAATAAATATTTATGAATAAATAACCAATGGTAGTGTCAAAAAATTTAAAAGTAGTTTTCATTCAATTAATTTTACCGCAAATAAGACAGAAATTTAAATGCAATTGAAGGTGATACATTTGACGATCTGAATTAATAGTCTAACAATTGTAAAACAATGAATAATGTATAATAAAAATTTTTCTTTGTCGACAGTAACAGATACGTAGCTAGGGAGGGGCCCCCCGAAAATTTTTTTACAAGTTGAAATTTTTTTTTTCTGAGAAATTTTTTTTTGCTATGGGAGCTGCGGGCATGGAATTTTGGCCCTCCCCCCGACAAAAATTTCTGGCTACGGGCCTGGACAGTAACTCAAAAAACTGTAAGGCATAAAAAAGCGTTGCAGATTAATTTAATCTTACTTTACTACTAAACTCCAACCATTGGTTTTTTTGACTTACACTTTAAGGCTAGTAGATATTCCTATTAATTTATTTTTAAAAATTGAAAAAAGTAAAGAGAAAAAACTGAAACAAGTTTCTGGTTTCGCTATTGTTGAAGCTCATCAATACTACGTAAATTATTGTTTAAAACAGACCAAAACGTATTTACAACTATACATATATATATGTACATATTTACAAGATTATTCGACTTCATGTGGTTACCGGGACTATTTCATTGTTTTGCTTTTTGAGTAAACTTCTTTTATAGAGCAGATTTCTGTATATCTACAGAGTTTGTGTCAATGAAAGCAGAAAATCGTTTGCAGAGAATCTTCAAAATCGTTTGCAGAGTATCTTGGAAAATTTTTTGCAATTAATTTTCTGCTTCTATTGATTCAAAAACTGTAGATATCCAGAAATCTGCTCTAAAAAGAAGGTTGCTTAAAATGCAAAACGTTAAAATGGTCCTGGTAACCACATTAAGTCGAATGATTTTGTAAATAAGTATATAGTTATAAATGTATAGTTGTAAAAATTTTCTGGTCTACTGCTAACAGTTATTTAGGGGAAACTGCCCTATGTTGGATAGCCATTCCAACAGTAGATAACTGTAAATATATTAAAAATTATTCATTTTACCGAAACCAATCTTAGAATTTAGAAGTAAATTTAGACTAAATTAATCTGCAACGCTTTTTCGTACCTCACTGACAGAAACAGATCTTCAAACTTACTATCCACGATATTAAAATATACTTATTTTAATATCTGGGTTTTATGTTTAAATATCTAAATATCTAAATACTAAGTTATTCAGATCGTCAAATTTATCACCTTCAATTGCATTCAAATTTCTGTCTTACTTGCAGTAAAATTAATTGAATGAAAACTACTTTTAAACTTTTTGACACTACCATTGGTTATTTATTTATAAACATTTATTTATTTCTTAGAATATTCATAGATAGTAGTCAGTAATAAATCATTGTAGTTTATTCATTTACAATATTTTAAAAAACAAACAAAACTCAAAAATCGTTATGCTCATCGGATAGAAGACGTGAAGCGTAATACTCTTTTGCCGATATCTCGAGAACTAAGAGACCCTCCATCAATTTTTTTTTTAAAATAAAGGTAAAATAAAAAGCTTTCATTCTATTGTAACGAAAATAAAAAATATGAATTAGCACACATAAAAAAAAAAGGTTTAAAATTCTTTTTTGTGTTTTTCTACATGAATTTTTGAAGTTTTTAAATCTACTTCAAATTTATTTAAAACCTTATAGCTTTCTATATAGACCCTATAAATTTCATTGAAATCGGTTAAAAACTCCATAAATGACAAGAATTTAAAAAAATAAAAGGTAAAAAATTCAAAGTGACGTAATTTCTAAAAGTTTGGAAATTTTTCAAAAATACTTGACTAAATTATAACTACCCCTAAATACTATAAATTGACCAACTTTGATCAAAATCAAAAACTTGACTTGCTACTTTGATCTTTTTGGTATGGAAACTCTCAGAGTTTTATTTTACACGAAAGTCAGTTTAGTCTGTTTACAAGCATACTTAATGTAAACAACAAATAAAAGTTACATTAAAAAAGTTGTCATTTTTTATTATTTTTTTACATTGTTAAAATTAATACAATTTTCAAGGTCATGAATTTTGTCAATTATTTTATCATTTACTTTAGCTGATCTCTCGAAATATCTCTGTAAAGTTTCTAAAGCTTTTTCGGCTTCACTTTTTGTTATTTTTCCTCTGGTTCTTTGGATTTTGGCAACTTAAATTCTTCGGAGAGTACTTCTCAAGATTTGCCATTTTCAAATTCACAAATTATTTTTAAGTTTCCACTTAATGACAAAGAATTGAACTTTTGTTTCCCAGTTAAAAATTTCGTATGTGTTCCCGTATGGGATACCTTAAAAGTTCCTACATGGGTTCCCAAATGGGATCCTGTGTACCAGAAAACTTTGGCACGAACCCTGACACACAGGATCCCATATAGGAACCCATGTATGAACCTTTAAGGGATCCCATACGGGAACCCACGTGGGAACACACACGAAATTTTTGACTGGGTTATACATTTTGCCGCACTTTTGCTTTAACTTACTGTAAGAAACGTATTTGATTTCGAAATGATAAACGATAACTAATTAGTTTTTAGCACACAAACAGAGAAACAAACAATCAGTTCTATGCATTAATAATCAAATATTATCTACTCAACTATAAGTGTTTGCCTCTTTGTCTCTCGCCATAATTCTCAGTTACAGATTTTATATTATTAATTATATTATTAATATAATGTATATATTATATATATATATATATATATATAAAATATATATTATTAATATAATTTACTGCATTTGTTAAATATTTCGAAGTATACCGTTGGGTTCTTTTAGATTTTAAGGCAGATTAAAATTATTAGATTATATAATAATAAGTATGATAAAATAATATTATTGTATTATTAATATTATTCTATATTATTAAAATTAATAATACGTGATGCTCTCCGAAGGAAGGTACCTTAGCAGCAAAACTTTGTAAGGTTATGTTTGATGTGTTTCAAGTAAAAATACACCCAAGTAGCACGTAATATTACGTGAGTATAGTCGTAATATTACATTTAATACTACTAATATTACGGGATGATGTTACAGTGATATTAACGTGACATTAAAATGTCCGCGTCAAGGTAATATTACAAGGTAATGTTTAGGATATATTACAGTACATTACAAATATTACAGTAATATTGAAGTGACATTGTGGTAATATTACAATTGAATATAACGTTTCGGCTATTTTCCTCATAGAATACATTGCAGAAAGTCTTATTCATATTTTAGTACATATATGTAATCTGACCTGACTTGACTGGTCCTGACCCGCCCTACCTGACCTGACCCGACCTACCTGACCTGACCTGACCTGACCTGACCTGACCTGACCTGACCTGACCTAACCTAACCTGACCTGACCTGTATGTAATATTACTGTGGTATTAACTCAATATTACTTTGTAACATTACTATGTAATATTATCTCAACATTACCCTGTCCCACACAGCACCGGAAATTCCCTGAATTTTTCCTGAATATTGGTCCACCTTTCCCGACTATTCAAACCTAATATTCATGGAAGTTTCCTGGAAGCATTGAAATGTCCGTAATGGAGAATATTGGACGCGAAATTTCCCTGAAATTGTATTTTTAGTGATGAGCAAAATTGGTCTTGCTCTTGCAGTCTTGGTCTTGGCCTTGTACATTTTGTAAGACCAAGACCAAGACCAAGACTCAGTCTGCAAGACCAAGACTAAAAACAAGACTTTATTCTCAAGTCTCGCAAGACTCTTGCAGTCTTGCAAATAATAAAATATATTCACCAGAAGAAGCAAATGTTAGATTATATTTTAAAGATAAAAATGTCAATTGGGATTTTTCGTCATATAAAATCTATCTGTTTTGTAGATACTCATTCAAAAACGCATTTATTGTCATATTTAAGACTACTTTGTGACCTATTAATCAGAACTTAGTGATGTTTAACCCCTTGACTGTGCTGCTGAAATATATCATAAAGTGGGTTCAAACTGTGCAGCTACTTCCAATTATTCAATTTTTATAAAACTTGGTAATAGTAGGTTTTTCGGGTCGCTGAGTACGAATTTGAAGTCAAATTTCCAAAATTCAAAATGGCGGATCCAATATGTCCGACGAAATTTTTGAAAATCTTAAGATGTCAATGAAATTTTGAAATACTTGTTACTAAGGGGTTTTCGGTGTCGCTAAATACTAATCTGATATCAAAGTTTAAAAATTCAAAATAGCGTATCCAATATGGCTGCCAGACATTCTAAAAATCTTAAAATGTTGGAATTTAATTTTTTTCAAAATTTCTGACAGTCATATTGGATTCGCCATTTTGAATTTTTATACTCTGATACCAGATTCGTACTCAGCGACCCAAAAAACCTTGGAGTACCAAGTTTCGCAAAATTAAGTTGACATTTTAAGATTCTAAAATTTTTGGCTGCCATATTGGATCCGCCATTTTGAATATTGGAAATTTGACTTCAAATTCGTACTCAGCGACCCGAAAAGCCTACTAGTACCAAGTTTTATAAAAATTCGTTAAGCCATTCTCTTGTTTTCATCATGACGTGTATACACGTCATCCACAGTCAAGGGGTTAAAGAATAAATAAAAGCCTTATATATATATATATATGTGTGTAAGAAAGAAAAAGATAGCACTATAGTGACATCTCTTTCTCTCTCATGTAATACAGAACTGCAAGACTCTTGTTTGCAAGACCAAGATAAAGTGTGCAAGACCAAGACCAAGACCAAGACTATGTATGCAAGAACAAGACCAAGACCATGGAAGTCTTGGTCTTGGTCTTGCATTTGCTCATCACTATGTATTTTTAATATTTAGGTAATTTCCGCATCTAATATTTCTTCAATATTCATAGTATTCGTAAATTCACTGTACATGATGCGCACTGATCGAACTTGGTTTCTGTGTCTTACGGCTACGTAGTAGTTTTTCATTTTCTAGAATTCTACGGGTGTCAAATATAACATATAATTTTGATCAATTACCAGATCAAAAAAAAAAAATTTGAAATTTTCTTTTAGCTTTCCCTGAATATTCTAGGAATATTAGATGCGGAAATTCCCTAAAAATTTGAAATACGTTATTTCTGAAAAATTTCGCATCCAACTTACTCCATGGCGGACATTTTAATACTTCCACGAAACTTCTCTGAATATTAGGTTCGAATATTTGGGAAATGTGGACCAATTCAGGGAATTTCTGGTACTGTGATACCTTGATGCGGACTTTTTAGTATCACGTTAATATCGTTGTAACATCATCCCGTAACATTAGCAATATTAGTAATGTTATATTACTACGATATTCACGTAATATTACGTACTACTTGGGCAATATTGAAGATTAACTTTCACTTTCTTCTAAAAGAACCCCCCGGTAACTCGAGAACTTAACAGTGCACTAATTTATGTTAATGTATTAAATATAAAATTATTTATTTTAATATTAATAATATATAAGAATATATTTATAATTACTATTTTATAATATTTTTATATATGTAATCGAATAATTTTAACCCTCTTTACCTTCGTTTATCAAAAATAAGTATTGGATTATGCATTTGATTAAGTATTGGTTTTAGTATTGGAAATCATTACTTTTTTCGCGCAATGTAGTTTTTTATCTATAATAAAAAATTATTTTTTTAAATTCAATAGTGATTAAATCAATAGTGATTTTTGATAAGTGTTAAAATCTAAAAAAAACTCAGGTTCTTTAAAGAATTTAACAATGTAATAAAGTTATCGACATTTCCAATTTTTTAAATTTGAAGGATAGCCACCACCACACATAGTTCAATTTGTGGTTGTGGCGTGCAGGTAAAAGTGTTTAAAATTTGTATTTAGTTTCATTAATGTATTATAAAAGAGTTAGATTCAACTATCACTTCTCAATTTAAGATATTTTAAATAAATATGTATATCATTTAAAAAAATAAAAATTTATATTTTAATAATTTTTGATTAAAATTAATAATAGCAATGAATAATAAAACATTGTACTGCTGTTGGACGCGCGCGTTTACTTTGTTGGTAATAATAATAATATATAATAAACACTTTTTTATCTTAAAGGGTTATTTGTGGTATTGATAATATAATAAAAGTGTTACTCCATTGAATTTAATAAATTTTTATTAGTCACTAGATGTAGCTTATAAACTTCTAGCGTTTCGAGCGGGCCAACCAGCCCCGGCCCTACTACGCCAAATAACCCCGGAGAGACTATTTATACATTTTCTTCATTTTTATGAAAACTGTAAATATAAATAAAAAATTGTTAATTATTTTTTAAAAGCAACTGTTCAGAACAGAAAACCTTATTTTTTAATGTTTTCTGATTGCATTTTGCAAAAAGATATAATAAAAAAACTTTTGAATAAAATCAAGTGTGTCAACCTGCCCCGGTCTCCACTACCGTTCTTAAATCGGTTATTTGTTTATTGTTTCATTCACGGGAATAATACTGCCTTAAACTTTGAAAGTTCATAAAATAGAATATTGTATTTAATTTAGTCGATCGGGCGATATCTTTGTCTGATCAAAGGTTTCATTTAAGCAATATTAAAACAGTTAAAAAAATATTAAATAACAATGACTATCCATCTAAGTTATATATAAAAATATAAAACTACGTATGAATAAATTAAAATCTTCTCTTTTAATCGAAAACAACAATGATAACAGTATTAATAACAACAATTTATTTAAATATGTGCTTAAAGTTTGTTTACCATATAATGAAGAATGTTTTTTCAATTTGTCTTATATGTTAAAAAAGTATCAAATTTCTACGATTCCGCTTGTAAACAAGAATTTAAGTAGCATTGTTAGATTGGGTAAAGATGTGACAGAAAAACTAGACCGCACAAACGCTGTTTATAAATTTAATTGTAAAGATTGCCCAGTATCTTATATAGGAGAAACAAAACGCGCTTTGAAGGCACGTATTAGAGAACACAAAAAAAAATACAAATGTCAATACTGTTATTGGACACCATCGTTGTGAGGTCGGTCATGAGTTTGATTGGAATAATATAAAAATCCTAGATTATGAAAGTAATTGGAAAAAGAGAAGAATCTCTGAAATGATTCATATAAATTCCAATAATTCAACAATAAACAAAATTGAAGACTGTTTTTCTTTAAATAAGGTTTTCTTTCCGTTACTGAGAAAATTAAATTCAAGATCGATTTCTTAATATTAGTATTATTGTTTTGTTGGATTCAGGGACGTCTAAAGACCCTTTATTATTGTGTACAATCGACAAAATTTCTAATTTTAATTCAGTTTTGACATAGCCATCGACAGAATGTTACGTTCTCGTGACATTATTTTATTTCAATTTCATTTTAAATATTTATTTTATTATTTGACGTATTAAAAATATTTATGTTTTAACAAATTTAGGTAAATAATTTTATATTCTTGTTTAATTTTTTATTTATATTTATTTGTCTTTTACCATAATTGTTTTTTAATTTATTTTAACTATAATCTTGTGAACAGTGTTGTGTTAACAAAGTGTTTTTTGAATAAATTTTACAGCCTGACGAGGTTGGCAAACCCGAGCCAACGAAACGTTGCTGTGTACAAAAAAATAAAAAAAATTTCTTACAGTTTTTTATTTTTATCTAACCTTCCTAAGATCGATTAATATTGTCTTTAATAATACAATTTGGAAGGAAATACTACTACAATTCATAAAATAAGATTTCCGTTGAAAACTAGAATGAGAGAAGATGCGATAATAAAAAAATGGAAATTGAAATTTTAATTTGTAACAAAAAAGTTACACTTGAATATATTCAAATATAAACCCAACTCACCGCAATTAACCAAGAGTAGTTCTCTCGGACTGTCCCACAGCAACCAAGAAAAGCAATGATAAAAAGTATTGCTCCAGTTATAACCAGTACAATAGGAAGAATTATTATTCTGTTGTCTAGAAAGTGATCGAAATCTTTAATATCACCTAAGATCGCGCCACCAGTTGACAGAAACAACAACCCTGAAAGCTGGAAAAATGAAAATAATAAATGGTTAAATACAAAATTACTTTTTAAACAATAATCGTTCTAGCTTGATTGTAAATTCAAATTTAAATACAGGAAGTCACTTGACTGATTGTGAGCAGAAGAAGTCATGCGCTTCGTAGTTGTCTAAATTTGTAATTAACTATTCAAAAAGCTGGAAACTGGTCAGGCTACCTAGTCTGGATTTGGCTGTGCGCGTCACGCTCGGCCAACTTGTCCATGACCAAGAAGCCCTGACCTTATCCCGACTTATCTACGATTGTCCTTCACAGAAATAATATTAATTAATTCAGCTAAAATTGTACTTATAATTGTAAAAATTATCTTAATTTGTTCCAATTTAAAGTAACTTTTGAAAATTAAAAAAATCTTTAATTTTTCAGCGAAGTTATGCCCTTTCAATTTTACTTGGTCGCGGAAACTTGAACCTTTGACTATATAGTATATGGTTTTCGTGTATGGTGCCTTCAACCTTGGGAACTGCGCCTGAAAGCGCTAGACCAAGGGAGGCTTATGAAATGTGATTATAAGAAACATGTGATATATTCCAGGGACTGTCACGAAATTAATTTGGTTTTTGGAGTTTTTTTAAAATATCTAGTTATAGTCAACAAAATTTACTTAAAGATTGAAATAAATTCATCAAATTTAAGGCAAAAAATAGTGGTACGTTGTTAAAATTTCAAAATTGATATACAATTTTTTGTTATTTCGCTTGAAAATAATTACGTTTCGAATTACGGATTAGGCGAAATAACAAAAAATAGAAAATCAATTTTGAAATTTTAACAACGTACACTGAGAAAAAAATGCTATAGAATCAATCTGATATTGGTTTGATACAACAAACGGCGTATTCACCACCGTTCAAACAAATATGCTTTGGTTTTAATAGTACATACTTTCATTTTTAATACTACTGATTTGATATAAATTACTTTCAGTGGCGCACAACAATGTATTAAAAGGAGCGGTCGCTCCACCTATGAAAGGGGTGGGTGGGTATCCTGGTCAGTAGGTGGTGGGGGGGGATTGTGGGGGAGGTTTATCAGGATGTAAGTAGATGACAAGTTAAATGATAATAATTAGTTGAAAGTTATATAAACAATCTAATTAACTGTTTCCTAAGTAATCCCAAGTAGTTTTAATATGCTCGTAAATATATAGAGGGGTGGCCAGCAAGATGGATACTTCGTATAAAAATATTTTTTATTTCTTCCTAACAATCTGTTATTACCAGGTGTTCATCTTTGGAAAGATAAATACAAATGCTTTCTATCTTAAATGTAAAATAAGGTAGAATATGGAATATTAAGTAAGTCACTTCTTGAATTCAAAAAAAGAATAGAACCAGTAACCATAAAAAATGCAACTTATGGGCGATTCCACTTCAAATTCACAGTCCACATTTTAAATTTTAAAATCGACTAAATCTATTTTTTATTTGTTCATTATAAAGAAATATTAGATTCGTATTTTTATATTTTTATACAAGTGGTCAAATTTTCGTGTTATAAAATTTCAAAATTCTAGGTTTTTATAAGTAGACCTAGTTTTAATCACATATAACTTTGAACCTACTGAATTTAGAAATTTTTTTGCTAATACATAAAATATTAGGTTTTCCTTTAACTTTTAAATAGTGTTTCCAAAAAAAAAAAAAAAAAAATATTTTTTAATTTAAAAAAAAACAATTTTTTAAAAACAAATTAATTTTTTTTAAATTTGAACCCTACTAAAATTTTTTTTTTATTTATGCATAATTCAAAATGTCAAGAACATTTTACAAAAAGATTGGAGATGGCATTATAAGTATTATGAGTTTAAATTAATTTTCACTCGATCCACGTTCTGTACTGTGCCTGTTAATGCCAAATCGAATTCAAATAACCAGAACAGGTACTATGCAGTACGTGGATATAACAGTAGACTTTGAAAATTAATTTAAATTCATAATACTCATAATGCCATCCCCAATCTTTTTGTAAAATGTTCTTGACATTTCGAGGTATGCATATAAAAAAAATAATTTTTTAGTTGGGTCCAAATTTGAAAAAAAATAAATTTGTTCCTAAAAAATGGTTTTTTTTAATTAAAAATTATTATTTTTTTTTATAAACAGTTTTTAAAAGTTAAAGAAAAGCTTAACTTTTTACGCATTGGCAATTATTTTCTAAAATCAATAAGTTCAGAGTTATATGTAATTAAAATAGGTCTACTATTAAAAATCTAGAATTTTGAAAATTTATAACTCGAAAATTTGACCACTTATATAAAAATAAAAAAATACGTATCTAATATTTTTTTATACACTAAAGCGTCGATTCAGTGGACTAAAATGCCCTGTGGTCCACTAAATCGACGAGGTTATTGGCGGAAGGTCACGTAAACAGTCAGGGCCGTATGAAACTTTAAAAGTATATTTCCCAAGTACTTATTTTTTATTTTCTTTAAATTCATACATATTTTGAACTGTAATTGGAAAATAAAAGAATGGAAATTTAAAATAAATATTTAAGTATTAAACTATTGAAAAAATAGTAGGCATGACACGGTTTCGTTTGTAGCAGGGCACCACGCGCCCGCGAAAGTTAGAAGTTAGTACGCCTATGAATATGCGTGTTCGCCGAGCTCAGCGCCCCCTTCTCACCGATCACCACTTCATCAACAAACTAGTCCACTCGACCGACGTCCACTGAATCGACGCTTTAGTGTAAGAAACAAATAAGAAATAGATTTAATCAATTTAAAATTTTAAAATGTGGACTGTAAATTTAAAATGGAATCGCCCTTATACACGTATAACAGTTTCAACAGAAGAATTTTAAAAATTAATTACTAAAATGTTTGCGATTTTATTTCAATTAAAAATTATTTAATCATAAACATATTGGATTCAATGTACCCTAAAATATAGACAGTTATACTGCGTGCCTTTCAATGAAGAATAAAACTACCTTTAAAACTGACAATTATGAAAATGTGTAAAAGAAATTTAATTAAAGACAATGAATTATTTGAATCTCCCGCGAATTATCGATACTAACAGTCGATAAACGCTTGTACCAGCTGTTAGTAACTAGTAAACAATGTCAGCTTGTAGTGGTTGGATATGTTTTGACCATTTCACGTGTTAAAGGTAAACATGATTTGAACCCTGAACCTGAATCTTTCAACGATAAATTGTGCTTGAAAAATATTGTCATGTTTTCGAATAAAGTGTGTGTTTGCGGGAAAACTTTGAAAAGCTGTGGAAATCAGTTTAATTTTAATAAACACCTAAAATCATGTTCAGCTAATAAAAAATCAAATTCTCATAAAAATATAAGAGATTACTTCGGGAATCCTTCAAAAAAGCCAAAACTAAGTGAAATAGGTAAGTCATTAATTTATTATTTATTTGAAAAACATCGATAAAATGAATATAATTTTTTTTTAATAACGTTACAATATAAAGTTGAGGTTATAAAAAACGATATATTTATTTACATTTTAGATGCAGCTTATCCAAATGGTAAATAAAAATGTACAAGTATTGTATAAATTCTTAAAATTAATAATATGTGATAAAAAATGATTTGACCACTGACGATCAGAAAAACGCGTGAGATTTTAGATTTTCTTTTGCACAGTATTTAATACGCTGTACTTTTATAATCGAACGCAAATTTTTTAAATAATGTTCAGGATGTTTGAAATTATCAAAAATGTTTTGCATAATTTAGAAAAATTGAGGAAAAAATAGATATTTTAGAATCATTAATTAGTGGCTGAAAGGAAAAAGAGCATAACTCATCCATTTTTATGGTTTCGAGATAAATGAATTTTTATTTTTTCTTAGTTCTGTGAAATCGAAAAATCAACAAATGTGTTTAGTGTTTTAAATTAAGTATTATTATTTAATGTTTTTTTTAAATTGTAATATCGAATTAACTGCAATTTGTTTTAAAATGTCATTTTCAAATAATGGCTTAAACTCTTGTTTAAACATCAAATTTTTAGGTTTATATATGATTTTAGCAATATTGTATATTATTATTATTATTATTATTAAACAAATTACGTAGAATCTGTGATTTTTTAAAAGCGTCAATTGTTTTTCATAGCTTGAATGGAGTTTTGTCGTTACAATATTCTATCGACGACAAAAATAGACTTAAGTCATTAATTAATATAATATTTACTTCGTAAATAAATATTTTTATCATTTTGCAATTATGATACTATAAAAATCATACCGAAATGTATAGAAATCTGATCTTATCTCAAAATTGAAAACATTCAAGTTATACTTTTTTAACTTTCAGCCACAGAATGTAAATCTGAGCATTAATTTAAGTTTCTAAGGCTTAAAAAATGTTTATCGATTTTATTCTGAATTAACTTCGAAAAATTTTCGACGAAAATATGCTCGGACATTTTTAAAGAAATTTTATAAAGCAATGCAGATTAATTTATTAACTTATAAAGACTCAAATCTAAGCTGAGACATTATTGAATACATCTGAGAAGCTTTTATGTTTTCTTTCAATTTTTTTATACAAACATGTTGCAAGAAAGAAAAAAAATTACATAATTTTATTCTGAACCTATCAGGCGATACAATTATATTTATATTGCAATATTTTTGTACATAATCAGATGAACATTTTGACGAAGAAAATACAAGCTCAACAAGTGCTATCACAGATGAAATAACAATTAACAAATCTACTGATTGTGAGGCAATATCATATCCAGCTAAAGAAAGAAGCGATCTTGGTAATATAAAAAATTTTAAATATATAAATATATAAAGCTAATTCGTTTAAATTTAGTTGTTTCAATAAAACTAAAGTCTAATTTAATTTATTTTTAATATTTTTACCCTGAGTAACTATATTCAAACACTTTTGTACATTATTAGATGAAAATATCAGCGAAGAAAATACAAGCTTAACAAGTACAACTTTAAATAAAACAATTGACAAGCCTTCTGTGGAAATATCCTATTCAGCTGAAGAAGAAAATTGTCCAGGTAATATATCAGTTTTTGAATACATGATTCTAATAAATAGATGAGTTTGGGTAATAGTTTAGAAAAAACCAAAAATGGAAAAATTGAAAATTTTAAAGAATACGAAATTTGTAAATTAAATTAAAATATAATTATGTCGATCAGTGCATAACTTATGCTCTTTCTGTATTGATCGCCTCTATTTTATAGTTTAGTTTTAAAATGTTTTTTATACTAAAATTGATGCTTTTTTCAGTAATGCTTGCTGATGATCTCACATTAGATGTTCAAAACAATGACCAAATTTTAACCGATCAGATAGAATGTGCTTCCTTAAAGCAAAATGATCCTGCTAAATTTAGTAAATGTACAAGATATCCTCGTGACTTGGTAGACTATATTCTTAAACTGGGACCGTGTCAACCAGCTCCTGAAGATCTTCCTGGAAAACAGTTTCCTCGAAATAAAAGTAACAGACACTTTCATCATGTGTATTATTTTAAAAAACTTGCGGATCTGACATCATCAAAAAGAAACTAGTTGTCTTATTCTATATCTGAAGACAAAATTTTTTGTTTACATTGTATGTTGTTTGCAAACAATGGTGAAAAAGTATGGACAACAAACGGGTTTAATAACTGGGTTAAACTCAATCAGTCTATAATTTTACATGAAACTTCCTCGAAACATGCTGATGCCACAGTTAAAGCTACGATTAAGGAAGTGTCCGTTCCACTTTTACCTAGCTTGCAAGAAAGTCGAAATCAAACCATTGCAACTAATCGTGAAGTAGTAAGACATTTAATTGATTCAACATTGTACCTAGCTCTGCATTGCATAGCTTTCAGGGGACATAGAGATTCACTAAAAGATAGACTACACGGGAATTTTCTTGACCTAATAATGCTTTTGTCAGAATATTCGCCAGCCATGAATATGTATATGAATTCATTAACTACAAATAATGAAAGAAATTCCTTGCTGTATTGGCGTCGACAAAATGAACTTATAAATTGTGTGGCAAACTTCATAAGAAACCGTATTGTCGAAGAATTAAAAGAAGCACCAATGTTCAGTGTATGCATGGACACAACTTTTGATAAAGGCAGAAAAGAACAGCTTTGTTTTGTAGTTCGTTACGTTAATGGAAATTCAGGTACAGTTTCAGAACGCTTACTATCAGTGAACAAATGTACTTTTACGACAGGTGCACAATTATTTGAAAAGTTTAAATCCATTTGTGAGGAACTTAATCTTGATTGGAAAAACAATTTAGTTGGACAGTCTTATGATGGAGCTTCTAATATGCGAGGTGAGGAGAATGGAGTTCAAGCCCATATAATTACCGGAAATCCAAGAGCGATTTATATTTGGTGCTACGCCCACAGATTGGCACTAATCGTAAAAGATGCGACAGCATGTTGCATAAATTCCATCAATTTATTTTCCAATTTAGAAACAGCATTTGTCATTGTTTGCGGCAGTAAAAAGCGAGTAGAGAAGTTTGAAGAATATCAAAAAGAGAGAAATCCCAAAAATAGAATACGAAGATTAAAGCGTGTTTCTACAACTCGATGGATGTCACAAGAAAAATCGTTATTAACAGCATTGGAAACCTTCGATGCTTTATTAGATGTATTGGAGTACGTTAATTCTGCAGTCGAAACTGAACCTAAAATCAAAGCTACGGCTAGAGGATTAATAGATTATTTTCAATCTGAAGTGTTTTTTATGACTGCATTTCTTTTTAAGCATATTTTTGAAGAATTAGGACCCATGAATTTGCTTTTTCAAAAAACGGATTTAGATTTATTAGTTGCAGGAAGTGTCATCGAAAAGAATACAAAAAATCTTGAAAAATTGAGATCAGAAAAAAATTTTAATCGAATTCAGAAAGAATACAAAGAGTTTGTATTTAAAAGTTCAATTGAAAGCATCACGCCGCTTCCAAAAGCACGGTTAAGGCGAAAAAAAATGATGCCAGGAGAATTAGCTTCAGATGAGCAAATCGAAAATCCATTGGAGTCCTTAAAAGTTAACACTTTTTATTATTGCCTTGATTGTATAACTGCAGAACTTAAACAAAGATTTTCAGACGCCAATTTAGGAATTTATAAAGATCTTTCTTTATTTTCAAAAAATAGAATACAGGAAATACGAAAAAATCCATTATCCATTCCGAGTGACGCTTTTAAAGTTTTTGCTGTAACTTATTCAAAATTTTTGGATCGACAAAGACTTATTTCTGAATATGAGCGGTTTGTTGCCATTTACGAAGAAGTGGAATCTGCTTTTAAATTACCTGAGCGTTTACACGCTGAACCCAAGGAAGTAGTTGATGACAACCAAAATGACGATTTAAGTGATTGGAGTGGGGATGAAGATTTTCTATCAGAGAGTGACAAAGAAACAGAGAAACTTTCTCTTGATAAAGATTCATTGAATCACGGAAATAGTTTAGTGAGAACGTTTCAAATTTTTTGCCAAAATAATTTATCCTTGATTTTTCCAACGTTGTATGTAGCTTTGAAAATAGCCGTAACAATTCCGGTAGCAAGTGCATCTTGCGAAAGAAGTTTTTCAAAGCTGAAACTCATTAAAACAAGGCTCAGAAGCACAATGTCTGACAATCGCCTAAGTGATCTCATGGTGATCAGTTGCGAGCAAGACGTACCGATAGACAAAGAGCGAGTTACAGATATGTTTGCTGAAAAAGCACAAGTATTATCAAAAATGTTATGTTATTAAAACTCTTATAAGATACTTTTATTACTTGATGGCTGTTCTAGATGAGCTTCTGTTTTTTATAAAACTTTATCTATAAGTATGCTAAAGGCACCAGTAAGTAAAAACGTGGTGATGAAGATATTATTAAATGCTTATATTTCATGTTAATTTTTATAGTTATAGATTAGCATTTCTTTTTAGAAAGATGCCAACTAGTCAGTTAAATGGCATCTATACCAAAGTATCGAAAATGTTAGGTTATGAAACATTACAGCTATCGACATCTATCATATGTTGTGTTCTTAATACTTTTCATAAATTCTTTCACACACTTATATTGCACTCCAATAAAAGACCTATGTTTCGCAAACTGCAAAAAATGTTTTAATAATTATTCATTACAAAAGTACCGCAGCAGTTGCATTATCCGTGCTGTCACAGGTGCGGAATACTCGTAATAAAATATTTGTGGCAACCCTGACTATCATCGGTAATATTGTATATATATATATATATATATATTTACGCACAAAAATGTTTTTTTTTTTTTTTGCTTGTTAAAAATGTAGGGGTGGGTGGGTACCTCCGTGTAGGGTTGGCTCCACCTCCGACAGGGAGTTTGTGCGCCACTGATTACTTTTAAAACAAATAAATATCAATTGTCCCAATTAAATATTTTTCCAAAGTAATAAGAAAAATTATTTAATAGAAACAAAGAAATTATTAAATCCTTAGTACCTATATGTGTAAAATGTGAAAAAAATTGCTCTCGACTGAATAAAATCAGATTATGAAAACTATAGCATATGCTATAAACTTGAGAAGAAAATGTTGAGGTCTGAATAGTACCGTCTCCATAAGTTGAAAAATTTTGACTTTTTTAAACGAAAAGCATTATTAAATGTAAATATATACAAAAATTTAGTTTTATATTAATATTCACAATTTTTTTTAATTTCAACTCACATTCAATTATACTCACCAACCTATCAACATTCTTTTATTTTATATTTGTATTGGCAAATTTTTTTTAATACATATTTTTTACACATTTTCATACATTCATACACATTAATTTTCTTATTATTTAAATCTTCCTAAACCTAAACGATAATCGCAATTCGCACGCCCCTAAACTTATACTTAAACTTAACGATATATATATATATATAATATTACGCATTTTCTAATATCTGAGTCCGATTTCAAGTTCCTTATATACTAACTGAAAGAATTATTCAACACTTGCGAGCAGAAACGAAGCAAATGTCAAAAGAAGGGAATGCGCCACTAGCGGGCACTTAAGGTACTGTAGGTTTAAGAAGCGGCAACATTAAAAATAAAGAACAGTTAAGAAACTCATAATATAAATTTAAAAATAATGGAAATTGTAAAAAATTAACTTGAAAAATAGAGTAATATGAAAAATATATTTTCTTCATCCCCTATCCGAAAGTACGCTCTTTCTGGACTAACTTCGTTCCAGGAATAATGACTTTTGCGGCCTGCTCGAGCTCTCGTGCACTCTGATTGGCTACGAGATTTTGTGGCTCGGTATCATAGCAAAGTTCATCATGGTTCCTGTATTGCGATGTTTGACAGGAACAGTTTTTAATTTAATAACCACACAATATTGACAAAAAAAGAATAAAAATATCCCTACCGATACAAACTCACTGAAAACTCACTGGCGAAAATCACTGAGTTTTTTGGGCCATTTCAATGCGTTTTCAGGTAGTGTTTGAAACATTTACTAACTCAAAACTTATTGGGTCTTTTAAGTCTGATTTATGGCAATGGGAAATACCACTGGGGACCCTTTTGAGGTTTATGACCAACATAAATACTTCTGGTGACCTTCGGGCATAAAAATAATTACGCTGAAAATAATGTTTATTTATTTCAACATTATATTTATTTTAATGAACTTTAACTATTTTCATGATTCTATTATGTTTACTACATATCCCTTTGACTTTGATTTCGAAAATGATATCAGTTTTAACGTAATATTTATGGTTTACAAAATACCTTATAATTTCTTAAAATATAAAATTATCATAATAAATTTTAGATATTTGGAATCGTGAAGTATTACAGATTCTAAATTTTTTAATTAAAAATGTCAAATAATTAAATTGAAGGAATTTCAAGTCATAAAATATTAGGGTTCAAAAATTATTAGCTAGGGTAACAATAGACATGGGGATTTAAAATGGATCCCGGCTTTAACAGTAGATTCTCAAATCTTTTGTCATTTAAGTTTATGTTTTTCAACCCGGCATTTTATTACCTGGAATTTATATACTTTTACTTTTTGAGGTCTGCAATACAAAAATTGAAATCTTCAATATTTCACTATTCTGAATTTCTAAAATTCATTTTAAAAATGTATACTACTAAATTAAAATTATAATAAATAAATTACTTAAAGAATAATTAATTATTAAAATATATGTTATAGACATTTATAATTTTTATAGAAAATAACAATTGCAAAAATTAATATTATAATTTATAAACAATAAAATTAATTAATAATTTTAAATCATAATTAGCTTTTTAATTAATATTATTCTCTGTAAATAATTATATTGTCATATTTTTGACACAATTTTTAACATAGGTATATACTCGCATAATATAGGTATATTGAATTTTCAGAAAAATATTTTTTTAATAAATTTACATAAAAATATATATTTAATAAAGAGCCACAGATGTCTTGTGACAATATAATTTTAGTTTCTTTTGAAACTAAATTTAAAAGGACTACCTCAAAACGGGCAATAAATTTTGACCTGGCCAGAGTGTAGCAATAAACCCTAGTGCGCTAGTAGCTCACTGGGCCAGTGAGCTTCTAATAATTTTCCAGTGATTTTCTATCGGTAGGGATTGTTCATTCTTAATCCTAACCTTCCAGGCAAGTATCATATCAGTCTTTAAATTTTTGTATTACTTAATAATTGAATTGGCCGTACCAAGACCACAAACCAAGAAGAAGAAGAAGAAGAAGAAGAAGAGAAAATAACTAAAAATATGCTTTCAATCATCTGTCAAAATGAAACAAAACAATATATAATAATTGTCTCTGATATTTTGTCACAGTAAATTCTGAGCATGTTGTTTAGTATTAAAATTGAAATAAAAATAAATAAAAAATCTACATGACTGATATGATACTTACCTTTTTATATGTTTTTACTTATTTGTTGATGCCCGCCCCGACCAGCAAAAACCTCGGCTTCGCCTCGGTTTTGCAAAAGTCGGGCGGGCAAAATCGAATTTCCATACAAGAATTCAGCTGATCGAGGAACATTTTGCGAGACGCTTTGCAAGGTAGCCAGTAGAGCGCGCTGACGTAGGCTACAAAAGAATAGTAAACAAATATGGCTGACAGCAAGTTAGCAGCTGTCAACGCTTTTTAGAACATTTTCTTCAACTTTTCAACGTACTTTCGGCTGGAGATGAAGAAAAATCGTATACGACACACGGCAAGAAAGTTGGATGCCCTGATGTGCGTGATAAAACGCCTCGGCTTCGCCTCGGCTTTTATATCGCGCACGCCAGGAACTCCAACTTTCTGGTCTTGGGTCGTAATATACTATTACAAATATATCAATAAAACAATCTTTGTTTAAAAATATGTGACATCATTTTTGTTGTTGAAGAGAATATTTCAATGTATCAAAAAAATTCGTTTCGTAAAGTAGTGAATTAATTTAACATGTTATATACAATTTTCTGTCAATGCAGAATATGTTTATTACTGTTTATCATTATTCAAATATCAAATACCTTATTTTTTCAAGTAATCGACGATTTTGTTAAGAAAATTCTTCTATTTCCGCTAGACAATCGCAAAAAAGTTTATACTAAAATGGACCATAAACGAAACCACTTCTTAATATTTATAAAGTTTGTGAAAAATGTACAAATTTAATATACAAAATTTAGGTGTAAAATTAGCCAAAATCAAAGGATTTCAAGTAATCGAACATTTTCTTGTAAAAATTAATCTATTCCGGCTAGAAAATCGCAATTAAATTTATATTGAACAAGACTATAAACAAAACCACTTTTTAATATTTATATAGTTTGTAAAAAATTTATAAATTTAATATACGAAATTTAAAATGGAAAATTGGACAACATCAAAAATAGTATATTATGCATCAAGGGAGGGAAGTCCGTGTTTTTTTGTCAAGCACAAATGTTCGAAGAACGAGTGTAGCACGAGCGTAGCGAGTGCGAAACGAGTTCGGAGAACATTGTGCGAGACAAAAAATCGGCCTCCCGAGGTGCATATGCTATTTTCTATCACATATGTACGAAAATCTCGTGTTTCGTTCGCGTTAGCGGGTCAGCACTCGCAGTTTTCAGGTTACCTCTAACGTTCACTGACCTAAAAACTGTGAGTTCTGCCCCGCTTAAGGCGAACGAAAACGCGAGGTTTTCGTGCATGTGTGGTAGAAAATTCAATTAATCGAGGATTTTGTTGAAAAAATTAATATTTTCACGCTACACAATCACAATGAAATTTATATTAAACAAGACCATAAACGAAACCACTTTTTAATATGTAGGGGAGATTGGTCAGAGTTGGACAGTGGTCAGAGTTGAATCATCGCGTTTATTTTGTTTTATTACAGTAGATCCATATGTCGTTGTGTGTAAATACTTGTTAGCAATGCCAGCAAACTTTTTAGATGGATTGCAGTGAAGTGTGCGAACTATACAGACGTATTAAGCGAGTCCGTGTTATACGATCAACAAAAAACGTTTTTGTAGTTTCAAAATTAGATAATTAAATGTAGAAGACATATGCTAAAGACAAATTAAGTTGACTAAAATTGTTCATTAAGATGTTATACGAAAACGTGGAACGTAATTTGGTGTTTGTATAAAGCGTTCATGGTGTGTGTGTGATATGAAGCTAAACGACGCTTAAGTCAAGGTTGGTACACCAAAAATTTTGCAATTCTGAAGCATTTTTGCAATGAAAATGAATTTGTTAACTTAAAAAGGTGTCCAAAACTTCATTTCTATTGGAAAGAAAGAAAATTCAAATTTTTGGTAATACTTTTTCACTTTGAGATCAATTTTGCGATACAAGAGGAAATATGATTTATTTCAATTTCATGTTTCCTTTTGTCATTTCCAAATGTATTTGAGTGCCATTCTATCATGCAAAGGCAAATATATTGTCATTTTCAATGATTTATCTTCATATTTCATTGATTTTCTATAGTGACCCAACTCTGACTACCATGTTCAACTCTGACTACCTTTTTTTTTTTATTTAATTGCCTATAACTCCGAAACCTTTGGTCTAAATTTTTTGCAATGTTTAGCAAAAACATTGCATTTTAGTAGAACTTTCCAATAATATAAGAGACATCGCAAAATTCGGCCTACAGGAGAAGTATCCCAATAAAGTTTATACTAAAAAAGACCATAAACGAAACCACTTTTTAACATTTATAAAATATAGGAAATTTAAGATGTAAAAATCGCCAAAATCAAAAGATTTCAAGGAATCGAGAATTTTCTTGAAAAAATTAATCTATTGCCGCTAGATAATCACAATGAAATTTATTTTAAACAAGACCGTAAAGGAAACGACTTTTCAACACTTATATATTTTTTAAAAAATTGACAAATATTTTATTGTGGAAAATCTAAACATCTCAGGAAATAGAAATATTTCTTGAAAAATTAATTTATTGCCTCTAGCAATTAAGTTTTTATTTAAAAAACCATAAACAAAATCAGGTTTAAATATAAAAATTAATTTGTAAAAATTTATTAATTTACTACTCGATATTTAAGATGTTATAATAAATTGTGAATTTGATATCAAGTAATCAGAAATTTTCTTGTATATATAATTAGTCCAGTCATCTGGTACTTTTAGACGGAAAAGTTCCTTACTTCTCGGTTTTTTTGCTTAAACCCTTTATTTTTGCACCCAAAAAAAGACTTTAAATTTGCTACATCAATTTCGCTCGGGAACCCCAAAAATTTTTTTGAAAAAGGTGTAAAATTTCAAAAAATTGGATATACCAGTTTTCCAGTGCGTTTGATGAAAAAAATTGTTCAGAGTGAAAATAAAGTGTATAAAATTTCCATTAATTTAAAAAAAATTAAATGTCCTACGTTAGTTAGGTAAAAAGTTATAGCCGTTCAAAAAAACCCGATTTTTTTCGATTTTTCACTAAAAAAACGTACTTTTTAGTTTTTTACCAATTCTGCGGTTCCCAATTATTTTAAGCAAAAGTGATCAACAGAAGAGTTAAAGTAGACTAAAATACCTTTCATTTACGATAAAGGAGAACGTTATAACTTAATTAGGTCCACAGTTATGATCTTCCAAATATACCCTGTTTTCGACTATTTTTGCCATTTTGACAGTTTTTTAAACATAACTTATTTTTTTGGTATTTTCCCGCGAACAAATGGTCAGTATGGGCAAAATCTAAAATAGTATGGGGCAAGACACGAACTGACTTTCATCAAACTTGACCAGACAATGGGACAAGTATGGGATCATGCCGAATCCCACACTACTAGTATGGCATCGATTTTTCAATTTAAACAATATCATAAAGAATAATTATGGCAATATGGAAAATTACCAAAAATGAATTATCCATTTGCTATACTAGCAGCATGGGAAATATGAAGTACGGTAACTATATGCTTATGGACCACACACCATTCCTGTTATAATGACAAAATTACAGCAACTACATAAATCATTCATACAGTCAATGTACGGATATGGTTAATATCCAATGCTTCTAGAATGGTCAATTAAAAAGTTTAGTTATATTACATACCTAACATTCACTTATCCATGAGCCATACTTGCAAAGCGGAAAACTTAGAAGTATGGTAACTATCCATGTCCCATACGTAAAGTATGGGAAACTTAGAAGTACGAAGGTTATCAGTATACCATTCTCGCAGTATAAAAAATTAACAAAAATGGATTATCCATGAGCCATACTTGCAATATGGGAAATTTAGAAGTATGGTAAATATCCATGTCCCATACTTGAAATATGGGATATTAACAAGCATGGAAATTATCCTTATCCCATACTTTAAGTATGGGAAACCAAAATAGTACGACTATTATCAATATGCCATTCTCGCAGTATGGGAAATTAACAAGAATGGATTATTCATGTCCCATACCTGCAATATGGGAAATTTAAAAGTATTGTAAATATCTATATCCTATACTTAAAATATGAGATTTTAACAAGCGTGTCAATTATCCATGTCCCATACTTAAAATATGGGATATTAAGAAGCAAGGAAATTATCCCGATCCCATACTTTAAGTATGAGAAACCGCAGTAGTACGGCTATTATCAATATCTCAGTTTTGCAGTATGGGAAATTAACAAGAATGGATTATTCATGTCCCATACTTGCAACATAGGAAGTTTAGAATTATTGTAAATATCTATATCCTACACTTAAAATATGGGATATTTACAAGCATGGCAATTATCCATGTCCCATACTTGAAATATGGGATATTAACAAGCAAGGAAATTATCCCTATCCCATACTTTAAGTATGAGAACCCGAAGCAGTACGGCTATTATCAATATCTCAGTCTCGCAGTATGGGAAATTAACAAGAATGAATTATTCAAGTCCCATACTTGCAATATGGAAAGTTTAGAAGTATTGTAAATATCGATATCCTACACTTAAAATATGGGATATTTACAAGCATGGCAATTATCCATGTCCCATACTTGAAATATGCGATATTAACAAGCATAGAAATTATCCTGATCCCATACTTTAAGTATGGGAAACAGAAATAGTACGGCTATTACCAATATCCCATTCTCGCAGTATGGGAAATTAACAAGAATGGATTGTTTATGCCCTATACTTGCAATATGGGAAACTTAGAAGTATTGTAAATATCCATATCCTATACTTAAAGTATGGGATATTAACAAGCATGGCAATTATCCATGTCCCATACTTGAAATATGGGATATTAACAAGCCTAGAAATTATCCTTATCCCATACTTTAAGTATGGGAAACCGAAATAGTACGGCTATTACCAATATCCCATTCTCGCAGTATGGGAAATTAACAAGAATGGATTATTCATGTCCCATACTTGCAATATGGGAAATTTAGAAGTACTGTATATATCTATGTCCTATACTTAAAGTATGGGAATTGACAAACGTGTCAATTATCAAAGTCCCATACTTGAAATGTGGGATATTAAGAAGCATGGAAATTATCCCTATCCCATACTTTAAGTATGGGAAACTAAAATAGTACGACTATTATCAATATGCCATTCTCGCAGTATAGAAAATTAACAAAAATGGATTATCTATCAGACATACGTGCAATATGGGAAATTTAGCAGTATGGTAAATATCCATGTCCCATACTTGAAATGTGGGATATTAACAAGCATTGAAATTATCCTTATCCCATACTTTAAGTATGGGAAACCAAAATAGTACGACTATTATCAATATGTCATTCTCGCAGTATGGGAAATTAACAAGAATGGATTATTCATGTCCCATACCTGCAATATGGGAAATTTAAAAGTATTGTAAATATCTATATCCTATACTTAAAATATGAGATTTTAACAAGCGTGTCGATTATCCATGTCCCATACTTGAAATATGGGATATTAAGAAGCATGGAAATTATCCCTATCCCATACTTTAAGTATGAGAAACCGAAGTAGTACGGCTATTATCAATATCCCAATCTCGCTGTTTGGAAAATTAACAAGAATGGATTATTCATGTTCCATACTTGCAATATGGGAAGTTTAGAAGTATTGTAAACATCTATATCCTACACTAAAAATATGGGATATTTACTAGCATTGCAATTATCCATGTCCCATACTTGAAATATGGGATATTAACAAGCATAGAAATTATCCTGATCCCATACTTTAAGTATGGGAAACCGAAATAGTACGGCTATTACCAATATCCCATTCTCGCAGTGTGGGAAATTAACAAGAATGGATTATTCATGTCCCATACTTGCAATATGGGAAATTTAGAAGTATTGTAAATATCTATGTCCTATACTTAAAGTATGGGATATTAACAAACGTGTCAATTATCCATGTCCCATACTTGAAATATGGGATATTAACAAGCATGGAAATTATCCTTATCCCATACTTTAAGTATGGAAAACCAAAATAGTACGACTATTATCAATATGTCATTCTCGCAGTATGGGAAATTAACAAGAATTGATTATTCATGTTTCATACTTGCAATATGGGAAGTTTAGAAGTATTGTAAATATCTATATTTTATACTTAAAATATGGGATATTAACAAGCGTGTCAATTATCCATGTCCTATACTTGAAATATGGGATATTAACAAGCATGGAAATTATCCTTACCCCATACTTTAACTATGGGAAACCAAAATAGTGCGGCTGTTATCAATATCTTATTCTCGCAGTATGGGAAATTAACAAGAATGGATTATCCATGAGCCATACTTGCAACATGGGAAATTAAGAAGTATGGTAACTATCCATATACCTTACTTGAAATATGGGAAATTAAAGTGCATGGCCGAAATAGTACGGCTATTATTAATAACCCATACTTCCAGTACGGGAAATGATCAAGAATTAATTGTCCATATGTCATACTTTTAAAATCGTAAATTAGGAAGTATGGTAACTATCCATACTTCATACTCGTAGTATGGGAAATTTACATGCATGGCACTTATCCACATTGCATAGTTGATTTCTAAATCTAAATTTGTTAAAAGCTACTAATGAAATGATGAAAAGTCGTCAACTAATTAAATTAGTAAAAATGTCTACTAAGAATTAGTTAACTATCAGTGATTGTTAGTGAAAAACTATAAATTGATAGTATGCACTTCAAATTCACATTTGTAAAAGTTACTTATGTAAATTTGTAGTTGTTTACTATGAATTTGTAGTTTTTTACTAACAATTATAGTGATGTTCAGTAATTATTATTAGTAGAAATTTTTACTAATTCATTTGGTGGACTACTTTTCATCTTTTCATTTGTAGTTTTTGTCAAATTTAGATTTAAATATCCAGTATGAGAAAGTAACAGGTATTGCAGTATGGGCAATTAACGCGTAAATCTTTTATCCGCACATTCCATACTTGCAATATGGGAAATTAACATTGTGTCAATTTCCATAGTTGCAGTATGGGAAACATGTATATCCTTTGTCCACATTGCTTACTATTTCTAAACATGTCTTGACCAGGACTTGTTTAGACTTTGAATATTACTGCGGTCCATGTTCCAAAGTATCTTTATTTTTGATAAAAAAGCAGGGGTGTATATTTATTGTTTTAAGTGTAAGTGCAAGAGTAAATTTAAGTGTAAGTTTTAGTTAGATTTTAGGTTGAGTGTTCTAATAAAATTAGTCTGTTGTGAATGTAAGTATTATTACGTGCATAATAGAGAACATTATTAAATTTATAATTGTTTGGACTATTTTAGTTTACATATTTAATAAGATTCAACTTGTTTTTACTTTTAAAATAAAGTAATTTATTTTAAATATTTTGTGTTCTTTACATTTTAAATGTTTGGTATACGAGGCATTTTACGTGTAATGTCCCAAGCTCAAAATTAATTTCTTTCAAAAAAATTGAAACTTAGGAAATTTATTGTCCTATCTAGTAGTAATAAAACCCAAAAAAAATTTTTTACTTTTTTGAAAAATTGAAGGGGGTAAAGGGGGGTCAATTTTGTCAAGTTTACTTAATACCGTCTTCTTACTTAATTTTCTCTGTCTTGGCGGGTAATGAAAAAAATTTCTTCAAGTATGATTTTTAAAGGTTTTTTAATGCTCTTTTCATTGGTAAATTTTATTTTTTAATATTTCAAAAATTTGACCCTAATTTTGTATAATTAATATTTAATTTGCTATTTTCACCAAAATCGATCCGTTTAATTTTAAAATAAAGTATTGCAAACGAAAGCTGAGGTTTTTTCCTATCGATATAGAAATTTTTGGAATGCCCTTTTTTTTTGTTTTTAAGATATTAATCCTCAAAGAGCGGATTGAGGCGCGCGGCGCCCAGCGACGCGGTCGCCTCGCATCAGGCAGCGTCAGCTACTCACTCTTACCAAAAGCACTATTTTTGGACAAAAATCTGCTGACAACTCAAAAATGATCCGATTTTAACTTTCTTTTTTTTAAAATACTCGAGAATGTTTGTCCTACAACTCTCAACTGCTAAAAAAATAAGATTTTTTTATTAACTGAAATAAATGTTAATAACATTTAAAAATTGAAAAAAATTATTTTTAAAAAAGTGACTTCAAGGTATCCTTTGATGGCAGAAACTTTATATACTTATATAAATACACACAAAACTTATCAAAAGTATTTTTAAATTGTTCCTAGTTAATAATGCCCTAATCAACAATTTTCAAATTGATTAAACAATCTTAGTTAACAAATTAATAACTTTAAAAATATTCATTTTTTAGATTCCGTTTCTTTTGTGAAATTATTAAATTACTATTTACTTTACTTACGTTTCGTGTCTTTTGTAAAATTAATAACTATTGGCCTAGAATAATGAAAGAGTTAAAGAACGTTCACAAACATTTTTTGAATTGTTTAAACAATCTTAGTTAACAAATTAATAACTTTGAAAGTTTTCCTTCCTTAGATTCCGTTTCTTTTGTGAAATTAATTAATTACTATTGGCCGAGTATTGTATAGCAGTTTAGGATGTTTACTAACAACTATTAAATTTTTTAAACAATCTTAGTTAATAATTTAATATCTTCGCCATTTTTTATCACTTATATTTCGTTTCTTTTGTTTTTTTGATGATCTTAAAGATGAAATAAAATTCTTTGCGTTTAGATTGCTTGAAAAACTCTCAGGAAATGCTGAAAAATTTATCTCAGAATAGGTACGAAATCGAAGCAAATAAAAATTCCGAGATTATTTATTTGTTAACTAATATTTTTAACAAATTTTAAAATATTTATAAGGACCATAAGTATTTTTAAAATCTGAACCAAAAATAATTATTTTAATTACTCAAAGAAGTGAAATCTAAATAAAAATAACTTTCGAAGTTATTATTTATTAACTAAAATTTTTGGACCAATTTAAAACAGTTGGAAAATATTTAAATTACTTTATAAATTTAGATATAAACAGTAATTAATTAATTTCACAAAAGAAACGAAATATAAGTGATAAAAAATGGCGAAGACATTAAATTATTAACTAAGATTGTTTAAAAAATTTAATAGTTGTTAGTAAACATCCTAAACTGCTATACAATACTCGGCCAATAGTAATTAATTAATTTCACAAAAGAAACGGAATCTAAGGAAGGAAAACTTTCAAAGTTATTAATTTGTTAACTAAGATTGTTTAAACAATTCAAAAAATGTTTGTGAACGTTCTTTAACTCTTTCATTATTCTAGGCCAATAGTTATTAATTTTACAAAAGACACGAAACGTAAGTAAAGTAAATAGTAATTTAATAATTTCACAAAAGAAACGGAATCTAAAAAATGAATATTTTTAAAGTTATTAATTTGTTAACTAAGATTGTTTAATCAATTTGAAAATTGTTGATTAGGGCATTATTAACTAGGAACAATTTAAAAATACTTTTGATAAGTTTTGTGTGTATTTATATAAGTATATAAAGTTTCTGCCATCAAAGGATACCTTGAAGTCACTTTTTTAAAAATAATTTTTTTCAATTTTTAAATGTTATTAACATTTATTTCAGTTAATAAAAAAATCTTATTTTTTTAGCAGTTGAGAGTTGTAGGACAAACATTCTCGAGTATTTTAAAAAAAAGAAAGTTAAAATCGGATCATTTTTGAGTTGTCAGCAGATTTTTGTCCAAAAATAGTGCTTTTGGTAAGAGTGAGTAGCTGACGCTGCCTGATGCGAGGCGACCGCGTCGCTGGGCGCCGCGCGCCTCAATCCGCTCTTTGAGGATTAATATCTTAAAAACAAAAAAAAAGGGCATTCCAAAAATTTCTATATCGATAGGAAAAAACCTCAGCTTTCGTTTGCAATACTTTATTTTAAAATTAAACGGATCGATTTTGGTGAAAATAGCAAATTAAATATTAATTATACAAAATTAGGGTCAAATTTTTGAAATATTAAAAAATAAAATTTACCAATGAAAAGAGCATTAAAAAACCTTTAAAAATCATACTTGAAGAAATTTTTTTTATTACCCGCCAAGACAGAGAAAATTAAGTAAGAAGACGGTATTAAGTAAACTTGACAAAATTGACCCCCCTTTACCCCCTTCAATTTTTCAAAAAAGTAAAAAATTTTTTTTGGGTTTTATTACTACTAGATAGGACAATAAATTTCCTAAGTTTCAATTTTTTTGAAAGAAATTAATTTTGAGCTTGGGACATTACACGTAAAATGCCTCGTATAATATTTCAAACGGGCGTTTCTTATTTTTGATATTTTTTTACAATTAACTGAAACTTTTCATATATATTTTTAATTAAACAATTTTTTTCTTTCTTGGTGTAGATTTTAGTGCATTTGTTAAATACTACTTCTTCAAGCTATATTCGCACTGAAAGTAGGAATAGAATGATTCGTCGATTTTAACAATTTTAATTAGATTCCTTTTAAATCATTTTTAAATTTTTGATCCTTTTTTAATATTCTTATTTTTAAAAGCATACATGCTCGATTACAGTACAGCTAAATTATAATGTAATTTGATTAACAATTTCTAAAATATTAAACAAACTCCAACATGAGTATTAATATACAAACATAAAAAATTAACAAGTGTGATTTATTTTTATAACTCTGAGTAAAATGTCAATAATTCTTATTCTTCTTCCAGCACGTTGACAGGCTGAGCGATGTATGTTAAAACCCTGTCATTTTCGCGATGAATTTTTGTTAGAGAACATACAGTGGATAGATCACCAATATCTATGATCTCAAATTCATTAGAAATAGGGTAAACGCTATCCAAAAAGTTTATGCTAATTCCTGGTAGAACGCTGGTTAGAAAGGAAACGTTAAAGTTAAACTTTTTAATAACTGCGTAGTAATTAGCCTGACACTGGCTTTGGCGCATTGGGCATTGGCAGTTTGTGGCTTTTAAAAAAAGGTAAATTTTACCAAAGCGCATTCTCTGATTAACGTTGTATTGTACCCAACTAGAATCTTTTAACTTTGATTGAGTGTATATTTCAGATGTGTATAACATTTTGTGTTTAAACAGTTTTTTAAAAATTATATATCGAATGTCTAAGGGGAATCCATCTTTCTCGAGTGCTTCCAAAACTTCATTTGGCACCATCAATTTTGAAAGAGCACCTACTATCGAAACAAAGTCACCAATGGGTGTTAGCTTCATTTGTTTCGTTGGAGACAAAAGCTTTTTGCAAAATTTATATGCTTTTGAATTTTCTATTAATATTTCTTTATGTAAAGTAAAAGTGTTGATGTATAAAGAAGTGCCATAGGATATTTGAAGCTGTGCACATTTACTCCCGTGAACTAACATTTTTAATTTGCCATTAATATCCTCGTAAGCAAAGCATGAATAAATAAACAAAGGTCCTAACTTTTTGACAATTAATGGCAAATGTAGAAGGGAATGTACGTTGCAAGTCATATTTTTTAGTCCATATAGGTGTTGATATCTGCATACGAATTCATGTAGCATACGAGACGCATTGTCCAACATTTCTTCAGAAATACTCGGCTGGCAAAGTAAATATATTGCTCCTACTAACAATTTGAAGTGATCAAAATAACTTGTAGGCAGAATATCCTCTAAAATTGGTAGTGAATGGTAAAAGAAGAAACATTTAAACATTGGAGCTTTCCAATACTTGAAAGTGTCTTTGAGCGAAGTGCTATTCTTTGAATGAAATTTGGAGGTCGTCAATTTTTTATTCTTTCATCAACAAGTTCAACCATCTCTAAGAAGGAAAAAGGTTCATCGCTATAACTGGCATCAAACCAAAATTTTAGTAAGTATTTAAACACCCCAATAAATACCATATGCATGATGTCTAAAGATGTCGTCGTTATCCATTTATACACTAAAAGAGACAACACGCAGCTTCCTTTTACACCAAATTTTGGAAGTCCTATTCTATCAGCCTCTTGAGCATAATTCAACGTCTCCTCATCAGTTCGCAATTCCATATTCCTTCTATAAGGATAAACTTGAGTGTTTCCAATTCTTATACCTTTATCTTTGCACTTATGGCATCCAAAATAGCCATTAATTGGTTCATGTTAAGAAACGCTGCCTTTGCCGGTAGATCACCAGATCCACATATGATCAAAGCTTTTACAAGTAAGGGATTTTCAATATCAGGTACTTCCACATTAATACCATCATATAAATTTTGTATTTTTTGATAATTGGGTGACAAGAATAAGTTAGCAGCAGGCTTTTCCGTGCCATACCAAATTCCTCGTAGTATCAAATTTTCTTTTTGAAACCGTTCTGCGAAAGGAAGTTCATTTATAATTAAATAAACTGGCCAAAACGAAAATTTTGAGGACTTAAATACTTGGACACCATCAATGTAACAAGAAAATGTAATATTATCTTTCTCCGATAGAAATTGCTCAGGTTCATTTAATTCTTTATAGATTTCTCCATCGTAGATATCTTCGATATTTTCTTCATTTAATTTTTGACGATTAAATCGGTGCTGTAGCTTTTGATGAAACCCCGGTCTTTTATATAGGGCTTGAAGCTGCGCGATAATAGACATTGACAAAAAATACTGACTCTCTAAGTTTTTTAAACATTTAGGACATTGAGATAATCTTTGATCGTGAGTACTTAAACAATAGGAACAATAATAATGCCTGCTAATAGGACTATGTAAATTTTTAAAATACTTTTTAAATTTATACAGAGTAGACCGACAATTATTTGGCTCAGGGCAGTGCAAACTGATAAGTTCTAAAATTCTTGCAAGAACAACTCCTGATAATGAGTGTCGCAATGTGACTGCAAGAATTGACAAAAGACTTTCGGACACTGTTAAAGGCGCTCCTTCATAGAGTGGTGGGTCTTCATCTATCATTTCCTCTTCATCTTCATCTTCGTGTTCATCTTCATTGTCATCACTGTCTGTTTCACTTTCAGAGTCAGTTGTGCTATTATAGATAGAACCAGTTGTATTACTGTCATCGGAATCAGTTGTGCTGCTGTAGATGGAACCATTTGTACTACTGTTATCAGAATCAATTGTGCTACTACTGTCATCAGAATCAGTTCTTGAGTTAGGATCATTATTGAGATAGAGTATTTCATTATCATCAATTCTTGAATCTTGATATTCACCTTTTCAAAAAATATATTTACAAATTAATTTAAATGAAAAGTAGCAACACACTCAATGATGCATTTTATAATAAGATACACAGATTTAGCTGCAGTTTCTAGAAAGTTACCCATTGAAAGTTTGATCATTGACAAAAGAATATTCAAAAATTTTTTCTAGATATACCAATATTTCTCCCTTCTCTAGGAGGCTTCCCTTAGAAGATTAACTTTGAGAACTTCCCAGAAACTTTCTAAAAGTTTCTTTTAGGAACTGCATGTTAGATTTTATTTAAAATAAAAGTCTCAGAAAATATGACAGAATATGTTTTCTTGTTTTTAAAAATAGTTAATTATTAAAATAAAATTAATGTACTATCTTTACTCATTTTATATTAACACTAATGTTATATCTATTATTAATGTTCTTTAGCAAATAAGAAGAAAAACTTGACTTATTTCTGGTCAGGGTAAACAAAGCAAGAATGATATTTTTAAATAATAATATAAATTTTAAGTAAATTAAAAATGTTAAATAATAATTACTAACTAATTTCTACTAATTCTACTACTAATTTTACTAATTTCTAATTCAAGATTCCAGAAAGTTTTCTAATAATTCTTGCAAGAATCTTGTAACAAAGGTATTCCTTAAAAATTTTTTAAGGTGAAGTCAAAGAAGTCTAAGCTGAAAAAACCAGTGGAGCACTGGGATACAATTCTTGTTTAAACACAAATAGAAAAGCTGAACAAAATGACACTTCGAGAATGGGAAATAAACAATAAGGACGATGAAGTGCCAGCGCTGAAGGGTCAAAGGTGATCGCCAATGAATTCTATGTTGATGACATGATCACAGGAGCGAATACCTTCCAAGAAGCAAAGGATCTATGTGAAGAGATTGCATCAGTGTTAAGGACAAGAGGATTGAATTTACGAAAGTGGTGCTCGAACGGCGAGGATTTGATGAGAAGACAGGATCATGGACTACGTGAAATGTCAAATACGGTTGAGCTTGGTAATCTAGATGAATCAAAGACTCTGGGTGTACGATGGCATCCAGCAGTTGAACACAAACAGTAAAACATTGAGATTAATAAACAATCAAGAGAAATTTCAAAAAGAGAAATTTTATTAGATCTGATGGGATTGCGTGCACCAGTGGGCAAAAACCACGATGCAGAAACTGTGGCAGCTAAAAGTGGAATTTGACTAGGCGGGTCTAATTTACATGCATACTCAATGAGAAAATTATTTTGAGAACAATTGTGCTGTCTTAGTGATTTAAAATTTTTTATAAGAGTGGTAGTTCTGACGCATCAGAAAAGTCATTTTGACCCTGCATTTATATTTACACAGCAAGCTTGGGTGCACAAACTTCAATCAGACTCCTTTGTGCCCAGGCTAGAGTGGAATCCTTAAAACAGAAAACGCTTCTTTCTTCGGAGCTCTGTGCGGGTATGGTATTGGCTAAGTTATTTCATAAGGTTATTTTGTCTCTCAAGTTCCAAAGTCCATCATGTTTTTGGACTGATTCAGAACTGGTTCTAGCCTGTCTAACAGATGAACCCAAACGTTGGAATACATTCATCGGAAATCAAGTCAGTGTGATCCAACAATTAACAGTTATTCATCACAAGGAAGCATATTCCAGGAACCAGCAATCCAGCGGACTTAGCGGACTCCAATCGGCTGGAACAGGGGGGGGGCGGCCGCCCCCCCTGGTCGAGGGGTGGGTGGTGTCAGGAGGATGGTAAAAAATATAAATGAAAAATTTAATTTTACGTAATAAAATAATCAAAAAAGTACGGAATTCAAACAACCCATGAACTTACGTACATATGAACTATGGTTAATTTGATTTTAATAATATAATGGTAAACCTAATATTTAATCCCTTAGCTGTTTTTTAGTTAGAATGTCTTTGAAATATTGGTTTTCAAATTCAAGTATAACCATAAATTATTAAATAATTATATTTTTAATCATTAATAATATGTTCCTATAAAAATTCAAGAGTACCCTATTGGAAATAACAAAATAAACGCACCGCCCAAGGGCCAGAATCTTTTCAGGTTATTTAAAACTATATAAATATTAAACTAAAATAATTTCAAATTAAAAAATTAAGGAAATTGTAGGAATAGTTGAGGGAAATAATTGTAAATTGAATAATTGGATTGAAAATCGAAGAAAATAATTAAAAATTCAAAAAAATCACTGAAAATTGAAAAATGTAATTAAAATTTTAAGATTATAATTAAAAATTTAAAAAAGTTATTGAAAAAAGGCGAGAATTATTAAATATAAGAGAAAATATTTGAAAACTAAAGAAGCGAATTAAAAATTGAAGAATTGGTTAGAAAATTGAACGAAATTATTGAACAATTGTATTTAATATTAAAGAAACTTATTGATAACCGACAAAATGATTGAAAAATGTCGAGAATTTTTGGATAGTAAAGAAAATACATATAATTGGAATTTAAAGAAAATAAATAAGGATTGAAGAAAATAATTGTTGAATTAAACAATTGAATTACAATTTAAAAATTATTTTTTATAATTGAATAAAATAACTGGAAAAAGCCGAGAATTGTTTAAAATTGAAAAATCAAATAAAAATCAAAAAAGTAATTAAAAATTTAAGAAAATAATTGAAAAATTTAGAATGGAATTGAAATTTTATAGAAAATAACTAAAGAAGACGAAAATTATTAAATATGGTAGGAAATTATGTGAAATTGCAGAAAATAATTGAAAATAGAGTAAAATATCGGATTTTTGTAAAAATAATTGTAAAAAACATAGAATTATTGAATATGGAAGAAATAATTGACAAATGATAATATTTATTGAATATTGTAAAAAATTCAAAAAGGCCAGAATAATGTACACAATTTAAAAGTAATTAAAAAATTAATGAATGATTATACAATTTTATTATAAAAATAGTTAAAAACAACCTAGAATTATTGAATACTGAAAAAAATAATTAAAAATTGATGCATGAAATTAAGCAATTTTATTCAAATTTAAATGAAATTGAATAAAGCCAAGAATTATTGAATATTGAAGCAAATAATTTGAAATTGAAGGAAATCACTGAAAATTGAAGAATGGAATTGAAAGTTAAAGATTATAATTTCAAGTTCAAAAATTTTATTAAAAAAAGGCGAGAATTATTTAATATAGGAGAAACCAATTGAAAACTGAAAAATTAAACAATTGAATTGAAATATTTGAACAATATTTATGATTGAAAAAATCGGGCAAGTTCGAGTTACACTCGCACTAAAATCAAGGGTTCCGTACACAAAACAAAATAATTTTGAATATATTTGATACTATTAAATATATTTGATACTATTAAATATATAATATATAAATATATTATACATATTACATATAATATAATAATTAAAATAGAATATATAATGAATTTTTTATAAAAAATAGACCACCCTCCCCCCTATCTTCCAAAATATTTTACTTAGAGAGTTCAAATTTTGTACAGGAATGTATTGTCAGGTGTAAATAACATAAAAATTACAGAGAACGTGAACGTGATTGCATTTTTAACGAAAAATCTAGAGATTTTAGCAAATATCCATAAAAAATACTCAAAAATCATTTTATTTCCTTAAAAACGCTATGATCAACTTCTACAATCATGTTCTCTACCAATTTTCTGTAATCTACACGTGAAAATACATTTGTGTACCAAATTTGAACTCTCTAAGTCAAATTGTTTGGAAGTTATGGGAGGGGGGATACAGTAATTTTTAAGCATTTTTTTTAAATCGTTGGTTTTTGCTTAAGATTATTAAATTGTGCGTTAGGCATAAAACAATATTTTATTTTTAAAATTGACTGTATTATTTTATGATTTTTTTTAAAATGAATAATTTCTTACCAAAACCTAAAAACTTAATAATAAGTTGTTAATAAGTTGATAAAATGACTTTATAAGTCTGACAATCAGATGGAGTGACCGGAGAGGTGGGGGAACCCCATAATATGTAGGTAGTTCTTAACATGCATATTGACTTATTTCAAAACACACTAAACTTGTCGCACGATCTATTCGGAGTTTAATGTGAGTTTTAAAATCAGTCTGCCGCTTAGAACTTTAAAACATTCCAAATTTAGGATGTGGTCAATTTGGAGTGTAATAAGATCAGTCTGCGGCTTGCTTCGTGTGATCCCCCCAAACTTCCAGGGGGTGAACAATAACTAACTACATATGAATTGACTTATTTCAAAACACTTAATTCATGGTATCTGGTCAGTTTCGAGTGTAATAAGAGCTTTAAAACCAGTCTGAAGCTTGAATCTCGTAACCCCCCCCCCCAGTCTTCCGGAGGGAGGCCATGTAATTTCCTACATATGAATTGACTTATTTCAAAACACTTCAAACTTGGTATTTGGTCAGTTTGGAGAGTAATAAGAGCTTTGAAACCAGTCTGCTGCTTTGATTGTGTGCCCTTAGTATTCCGGGGTGGATGGGGGAGGGCATATAATTTACTATCTATGAATTAACTTATTTTAAAATACTTCAAACATGGTATATGAATAATATGATTAAAATATGATTAATGATTAAATCAGTATGACGCTTGGATCATGTGACCCCCCCCCCCCCCCCTCTACACTGAGATACAATTTTGGTGAAAATTCCTGTGCTGTTTACTATAAAAACGTCATAATTGACAGACTCCTAAATTTTACCGTGCTGTCCTACAATTTTTACCGGATTTTCTAGTAAAAATTGTGGGAAATCCGGTAAAATTTATAGGACAGCACGGTAAAATTTAGGAGACTATCAATTATGACGCTTGTGTAGTGAAGAGAACAAGAATTTTTGCCAAAATTTTTTCTCATTGTAGTCTTTCGGGGTCAGAAAATGTTATTTACTATATACGAATTGACTTTTTTCAAAGCACTCCAAAGTTGATATCTAATTAATTAGGAGAGTAATAAAACTTTAAAAATCAGTAAGCCATTTATATCATTCCTCCACTCCCTCCGGAAGACTTGTAGGGGTCAACGATCCAAGGCGCAGCCTTTTTTTTAAAAGTCACATTTCTAAAAATATTAATCGTACATTAAGATTGGTGCACTTGAAAGTAGGTTGTATAACATATTCAAAATTTCAGTACTGCGCCGAGGACGGAGGGTGGTTAACGTTAGTAAAATATCAAACTGACTTTGAAACTCTTATAACACTCAAAACGGACCAGATACCAAGTTTGAAGTGTTTTGAAATAAGTCAATTCATAGATAGTAAATTATATGCCTTCCCCCATCTCCCCCGAAGACTAAGGGCACATGATCAAAGCAGCAGACTGGTTTCAAATCACTTATTACTCTCAAAACTGACCAAATACCAAGTTTAAAGTGTTTTGAAATAAGTCAATTCATATGTAGGAAATTACATGGCCTCTCTCCGGAAGACTGGGGGGGGGGGTCACGAGATCCAAGCTGCAGACTGGTTTTAAAGCTCTTATTACACTCGAAACTGACCAAATACCATGAATTAAGTGTTTTGAAATTCGTCAATTCATATGTAGTTAATTACTCCCCCCTGGAAGTTTGGGGGGGGGGGATCACACAAAGCAAGCGGTAGACTGATTTTACAGCTCTTATTACACTCCAAATTGACCACATCCTAAGTTTGGAATGTTTTAAAGTAAGTCGATTCGCATATGTTAAAAATGACATGCCCCCCCCATGTTAAGAACTACCTACATATTATGAGGTTCCCCCACCTCTCCGGTCACGCCATCTGATTGTCAGACCTATAAAGTAATTTTATCAACTTATTCAACTATTTATTTAGGCATGTAAGAAATGTTTTGAAACAGTACAATTTTTTGTGAGAGTAGTTCTCGGATTAAAAGTTTTTATGTTTTGTTAAGAAATTATGCATTTTTAAAAAAATTATAATACAATACAGTAAATTTTAAAAATACAATATTATTTTATGCCTAACGTACAATTTAATGATCTTAATGCAACCTTTTTGTACGTCAACATTGCAAAGATGAAAAAAAAAGATTATTATTTATACGAAGAAAATAGGCATGCTCACATTTATTCACAAAAGTGGTCAACTTTGACAGGTTGTATTTTGGACACTATTAGGGTTACGACATTGGTTTTTTTAAATTATTCAAAATTTAGTGGACTTCAATTTTTCTGTGGGCCACTTTTTCGAAGAATAGTTGAGTCAAAAAGGGTACACAAAAAACTAAAAGATACAGGTTTTTGGCTAAAATCACGAAAAAAACGGGTTTTTTTTAGAGGTTGTATCTCAGTCAATTTTGTAGTTACAGGGATCTATTTTTTTTAAATTGATCATAATTTTATACCCATTCATTTTTGTCAGAACTATTTAGACGCTAAAATGTAATGGGACACAGCAATTTACAAAAACTGATTTTTGGCACACTTTTCAAAAGAAATTTCCGGATTCCGGTAGAAGTTCGAACTACCAAAGTTAGGTACTTTATTTGGACCCCAAAATGAAGCTTTTAGATGAATCAAATTTCAGTTCGAAGTTAAAACTGAATTTACCCTAATTTCTGACTAATTTGACAGGACTGTAAACGATTATATTCTAAATAATTTCAAACCTTTTATTTTTCTTTAATATTACTCGTTTTTATACTTCAAAAGTTACGAAAGCTGTTTTAAGTTATGAAATTTTTGTTATTATTTCAAAAATTAATGTTTTATGTGAATGCGTAAGTATTGATTTTTGAATGTTTACAAACATACCGCCTGTTAGTAGAAAGGTAAACAAAGTGCTCCTAAAGAATATAAAAATATTTACAACAGACAGTTAGATATTTTGGAATTAAAAAAATATAATTTTGTAATTAAATTCAGTATTACAATTATAGTTTTAAACGTATGAAAATAAGTGATACAAATAAGTCTTGTGGGAGAAAAAGGCCAAAAAATGAAAATACATGAAAACATATTGTTTGCAAAAAACTACGAAATGAGGTATGTTAAGTTATGTTTTAATTCAAAAATAGACTGTAAAATTTTTTGTTTTTTATTTTAGTTAAAAATATGTTTTAAAAACCCCAAAAATCTTTATAAAATTAATTAATATTATCTGTTAAAAAACATGTGTGAAAGAAATATTTAATGTTACTAAATTATGGTCCTGATCATTATCTGTATTATTATTTTTATTTATTATTATTATTTTCTACTTTGTAATATTTGAACAAAAGTAAAATATAAATAGTTATTAATTGCTTTAATTCAAGTAAATACATTTGTTTTTATTTATATTGCTTGACGGGTTTAAAAAAGTTCTTTAAAACTTATTTTAAATAAATAGGACTTTATCAGAGGATAATAAATAATAAATAATTTTAAATTAATACGACTTTATAAGAGGATAATTATTATCCTCTTATGTAGTTGTATTAATTTAAAATAATTTTTGAAGCATTTTTCTAACTGGTCAAGCAATATAAATAACAACAAATATTTACTTAAAATAAAGCAATTAATAACTATTTCTATTTTATTTTATGTGAATCATACAAAATACAAAATAATTATAGTAAATAAAAATAATAATACTGATAATGATCAAGACCATAATTTAGTAACATTAAATATTTCTTTCACACATGTTTTTTAACAGATAATATTAATTAATTTTATAAAGATTTTTGAAGTTTTTAAAACATATTTTTAACTAAAATAAAAAACAAAAAATTTTACAGTCTACCGTAAAACAGGCTAATTTCGCTCAAATTTTCATGTTTTTTTAAAAAAAGTATAGGAAAAAGTTAATAATAAATTTTGGTACTGAAAATATATAATCTCTGACTCTTCCTTTTTAATTTCACAAAGTAAAAAAAAAAAATTATATATTGCGTAAACCTATTTAATATACCTTTTTACTGTGAGCGAAATTACACCTCAATGTGGGGTAATTTCGCTCAACTTTAAGACTTTAATTTTTAACAACAAAAATATGTTAGTTTACAAGCTATAATCACTTTATAAAATCATTAGAAAGAAAAAAATATTATTTAAACAACATTAACAGTCATCAGAATAAATATTTAACCACATTTTGTGTTTTATAATTTGATAAAATTTTAGAATTTTATCCTGAGAAATAACCTTAGATACTTGATAAACAATTGAACGATACATTGTATTCATGAACGAAATTACCCAACAAATATGGAATATTTTTTTTAAATTGACTTTTTTCAAAATCTATTCAACTTTTCAGTATTTTTAATTTTGCTAAATCATGTCAGGGATATAGGAAATAAGATTATTACATGATTTTACCGTAAAATATTTTAAATATAGGTTTCACAAGCGACTCTTACACACTACTTGATCAATGAGCAGAATAGACATCTTTAAATAAATATTATTTTTATTAAAACTTGACTATAATTCTGCTTTAAAATACCTTTGAGACACATTTTGATACTTTTCTTAACATTAGCAATTGCAAATTTTATATTTTTCTTTCTAGAAATAACAATAAATAAATTTTAAAAAAAAAAGTTTCCACTGAGCGAAGTTACCCTACATGAGCGAAGTTAGCCTGTTTTACGGTATTTTTGAATTAAAACATAACTTAACATACCTCATTTCGTATTTTTTTGCAAACAATATGTTTCCATGTACTTTTATTTTTTAGCCTTTTTCTCCCACAAGACTTATTTGTATCACTTATTTTCATACGTTGAAAACTATAATTGTAATACTGAATTTAATTACAAAATTATATTTTTTTAATTCCAAAATATCTAACTGTCTGTTGTCAATATTTTTATATTCTTTAGGAGCACTTTGTTTACCTTTCTACTAACAGGCGGTATGTTTGTAAACATTCAAAAATCAATACTTACGCATTCACATAAAACATTAATTTTTGAAATAATAAAAAAATTTTCATAATTTAAAACAGCTGTCCTAATTTTTAAAGTATAAAAACGAGTAATATGAAGGAAAAATAAAAGGTTTGAAATTATTTAGAATATAATCGTTTACTTGGGAGTGCTGCGCTGAGAACTGAGAAGCATCTTGTACCGCACTAACGTCTTTTTAAACAAACTGTTGTAGAAGGTGAACTTAACGGTCAAATAAAGCAATATTTGCAGAAAAACTTTATCAAATACTACTTAACAAGTAGAAATAAACAAATTTTTAAAATTCTAAACTTCATCGCATTGTTCTTTTGCTCAAAGTTTCGGAAACACGTATCACGACATTACTTGCTTTGGATTAAAAAATTATTAAAAAATTATACTTTTTTATTATTTTAATCATATCGCTGGTATCAGTTAGATTTTCTACGAAGGTATATCAAGTTTTAACTAATTTTCTTTATTGGTTTACAAATTATCACGAGTTGAGTATTAAAATTTAATTGTTTTAATCCGGTGGAAAAATTAATTTTTTATTTTTTATCAAGAAAAATAAAAGTTGTAGAAAACAAATTTCTGAATAAAAACTGTGTATTTACATGAGCTTTATTGAGAACAATTTTTATTTTTCATTTCATCGACTTCGAAATTCCAGATTTTTTTTCAGTCATCTTATCTTGTGAAAAAAGAGACAGACAATGCGTTTGAGCGTAGAGGCAGTTGCTACATCTGGACCCTCAATTATGCAATAATACCAATAAGACAGTCTAATCCTATGAAAGAGTAGTTTAAAATGAGACCAAGGACTTAAAAAAATTTATATTATTTCATGTGTTATTTAAAAATTAAAAAATCATCGCAATTTACACTATTTTTACAGTAAACGATAAGGTATACAGTACCGGCCAGTAGTATGTGGCCACCTGTTTTGAGTGACTAAGATTAATCAATTTTTCTTCGATCTAATTCTAAAATAAAATTTTTTCTCTGTAATTGGTTCGAAACTTACTAAATTCTGAATAAAATGAGCCCAGGATTCAGTATTGTTGCTTATTTTTTTTTCTTAGAAATATCTTAGGAATAATCTAAGAAATAAGTTGTGCAACAATAGTGATGTATTTTTTAAATTCTATAGAAAAGTATCTTTAAAATCACAACAAGAATATCAAGAGATCTTTATATTATTTTAAAAGTTATTAGAAATTGAAAAAATTGCTATAATTTACACTTGTTTTCAAATAAATTTGTTTAGAGCGGACAAAACGACTTCATCATGGGCTCATTTTATTCAGAATTTAGTTAGTTTTGAATTAATTACAAAGAAAAAATTTTATTTTAAAATTAGATCGAAGAAAACCTAATTAATCTGAATCACTCAAAACAGGTGGCCACTTACTACTGGCCGGTAGTGTATCTCTTGGTTAAATACCGGCTATATAAAAAAAATTCCATTGTCCTTCACGGCTTATTTTCTCGGAACAAAAATTTTCAATATTATTTAAATTTCGGAAAGCCATTTGAATTTAAATTTAATTTACCATCAAGAACCATGAGCTTGGGGTTACACCACTTTAGAATTTTTAAAAACTTAATTTTGTTTTTATTGGCCTAAAAGGTACTTTGAACCTTCTAAAATTAGAGGAAAAATATTAAATTATTATATTCTTTTTTCTAAATAACTTCTAGCTGGTTGAGCTGTGTGCTACAGATTCGTCATTCATACCGAAAATAATATCTTCTTTTTTTGAGCGGAACAATCCTATCATAAAATCCTCTTCAGTTTTTTACTCAAAATGAGCTGATTATACTACAACCAATAGTATTTCTCTCTGTTTTGAATAGGAAAAATATTAGAAGACGACTCTCACGGTTTAATCTTATGTTGAGAATAATCCACTACTTTCGATAGGAAACGTCCGATCAAAAGTAGAGGAATATCCTCTACACGGTGTGCTTGAATGATATTTAAATCAAAGGCTAAGCGAAATGGAATTTTCCTGTTGATTCCAATATTGGAGACCTCCCTGAGTATTTTTAAAAAAAATTCAAAATAATCCACAGAGCCGTTTTTAAAAAAATCAATTTTTTGTTTTAAAATTAATTAAATTAAGAAAATGACCAAGTGTAACTACATTTTGTATAAATACTTTAATTAGATTTTTGGTTAAATTACCCTTACAAAAAAGTAGTACTGGATTCAGTACTGGGAACAAGTACTGGGATAAGTACTAGGTTCAGTACTGTGTTAAGGTATTTCTCCCGCAGTTACACTTGAAAAAATCGATTTTCTATGGATTTTCTTTAATTTATGAGAAAACGTTATTTTATATGTGCCTTGTATCTGGTCAAAATTTCAGGAACATTTACCGTCTAAAATTTGAGATATTCATATTCGAAATTTCAATTTTACATGCAAAAGGATAAAAATTGAAATTTCGAATATTAATAACTCAAATTTTAGACGGTAAATGTTCCTGAAATTGTAACCAGATACAAGGCACATATAAAATAACATTTTCTCACAATTTAAAGAAAATCTATAGAAAATTGTTTTTTTCAAGTATAACTGCGAGAGAAATACCGTAAGTACTGGGAAACCACTACTTTTTTCGCGCAATATAATTTTTTAAGCACAATAACAAATTTTTTTAAAAATTTTATTGGAACTTTGGTTTTGCATTCAATGTATTCCTCTCTATTTAATTTACAAGAAAAAACTACTGCGCAGCCGTAGGACCCATCGAAACTTAGTGCGCAACGTGAACAAATTTTCAGCAGTGCATGGCGAAAAAAGTACTGCTTTTTCAGTACTGAACCCAGTACTTGTCCCAGTACTTGACCCAGTACTGAATCCGGTTGTAATAATGTAAGTTTTCATACTCACAATATCACGATTTGTAAAAGAGACGGCCACAGCCGCTCTCGGAGAGAGCAACCACCGCGCAACTATGACCCGCCGCTCTCGTCCCTACCACAAACTGATGTCTGCCTGCAAATTGGTCAGTCGGCTCACTCGGTGAGCCCACGGAACACCGTGGACCCACGTTAGACTCGCTCTCCGAGGCATTACCTCGTGGTTCGCCATGACGTATTGCTGACTAGGATGGAAACTGTAGCCGGCGCACCGATTACAGCCGCCATTATGGTACCGAGCTTTTCTAGGAGAGTTTTACGCCCCGATACTGTCTAGGGATAATGGACGGCACACCACCTATGATAACTAGCTGTGTCTATACGGGTGTGTAAGGAATGCTAATTAGAGTGAAAGGTCAATTGTTTTGTGAACTTTAGTCAGCGACCAAAAATAACCGTGATAAAATTGAAAGAAAAGAATTACTAAATAGTATGTCACATAGAGAATTTTTTTGTCCGCGATTAAAAATGATCGTGATGACGGCGCACCGCCATTACTGTCATTTAGGTCGAACGGAACGTTTGAAAATTAGATTTGTGGCAGGCCATCAATTTAAGGGACAGACGTAAAGTGGTGAGGAGGGTCACGAACGCCTAACCGGAAGCCAAAACTGTGCCTTGTATCTTTGCAGTCCAAGAATCGTCTAGAATTTGGTTGTGCGGAAGTTCCTTAAAGGGAAATACGACACTAGTGGCCGTCCGTGACCTACTCCTTTTTTTTACTTTCTGAAACAGATCACCTAACAGAGACATTCATTTTTGTTACAACACACACAAAACTTTCGCTCTGTTACAAGTCACACATGCGTAAACTTCTTCTTAATGGACACACTACCAAGGGGGTCCGCAATCGGCAGACTTCGGCAAGAGTGGAGGAATAAAAATCATTTTTTTTTTTATATAGACTCCTTTCTTTTTTGTGACCTTAAGTCATCCTGATAAACTTGTTGTTACCAGCGTTGTAATTTTTTTTACTGTTTCCTGTGAAGAAATATATTTTTGATAAAATGTGATTAATTGTGTCATTACTGACTACACTTTACTCCCACTAGCACTAAGAAATAGAACCAAGAATTAGAGTCCTTAGAATCAATTAAATTTTGTGATGAACCTAAAACTCTTTCATTTTTTTTGAACTCTTGTAAATATAGAATCTTGGCTCCATCCGTCGAGCAAAATCCGCGAGCACAAAAGGTAGAGTCATTACACGGTTTTTCTTTTTTGTAAGGGTATTTTAGGAACATGTTTATGTAAAAAACAAGATTATATTGAAGGCCATTTATAAATTATGTCACACTAATTTCGATGAACTTTGATCCCGAGCTATGTCAGACTTTTTACAAGGAGCCATTTAAAATTTCATAATGACAGCTACATTTCTCTAGACCCCCCCACTCCCCTCATACCCCCTATAATGTGTGAGGTAATTTATGAATGACGCCTAAGAAATGTTTATAAGATTTATTTATATTAAGAATGTTTTTTATAATTTGTTAAATGAAAGTTATGCAATTGACAAATGTTGATCACACTTTAAATGAGATGTGTTTTGCCCAAATAATTTTTAAACTAATTGGACTAATACGAATAGCTGTGTGCTAAGTAAATTAGTCGTACCTGATTAACTTGCAGTTTTTTACAAAATTCTTTAATGAGTACAAATATACAGTGTACTAATGTAACTGAAATTTCAAAATTCAAGTAACTATTTTTTAAAAATTGTTTGTATACTTTGTTAAATGGTTTGCATGTTTAATTTTTTTTTAATAAATTATAAAAAATATTGTAAAGTATGAATAAATATTATATAATTATTTCTATAATCTTGTTCATCAATTTAAAAATTTTAACCACAAATTAAGTTAAAACATTTATAGAAAATGTAGGTACACTTGGTCAATTTCTTAATTTAAGTAATTTCAAAACAGAAAAATAATTTTTCCAAAAACTGCTCTGCGGATTATTTTAAATTTTCTTGAAAAATACTCAGGAAGGACCCCAGTATAAGAATCATCCGGAAAATTCCATTTCGATTGACCTTTGATTTAAAATTGGTTCAAGCACACCGTGTCTATATTGTAATTGCACATGCGCAATCAGTAACTATTGCATCGCGTCGTGTCGCGTCGTCAGCTTTAACGTTTATTTTTACCTTTAGTTTTCGATTGTGGAAAACAATTTACAGTGTGTTTTAAAGGATTTAAGACTGGATGATAATATTTTAGTGTTCTGTGCACATAATAATGTTTTGACTTCATTATTTGTTTGTGTACGAATGTGCAAATTTAAGTAAAAGACCAATATAACCTAGCAGGGTGACATGTTTATTTTACTCGCGTATTTAATAAAACAACATACAAAATGTTCGAATATTGATGAATATTCCTTTCTTTATGTGAATCAATGCAGGTAGCTAGTGATTTTAACTTTCTTTAAATGATTTAAAGTAATTTAAGTGTGAAAGTGAAAAAGTTTACCCTATGAGAGAAAAGTTCCTCTCATTTTGATAAGTATAACATCCTCTCAAAACGAGGGGAATCATTTTGATGCCATATTGTAGAGGAAAAAAGCATCAAAATGAGTGTTTTCCGCTCAAAAGAAGATATTTTTTTCGGTGCATAACGTATGTTTCAAGAGAACGAGCAGTGCCGCCATTTTGAAATTCTTTAAATGAAAAATATTTTTTGTTTACTTCAAGACATATTTAATAACATCCTGCACCGAAAAAAATGTGAATGCCCTTATTAACCATGAACCTATAGTCAATCGTAATGTAGTAAATGTAGTAATATAGTAATGTAGTCTTCTTTAAATAAAGATAGCCTTTTACTAGAATGGGATTGTTCTGAGAGAATAAGAAAGTGGAGAGTCATGTCGTGTTGGCATGGTGCCCTAATAGGGTATAAGTCCCCGGAAGGGCGGCCATTGGTAGGGGTTCGAGTCCTCCCGGTTGCACGGTGTGCTCTATCACGACTTGTTTTTTCAGAACAAAAATTTTATAGATAATTTAAATTCGAAAAACCATTCGAATTTAAGTTTAAAATTTACCATCTATAGCTCAAACCAAGAGCTTATAGGCATCGAACATAAGTTGTTGGATCATGGGCATCGAACGTGTAGATGTCACTTTGCCGGTAAGGTCGAAATCTTCTATTTCAAGTAATGTAGTAAATTTAATCCGGATTCCTGGTTAATTTAATTACGTACCTATGGTTAATTTCACAATTCAGAACCTAGTAGCAAAAACCCTGAATTTCCTAGTCAAATCTGCTAGTGAAATTGGTTAAGAAGATCATTCAGGACTTTGTAGAAATTTAATCAGTTTAACACGTGTAAATAATTATGAATATAAACCTTTTTAAATAAGTGTTTCCTTACACAATGTAATAATCAAAACATTATTATTAATAAGACTTTTAAATTTTAATTTTCAGTCGTTAACATGATAATCGGTTCTATACGTTAAATACGTTTGCAACTTTTTAGGTTAGGTTTTAGGTATATTTTCTTATTAAAGAAATATAACTTATTATTAATTACATAAGAAAATATACACTAATCAGTCAAATATAATTTATTACATACACTATTTTTTAAAATTTTCCTAACAAAGAAATAGTGTTTTATTTTCTTGACACACGCGTTATGAAAATTTTCTTCGTTCAGGCACAGTTACGTTTTGGAGGTTGACTTTCACAAAGTTCGCACTGAGTTTAGATTTTAACGTTACATTTTTGCAACAGTGCATAAATATATTTAGAAATATAAATACGTATTATTATATAAAGAAATTAGATTTTATTTAAACAGATAATTTGTTAAGGTAAATTAAATTTATTAAGATCAGTAATTCATTTGTTGCAATTTTATAATTAAATTATTATTCCTTTAAATGAAATAATTTGTTTGAATTTAACAAATATTTGATAATAATATAATACATATATTTTGTGAAGCTAAAAAATATTTTTTATACAAAAAAAAGTATAGAATGTTTTGTGACGAGCAACCAAGTCCTCCCTTGGTCGAGTGCGTTAACGCGCGGCTCCCAGTACTATTTTTTTTAATTTAATAACGCTTTTTATTGGATATAAATTGAAAATATTATGGTTTCTTAATTTATTACAGCTTTCTGAAAAATTAATTTATTCGAAATTGAATAAAAATCGAGTTGCACGTAATTAAAACAACTAGTATCATTTGTCAAATTGACTATTTTCCTAGTCACATTCACCAATTTCCCTAGTCAGTTTAACTATACTTGAACCTTACTACATTAACTAGGATTTCATAGTCGGCTCCTCTCGTAACTAGGAAACATAGTCAATTCCTGGTAAACGGGTACTAGGAATTTTTTTCGGTGTGTAATATTATTCTCTTCCTTTTTCCTCCACAAAAAAATCCACAAGAAGTTCTTAATTTTCCTCGCCTAAAATGAAGTTGTTCCAACGCGTTTTTCTCAAAACTACTTTTTTTGAGCTGGCCGGAAACGTAACTTTCACAAATCTTAACCGATTTACTTAAAAATTTAACTGTAGCTTCTTGATAACATTATCTAGAGAAAGACGTAGGGATTTTTTTTGTTGCATATTTTTTTAGTTATAAACAATTTATTGCCTATTTTTTAAGGAAAAAACTCTGTTATTTCTTAAAATGTTCACCATTTTTGTAAAAATCGATAAAATAAAAATCTTCTACGTCTTTCTCTAGCTTTTAAGATGTAAAAATAGAAAAAAATTTGATTTTTGTTCTAGGATGAAAATTGTAGCAGAAACCTTTCCGGCCGCAAACTCAGTCCCCTCAAAAAGGGTTTCCATCACGTACCTATATACAGTAGAACCCGCTTAATACGATCCCGTTTAATACGTTTTCCCGCTTAAGACGCTCATATATGGTGGTCCCTGCAATTATCGACATTTTTTTATACATTTTATTACGTTTATTACGATTTATTTTACCGCATATTACACCATCGCAGGTCTACGGCCGGTAAAAAACCTTTTTCAATTTTTGATCTAGAACCAAAACCCGACATTTTTATGAATTTGCAACTCAAAAGCTAGAGAAGTACGTAAGGAATTTTGAAAAAAACGGTTTTTGTGAAAATAACACACATTTGAATTAAAGTTTTAAGTTTTTCGGTAAAAAATTGATAGAAAATTGTTAATAATTTGTTTTTCCTTTTTTAGCAGAGAAAAATCCCTTCGTACTTCTATGCAAAATTTTATCATGTAGCTACATACCAATATTTAAGTTAATCGATCACAACCTAACCCCTTAAGTGACCGTGCAGATGGTATTTAAAAATTAAATCACATTGAAAATATTATTATTTCTGATTCATCAAAATCGTTGACAGAAAAAAAATTGATAATTTTAAATAATTTTTGAATATTTTGTAATTATAATGTAACTTACGAAGATTTAAATATTCTTAACTAAATAACTACGTATGTATGTATAATGTATATATATAATTTATTTATTTATTTTGCTTTCCCATTTAATACGTGAGAGTTTCCATACCAAAAAGATCAAAGTTGCAAGTCAAGTTTTTGATTTTGATCAAAGTTAATCAATTTGTAGTATTCAGTGGTAGTAATAACTTAGTCAAGTATTTTTGAAAAATTTTCAAAATTTTAGGAATTACGTCACTTTGAATTTTTTACCCTTTATTTTTTCAAATTCTTGTCATTTAAAGAGTTTTTAACCGATTTCAATGAAATTTATAGGGTGTATGTCAAAAACTATAAGATTTTAAATAAATTTCAAGTAGATTTAAAAACTTCAAAAATTCATGTAGAAAAACACAAAAAAGAATTTTAAACCTTTTTTTCTATGTGTGCTAATTCATATTTTTTATTTTCGTTACAATAGAATGAAAGCTTTTTATTTTACCTTTATTTTAAAAAAAAAATTGATGGAGGGTCTCTTAGTTCTCGAGATATCGGCAAAAGAGTATTACGCTTCACGTCTTCTATCCTATGAGCATAACGATTTTTGAATTTTATTTGTTTTTAAAAATATTTTAAATGAATAAACTACAATGATTTATTTCTGACTACTATCTATGAATATTATAAGAAATAAATAAATCATTATGAATAAATAACCAATGGTAGTGTCAAAAAGTTTAAAAGTAGATTTCATTTAATTAATTTTACCGCAAGTAAGACAGAAATTTAAATGCAATTGAAGGTGATAAATTTGCCGATCTGAATTAATAGTCTAACAATTGTGAAACAATGAATAATGTATTATACAAATTTTTCTTTGTCGACAGTAACAGGTACGCAGCTAGGGAGGGGACCGGGCCCCCCCGAAAATTCTTTTACTCGTTGAAATTTTTTTTGCTACGGGAGCTACGGGCATGGAATTTTGTCCCTCCTCCCCGACAAAAATTTCTTGCTACGGGCCTGGACAGTAACTCAAAAACTGTAAGGCCAAAAAAGCGTTGCAGATTAATTTAATCTTACTTCAGTACTAAACTCCAACCATTGGTTTTTTGTGACTTACACTTTAAGCCTAGTAGTTATTCCTATTAATTTATTTTTAAAAATTGAAAAAAGTAAAAAGAAAAAACTGAAACAATTTTCTGGTTTCGCTATTGTTAAAGCTCATCAATACTACGTAAATTATTGTTAAAAATACACCAAAACGTATTTACAACTATACATATATATACATATTTACAAGATTATTCGACTTCATATGTGGTTGCCGGGACTATTTCATCGTTTTGCTTTTCGAGTAAACTTCTTTTATAGAGCAGATTTCTGTATATTTACAGAGTTTGTGTCAATAAAAGCAGAATATCGTTTGCAGAGTATCTTCAAAATTGTTTGCAGAGTATCTTGGAAAATTTTTTGCAATTAATTTTCTGCTTCCATTGATTTAAAAACTGTAGATATCCAGAAATATGCATTAAAAAAGAAGGTTGCTTGAAAAGCAAAACGTTAAAATAGTCCTGGTAACCACATTAAGTCGAATGATTTTGTAAATAAGTATATAGTTATAAATGTATAGTTGTAAAAATTTTATGGTCTACTGCTAACAGTTATTTAGGGGAAATATCTATCCACGATATTAAAATATACTAATTTTAATATCTGGGTATTATGTTTAAATATCTAAATCCTAAGTTTCAATATGTGGATGCTAAATTTAAATATCCACGACTATCTTATTTTCATGCCTTACAGTTTTTTGTGTTACTGTCGACAAAGAAAAATTTGTATAATACATTATTCATTGTTTCACAATTGTTAGACTATTAATTCAGATCGGCAAATTTATCACCTTCAATTGCATTTAAATTTCTGTCTTACTTGCGGTAAAATTAATTGAATGAAATCTACTTTTAAGCTTTTTGACACTACCATTGTTTATTTATTCATAATGATTTATTTATTTCTTATAATATTCATAGATAGTAGTCAGAAATAAATCATTGTAGTTTATTCATTTAAAATATTTTTAAAAACAAATAAAATTCAAAAATCGTTATGCTCATAGGATAGAAGACGTGAAGCGTAACACTCTTTTGCCGATATCTCGAGAACTAAGAGACCCTCCATCAATTGTTTTTTTAAATGAAGGTAAAATAAAAAGCTTTGTTTATGTTGTGACGAAAATAAAAAATATGAATTAGCACACATAGAAAAAGAAGGTTTAACATTTTTTTTGTGTTTTTCTACATGAATTTTTGAAGTTTTTAAATCTACGGCAAATTTATTTAAAACCTTACAGTTTTCTATATACACCCTATAAATTTCATTGAAATCGGTTAAAAACTCTTTAAATGACAAGAATTTGAAAAAATAAAGGGTAAAAAATTCAAAGTGACGTAATTCCTAAAATTTTGAAAATTTTTCAAAAATACTTGACTAAGTTATTACTACCCCTAAATACTACAAATTGATTAACTTTGATCAAAATCAAAAACTTGACTTGCAACTTTGATCTTTTTGGTATGGAAACTCTCACGTGTCCCGCATAAGACGCATTTTTGACCCGGTCCCTACAGAATCGTATTAACCGAGTTTTACTGTATGCGATATTAAAAAAAAAAAATTTATGAAGTACATTTTTTTTCTCGTTAAAGTGTACCCAATCAGGATACATAAACATATTCTTCATAACTATTAAAATTTTCTTTAAATAGTATATTAATTGGCATGCACGTAAAGCATGACTTTTTAGGTAAGAATGAGGCTTTTAAGACGAAACGTCTGTGCGACGAGAGTGAGACGCAGGCAAGCCATAGGTGAGACGAAGACGAGACGAAGGTGACGATAGCGAGCCGAAGTCGACTCAAGTCGAACCGAAGGCGAGCCAAGTTGAACCGAAGTCGCACTGACAGCGAGTTTTGAAATCTTCATTTGAGCCTAAAAATTGCAAAGGTGCAAGCCACATAAGGTATTTTTTACGGCATTGACATGAAAAAGTTCCCGGCGCATAGTCATAATTTTTCCGTAGGGGGGGGGGGGTCTGTTCCGAGCCCCTAGGGGTCCAGTGCCCCCAAAGTTTGGGAACACGATGTACATTTAATATTGCTAAATTTATGCACTTAAAAATATATTATACTCTACCTCCCCCCCCCCGATGCCCCAACCCACGCCCCACGGCTAATCATAGCATGAGTAAAGATATTAGTAGTGTAAACAAGAAAAACGAAGTACCGTTTTCAAAATTTGCTTAAGCATTAGATCTTTTAAGCATCTCACGATGTTCGGATGTACCTTCAAACATTCAAGGAGCTTGATGATCAGCTCGTGACTCGTGGAGTCGAATGCTTTGCGGTAATCAATCCAAGCCAATGACAGGTTACGTCGATAAAATATCGAATCTTGGGTAGCACACCTATCTATTAATAGGTTCTTTGTACAACCTGACAGGCCTCTCTTACATCCTCGTTGTTCACCTACCGCACTTCAGACTGGTTCTATAGATGACAATATTCTCTCCTTGAGGACCCCAGTAAATAGCTTGTAGCAGGTGTTAAGACAAGCAATTGGTCTGTAATTTTTTGGATTGGATAAATCTCCTGATTTTGGTAGAAGTACCGTTCATCCTTTCACCAACCACTGTGGTATTGGATGTTCCCCGTTGAGATTGGTAGAGAATATACGGGCCAAATGTTGGTGAGTTGAAGTAAACTTCTTCCACCATAGATTATTAATCTTATCTGGGCCGGGTGCTGAAAAGTTCTTTGTTTTAGCTACTGCATTTCTTACCTCCTCTTCAGTAATTGGTGGACATATCTCTGCAAATTGGTCAAGCCCCTGTCTGACACAGAAGCTCCGAAAGAGTGATAAAGATAACCCTTTATCGTTTACTGAATAAGATGTACCTTAAATGTTGCTCCAGAGAGTTACAATCTCTTCGCGACATGGAGGCCTTTCAGCGGTTGTTGATGGTACACTGAACAGGCGGGAAGGATTAGTAGCAAAAATATTATTTTGCTTTATCCATTTCATCCTTCGTTCTAAACGTTCCCTTATGACTACAAGAGAACGTATCTTCTTAATCCAGTGTTGCTTTATGGTCTGCAACTTTATCTTTGTTAAAGTGTGATGCAATCTGTTAAGAGTTTGGGCTATTTCCAAAACTCTTGGCGTAAACCTTCTATTTGATTCTAGGTATGCAATCACACTGCAATTGAAAAGCATGTCGTCGAGCTATCCTGATCTTGATCTGCACTTGTTTGATTCGCTGGCAGGTGTTAGCAACGCGTTCCGCAACAGATTTTCTGTTACTTTTGCGAAGTAAGGATACAGCTTTTTCATACACAGCAAAGTTCAATGTCAGGAGATCTACACTTTCTGAGAGTAATGAGAGTTCATTGGTTTCTTCAGACATTTTTATCCATTTTAATGGAAACCTTGAGATGGATTTTGGTTTCCCTCGATCTCATGTTTCCATCTTCGGCTGCTGGTGTTGGTGTTTTACACAAAATTTGTGTGTTCTCTGAGGGGTCTTCCTGGTTTTGGAGAAGAGCTTCATATCCCCTTTTTTTCAAAGAGGATACCAGATCTCTTAAGTACTGCGTCGTCATTTCCGCGTATTGGGGGTGCATATTGACCCATGGCGCATGTAAACCAGCAGATTTAAGGAACGAAAAGGTCAAATAACTGACAATCCTACTTCATTTATGAGATTCTAAAATTGGCCGTGAACAGATTTGCTCTTATGTTCGTGTAATAGAAGCGCATGTTCTGCTTCCTTGACACGGCCCTTAAGCATCAATGGTGGTAACGATGCTAATCCATGTTGCACATTACTAGTATCAAATGGGAGACGAAGTTCATTCGCAGCTCTTTCTGCCGCATGATATAAGAATGCCCAACAATTCGTAATTTCATGATGGTGAACAAATTGTAAAAGAGGATCTCTACCATTTATAATTGAGCATGTAGCAGCCAAAACGATTCTACGATGAAGACACTCGAAGTTCAGTAGACCTCTTCCTCCCCGATCTCGCCGAAGGTAAATTCGAGGCACGGAAGACTTTGGATGATGACTTCGATGGATTATCATCATCTTGCGAAATTCTCTGTCTAGCATCTTCAGCTCATTAACATTCTACTTAACTGCTCCAAAGGTATAGAGAAGCAAAGGAATGGCTAATGTATTTGTGGCTTGTATCTTATTCTTCCCAAATAATTCGGACGACCAAATTTTTCTGAGAAGACCACGATATATTGTTTGGAGATGATCTTTAAGCTGACGAACATCTTGAGTCTCCGCTCGTGGAATTCCAAGATATGCGTATGTTTCTCCTTGACCAAGATGATGAATGGCGTTGCCACCAATGAGCTGAAGATCCTCAGAGTCGCTTGGTGTTTTAGATGTTTCACGTCTTCCCTTACTTAAGTGGAAAACGGCACATTTATCCAATCCAAATTCCATTCCAATTGCTCTAGCATACTTGGCTACTACAAACACTAGATTCTTAAGTTCATCTCTACTAGATTCATAGAGCTTGAGATCGTCCATATAAAAAAGATGGTTGATTTTATGAACTTTATTTCTTGGTTTGCCACACATGTATCCAGAGCGATTATTTCGAAGCACAATAGACAGAGGGAAAAGAGAGATACAGAAAAATAGAGGACTGAGTAAGTCACCTTGAAAAACTCCTCTCCTAAAAGAGATAATGTTAGTTATCATTTGCTGTTTGTTGGATGTTATAACTAACCTTGTCCTCCACATGAGCATCAGCTCTTTCAAGCATCTCACAATGTTTGGATGTATCTGTAAGCAATCATGGAGCTGAATGATCAGTTCATGATTTCCCTACAACCCGCCAGGCCTCTTTTGCATCAACGTTGTTTACTTATTGCACTCCAAACTAGCTCTATAGATGTTAATATCCTTTCTTTTAGGATGCCAGTAAATAGCTTGCAACAGGTGTTAAGACAAGCTATAGGTCTATAATTTTTTGGATTAGACAAATCTCCTGATTTTGGTAAGAGTACCGTTCTACCATCCACCAACCTCTGTGGTACGGGATGTTCTCCGCAAAGAAAGGTTGAGAAAATGCGGGCTAAATGTCGGTGAGTTGAAGTAAACTTCTTCCACCATAGATTATTAATCTTATCTGGCCCGAGTGCTAAAAAGTTTTTGCAACTGCATTTCTTACCTCTTCCTCAGTAATTGGGTGACATGCCTCACTAGCATGGTCAAGCCCCTGTTCAAGACAGTTCGTTCACTGCATGGGACGTCCCATAGATGTTTCTCCAAAAAGTTTCAACCTCTTCACTACACGGGGGGTTAATAACGATTGATGTTGGTGGACTAAACAGGCGCAGGCGGGAGGAATTAGTAGCAAAGATACTATTTTGCTTAATTCACTCAATCCGCCGTTCTAAATGTTCACTTATAACTACAAGAGAACGTATCTTCTCAATTCAATGTTGCTTGATGGTCTGCAATTTCGATTTCTTTAAAGTGTAATGCAATCTTTTTAGAGTTTTGGGAATTCCCAATACTCTTGGTGTAAAAGCTTTATTCGATTCTAGATACGCTATCACACTTTGTAATTGAGAAGCATGTCGTCGAGCCACCCCTATCTTTAACTGTACCTGTTTAATTCGTATGCAGGTCTTAGCTACTCGTTCTGAAACAGACTTCCTGTTACTTTTACGAAGCAAGGAAACTGCTTTATCATACACCGCACAGTTCAATGTCCAGAGATCTACATTTTCTGGGAGTAATGAGAGTTCTTGATTTCCCTCAGCCATTTTGTCCATTTTTATGGAAACCTTTAGATGGACTTTGGTTTTCCTAGATTTTATGTTCCCCTCTTCGGTCATTAGAGTAGGTGTTACTGTTGGAACCTGAGGGTTCTCTAAGGGTGCGGTTATGCACCCTTAGTAATAATAGATAATATTAATAATAATTAATAATAATATTATTAATATTATTATTATTATTATATTATATTATTATTATTATGACAGATTAGTGTATTAATTTTAAGAATTAATCAAATATAATTTTCTATTATATTAATAACAAAAATTTAATAAAAAACAAGTTTTAGGCCATTAATTCCACATTTCTTTAAAAATTTACAATATTTTATAACGACGTTTCGGCAGCAATCCTATATAATAATTTGCCAGTGTCCTTTTAGCTGAAAATTTTCAAAATGGGCGGAGATATGGCATTGTTCTCCTATTGCTCTCCTTTTGTCTGCATTACAATGAGTCTATTGTTCTCCTTTTGTCCAAATAACAATGAGATCATTATTAGCCTTTTGTCGAAATTGACAGTGTCCCTTTTCCCTTTAGCTGAAAAGTGTCGTTTCAAAATGGGCGGAGATTTGGCATTGTTCTCCTATTGTTCTCCTTTTGTCTGCATTACAATGAGTCTATTGTTCTCCTTTTGTCCAAATAACAATGAGATCATTATTAGCCTTTTGGCAAAATTACAATAACCTTATTATTAGCCTTTTGTCAAAATTACAATGAGGTGATTATTAACCTTTTCTTTGTCTTTAAGGAGTAAGGGTATTCTGGGCGTTTACTTGAAATTACCAAATGATTCGATTAGTAATTTCTGTGGGTAAGGTTCGCCTCTTTTTGAAAAATGATGTTGATGAGAGGGGATAGTTTTGTTTTGTAAGGCCGAGTGAAAAGATCGTCCTGAGTCTAAAAACGCGAACAGGATCTTAGATTTTTTGACAGGTAAGTAATTTTACTTGTTTATTAGGGTGGTCCAAAAATGTATACTGATCGCCAGATATGCTTTAACATATTGCCATAGGACCTACGTGTTAAAATGTTAAAGCATATCTGGCGATAGCAGTACAGTAAAACAATATTCCATAATTTATTTAATAATTTATTAATATTAACTATTTTTTAAAGGGTTATAAACAACCCCCATAAATGCAAAAAAAATGACAAATTTGTTTAAATTACAAATTAATAGTTTCTTAAGGATTTTTTAACAAAATTGTTACATATTGTCAATTTACGAATATTTATAGATATTTTTAAGTATTTTTTATTTTAATGTTTAATACAATTTATTATTGTTAATTTACAGCTTTTATTCAAATAAACCTAGCGAGTTGTAGTTTTTTTTGACTTTACTATTTTTTACATTTACATTTAATTTACATTTCATTTCATGTTTAAACAATTTATTATTGTTAATTTACAGCTTTTATTCAAATAAACCTAGCGAGTTGTAGTTTTTTTTGACTTTACTATTTTTTACATTTACATTTAAAAAAAGTATTTAGTAAAGTTAACCACAACAACAAACGGCAATTGTTTAAACAAATTATTGTTAATAATAATTAACTTTTTAACAAATGCACCTAGAAAGACACAACTTTTTCCAAATTTTACAAATTAATAGGCTCTGGTTAGAAAAAGAAAAATTATTGACCATAAATTATTATTTTTAATTTGTTTAAACATGATAGTTATAAATTAACAATAATAAATTGTTTAAACAATGTAAAAATATTAACTTCTAGTGAATAATTTTTCTTACTCTAACTAGAGCCCATTTATTTGTAAAATTAGGAAAAAATTGTATTTTTTTAAGTTTATTTGTAAAAAATTAATTATTAATAACAATAATTTGTTAAAACAATTGCAAATTATTGTTGTGGTAAATTTTACTGAATCCTTTTTTCACTTTAAATATAAAAAATATATAAGTCCAAAAAAACTACAATTTGCTAGGTTTATTTGAATAATAGCTGTAAATTAATAATAATAAATTGTTTAAACAAATTAAAAATAATAATTTATGGTCAATAATTTTTCTTTTTCTAACCAGAGCCTATTAATTTGTAAAATTTGGAAAAAGTTGTGTCTTTCTAGGTGCATTTGTTAAAAAGTTAATTATTATTAACAATAATTTGTTGAAACAATTGCCGTTTGTTGTTGTGGTTAACTTTACTAAATACTTTTTTAATTGTAAATGTAAAAAATAGTTAAGTAAAAAAAAACTACAACTCGCTAGGTTTATTTGAATAAAAGCTGTAACTTAAGAATAATAAATTGTTTAAACAAATGAAAAATACTTAAAAATATCTATAAACATTCGTAAATTGACAATATGTAACAATTTTGTAAAAAAATCCTAAAGAAACTATTAATTTGTAATTTAAAAAATTATCATTTTTTTTGCATTTATGGGGGTTGTTTATAACCCTATAAAAAATAGTTAATATTAATAAATTATTAAATAAATTATGGAATATTGTTGTTTGAGGACTTTTCAAGATGTGATTCACTGTATTGCTATTTTGAGTGATTTTTGAGGATTTGGTAGCGAATTTACGAAAAAGTGCGTTTTTCCCATGTAAAATCAATGGGATATTTCAAGGGGTTTAAGGTTATTTAAGATATTTTTAAAATTATTTTTGATTATATTAATGTAAGGTGTCATTGAGATGTAGTTGACATTTATTTTTATGTTGGAGAGAGGACCCCAAGGTGGACAGGGTCCCAAGATGGACATTTCGTATATAATTTTAAGGTGACAGCTCCTTATGCTTTCTGTCATTTTTGTTGTTTGTATAGACGAAAAAAAAAGTTTTCTTATATGTTTTTCTTAATTTGGTAAATTTATTAGATTTATGATTTTGAATGAGTACTTAACGTTATAATATTCTTTATTTATCGTATAATAATATTTGAAAATGATTTTACTAATTTTGTGTTTGTATAGAAAATTTTACTGGGATTAAAAAAATTGTGTCATGTACCCTAAGATGGACAGGCCCAAAATCTCAATGTATTTATTTTCTTATTTTCTATTTTAAACTTTTCTCAATAATTTTTTGAACCAATTAAAATTTTTTATTTTCCAACACAAAATGGAATGTTATCGTTAAAGAATTTGATATATCGATAGTTTTCGATATCTTATTTCTTTTTACTGTGAATCTATTAAATTGAAGTATTCAGGAATGCTATTTCTTAATAAATAAAAAAATTAAATTAAATTAATTTTATATATATAATATTTTATTCTGTTTTGATTCTAGAGCAATAAATCGGAAGGGTGCTTATCTTGGGTCCCTTTATTTTATATATATGAAACGTTTGTATCCTGAAATTACTGAAATTACAATAAAGCATGTTTATAAACAACGTATTTACTTTATCCAGCAGGGTTTTTTAAATAGCATAAAGGTGAAATCAATTTTTATGGAAATAACTTTCTTTTTTTTCAGGTCCCACTGGAGAAGAGAAATTTATACTATACTTGTTGCATATGTTTCAAAATTCTGAAATCTTATGAATTGCATGAAATGTTTCAAAAGTTTCATAATTTATAATATAATATGTTTTGGTAAAAAGGAATACAATGGATTCTACAAATGAAAAAATATACTTTATAGTTGATGAAAAAGATCAAAACATTCTTATTCTGGGAGAAATGATTACTGATAAGCAAATTTACAAATTTCAAGAACTATTAGAAGTCGGTCCTGGTGGTCATTTTCAAATGCAAAATGTCGGTTATTTACAAATGTTGGATGAAGTTAAACCTATTAGAAAAGATAAGAAACACATTCAAATCCTATTCAGTGGTTCAAAAAAAAAGGTCACTGGATTTGTACTTACTATGATTCAAATACTCTCCTTGTTTATGAGAGCATGAATAATAAATTTTTAAATAATGATCAATGTCAATATGTAGCTAGATTATATCCGTTTAGACCTAATGTAGTTTTTCCCATTTTTCAAAAACAACCTAATTGTGTGGATTGTGGTGTTTATGCAATTGCTTTTGCAACTTCTGTATATTGTAATGTTAAACCTGAAAGTGTAGTATATAATCATGCAGTAATGAGAGAACATTTACAGACAATGTTTTTAAGAAATTGCTTATGTCATTTTCCTATTAATTCGGATAATAGTAGAATTGTAAATAGCAATATACAAAATATAAAAAAATGATTCTTGCTTAGACAATGAAACAAAAATAATTGAATATGTTAAACATGAGGAAAAGGAGAAAAATATTAAAGATTTTAGAAAAGATAGAATGTATTTTAATTTAGATGAGATAGATCGAAACATTCTTATTCAGGGAGAAATGCTTACTGATAATCACATTTACAAATTTCAAGAACTATTAGAAGTCGATTCTGCTGGTTATTTTCAAATGCAAAATGTGGGTTATTTACAAATGTTGGATGAAGTTAAACCCATTAGAAATGATAAGAAACATATTCAAATCCTATTCAGTGGTTCAAAAAAAAGGTCACTGGATTTGTACTTACTATGATTCAAATACTCTCTTTGTTTATGACAGCATGTATAATAAATTTTTAAACAATGATCAATGTCAATATCTAGCTAGATTTATATCCGTTTAGACCTAATGTAGTTTTTCCCATTGCTCAAAAACAACCTAATTGTGTGGATTGTGGTGTTTATGCAATTGCTTTTGCAACTTCTGTATATTGTAATGTTAAACCTGATAGTGTAGTATATAATCATGCAGTAATAAGAGAACATTTACAGACAATGTTTTTAAGTAATTGCTTATGTCATTTTCCTCTTATTTCAGACAATAGTAAAATTGCAAGTAGTGATAAACAAAATGTTAATAAACGAGTCAATCATTTTCGGAAAGTAGAGCTAAAAAAAGATACCCTTACTTGTGGCTTTTTTCAGGTTAATTTTATATACGGTTTTTATGGGTAAAAACGAGATTTATATTGAAACCCCTCAAAAAATTTTTAAAAAATAAAGAAAAATGATGAATTTCCTTTTGAAAGTTGTCCAAAAGTTTTTTTAAAGCGTCAAATATAATCTAAGAGAATTTTAAAGTCCATCATCAACCCCACAACTACCCCTATTTTTATTTTTGATGTAAAACTATCGTGAAAAATAAAAAAAATTTTTTTTACAAGTATTGTTGTACAATTATAAATTTTTTCAAGTGCACCAGTTTCAGTTTTTAGCTCCTAACCCTAATCTTAGAACAACCCCTATGCTTAATCGGAAATTGAAAAATATCACTATAACTTTTTTATTCTTATGAAATATTGCATTTAATGGTTTTTTGGGTTCCTGATGAAGATTTTGGAGTCAATATTTAAGAATTCAAAATAGCATGGCGGATCCAAAATGTCGGATTAGCAAAATCAGGAACCTTTAAATATAACTTTTCAAATAAATGTTTCCATTTTCTTAGTAAAAAGTAAATTTTTTTAATTTATTAATAGATTGGAATTTGTTGCTTAATTCTGAGGATATTAATGAAATGACTAATTTATTTTATGTTTATATGTATGAAGTTTTTAATGAATTTGTTCCTCTAAAAATTATTAAAACCTCCGAATATCCTCCTTGGTTCACGGGTGAACTGAAAAAACTGATCTATGATAAAAAATGTGCGCATCTCAAATTTAAACTATCTGGGAAGCAATGTGATTATTCAGTATTCTCAAACTTAAGGTCTAGTTGTAAAAGTTTATCAAAGACGTGTTATAATAATTACATAGCGAGAACGGAGAATTCTTTGTTGGATAATCCAAAGGGCTTTTGGAATTTTATTAAATTTGCTAAAAAAAGTAATTCATTGCCCAACAAAATGTTTTTGAAAAATGTGACTTGTGAAAATAATGTCTCAATTGCTAATCTTTTTGCGAATTATTTCGAATCAGTGTATACAAGTCCTACGCCTGTAATTTCTGAGGAGTTTTTAAATTACAGCGAGTCGGTAAATTTACAATCTACTTTTATTTCAAAGAATAGTATAGCAGTTAAGTTGAGGGGCCTGGATGTGAATAAGGGAGCGGGTCCTGATAAGATTACCCCATTCTTCCTTCGCTCATGTGGTTGCTCAATCATTGAACCATTATTTATATTATTTAATAAATCATTAGAGAGTGGTACTTTTCCATCTGTGTGGAAGCAAGGAATAATTATTCCAATATATAAAAATGGTAATAAGGAGGATGTGGAAAGCTATAGGCCTATCACCATTCTTAGTGCCATACCTAAGGTTTTCGAGTCCTTAATTGTCGAATTTCTTTACCCTGCTGTTTCGCATACTTTGATTGAGGAACAACATGGATTTACGAGGGGCAGGTCAACTGTCACAAATCTCGGTTTATTCACGAATTCCATTTTGTCTCGCTTGGAGGAGGGTCTTCAGGTCGATGCTGTGTATATAGACTTATCTAAGGCTTTTGACAGAGTTGATCACAGTATTTTGTTGAGAAAATTGGAAATAATGGGTCTGCCCGATAATTTATTACAATTTTTAAAAAGTTATTTGTCTAACAGACTGCAATTTGTCAAGGTAGATTTTAAACTCTCAAATCCGTTTTCTTCCACCTCTGGGGTTCCACAGGGTTCACACCTTGGTCCCTTACTATTTATTCTTTACATTAATGACATAAAATCTGTTTTCCGATTTTCTTATTTTTCATTATATGCTGATGACGTCAAATTTTATAAAGTGATCAGCTCTGTCAATCCTTGTAGCAACTCTAAGGACCTCCAAAATGACCTTGATCGACTTGTGGAGTGATGTGAAGCGAATCATATGGAAATCAATTCGAATAAAAGCCAAGTTATCTCCTTCTCTAGAAAAAGCACCCTCTTTTACTGTTACACTTTAAATGATACAGAGTTGCCTAGAACTGATCGAGTGAGAGACCTTGGGCTTCTTTTGTGTAGCAATATGTCTTTCAACGATCACATTTCCGAAGTAGTCTCAAACGCTATTAGATCTTTGGGTTTCATGATGAGGAACGCGTCGATGTTTCACAGCATGGGAACATTAAGAGTTCTCTATTTTGCACTTGTCAGGTCTATTTTAGAATATGCTTCGGTTATTTGGTCTCCTTTTTATACGTTCAACATAATAAGACTGGAGCGAGTGCAAAATAGATTTCTCCGCTTCGCCGCTCGCCAATTGAACCTGCCTTTTGACTTTTATACTCATGACTACGTTGACTTACGCACTCGAATGAATATTCCTTTAATCACGTCCAGACTCATTTGCGTTGACATGCTGTTCTTTTATAAATTATTAAACGGACACATTGATTGCCCAGCACTTCTAAGTAAGATAAACTTTCATGTACCTCAAATACTAACTAGAAATTACTCGTTGTACTTTGAAACTTTTCACAGAACTAATTATGGGAGGCAATCTTTGATTGATAGATTGAGCAGAGAAGCAAACCGCTCGAACGACGAAATTGACTTCTTCGAGAGTAGTATCTCTAGATTCGTGTCATTATTGCGTAGACACGTATATTAGATTTTAATTATTATTGCCATTCTAGCTACACGTCTTTGAAATAATGTAAATATATATATAGTTGCGTTTTGTAACTTTAGGATAGTAGTACTTTGTACGAAAGGGCTGGTCCCGTATATATTTCAAATAATAAATTGAGAATTTACATTTTGATATTAAAAATTCTATTATATCATTCTATTATATCTATATCTATCCTTCTATTTACTTTCTGTTTTGCTTATACATATATTCTTTAGGTTATATTTATAGAGTATAATGAATTATCTTTCCTCGAACATCGACAAAAAAGGATGTGCGCGACAAATCAAAATGATTGAGAGAGATTGATTTATTTTTATTTTTTATTTAAATAAAATAAGCTTTAGAATCATGTTTTATTGACATATATTCATTTGCGGTAACAGCTACACTTTGACGAATGTGTTTAGTTAGTAACGAATTAAAAAAATTAAAGAAGAAACGTATTATTTTTGGCACACCACACAAATTTCGGAGTGTTTTTTGAGCGAAATTAAAAAAGAATTGTTTTATTGCTTCCAAAATAAAGTTAATAATTATAAGACTTTTTGAACTTTTAGTCTATGTATCATAACATGATATCTGATAAACAACCAGAACAGTTTGTTAAAAAGATACAAGATGCATCTTCTTGCTATGTCAAAAAGTGATTTATCTCTCCTCGTGAACCATTTCTCCTTTATTTAACATAAAAAAAAATACGATTGGTATTGCAAAAGAAAGAATATTTTTTAGTTTGAATAAGAAAGATTTAGAAATTCTCATTGAGGGAGAAATCATAAATAATAATCATATATACAATTTTCAAAAACTATTAGAAGTCGAATGTGGATGCTATTTTCAAATAAATATTATAAAAATAATATAAAACAAGGTTTTGTTTCCATTGTATAAAATAAATATAATAGAATACTTTTATTCATTAAAGAAAATTCAAAGATTTTAAAAAATTCTTTTATTCACATTTTCATTTATTACGTTTTAAATAAAATAGCCTAAAATACGCCTAGGATACGCCAATCATGCGGTTATGTTCAAGGTTATGTAAAAAAAAAATTTTTATTGCTTAAAGCTTATCTTTTGATTAAGATGTGCTTTTACTGTTTACATGGACTTTGAAGGACAAATAAAGATTTTATGTTAGATTTATGAAATTAATAAATTTAAAAAATTAATATACTTACTTTTAGTAATAAATATGATTATAACTTTTTAAACTTAGCTACTTCTTAAAACAAAGAATGGAATACATTCTAATATTAGCCTTACATTTTATTGTTATAAATTAGACGCGCGCATGCGCGCGCGCAATATCTTGCTAGTATATAAAATACCTTGTTTTAATTGTGATAATATATATATTGGTGAAACATCTAGACACCTACAAACTAGAATGAAGGAACATGCTAGAGACATAAAAAATAAAAAAACAAATACAGCTATATCAACACATTCTACCGAAAATAAACACAATTTTCATTTAAATAAAGTAACAATTCTGAATGTAGAGGAAAATTGGTTTAAAAGAAAGTTTTTAGAAATGATTTATATCACAAAAGAAAATAAAGCAATAAATTTTAAAACAGACGTTGAAAGGTTGGGTAGCATTTATCAGGGATTTTTCAATAATATACATTAATCTGGTAATATAGAGCCCCAAATTACCAACATTATAAATTGCACACAATATAGTATTAGAATTTAAATCATTTTGATTTAAGGTGGTAAAATTACACATATACACTTATGTAAATTTAATCTAAAAGGAGTTTTATTTTTAATTTTAGCATTTTATGAAAGGGAAAAAAAATAATAATAAACTTGATAAGGGTAGCGGTAGCTGCCGAAATGTCGTTATAAAATATGGTAAATTTTAAAAGAAATGTGGAATTAATGGCCTAAAACTTATTTTTTATTTAACATACACAAATCCACAAAGACTAACACTCAATAATAAAATTTAATATTTATTATTGAATTAATGAAGGTAAAAATTAAAAATTTAACGAAGATTTTAAGGTCTATTATTAGATAATGAGTCTAAAAGTTTAAATTAACTTATCTTTGAAGATTTATAATTTTAAGTAGGTTAGTGGCACCAGTGAAAGAACAAATTGAACATTTTTCATAATAATTTAAAAATTATAATTTTCTATTCTGTCAATTATTATGTTTTTAGGGACTTAATTACATCTAAACCTTGTATATAACATAGCTTTAAATTAAAAATGCAAATTACTTTCAAAAATAATTATTTAAAAATTTAGTAGGTTACGTATACCCCTTACTAAAAGAACATCGCTCTGAACACGTCATTTTCATTTTTATATTTCTTCTATAAAAACTGCTTCAATTGATGTCTTTTTTTTCTAAATTAACTTAAGAATGTTCCTTAATTATTTTCTTTGGTAAAAAAACTCAATTATATATCAAATATTATTATTAAATGCAAATTCCATTACTGGGTTTGCATTTGATCACTTTCCAGTGAAAGAATTTCATTTATTTGCATGCAAAAGAATAGTCCGAAGTAGCTGACAAATGATATAATATTTGACATTGCAAGTAATCAAAACATAAACAAAGAAATTGGTTAAAAGTGGTTAAACACTTAAAACGTTATTTTAGGGTACTTAGTCCAGAAAATATTCATAATAGTAAGTTCTGAACTTAAATTTACAACATTTGTGAATTTTTTTACCACAATCTGCATTTTATGCATTAATTTAACATAAATAATATTTGTACTTTCACTGGAGGAATCCAAATTCTTTTACTACTGAACGTGTTCTTTTACTAGTGAAATAGGTATGTTTTACTTATTAATTAAAATTTTTAATTATGATTCACATTTATATAATTTAAATTTGACCCTCATATTCTACACTTAAAAAATTATTGAGAAAAAATTTACCAGACCATTTTCGGTATTTGCATTTAAAAAGAATTAATGATAAAAGTATACACTTCCTTTAATGTTCTTTCACTGGTTCCGTTACCCTATAAGACTATTAATTTTCAAAGTTAAAAGAATAAAATAATTTTTAAAAATTATTTTAATATGGCAAATTAGTGCAATGAATTTAAGTTTAATAAATAAAATGATAAATATTTTTATGAAAATTGAAATTGAAATTTATATATATTAATGGTTTAAATATTTAAGTAATAAATTTAGTCATAATTATTATAGTTTTAATTAGATTAGCTTTTTTAACTTTATTAGAACGAAGATTTTTAGGGTACATATTCAAATTCGTAAAGGACCAAATAAAATTTTAATTATGGGGGTATTTCAACCTTTTAGGAATGCAATTAAATTATTAAGGAAAGAATTTTTTTTTATAAAAAACTTAATTTATCTATTTTATTTTATTAGCCCAATTAGAAGGATAGTTTTAATATTAATAATATGATTAATATTTCTAAAACTTTATATATTAATTTATATAGATTTAAAAATTTTATGTTTTCTATGTTTTTTAAGAATAGGGGTTTATATAATAATAATAAGAGGTTGATCATCAAGGTCTATTTATTCAATATTAGAAAGGATTCGAGCTATTGCTCAATCTGTTTCTTATGAAACTTATTTTTGCTTATTCAATGACGAGATTATTAAATAATAATAATTTCATGCAGGTGTTTGAAACAAACTAGGGTGTACTTCCGAAAAGCTTGAACCTCAAATTTTTTAATACTTCGTATGCTTACGTAATTTGATGCACTGTTTACAAATATCATAGTGAAAAGTGTGTGTATATGTGAGTGTGATATATATATATTAAGTGACACTTTAATACTCTGCCAAATTTCACCTGAATCGGCTGAGCCGTTTTTAAGTGATGCCCGGACAAAAAATCCTGGACAGACAGACAGAATTTTTTTTGCATTTTCGCGATCCTTATCACTCAAAACGAAAAAGTATGTAAAAATTTTTTAGTTTGGCGAAATGTACAGACAAAATGTTGATTTTATTTATATAGATTGTCAAGAAACTTCAAATTTTTTTTTTTTTGGTCAAAAATAATTTATTTACGATCAAAGAAAGTTGCATGGTTTGGAGAATTGTCTTGACAATTTTCTATTTAAACGATTAATATAGACGATCGCTTAGATAAAAAATTATTTTCAACTATTTTTTACCACTTATGATTATGAAGATACAACGTTTGTGGCTTTATTGAAAAACTATGTATTTCGAATGGATTTATAAAGTTTTAGAAAAGAGCTTATTTATTCAAAAGAATATGCTTTCGAATAAATTAGTTTAAGACATTTTCAACCAAATAAATTACACAATTTCGAAAAAATCGTTAAAAAATATTTTTCACTATTTTCATAAAAGTTGTTTTCCAAGATTTTGAATAAATACATAAATATTGATTTTTAATCATTATTTCATATAATTGCTAAGTTGTCTAAACAAATTATTATTGTTTATTTAAAACTTTTTATCAAATTGAGCTAGATAGTTGCAACTTTTTCTTAAATTTGCAACTTATCTAGCCCATTAGAGCCAAAAACGAACAATAAAGTAAAAATAATAATTTTTACAATTGTTTAAACAAATTTTATTGTTTATTATCAACTTATTATTAAATAGAGGTACAGAGATGCAACTTTTTCTTAATTTTGCAACTTTTGGAGGTCAGCGAATTCATGTTCTAACAACAAACTAAAAATAATAATAACAAAAACTAATAAATAATTATAGCAAATACAATGATGACCTACAATTTACCACAGGGTTAGAAGTTAATAACTGTTTTAGTTTTTTAGATGTACTTTTTATACTTAAAGATAATAAACTTGTTACTAATTGGTTTCGAAAAGGCACCTTTTCTGGGAGATATGTCAATTTTAATTCAGACAAGTCTATGAAAGACAAGATATCAATTATATATGGACTTACAGACTTACAGTGTGAAATTTTCTGCCGTAAAATTTTTTAAAGAAATTTTAAAAATTGTTTTTAACATTCGTAAGGAAAATAATTATCCTACTTGGTTCCTCAATAAATTTATGAATTTGAGATTTCAATAATTATTGACGGAAGATAATAATAATATTTTCATAAAGATGTTCAGGTGTGTTGACTAGAATAAATATATAGTTCTTTTGATGTGGTAATAAGTGTTTGTTTCTAGTCATATAATTTATTTCAAAAACTTCTTGTAAAAGCTTTCGTCCTTCCAAGAAGGACCTCTTCAGTAATGAAACATTTTTTTTTACAGTCAATACGCATCTAAAAACAATAAAATTGACAAAGATTATAAAAAGATGAAAACATAACCATTTAATATATATCAGTCTAGTAGAGATAACCTAAAAATATGTCATACCTATATTATTTACAAAATATTCGTCGAAACTATATACCTCGATAAGTCTTTGGTCTTTAATAATATTTTAAATTTTATGCCAATATTGCACATTATTTCAGAGGAAAGCAATGTGTTTGATTTATAAAAATATAATGTTTGTGTGATCACACTTCTAAAACATGCTTCCTCCAAAAAGTCAAAATACAAACACGAAGTATAAACGCAAGATGTCTATTTAGATATAAGTTAACGCACTACTCACAACCTAATGAGATTTAAATACGTTATTAATGTGTGGTTACGTTCGGTTACGTAATCATATAAAAATTAAATAAAATATAATTGAATTTAAGGATCGGTTTTTGATATCAGATTGAAGTATAAGCGGCTTAAATTATTTATATTAGTTCTAGTGTTAACAGAATTTTTGAATTTAAGAATATAATACATTTCTTTAAAAACTCTTTTTCTGATATTAGTCTCACTACAAACTATCTTTGCATCATTAAAATCAAACAGGTGATCATTCTCATGAGAGTGGGCAACGAGAGACGAAGATCTTTTGTCATTCTTATAATCACGTTTATGACTATTAATACGATCCTTAAAATAATTCATCGTTTGCCCAATGTACACTTTACCAGACTGACATATAATTTTATATACTACATGGGTTTTAAATTAAATCGGTGTGAGATCTTTATTCTTTGAAAAGCAACCAAACGGATCCTTATTATAATGGAAAACAACACTAATGTTGACACTTTTAAACAATTTAAGTAGAGGGACATACAATTCGTTAACGAATAATAATAAAACTGTTCGATTAAAAGTGGTGTTCTAAGAGTCGTTCATAGCATTCAGAGCGGGAACCTGAGGATTCAAAATTCTCTTAACTCTTAGATCAATATATTTGTTCAAAAAGAAAACAGGAAAATTGTTGTCTCTTAGAACATTAAAAACAATATTCAAGTTATCATCCATGAATTCAGTCTCGGAAAGTTTAATTGCTCTATCAACTAGAGAGTAGACAATCGAAATTTTATCTTTTGTACATATGTTGGAATTAAAACTCACATATCTACCAGAAAAGGTGTTCTTTCTGTACCAATTGGTTTTTAGTTTATTGTTTTCTCTAGTGATTAGCACATCCAGAAAACTGATACTGTTGTTTTTCTCTAATTCATCTGTAAACTGAATTCTAGGGTGATAACTGTTAAAAATATTCAATAATTCAGCAACCCTATCCTCCGGAATGCAAATGAGAATGTCATCAACGTATCTACGATAGAATATGATTGAAAAAATAATTTTCTTTAAAATGTCTGTCTCTAGTTTCTCCATGACGAGATCAGCAATGGCACCTGACAGGGGAGAGCCCATTGGTGTACCAAATATTTGTTTGTAAAATTTCCCTTGAAAAGTACAGTAAGCATTATTCAAACAAAAGTCTAACAATTTTAAAAAATGAACATCGTCAATATCTGTATGATTTCTTACTTCCCGCCATTTCAGTTTAACGCATTTCAGAACTAAATCCCTAGGGATGTTGGTGAAAAGCGATTTGACGTCCAAAGATATTAAAACGAAACCATCTGGTATATTAAATTTCCTAAGTTCAGGAACCAATTCAAAACTATTCTTCACAAAAAATTCGTTATTTCTAATAACTTTCTGAATAGGGCGACTGAGAAATTTCGATATGTTATATAATGGAGAACCACAAAAAGAAGTAGTAGGTCTCATAGGAATGTTCTCTTTATGTATTTTTGGTAACGCATAAAATTTTGGAGCAACTGAGTTGTAACTTTTAAGAAGGTCTTTTGTCTCACACTTTATAAATCCTTTATGCAAAATAGTCTCAATTAATTTATTTAGTTGTAATTGCGTATTACTAGTGGGGTCTTTTTTTAATTCTACATATACTTCTCTGTCGTTCAAAAGTACTAGTGATTTCTTCACATATTCCTGTGAGTCAATTACTACCGTCACGTTTCCCTTGTCTGCATTTAAAATTTTTATATCTTTATTTGACTTAATAAATTCTTTGCTTTTATGTCCTAAAATTTTGAAATTATAATTATTATCTTTGTAAGATTTAGAATTTAAGTAATTTTGTAGTTTATTGGACAATGAACATCTGATGGTGTTCCTTTTATCCTCTGGGATCATATAAATTTTCTCTTCAACATTTGCTAAGGTATCTCTAACAACTACACTCTTATTTTCTGGATTAGTATAAAATTTATACGTAGAAAATTTAAAGAAAATGTTCACATCATTCAAAAAAGTAACTCTGTTAATAAAAGTCAGAAATAGCGTCTGTGAGTAATATTTATCATTCTCTCATCCATAACACAAATTAAAACTTTTCTTGGTAAAATTAGTCATCAGTGATGCAGTGATTTTTAAATTCTTGGAAGTTTGGCTCATTCCAGGTAGAGTCGGTAACATAGAGACCTCTAATACCATGGATAGATTTTATTTCTTTATTAGAAGTTGATTATCGATTTTTGATAATGGTTATCTTATAATTTATTTCTTTATGATTTAATCTTGAAAATTTAGAAACTAGGTGAGAATTATGTCCATTTCATGGACATTTCGCTTCCAAGTAAGCAAAATAATTTGCTTCCTCATAGAGGAAGCAAGAAATTAATAATATATTTAAGTTAATTGGGGAAGTTATTTAAAAATGAAGAATTTTAAATGCAAAAAAATGTAAAAATATGAATTATTTTACGAATTCTTGATCAATTATAAAAGTTGTATAGGTCAATCGATTCGTTCTGAGATAAGGAATATGATTTTTGTATTTATTAAGTTGTATTTTTAGCATAAAAAAAAATTTTTGGCAAAAAACGATTTTTTCGATGAAAAAAGGTGCTTAAAAAAATTTGGTTGGGTATTTTCAAAAATCCTTGTGTCCAAATTTAGATATTCATGAGCTTAATAAGTCATCCAAATTTTATTGGAATCCGTTTAAGCGTTCTCAAGATATCTTGTACACAAAAAACGCTATACACACACACACACACACACACATACATCTGGGCATTTGCTTAGGAATGAAAATTTTCGCTTTTTAGATGAAAATAAGTCGATTTAGACTATTTTTGGAAAATCGAAAATTTTAACGATCACAAAGCTTCCTCTATGAGGAAGCAACAAGTGATGATTTGAAAGCTGATTGTTTTTTGCGAGGGGTCGTCAACTCCGATATTCCTCGTACACCCTCCAGATATTCTCATATATTCTTTGATATTCCCATGTATTCCAACATCTAATCAATATTCTTGATATTCACTGATATTCCCATATATTCCGAAATATTCTTTAGTATTCCCAAATAATCTTCAATATTCTGATAAGTATTATAGTTTTTTCGGTACTTCTTTAAATACTATCAGTTTAGAGAGTATTACAACATATTTTTATATTCATGGATTTGAATTTAGCGCATATTATTGTATTATTTGTTTTAGAAAAAGTAACATTACACTATTGTTGTATATTTAATATAAATGTTTAAAATTTAATTTATTTTAAATATTAATTAAAATTAAGTTGCAGCTCGTTTTCGTTTTTTATAGAGGGCTTAAGTTTTGAAAAATTCAGGGAAATTTTCTTCAAAGGAACCACAAAATGAAAATAACAATTTTTCATTTTATAATTTTAAATAATCTCAGGAAATATATATGACGTAAATATAAGAGAAAACTTAAAAAAAAACTTTTTATCATTTAAAGTCAGATTTTAAAGTAACTAAAAAACTTTTTAGTCAGGAAAAAAATGAAGCAGGGAAAAGTCATGGAAAAATCAGAGTTTATTTAAAATAAAAATTTGCTGCCACCCTGTGTTTCCAATTTATGCAATTAACTACCCAGGTGAAAATAATTCGACAGAATTTCGATCAGATATGTCCACGGAATTCGTCCGAATTTTAGTAGAAATACAGCCGAAATGTCCTACGATTTCGTGCGGCGTTTTGAAACAGAATTTCGCGAGAATTTCGGGTACAATTCGTGCGTATGTCGTACGATTTTCTAGCGAATTTCGCCGAAAACAAGCATGAAATTTGGTCAAAAAAAGGATAAACCTTATCTTTTATATGAAAAATATCTTATCTTGCAAACTTTGGGAAAAACTTAAATTGACCAAGAAATGAATAATTAATTTATTCAAATCAGGCGAATTGAGTACGAATTTCTCCCGCAGTGCAAACGAATCTCGACCGAATTAATAACTGAACTTGGTTTTTAAGTAAAAACTTCAAATCAGATGAATTTCGGGTGAATTTCTGACGATCAAAGATACGAATTTCGCCTGACACATAAAATTGACTTAGACATATAAATTATTTCAAAACGCACGAATTTCGGGCAAAGTGCTTCCAAAAATCATAAAGTTCCCACAAAATATTGTGGCATCTTTGGCATCAAGTAAAAACAATTGAAAACTTTAGATCGCATGAATTTCGTTTGAATTGCGACTATAAAACATACGAAATTTGTCAGGAAATAAAAATTGACTAAGATATATAAATTATTCCCAAACGTACGAATTTCGGGCAAAGTGCGTCAAAAATCAAACGAAGTTTTCAAAAAATTCTGTGACGTCTTGGGCAACAATTAAAAATTTTAGATCGTACGAATTTCGTTTGAATTGCGTCTACAAAATATACGAAATTCGTCAGAAACTTAAAATTGACTTGGATATATAAATTATTCCCAAACGTACGAATTTCGGGCAAAATGCGTTCAACAATCATACAAAGTTCCCACAAAATGCTGCGACGTCTTAGGAAACAATTATTAACTTTAGATCGCATGAATTTCGTTGAATTGCGACTATAAAACATACGAAATTCGTCAGAACCCAAAAATTGACTTAGATATATAAATTCTTCCCAAACGTACGAATTTCGTGCAAAGTGCAGACGCGTTTCGGTTGTAATTACAGTTGAACTTGTTATTTAAATAAAAAAAATTCAATGCGGTCGAATTGTTAGCGAATTTCGACCAAAATGCAGACAAGTTTCGGTAATAGGTAAAATTAAACTTGTGATTCAAATAAAAAAAAATCGAATCGGTCGAATAGTGAGCGAATTTTGACCAAAATACAGAGGAGTTTTGGCTTAAAATTATAGTTGAACTTGTGATTAATTAAAAAAAATTTCGACTTGGACAATTTCTGGGCGAATTTTGTCCAACATACAGACGCGTTTCGGTTACAGTTACAGTTGAACTTGTGATTCCAGTTAAAAAAAAAATCTGTCGAATTTTCATCGAATTTCGTCAAAAATACAGACGCGTTTCGGTTGGAATTACAGTTGAACTTGTGATTTAAATAAAAAAAATTTGAAGCTGTCTAATTGTGAGCGAATTTAGATCAAAATGCAGGCGAGTATTGGCTTGCAATTATAGTTGAACTTGTGATTTAGTTAAAAATTTAAGAATTAGACGAACTCCCAGCGCATTTCGACTGAAAAACAAACGGATTTCAGTAAAAGTTATAGTTTAACTCGTGATTTATTTAAAAAAATTTCGACTTAGACAATTTCTTTGCGAATTTTAGCCAACATACAAACGCGTTTCGGTTACAGTTACAGTTAAACTTGTGATTCAAATTAAAAAAAAAAATCTGTCGAATTTTCATTGAATTTCGTCCAAAATGCAGATGCGTTTCGGTTGGAGGTACAATTGAACTTGAGATTCAAATAAAAAAAACTTGAATCGTTTGAATTGTGAGCGAATTTCGACCAAAATGCAGACGAGTTTCGGCTTACAATTGTAGTTGAACTTGTGATTTATTTGAAAAAATTTCTACTTGGACGAATTCCAAGAGAATTTCGACTGAAAAGCAAACGGATTTCGGTTGAAGTTGTAGTTCAACTTGTCATTTAGTTAAAGAAATTTCGACCTGAACGATTTCTATGCAAATTTTGTCCAACATACGAACGCGTTTCGTTTACAGTTAGAGTTGAACTTGTGATTCAAGTAATGAGAAAAGAATCTGTCAAATTCTGATCGAATTTCGTCTAAAATGCAGACGCGTTTCGGTTGGAATTAAAGTTAAACTTGTGATTTAAATAAAAAAAATTCGAAGCGGTCGAATTTTGAGCGAATTTCGATCAAAATGCAGACGAGTTTCGGCTTACAATTATAGTTGAACTTGTGATTTATTTAAAAAAATTTCGACTTGGACGAATTCCTAGAGAATTTCGACTGAAAAGCAAACGGATTTCGGTAAAAGTTATAGTTGAACTTCTGATTTATTTAAAAAAATTTCGACTTTGACAATTTCTGGGCAAATTTTGACCTAAAATCATACGAAGTTTTCACAATATTTTATGGAATCTTTGGCATCAATTACAAAAGTGTGGATCGTACGAAATTGGGCAGAAGTTCGACAAAAAATTAAACGCTTTTCGGCCAAAACTTGAAATTTACTTGAACATATAAATCAGGGACCGTCACGAAATTAATTTATTTTTTTGAAGTTTTTTCAAAATATCTAGTAATAGTCAATAGATTTTACTTTAAGATTGAAATAAATTCATCAAATTTAAGGCAAAAAGTATTTGTACGTTGTTAAAATTTCAAAATAATTTTCAAATTTTTGTTATTTCGCTTAAACCGTAATTCGAAACGTAGTTATTTTGTTTCAGTTCTAATTATAGTTCAAGCGGAATAACAAAAAAATGAAAATCAATTTTGAAATTGTAACAACGTACAACTATTTTTTGCCTTAAATTTGATGAATTGATTTTAATCTTTGAGTAAAATCTATTGACTATTACTACCCTACTGAAAATTTCTACATAGGATCTTACATGGGATCCTGTGTAAATAAAAATATATGTTCATCTTATAGGAAAATGTATGATTTTCTTATAAGTTGAACATATATTTTTACTCATAGCATCTTATGAAGGATCATACAAAATATCCTTTATGAAAACTTATCTAAAAACTTTCAAAGTTTATTAACCTTTATGCGAGGTTTATACCCCTGACATTTTCCTACTTAGGTTCCCATATAGGATCCCATATAGTATTCTATGAAGGATACTACAAAAAATCATATATGAAAACTTTTCTACAAACCTACTCACCTTCCTACACCTTGATCTCAGGTTTGTAACCATGAATTTTCCTACTTGGGATCCCATGAAGGATCCTACAAAAAATCCTACTAGAAAATTTATCTACAAACCTACTCACCTTCCTACACCTTGATCCCAGATTTGTATTCATGACTTTTTCCTACTTAGGTTCCCACATAGGATCCCATGAAGTATCCTACCAAAATCCTACTTGAAAATTTATCTACAAACCTACTGATCATTCTGCATGCATTATCTGCATTTTTTTGTTGTTGAAATTATAAACAGTGATTGGGGTCTTAAATAACTGTACCAAGTGTTAATTAAAAATAAGTATAATCTACCTAAATATTTTCATGGCAAATGCCTTAATAAATTGTAATAATTTTTATTTAATTCTCTTCCACAGTTATGTAAGACCACAATTACTATTTATATATAAAAATTCAGAAGAATCTAATACATTATCCGTTTTTTTCTCAAAAAAAAAAAATATTACTCTTCGTTTTCTTCAACAACTGCGTTATCTTCATCCTCTAAGTCATCTGAAATGAAAAAAAAATTTTTGAATAGGAAATCATAAATGATAATTACATTATGAACATTATTTAACTTCTGGATAACGTTGCATTCTAACATTTGGAACGTTAAATGGTTACGTTGTTGGATGGCGATGTTACGTTAAAATGTCCGGTGTACAGCAACGTTCTCTTCGCAGAAAGTTTATGGCTATTAGGTACCTTATCGCCACCGGGAAAGCAAAGGGTAATCTTTCTTATTCTTATAGCATTTCGCTAGTATACTTTGTCTGAAATGCAAAAATGAAATTAATTTACATATATTATAAGATATCTAGTTAGTGATCGAAGAATTTAAAAAAAATCGAGGGGCTTCTCACTTCCAATTTTATCATTGACTAACAGATTCTTACGAATTCACACAATGACTGCAATGTAAAACAAATATAGACAACGTTTGCTTTGTATGACATTATATGAAATTTGCAAGTGTCGCTTTTGGTTTGCCGAGATTTTGACGACGAACTGGAATGTTGCGCGAATGTTTTGTGTCGGACTTGGACGGACTCTAACGAACGTGCTACGTTCAGCGCATGAATGCTACGAAATCTGCAATGTGTGTTGATAAATCCTAGCCATAAAAAACGGTTCTGCATAACGTGCTTCTTTGGAAATTTATTCAATTTGTTTTCAAAACTTGTCTATTTTATGCAAACTTACATATTCTTTCAAAAAAATTTTAGATTTTCTTTATTTTTCTAAAATTATTGTTAGGCTTGTTTCAAATCTAATGGGTATTATAAAAATATTTTTCGTTTAATTTTTAAAAACTTTTTTATTTTCCAAAAATTTTTGATTAATTTTGATTTTAAGAAAAGAAAAAACAGCGAAAATATTCCTGTGAATTTTAGAATACATGGAAAGACATAACCTCAAATAGTTAAACTTAATTTTTTTTATAGAATCACTTGAACAAACTAAGATTACTAATTTCTAATGTCCCATGGTAAAAACAAGAAATTAATATTAAATAAAGGACAGAAATACTTCAAAAAGCAGGTATTATAATGAAAAGTTCATTCACTTCAATTCACAGAAAGCATGAATGCAGCATGAATTCTCGCGTCAAGCCTGGCGTTTCTTGACGTTTAGGACCGATTGCTTACGTTTCTCCTTGAACGCTATACGAAATCCAACGGAATCATACGTTGTAGATACGCTTGCTCTTAAATATCGAATCCGATCGAAACTCGCATAGCCTCGCAAAGCAATGTATTCCGCCGACGCTTCTGGATCAACGTGTATAACGCTAACGTTGATCTAACAACGCATAAGACGGACTTTTAACGGGAATGTTGCGTTGATTTCCAAGTGAGAAGCCTCTAGAAAAAAATTGGACATAATGGCGACCTGTCAAAGTCAAAAGAATGATTTTCATTTAAAAAAATAAGTCTGAGGATACCCTTGTGCCTTGTGATTTCAGGTTTTAGTATTAAAAATAACCATATCTATGTGAATTTTGTTAACTGTTTTCAAGTTATCGTTTTTACAATAAAATATACTTATATAAAAATGTGCGTTACGGTAAAAGTACAAAGTGTGATAAATTGAAAAAAATTGTAAAGGGAAATGCGACAGTAGAAGATATAGCTGTAAATCACAAAACCTACTGTGCAATTCCAAAGAGTCACGGAAGTATGGTCCTTGTTCTAATAAATATCAACAAAATATATTTTTGCACTTAAAAACTGTTCTAATAAATAACAAAAAAATATATTTTATGAAAATATTTTTTGTACTTTAATAAATAAATTAAAAATAAATCAAATATCACTCATAATGATAGTAGCAATAGTAGCAAATAAAGTTTGAGTCTTTTTAATAAGTCACTTACCACCTTTTGACATTACATCTAATTGAATTAAAACAAACTTTCTACATTTACCAATTATGTACTTTTACCGTAACATACGTATCGTTCAGCCCAAGTCGAACGTACTCAACTGTTTTGAAACAGTTGGAAGTACGTATCTTTAGTGGTGTTTTGAGAAACTACTCATGTTCTGTAGGTACAAAAACTACATTGAGAAAAATGGCTCTTCATGGATATTAAAATTAAATATTCAGATATTAAAACTTAGGATCAAGATATTAATATCTTGATACTCAAACTCAACTCCACAAAGATACGTACTTTCTGCTTTGTTCTTAAAAGTTACGCGTTTTCCAAATTGTTACAAACATTTGCGTACATTTTACTTGGGTTGAACGATATTAATATACACATACACATTGTAAATTTTAATAAATACAAAGATTCCGCCATCAGAAAGCATAATGTTTCAGAGCGTAGAGCAATGCATAATTATTAGCCTTTAAATATTCATAAAGTGTTTATACGCAACATCCTTGTACAATTCTTTGATTATCCAGTGGATATCCTAAGAACATCCTAGGGATGTTTTCAGGATATTTTGACATTATTTCAGGATATCCTGAGGATATCTTTTGGTTGTTAGCGAGTCCAATAAACTTTACGAAAGAGTAACAATGATTTATAACATTTTCAATATCAAGTGCTAAGATAGCTGAGAGCCTTAATTGAGCGGGTTAAATTAGCGTTCAGTAGTATAGAAATAGGTTTTATCCCCCTATACTCATAAGATTTTTCCTATGCGTTTAATCGTTAAATGAGTATGTATAAGGATAAGAATTAGAAAAATTACAAAAAAAATTTAACAATTACTTTATTTAAAATTTTTTTTTAGAATATCCCTGGGATATCCGAGAGATATTCTGATATTATGTTCGATATCCTGAGAACATTCTAGAAATATCCTTTTGTTGTGAAGAAATATCCTTTAGTGCGGAAATTAGGATATCTATAGGACGTCCTTGGCATGTCCCAGGATGCAATGAGGACGTTTTCTGGATATCTTAGATGCTCATAGGATATCCATAGGATGTCCTAGGGGGACGTCCATACATTACGTAACGCTTTTTTCTGATATTTTTGGACCCCCCTCTCACCTCGTAATGGAGCTTTACACGTAAAAGTTCATTTTTTCTGACCCCCCCCCCCCCCTCTACTATTAAGCGTTACGTAATATATGGACGACCCCTAGGGATATCCTTTGGCTGTAAGGGAATATTTCGAAAGGTCTGAAAATGAGATACGTTATGTTTCATAGGGGAAACAAGACACGCATTGTGTCTTACTTACACTTACACTTTTTGTTATAATGCTTCAAACCAAGGCGTTGCTAAGTGTATCGCATTTTTCGGATTTCTTTTAAACGACCGTCGCATGAAATTGGCTTTTATTGCTTTCATTTTTTTTTATGTTAATTGATAGTTTTTGAGTTGCTTTTTGAGTTCCAAAAATCAAAATTTGATTCCTGCAATTATTTTTCTTGTTATCAAGGTTTAAACATAGGTATGTTAAACGTCTCGATTTTTCTTCCTCCTTTTTGCCCGTCCGTCCTTTAAAGTTTGCTTTCTCAGCGATAGCACCCTTCTCTCGCGGGGAGTCACATATGAGCAATTTTATATCAGATCGACTGGTCATGTCAGCGATTTGAATCAACTTACGTTTTTTGGATAGACATTTGTAGTCTATTTAAGCATACAAAATTTTATTTAATAATATTTATTTTTTATTTATTATTAAAAAATTAATGCAATTTTTTTTTCAATCGGTCATAACTTTCTTAATTTTAATTTCATGCATTGTTCATGGCTCAGTATGAGGTACTTAAGGCCTTATAATATTCATACAGTTTGGTACATCATTTTAGAAACGTTTATGCAATGTAACAAAATTTGATAAAACTTGGTACCCGTGGGTTTTTGGGGTCCCTGAATACGCATTTCAAGAATCCAAAGTGGCACACGAAAATTATATTTTTTATTCAATTTTCACGAAACTCGGTACAGAGGGGTTTTTAGGGTCTCTGATAACGAATCTGAAGTCATTTTTCAAAAATTCAAAATGGCGATCAAAAATAAAAAATTTAAATTTAGTTTCATAAAACTTGGTATATAGAGGTTTTTTAGGTTTTCGAATGCGAATCTGAAGTCAATTTTTAAAAATTCAAAATGGCGGTTCCAATATGGCGGTCAAAAACGAAAAATTTTCATTTCATGAAACTTGGTATATAGAGGTTTTTGGGGTCTCTGATAACGAATCTAAAGTCATTTTTAAAAAATTTAAAATGGCGGATCCAATATGGTGGTCAAAATTGAAAAGTTTCAATTTAATTTCATAAGTTTTGGTATATAGGGGTTTTTGGTTTTACAATTGCGAATCTGAAGTCATTTTTTAAAAATTTAAAATAGCGAATCAAATATAGCAGTCGAAAATGAAAATATTTTAATTTCATTTCATGAAACTTGGTACAAAAGAGTCGTTCTTGGCCAACCGGACAAACCTGCGCTCCAAAATTAGTGTACATAGGTTTAAAGATCACTTTAAAAAATTTACTTTTAAGTACCGAATGATGTTTTTTAAAATTCAATATGGTTGACTAAATATAGCAGATATTTTAATCCCTTATTAATTTAACTTACTTTTTTGACCTTAAAATGTTTTAACTGCCTGAGTAAAATGGGGAAATGATTTATTGGGTACCTAAAAATAATCAGATGTAATAACCGAACTTAATGATAATTTGAATTTTTAAAAAATGACTTAAGACTCGCAATCGGAGACCAGAAAACCGCTATATAACATTAATATGAAATGAAATTAATGAAATGAAAATGAAATTTTTCATTTTTGACCGCCATATTGGAACCGCCATTTTTAAATTTTAAAAATTTTCAGATTTGCAATCGGAGACCTCAAAAACCGTTATATACCAAGTTTCATGAAATTAAATTTAAATTTTTAATTTTTGATCGCCATATTGAATTTTTGAAAAATGACTTCAGATTCGTTATCAGATACTCCAAAAACCCCTGTGTACCAACTTTCGTGAAAATTGAATAAAAAATTGAATTTTCGTCTGCCATATTGGATCCGCCATTTTGGAATTTTAAAAAATTACTTCATATTCGTACTCAGGGACCCCAAAAACCCACTCGTACCAAGTTTTATCAAATTTGGACTACTTTTAAAGACTTGGTACACTAGGCTAATATTTTACAAAAAAAAGTTATTTTAGTTGCCATATTATAGCCGCCATCTTGTATTTTCGTATATGTTTTTGCGAATATTTACAGCTGAGAACTTAAAGACACGATATTTCGATGCTTTAACTTAATCTCTTTTCTTGTTCTACATGAAAGTATTGATTAAAAAATCTTTTTTTAAAAACAAATCGTGTTTTTTGTTAAATAATTGTTTATAACTTTTATCATATTTGTTGTAAACAAATTTTGATAAAATAATCTAAAAGAGCGATAAATTTTACGTTGAAAATGGTTTGTTTCAAATTTTTAGAAAATTTTTTTATTGCCAAGAAAAAGCCTTAAAATTTTGATAAAATTTGTGTCCTCTTGGGCGTTAACTGGTTAAAATTAAAGTATTCAAAAAAATTATTTCTTTACACCTAAAAAATCTAAAGAAAGAAGGCGTTTTGTTCCTTTTAATCATTATTATGGATCAAGTTTTGTTCGTACTTAAAGCTAAACTTAAAATACAAAATTATTTTTGAAAAAATTTTCTTGGCTGCCAGTATGGTTTAGTACGCTCAGTGGCGCCCAATCGGCTGGAGCAGGGGGGGGCGGCCGCTCCCCCCCTGGTCGAGGGGTGGGTGGTGTCAGGAGGCTGGTAAAAAATATAAATAAAAAATTAAATTTTACAATTATTGAATTGAAAATCGAAGAAAATAATTTGAAATTCAAGAAAATCACTGAAAATTGAAAAATGTAATTGAAATTTAAAGATTATAATTAAAAATTTAAAAAAGTTATTGAAAAAAGGCGAGAATTATTGAATATAAGAAAAAATATTTGAAAACTAAAGAACCGAATTAAAAATTGAAGAATTGGTTAAAAAATCGAATGAGATTATTGAATAATTCTGTGGCTGAAAGGCAGAATAACATAACTGCATTTTCATAGTTTTGAGAAAAACCTGTTTTTGTATATTTTCTTGGTTTTGTAAAATCGAAAAATCAACCAATATTTTTGGTGTTTGGCATTGTCTCCTATTTTCTAGTGTAGTTTTTACATCTGTTCATCAATTTTAATAAAATATAAACGCTTTAAAAAAGAATATCAATTCTTTTTTTCGATTTGAATGCAGTTATGCTGTTGTGTTATTAATTATTTTCTTCGTAAATAAACATTTAAATCACTTTACTGTTATGAAACTTTAAAAAGCATTACTAAATTAACTCAAATCTGATGTTATCTCAAATTCAATAAAATGTTAGTTATGATGTTATGCCTTTCAGCCACAGAATTGTATTTAATATTAAAGAAACTTATTGATACCGGAAAAAATGATTGAAAAATGGCGAGAATTTTTGAATAGTAAAGAAAATACATATAATTGGAATTTAAAGAAAATAAATAAGGATTGAAAAAAATATTTGTAGAATTAAACAATACAAATGTATTTCTAATTTTCAGGGAATTTCCACATCTAATATACCTAGAATATTCATAGTATTAATAAATTAACTGTACATGATGCGCACTGGACAAACTTGGTTTCTGTGACACTTACGGCTGCGCAGTAGTTTCTAATGTTCTAGAATCCTACGGGTGTCAAATATAACATAATTTTCATCTATTAGCAGATCAAAAAAAATTTGGAAATTTTTTTCAACTTTCCCTGAATTTTCTAGGAATATTAGATAAGGAAACTTCCCTGAATATTAGGTTGGAATATTCGGGAAATGTGGACCAATATTCAGGGAAAATTCAGGGAATTTCTGGTGCTGTGTGGGAAATTTAAAATCTATTTTTCATAGTTGAATAAAATAACTGCAAAAAGCCGAGAATTGTTCAAAATTGAAAAATTAAATAAAAATCGAAAATGTAATTAAAAATTTAAGAAAATAATTGAAAAATTAAAAATGGAATTGAAATTTTATAAAAAATAATTAAAGAAGACGAAAATTATTAAATATGGTAGGAAATTATGTGAAATTGCAGAAAATAATTGAAAATAGAGTAAAATATCGGATTTTTAAAAAATATTTGTAAAAAACATAGAATTATTAAATATGGAAGAAATAATAAATGACAAATGATAATATTGATTGAATATTGTAAAAAATTCAAAAAAACCAGAATAATAGACACAATTTAAAAGTAATTAAAAAATTAATGCATAATTATACAGTTTTAATAGAAAAATAATTAAAAGTAACCGAGAATTGTTGACTGCTAAAGAAAATAATTACAAATTTCTGCATGTAATTAAGCAATTTAATTCAAATTTAAATGAAATTGAATAAAGCCAAGTATTATTGAATATTGAAGCAAATAATTTGAAATTAAAGGAAATCACTGAAAATTGAAGAATGGAATTAAAAGTTAAAGATTATAATATTAAGTTCAAAACATTTATTAAAAAAAGGCGAAAATTATTGAATTTAGAAGATACTAATTGAAAACTGAAAAATCAAATTGAATTTTGAAGCATATAATTACACTGAGAAAAAAGAATAATTAAATTTACCTGGAGGAGTGTCAAACGTGACAATATTTCAATGTCAACTATAGGACAACACTCTATTGTATGAAGGTTATTAAGTGTCAAATATGTTTTACACTCCAGAAAGGTAAATTACAATGTTTTACAGGGTTAACTTATTTTTTTAAAAAAAGGATGCTGTTTTTAGGAAGTATTAATTTAAATTTTTCAAAATATTTAATTTAAGTGGGAAAAATAATTATTCACAACAAATTTTTATATTTTTAAATGATTAACTCATGATTGTCTTATATTTGGTATTAACTTTGTGCAAATAATTATAAAAGTTTAACAAAATTTATACTATCTTTGCAGCAAAGATTAAGTCCCTTTTGGATAAAAAAAATAATTCAAATATTCCAAAATATTGTATTTACATGCTGCAATGTTAATCAGTTTTAAAACCGTAGGTTTAATAATTATTTGAATCAATTTTTAATACAAACGTTACCCTTATATTTACCCTCTATAAATTTTGTGTGCATATCTGTATTCCAGAACCTAAAATCAAATTTAAAATATCTAAAAATAAAATAATATAAAATGTTAAAAAAAATATAGAATTCTTTTAAATTACAGAAAGTATAATGTAATTAAAAACATTAGGATCTTCGAAATCAATGAGAATCCTGTTGATATAATTTCATCACTTAGGAGGTTAATAATAACCAAGTTATTTTTTTACTCATTAATAACCACATTAAGAAAAAATTTTAACCCATATCAAACTGATAAATTGTATTTATCGTTATTCATTTATTATTGAAAATTTGGTTACATTCGCATATTATATAATTGAACATCCAACTCGTCAGCTTGACTCTCCGGAGTGTAAGAGAAATTATGAACTACGGGTAATGTTTACAAAATAAAAAATATAGTAGAGTTTAAGAGCTATAAAATGAAGTGTCTGATAAATAAAATAACTTTTTAACCATGAGAATTTAACACTCCAGTTTTCTCAGAGTAAAAATTGAAAAAAGCAATTGAAAAAAGCCGATAATTATTGATTATTGAAAAGTAATTAAAAAATTACAGAAAAGAATTGAAATTTGAAAAAAAATTGAAAATTGAAAAAAATAATTTAAAATTTCATTAAAATAATCGTACATTAAATTTTCAATGAAATTTGAAAGAAATAATTCATAATTCAAAGAAAAATTAGAAATCTAATTAAATATTGAAATAAGTAATTGAAAAATTGAATTGTGAATTCCTGAATATAGAAGAAAATAATTGAAAACTGAAGAATAAATTTGAAAATTGAAGAAAATAGTCATAGAATTAAACAATTGAATTGAAATATTTGAACAATATTTATGATTGCAAAAAGACAGAAATGACTAAATACTGAAGTATTAATTGAAAATTAAAAAGAATAATTATAAAATAACGACAATAATTTAATATTAAAAAAGATATTGAGATAAGTGGAAAATATTTGACAATAGTCGACAAAAATTCGATAATTGTTGAGAATATTTGACAATTGAAAAAAAAATCGAAAATTGTTGAGTATATTTGACAATTGAAAACAAATTCTAAAACTGTTGAGAATATTAGGCAACGAAGCAAGGTAATTTAGCAAATTTAAGAATAATTGTAAAATTTAAGGAGAATAATTGTAGATTGAAAACTGCTTAAAATTTAATAAAAAATTATAAATTTATTGGATAATGAAATTAAAATTACAACTGTTAGTTATAAATTTAAATTTTGATCAATTCAAAGGCATTTTTAAAAAAGTAGTTGACTCATTATCTCTTTCTAAATTTTGAATCAGTGAGAATTTAGCCTAAAAATCAGTAATATTTCACTGACTTAAACTTAGAGAGTATAGATCATTTTATTATGAGAGCCTTTTTTTTTTCCTGTCAAAATTAGGGTTCATGAAAGGGGGGTGGTATCCTGGAATCGGGTCTGGCCCCCCTGCTAGAAATCCAATGGGCGCCACTGAGTACGCTTGTAACTTACAGGATTATTTGTTTATGTTGATAAGAACTTATAGTCAAAAATTTAAAGAAAAAAAGTGGAGGTTTTTGAGAAAATCGACCTTATTTATTTTTGGAAAATCATCTTAAACGTTTTTAATTTCAACGAAAATAAAAAAAAACGTGTCTTTTTATTTTTTTATATAACATATTTTAGAGGCAGTTAAATCTACAACTTGAAGAAAAAAAAACGAAATTATAGTAAGCAAAACTTTTAAAGTTATTTATTTGTTAACTAAGATTATTTAAACACATTAAAAATCGTTCGTTAGTAGCTGGAACTATTTAAAAATATTTTATACACATTTTATGTGTAAAATATATAACAGGCATCACAGTATCTTCAGTATCTTCAAAAAAGATAAAAAGGTGAGAGAAAGGTGACCAAAAATATAACAAAAACAAACTAGAATGTGTTTAAAATAGGTTTGCTACGTTCTCAAAATTCCAATATTCAATGACTTCCAGGTTTTCAAGACCATTTTTCATCAAATTCCATGACCAAATATATAATAAGTAGCAACATTAACACGCGCCCAAGGCTAACTTTGCTTCAGATTTTAAACGTGGACAGAAAATGATGAATGAATATAAAAACTAACCTATTTCACTTCAAGTTTTAAATCGTTGACAGAAAAAAAAAGAATAAATATAAATAGTAATACTAACTTCAGGAGTTTACTGAGGTTATTATTATTTAATTGTAAGAATTGATTACAAAAAAACGAGAATAATTGAATAATTGAAGAAAATATGTGAAAAATGCCAAGAAAAATTGACAATTAAAAAAAAATTCAAAAAATGATTAGATTAATAGGACAACTAAAAAAAATAATTGAAAAACTTAAGGAAAAAATATTATTTAATTTAAATTAAGAAATTAAGAAAATAGAAAAATTAAAAAAATTATAGGAATAATTGTTGGAAATAATTTCAAATTAAGCAACTGGATTAAAAATTGAAAAAAATTGAAAATTGAACAATGGAATTGAAATTTCAAGAATATAATTAAAAATTGAAGAAAAGTAATTAAAGAAGCTGAAAATTGTGGAATATAGAAGAAAATAAATCAAAACTGAAAAATTAAAAGTTGAAGAAATAAATTAAAAATATAAATAAAGTTTGCGTACACAAACTACGTCCATAAATTTGTGAAATGTGGATATATTCTTTACAGAGAAAACTGAAAAAACTGTTTTTGATGCACTGAAGAAAAAAATTTACCTCAAATACAAACACGTCTTTTAATTGAAACAAGACAATTTAAAAATAAATGTACTTACGATTTATTTTGCATTGGGCCTTAACTACAATATTTTAATGAGATAAAGATTTTGGAATATTGAATTAAGTTATAAAAAACCATTTTAGTTGCACATGTCATGTTGATTCAATATGTTAGCGTCAGTTTGGCGGGAAATGTGGTAAACAGTAATAGCCACTGATGGGCCGTTACAAGCAGGGATGTAAAGTTACGCGTAAATCGAGGTTTTCGACGTATAATACATGGTATTACCCCCTATCTACATGGAAGCTGATTCTGCGTCAGGGTAAAATCCCATTTGGGCAGAAAGCACAAAACCGAAAGCAAAATCATGAGGGTGAGAGAGACAGGCATATATCACTGACTCTCTTACTTTCATATTTTCTGCTTTCGGTTTTACGATTTCTGCTCACATGAGATTTTACCCTCAAGCGTCAAAACGCGAAATAAAGCCAATGAGAGAGAAAAGGACGGCAACAATAATAAACATTGTCTGTCCTTGTCTCTCACACAATTCTATGTTTATACGTTCCGCGTATTTACGCATAACCGTAGAATCAGCTTCCATGTAGATAGGGGGTGAGGGTAAAATCTCATCTGAGCAGAAAGCGTAAAACCGAAAGCAGAAAATATGAGAGTAATGGCCTGTTTACACCTTCGAAAAACTTTTTTTTTGCACGAGAGTCAAGAGGACAGATACACAGTTCGTCCTCTTCCCTCCAATGCAAAAATGTTTTTTTTCGAAGGTGTAAATAGGCCATTAGATAGACAGTGATATCTGTCTGTCTCTCTTGCACTAATGTTTTTCTGCTTTTGGTTTTACGCTTTCTGCTCACATACACTCTAAAAAAAATCTGTGTTATTTTACAACGTCCGACGATCAAAATTTATTTCACTATCTCCGACATAGTAAAGTTACAAGCGGTGTGTAATCTAACATAACCTGTAAGATATTTTACAACTGAATGTAAAAATACATTACGACGTCGTATACGACGTGGTTTCCGACATAAGACTATACATAGTATTTGATGCAATTTACGACATCCTTCACTACGTCGTTTACTACGTCAACTTTTTCAATAGGGTAAGCTAGAGATCCTATAAAGAGAGTTGAGACACAAGTGTGATGGTTCGCGATTGGTTGCGATTAAACCGGAACCAGAAGTGATTTTGTAATGTTGCAACATAACCTCAAATCGCGTCCATTTAAATCAGTTCAAATTTTTCCATGTAAATATTTCGCGCCTTTGACTGGAACTTCTGGTTCCGGTTTAATCGCGATGCGCAGAAACCAACTGTGTCTCAACTCTCTTTATAGGATCTCTAGAGTAAGCAACACTCTAAAAAAACTCAGTGTATGAAAACATCTAACATGTTATTTTACATGCTGAAATACACGTTAGACGTCGTAAGTTTACTACATGTCAATGCGTAATTCAGCATTATACTGTAAAAATATTATTTGCGAGAAAGTATTTTAGCAGTTTTGTGTAAAATTACAATATCCGACGTTGGAAAATAGTTTCACTATGTCCGACGTGTATTTTAACAAACGAATAAAAAAAAATTATGTTAAGTATATCTCCATGGAACAGAGAACAGTGTGTCAGATTTTTAAGTTGCAGATCCCGTGATCAGTTCCAGCTGCTGACTTATTTTTCGTTTAATTTTTTCCTTTTATTGTAAGAAACATAACGCTTGTATTTTTACATTCAGTTGTAAAATATCTTACAGGTTATGTTAGACTACACACCGCTTGTAACTTTACTATGTCGGAGATAGTGAAATAAATTTTGATCGTCGTACGTTGTAAAATAACACAGATTTTTTTTAGAGTGTATGTGAGCAGAAAGCGTAAAACCAAAAGCAGAAAAACATTAGTGCAAGAGAGACAGACAGATATCACTGTCTATCTAATGGCCTATTTACACCTTCGAAAAAAAAAATGTTTGCATTGGAGGGAAGAGGACGAACTGTGTATCTGTCCTCTTTACTCTCGTGCAAAAAAAAAGTTTTTCGAAGGTGTAAACAGGCCATTACTCTAATATTTTCTGCTTTAGGTTTTACGCTTTCTGCTCACATGAGATTTTACCCTGAGGGCGCAATTACATGTCTGCGTTGAACGCTGCGTTTTTGCGTTGAATAGTGAGAGAGAGGAAGACAGAATTATAGTCACATCTTTGTCACTCTCACCATTCAACGCAAAAACACAACGTTCGACGCAGGCATATAATTGCGCCCTCACCCCCTATCTACATGGAAGCTGATTCTACGGTTATGCGTAAATACGCGGAACGTATAAACATAGAATTGTGTGAGAGACAAGGACAGACAATGTTTATTATTGTTGCCGTCCTTTTCTCTCTCATTGGCTTTATTTCGCGTTTTGACGCTTGAGGGTAAAATCTCATGTGAGCAGAAATCGTAAAACCGAAAGCAGAAAATATGAAAGTAAGAGAGTCAGTGATATATGCCTGTCTCTCTCACCCTCATGATTTTGCTTTCGGTTTTGTGCTTTCTGCTCAAATGGGATTTTACCCTGACGCAGAATCAGCTTCCATGTAGATAGGGGGTAATACCATGTATTATACGTCGAAAACCTCGATTTACGCGTAACTTTACATCCCTGCTTGTAACGGCCCATCAGTGGCTATTACTGTTTACCACATTTCCCGCCAAACTGACGCTAACATATTGAATCAACATGACATGTGTGTTATGTGTCACAGACTCATAACCTCGCGGAGTCTAAACGGAGAACCCCTGCACGGCTCCTCCGTTGGAGAGCCTTTTTCCGCGCCAGATTTTCGGCCAGCTTTTGCCGCCAACAGAAACCGATTTCACCGGTACTCCCCTCTAAGTTTTTCCCCCCGCAGCAGCCATGGAGTTCAGACAGGCCGGCGCTTGCTCCCCGCACAGACTACGTCACGCGCCTTCAACCATTGTTTTCGGATGTGACCTGTTCATCCTCTTCGATTTGTTTTGACACAAATGTCAGGAAACAAGGAATTTAGTAAAATTCCATTTATTCACGCACTAGTGTTTTTGTTTCTTTTGCGAATTATTATTAATGCGTTATTATTACTATTATTACTACTATATTATTATTATTTTATTACTATTATTATTATTATTATTATTATTATTTTTTTTTTATTATTATATATTTTTTTTTAAAAAACAAATTTAGGAGAGGAAAAAATGCATTTACGCAATTGTTCGTGTGGGACTCGACCACGTGCTGTGGTAATACCTCACTAAAACAATCTCTCCCATTCTTGCTTTACATATTCTAATCCACTATTGCTCCATCCGTCCTGGAGGGTAAGCAAAAGCGTGATTCATTTACTAGAGTTGGTTTTTTCGTTTCTTACACTGTTGTTCTCACCCATTGCCGCCGATATTCTTAAGCGGTGGTCAAGAACGTTGTTGGATGCTTTTTTTGAGCTACCGAATAGGATCTTATAATGAACAGTGCTGCCGAACCAGATTTAGAGAGTTCAGAAGAACAGCCTTCTGCATGCGAACCGCCAACGCATTAGCCTTGTGCTTGCAGCTAGGAATTTTTTGTAATTGGCTCACAAATGAAGCTCGCATCCCTCCTAAACAACCGAGTACAAGAACAATTAATCTGACCCTGTAGCCTGGATATATTTTACTCAATTCAAACAGAAGGTCTTGATACTTTGTCCGCTTCTCATCCTCCTTTTGAGTGATATTGCTCTCAGCAGGTGCCGAAAACTCTATCACACAAATGACCTTACTTTTATGATCCTGGAGCACTATATCAGGTTTATTGGCGCTGATACGATGAGTGGTGGAAAAAGAAAAATTCCAGTAGATCTTACACCGATCATTTTCCAAAACGGACTCCTGATCCCCCTGGGCATACGGCAAGATGGGTTCTTTATCTATACCATATTGGTGTCGAAGGTGATAATACAACACCTTAAGCGCAGCATTGTGTCTTTCTACATATCTGTAACATGCATACTTCGGGCACGCACTTAGAATGTGACTAAGTGTCTCCGGGTATTGCCTGCACGCTCGACAGTTGGTATTGTCGACAGATATATGCATCACTCGACTGCGATACACCAAAGTATTTATCACTCCATCTTGGCAAGCAAATAAAAATCCTTCAGTCTCCGATTTCAAACCAGCAGACTTGAGGAAAGCAAATGACAAAACCCCAGACAGTCCCAACTCTTTTATGAGACTGAAAAACCGTCCATGCACAGGCTTGTCAATATGCTCCTGTAACAGAAGCGCATGTTCTGCTTCCTTAACACGTTTTTTAAGCATTAATGGTGTTAAAGATGCTAAACCGTGTTCCATATCCCTGGTTTCAAATGGGAGACTAAGTTTACTTGCAGCTCTTTCTGCCGCTCGATATAAAAACGCCCCAACATTTGCAATTTCATGATGGTGAACAAATTACATAAGAGGATCTCTACTGTTTATGACTGAGCATGCTGCAGACAAAACAATTCTACGATGAAGACACTCTAAATTTAAAAGACCTCTTCCTCCCCGATCGCGTGGAAGGTAAATGCGAGGTACGGAAGACCTAGGATGATGACTTCGATGTATAGTCATCATCTTGCGAGTTTCTCTATCTAGTTCCTTCAACTCATTCACATTCCACTTAACTGCTCCAAATGTATAGAGTAGTAAAGGAATGGCTAATGTGTTTGTGGCTTGTATCTTATTCTTCCCAGATAGTTCAGAAGCCCAAATTTTTCTGAGAAGACCATGGTATTTTATATGGAGATGATCTTTAAGCCCACACAAATCTTGACTTTCCGATTGAGGAATTCCAAGATATGTGTAAGTTTCCCCAACACCAAGGTAATGAATGGTATTGCCACCAATGAGCTGAATATTCTCAGAGTCGCTCGACATTTCAGCTGTTTCTCGTCTCCCTTTAATTAAATGGATAACAGCACATTTATCTAATCTAAAATCCATACCAATAGCTCTGGAGTATTCGGCTACTGCAAACACCAGAATTTTTAATTCGTCCTTGCTGGATCCATATAGCTTAAGATCGTCCATATAAAACAGATGGTTGATCTTATGGACTCTATTTCTGGGTTTTCCACACATGTATCCAGAGTATTTTTCTCGGAGTACTACAGACAGAGGCAAGAGGGAGATGCAAAAAAGTAGAGGACTTAGGGAGTCTCCTTGGAAAACTCCTCTTCCAAACGAGATGATGTTAGTCATCACTTGCTGTTTGTTGGATGTTATAACAAACCTTGTCCTCCACATGAGCATTAGCTCCTTTAAGCATCTCACAATGTTCGGATGTACCTCTAAGCATTCAAGGAGCTTGATGATCAGCTCATGACTTGTAGAATCAAATGCCTTTCGGTAATCAATCCAAGCCATTGACAGGTTACGTCGATAAAATATCGCGTCTTGGGTAATACACCTATCAATCAATAGGTTTTTCCTACAACCTGCCAGACCTCTCTTGCACCCTCGCTGTTCGCTTATTGCACTCCAAACTGGCTCGATGGATGTCAAAATCCTCTCTTTGAGGATGCCAGTGAATAGCTTGTAGCAGGTGTTAAGACAAGCTATGGGTCTATAATTTTTTGGAATAGATAAATCACCAGATTTTGGTAAGAGTACCGTTCGTCCTTCCACCAACCACTGTGGTATTCGATGTTGACCGTTGAGAAAGGTAGAGAATATTCGAGCCAAATGTTGGTGAGTTGAAGAGAACTTCTTCCACCAAAAGTTATTAATCTTATCTGGCACGGGTGCTGAAAAGTTCTTCGTTTTAGCAACTATGTTTCTCACCTCCTCCTTAGTAATTGGTGGACTTACCTCTGCTGGATGGTCAAGCCCCTGTCTAATACAGAAGCTACGAAAGAGTGTTAAGGATGACTCTTCATCGTTCACTGAATGGGCTTTCCCATAGATGTTACTCCAGAAGTTTTCAATCTCTTCACGACATGGGGGTCTTTCGACAGTTGGCGATGGTGGACTGAACAGGCGAGAAGGATTAGTAGCATAGGTATTATTTTGCTTTATCCATTTAACCCGCCGTTCTAAACGCTCTCTTATAACAACAAGAGAACGTATCCTCTCAATCCAATGTTGCTTAATGGTCTGCAACTTCGATTTCTTCAGAGTGTGATGCAATCTTTTTAGAGTCTGGGCTATTTCCAAAACCCTGGATGTAAATTTTCTTTTCGATTCAAGATATACAATCACACTCTGCAATTGAGAAGCATGCCTTCGAGCCACCCCAATCTTAAACTGTACTTGTCTGATTCGTTTAAAGGTCCTATCGACGCGGTCTGAAACAGATTTTCTGTTACTTTCACGAAGCAGGACCTTTGCTTTTTCGTACACAGCACAATTTAATGTCCAGAGATCTACATCCTCTGGGAGTAATGAGAGCTCGTTATTCCCTTCAGCGATTTTGTCCATTTTAATGGAAACCTTTAGATGTACTTTGGTTTCCCTAGACCTCATGTTCCCTTCCTCGGTCGTTGGTGTAGGTGTTACTGTCGGAACCTGAAGGTTCTCGGAGGGTTCTTCTTCTTCCTGCTGAAGAAAAGCTTCATGTCCCTTTTTTTGCAGAAAGGATACTTGGTCTCTTAAATACTGAGGTGTCATTTGAGCGTATTGGGGGTACATATTAACCCATCGCTCATGCAACCTTAGCATGTATCCTCTTCTGCAAGGACTACTGTTTTGCCAACATAGCATGATGTCCTTCCGAAGTTGGTCCGTCCATTTAAAACGTACTCTAGCTTGTCCCGGGTCAATGCCTGGTCGTTGCCTGGGTTCTATCCTATTGCCACTCCCAACTGAACCCTGATCTCCATCCGAGAGAGACCTATTGTGGGTGGCACTGCGCGTTACAGTCGTCGTAACCGCAAATACTCTGTGTGGGAGGTTATCCCAACACAGAGTGGACAATTATATCGGGTGCCCACCCCTATCTGACTTTTGGTCCGCCCCGGGTATTCTAATTTCCTCGGTACCTCCCATATCTGAGAGGCCTTCCCCTATCCGCCACCTGGGGAGGCGCCCGATTGGGGTATCAGAAACCCCATCTCAAATGACATTCAAGTACCCGACCCAGTCGGCTAAGAAACTCTGTGATATCCCGTAAAGGGTACCACAAGTCCCTCACCAACCCGATCAAATACCTACACGATGTTCTGTAATGGTCATCTTAGTACTGAGCCAAGTCGGATTAGTATCTTTGAGCTGCTTGGTAACGGATTAACCAAGCAACCCATTTCGGGATTTATTATTATTTATTATTATTATTATTATTATTATTATTAACCTTATTATTAATATTATTATAATTATTGTACTTCTATGGGGCCTGATTCTCTGAAAAGAATCTAAAGATTCCAGAAACTTCCAGAATCTTGTGGGCGTTGGGAAAGAGAAAATTCTTTGTGAATTTTTTTTGCATAGAGTTTTCCCCTTTATAAGTCGTTCTCGCAGAGATGTCAAGCAGTCCCTTTCGGTTCGTCAAACTGTAAGCATCCCTGCCACTCTGTGTGTTTAATAAAGACGTTTTCTGAAGTTTCGCCTACATTATTTCTCCTCAGCAAACGTAAGTAAAGTTTTTACCAGTGTGTGTGCTCCCGCGCCACCAAGCTTGTGTAGCACTGCACAGTGTCGTGTGCACTAGTCCCCGCGCTCCAGCGTGCGTGGACCAACCGCGGAGTGCGGCGTTACGAGTTCCCGCGCCACCATGCGTGTGAAACCTTAACGCCACTACCGCCGAGTATATCCCCGCGCCACCAAGCGTGTGTGATATCCGTCGCGGAAACCGCGAACCGCGAAAAACCGCGAAGTGCGAATTTCTCCGCACAACTTGGTGTTACGAGTTCCCGCGCCACCATGCGTGTGAAACCTTGACGCCGCAACCGCCGAGTATATCCCCGCGTCACCAAGCGTGTGTGATATCCGTCGCGGAAACCGCGAACCGCGAAGAACCGCGAAGTGCGGATATCGAGTATCTCACGTTCCACTTAGCTACGTCGCCATGACACTCCCGCGGATCGACCAAGTCCCAGGACCTAACCTATTATTTAACGACTTTCCTATTTCCAGATGGATCCTGTGAGACACCGACAACCAAAAACGCAGAAAAAGATTCGGAGAGACAAAGAGCGTGCTCAAAGGAAGCAAGCTGAGAAGAGACAGATTCTCAGAAATCTCTACGCAGCTGCCACTGAGGCTTCCTACTCATCCGCTCCCGTCACCCTCAGCCTCCCACGTCTGCATTATTCAGAGGTCGCATCCACCATCACCATCAGTGCTGGCCTAACCGTCCCGGTAGCTTGCTCAACTCCTGTATCACCACCACAATCCGGAGCCTTCCTCGCTCCTACGCCAAGGTACGCGTCCGAAGGGTACTTTACCTACGCAGCAGGATTAAGCCGAGCCCCGGAGTCTCCGGACCAAACTGTGGTCTCCACCACTACCCAGGACCCGGACTCTACCACCGACTACCACTTCGAACCGGTTGCTCTTACATCCACTGGCGAGGGGTCCCCCGCTCCATCGTTGAGGTCCCCGTCGCCCTTGCCTCCGCTACCTCGCGGTTCTGAGAATATCCTTCTTCAGGAGGACCTAAATTTGTCGGACGACGCCATCATCATGCATACGGATTGTTCTCTGGAGGACCCAGAGGCCGTACTCCCTGTGGCCCCAGTCGAGGGTACACCTCCTCCCTCCCGGACCGGGAGCCGGAGTCAGCCGCTGCAGGAGAACCCTCCGGTTTTTATTCCGCGGCGAGGGCTCGCCGCACCTCACCTAACTGGGTACGAGAGAAAACAGACCCGTCCGGCTTGTCCTTATGGGAAACCTCGGGATGAGAATACCCGTATGATACACGGCCCTCCTCAGCCCGTACCAGCGCCTAGGCCTCTCCTAGACTTCAACCAAGCAAAATACCGACGCCTCGTCCAGCGATTCCGTTCTCGTCGATGATTGTACTCTATGCATAACTCTTGTACAAAGGGGCCAGGGGGTTGATTGAATAAAAGTTATTTATTGTAGATCTTTTCTCTCTTTACTCTCCTTTCCTCTTAGCTTGTAATCTTAAGTTCGTATCAGTCTTAAATTTAGAAACATAACGTAATGAACTAAAAGCCTTTTTCTTGATTTTTTTCTTCGTCTCTTAAATTGAACCGTAACATTTTTTTTTAGAAATCAGAAAATTCTTCCAGCCTTCCTCCTGAGAACATCGATGGTCAACCAAGTGGTCCTCTCGTGTTCATTCGGATTTCGTTTTCCACTTTCGCTTTCGCTCTCGCTCTCACTCTCCTCGCCTCAACACACCCAGTTTACGGTATCAACCATAAATAGATCGTAACATGTGCAACTAAAATGGTTTTTTATAACTTAATTCAATATTCCAAAATCTTTATCTCATTAGAATATTGTAGTTAAGGCCCAATGCAAAATAAATCGTAAGTACATTTATTTTTAAATTGCCTTGTTTCAATTAAAAAACGTGTTTGTACAAAATCACTTCTGGTTCCGGTTTAATCGCAACCAATCGCGAACCATCACACTTGTGTCTCAACTCTCTTTATAGGATCTCTAGCTTACCCTATTGAAAAAGTTAACGTAGTAAACGACGTAGTGAAGGATGTCGTAAATTGCATCAAATACTATGTATAGTCTTATGTCGGAAACCACGTCGTATACGACGTCGTAATGTATTTTTACATTCAGTTGTAAAATATCTTACAGGTTATGTTAGATTACACACCGCTTGTAACTTTACTATGTCGGAGATAGTGAAATAAATTTTGATCGTCGGACGTTGTAAAATAACACAGATTTTTTTTAGAGTGTATGTGAGCAGAAAGCGTAAAACCAAAAGCAGAAAAACATTAGTGCAAGAGAGACAGACAGATATCACTGTCTATCTAATGGCCTATTTACACCTTCGAAAAAAAAAATTTTTGCATTGGAGGGAAGAGGACGAATGTGTATCTGTCCTCTTTACTCTCGTGCAAAAAAAAAGTTTTTCGAAGGTGTAAACAGGCCATTACTCTAATATTTTCTGCTTTCGGTTTTACGCTTTCTGCTCACATGAGATTTTACCCTTACCCCCTATCTACATGGAAGCTGATTCTACGGTTATGCGTAAATACGCGGAACGTATAAACATAGAATTGTGTGAGAGACAAGGACAGACAATGATTATTATTGTTGCCGTCCTTTTCTCTCTCATTGGCTTTATTTCGCGTTTTGACGCTTGAGGGTAAAATCTCATGTGAGCAGAAATCGTAAAACCGAAAGCAGAAAATATGAAAGTAAGAGAGTCAGTGATATATGCCTGTCTCTCTCACCCTCATGATTTTGCTTTCGGTTTTGCGCTTTCTGCTCAAATGGGATTTTACTCTGACGCAGAATCAGCTTCCATGTAGATAGGGGGTAATAACATGTATTATACGTCGAAAACCTCGATTTACGCGTAACTTTACATCCCTGCTTGTAACGGCCCATCAGTGGCTATTACTGTTTACCACATTTCCCGCCAAACTGACGCTAACATATTGAATCAACATGACATGTGCAACTAAAATGGTTTTTTATAACTTAATTCAATATTCCAAAATCTTTATCTCATTAAAATATTGTAGTTAAGGCCCAATGCAAAATAAATCGTAAGTACATTTATTTTTAAATTGTCTTGTTTCAATTAAAAGACGTGTTTGTATTTGAGGTAAATTTTTTTCTTCAGTGCATCAAAAACAGTTTTTTCAGTTTTCTCTGTAAAGAATATATCCACATTTCACAAATTTATGGACGTAGTTTGTGTACGCAAACTTTATTTATATTTTTAATTTATTTCTTCAACTTTTAATTTTTCAGTTTTCATTTATTTTCTTCTATATTCCACAATTTTCAGCTTCTTTAATTACTTTTCTTCAATTTTTAATTATATTCTTGAAATTTCAATTCCATTGTTCAATTTTCAATTTTTTTCAGTTTTTAATCCAGTTGCTTAATTTGAAATTATTTCCAACAATTATTCCTATAATTTTTTTAATTTTTCTATTTTCTTAATTTCTTAATTTAAATTAAATAATATTTTTTCCTTAATTTTTTCAATTATTTTTTTTAGTTGTCCTATTAATCTAATCATTTTTTGAATTTTTTTTTAATTGTCAATTTTTCTTGGCATTTTTCACATATTTTCTTCAATTATTCAATTATTCTCGTTTTTTTGTAATCAATTCTTACAATTAAATAATAATAACCTCAGTAAACTCCTGAAGTTAGTATTACTATTTATATTTATTTTTTTTTTTCTGTCAACGATTTAAAACTTGAAGTGAAATAGGTTAGTTTTTATATTCATTCATCATTTTCTGTCCACGTTTAAAATCTGAAGCAAAGTTAGCCTTGGGCGCGTGTTAATGTTGCTACTTATTATATATTTGGTCATGGAATTTGATGAAAAATGGTCTTGAAAACCTGGAAGTCATTGAATATTGGAATTTTGAGAACGTAGCAAACCTATTTTAAACACATTCTAGTTTGTTTTTGTTATATTTTTGGTCACCTTTCTCTCACCTTTTTATCTTTTTTGAAGATACTGAAGATACTGTGATGCCTGTTATATATTTTACACATAAAATGTGTATAAAATATTTTTAAATAGTTCCAGCTACTAACGAACAATTTTTAATTTGTTTAAATAATCTTAGTTAACAAATAAATAACTTTAAAAGTTATTTATAAAAGATATTTATATATCAAAAACCTCCACTTTTTTTTCTTTAAATTTTTGACTATAAGTTCTTATCAACATAAACAAATAATCCTGTAAGTTACAAGCGTACTCAGTGGCGCCCATTGGATTTCTAGCAGGGGGGCCAGACCCGATTCCAGGATACCACCCCTCTTTCATGAACCCTAATTTTGACAGGAAAAAAAAAAGGTTCTCATAATAAAATGATCTATACTCTCTAAGTTTAAGTCAGTGAAATATTACTGATTTTTAGGCTAAATTCTCACTGATTCAAAATTTAGAAAGAGATAATGAGTCAACTACTTTTTTAAAAATGCCTTTAAATTGATCAAAATTTAAATTTATAACTAACAGTTGTAATTTTAATTTCATTATCCAATAAATTTATAATTTTTTATTAAATTTTAAGCAGTTTTCAATCTACAATTATTCTCCTTAAATTTTACAATTATTCTTAAATTTGCTAAATTACCTTGCTTCGTTGCCTAATATTCTCAACAGTTTTAGAATTTGTTTTCAATTGTCAAATATACTCAACAATTTTCGATTTTTTTTCAATTGTCAAATATTCTCAACAATTATCGAATTTTTGTCGACTATTGTCAAATATTTTCCACTTATCTCAATATCTTTTTTAATATTAAATTATTGTCGTTATTTTATAATTATTCTTTTTAATTTTCAATTATTACTTCAATATTTAGTCATTTCTGTCTTTTTGCAATCATAAATATTGTTTAAATATTTTAATTCAATTGTTTAATTCTATGACTATTTTCTTCAATTTTCAAATCCATTCTTCAGTTTTCAATTATTTTCTTCTATATTCAGGAATTCACAATTCAATTTTTCAATTACTTATTTCAATATTTAATTAGATTTCTAATTTTTCTTTGAATTATGAATGATTTCTTTCAAATTTCATTGAAAATTTAATGTACGATTATTTTAATGAAATTTTAAATTATTTTTTTCAATTTTCAATTTTTTTTCAAATTTCAATTCTTTTCTGTAATTTTTTATTAACTTTTCAATAATCAATAATTATCGGCTTTTTTCAATTGCTTTTTTCAATTTTTACTCTGAGAAAACTGGAGTGTTAAATTCTCATGGTTAAAAAGTTATTTTATTTATCAGACACTTCATATTATAGCTCTTAAACTCTACTATATTTTTTATTTTGTAAACATTACCCGTAGTTCATAATTTCTCTTACACTCCGGAGAGTCAAGATGACGAGTTGGATGTTCAATTATATAATATGCGAATGTAACCAAATTTTCAATAATAAATGAATAACGATAAATACAATTTGTCAGTTTGATATGGGTTAAAATTTTTTCTTAATGTGGTTATTAATGAGTAAAAAAATAACTTGGTTATTATTAACCTCCTAAGTGATGAAATTATATCAACAGGATTCTTATTGATTTTGAAGATCCTAATGTTTTTAATTACATTATACTTTCTGTAATTTAAAAGAATTCTATATTTTTTTTAACATTTTATATTATTTTATTTTTAGATATATTAAATTTGATTTTAGGTTCTGGAATACAGATATGCACACAAAATTTATAGAGGGTAAATATAAGGGTAACGTTTGTATTAAAAATTGATTCAAATAATTATTAAACCTACGGTTTTAAAACTGATTAACATTGCAGCATGTAAATACAATATTTTGGAATATTTGAATTATTTTTTTTATCCAAAAGGGACCTAATCTTTGCTGCAAAGATAGTATAAATTTTGTTAAACTTTTATAATTATTTGCACAAAGTTAATACCAAATATAAGACAATCATGAGTTAATCATTTAAAAATATAAAAATTTGTTGTGAATAATTATTTTTCCCACTTAAATTAAATATTTTGAAAAATTTAAATTAATACTTCCTAAAAACAGCATCCTTTTTTTAAAAAAATAAGTTAACCCTGTAAAACATTGTAATTTACCTTTCTGGAGTGTAAAACATATTTGACACTTAATAACCTTCATACAATAGAGTGTTGTCCTATAGTTGACATTGAAATATTGTCACGTTTGACACTCCTCCAGGTAAATTTAATTATTTTTTTTCTCAGTGTAATTATATGCTTCAAATTTCAATTTGATTTTTCAGTTTTCAATTAGTATCTTCTAAATTCAATAATTTTCGCCTTTTTTCAATAAATGTTTGAAACTTAATATTATAATCTTTAACTTTTAATTCCATTATTCAATTTTCAGTGATTTCCTTTAATTTCAAATTATTTGCTTCAATATTCAATAATACTTGGCTTTATTCAATTTCATTTAAATTTGAATTAAATTGCTTAATTACATGCATAAATTTGTAATTATTTTCTTTAGCAGTCAACAATTCTCGGTTATTTTTAATTATTTTTCTATTAAAACTGTATAATTATGCATTAATTTTTTAATTACTTTTAAATTGTGTCCATTATTCTGGCTTTTTTGAATTTTTTACAATATTCAATAAATATTATCATTTGTCATTTATTATTTCTTCCATAGTTAATAATTCTATGTTTTTTACAAATATTTTTTAAAAATCCGATATTTTACTCTATTTTCAATTATTTTCTGCAATTTCACATAATTTCCTACCATATTTAATAATTTTCGTCTTCTTTAATTATTTTTTATAAAATTTCAATTCCATTTTTAATTTTTCAATTATTTTCTTAAATTTTTAATTACATTTTCGATTTTTATTTAATTTTTCAATTTTAAACAATTCTCGGCTTTTTGCAGTTATTTTATTCAACTATGAAAAATAGATTTTAAATTTCCCACACAGCACCAGAAATTCCCTGAATTTCCCCTGAATATTGGTCCACATTTCCCGAATATTCCAACCTAATATTCAGGGAAGTTTCCTCATCTAATATTCCTAGAAAATTCAGGGAAAGTTAAAAAAAATTTCCAAATTTTTTTTGATCTGGTAATAGATGAAAATTATGTTATATTTGACACCCGTAGGATTCTAGAACATTAGAAACTACTGCGCAGCCGTAAGTGTCACAGAAACCAAGTTTGTCCAGTGCGCATCATGTACAGTTAATTTATTAATACTATGAATATTCTAGGAATATTAGATGTGGAAATTCCCTGAAAATTAGAAATACATTTTCAGGGAAATTTCGCCACCAATATTCCACATGGCGGACATTTTGATGCTTCCAAGAAACTTCCCTGATTATTAGGTTCGAATATTTGGAAAATGTGGACCAATATTCAGGGGAAATTCTGGGAATTTCTGGTGCTGTGTAGGTGTAATTCAATTGTTTAATTCTACAAATATTTTCTTCAATCCTTATTTATTTTCTTTAAATTCCAATTATATGTATTTTCTTTACTATTCAAAAATTCTCGCCATTTTTCAATCATTTTTTCCGGTATCAATAAGTTTCTTTAATATTAAATACAATTCTGTGGCTGAAAGGCATAACATCATAACTAACATTTTATCGAATTTGAGATAACATCAGATTTGAGTTAATTTAGTAATGCTTTTTAAAGTTTCATAACAGTAAAGTGATTTAAATGTTTATTTACGAAGAAAATAATTAATAACACAACAGCATAACTGCATTCAAATCGAAAAAAAGAATTGATATTCTTTTTTAAAGCGTTTATATTTTATTAAAATTGATAAACAGATGTAAAAACTACACTAGAAAATAGGAGACAATGCCAAACACCAAAAATATTGGTTGATTTTTCGATTTTACAAAACCAAGAAAATATACAAAAACAGGTTTTTCTCAAAACTATGAAAATGCAGTTATGTTATTCTGCCTTTCAGCCACAGAATTATTCAATAATCTCATTCGATTTTTTAACCAATTCTTCAATTTTTAATTCGGTTCTTTAGTTTTTAAATATTTTTTCTTATATTCAATAATTCTCGCCTTTTTTCAATAACTTTTTTAAATTTTTAATTATAATCTTTAAATTTCAATTACATTTTTCAATTTTCAGTGATTTTCTTGAATTTCAAATTATTTTCTTCGATTTTCAATTCAATAATTGTAAAATTTAATTTTTTATTTATATTTTTTACCAGCCTCCTGACACCACCCACCCCTCGACCAGGGGGGGAGCGGCCGTCCCCCCTGCTCCAGCCAATTGGGCGCCACTGAGCGTACTAAACCAAACTAAAGCCAAGAAAATGTTTTCAAAATTAATTTTGTATTTTAAGTTTAGCTTTAAGTACGAACAAAACTTGATCCATAATAATGATTAAAAGGAACAAAACGCCTTCTTTCTTTAGATTTTTTAGGTGTAAAGAAATAATTTTTTTGAATACTTTAATTTTAACCAGTTAACGCCCAAGAGGACACAAATTTTATCAAAATTTTAAGGCTTTTTCTTGGCAATAAAAAAATTTTCTAAAAATTTGAAACAAACCATTTTCAACGTAAAATTTATCGCTCTTTTAGATTCTTTTATCAAAATTTGTTTACAACAAATATGATAAAAGTTATAAACAATTATTTAACAAAAAACACGATTTGTTTTTAAAAAAAGATTTTTTAATCAATATTTTCATGTAGAACAAGAAAAGAGATTAAGTTAAAGCATCGAAATTTTGTGTCTTTAAGTTCTCAGCTGTAAATATTCGCAAAAACATATACAAAAATACAAGATGGCGGCTATAATATGGCAACTAAAATAACTTTTTTTTGTAAAATATTAGCCTAGTGTACCAAGTCTTTAAAAGTAGTCCAAATTTGATCAAATTTGGTACCAGTGGGTTTTTGGGGTCCCTGAGTACGAATATGAAGTAATTTTTTAAAATTCCAAAATGGCGGATCCAATATGGCGGACGAAAATTCAATTTTTTATTCAATTTTCACGAAAGTTGGTACACAGGGGTTTTTGGAGTATCTGATAACGAATCTGAAGTCATTTTTTAAAAATTCAATATGACGATCAAAAATTAAAAATTTAAATTTAATTTCATGAAACTTGGTATATAACGGTTTTTGAGGTCTCCGATTGCGAATCTAAAAATTTTTAAAATTTAAAAATGGCGGTTCCAATATGGCGGTCAAAAATGAAAAATTTCATTTTCATTTAATTAATTGTGTTATATAGCGGTTTTCTGGTCTCCGATTGCGAGTCTTAAGTCATTTTTTAAAAATTCAAATTATCATTAAGTTCGGTTATTACATCTGATTATTTTTAGGTACCCAATAAATCATTTCCCCATTTTACTCAGGCAGTTAAAAAATTTTAAGGTCAAGAAAGTAAGTTAAATTAATAAGGGATTAAAATATCTGCTATATTTAGTCAACCATATTGAATTTTAAAAAACATCATTCGGTACTTAAAAGTAAATTTTTTAAAGTGAACTTTAAACCTATGTACACTAATTTTGGAGCGCAGGTTTGTCCGGTTGGCCAAGAACGACTCTTATGTACCAAGTTTCATGAAATGAAATTAAAATATTTTCATTTTCGACTGCTATATTTGATTCGCTATTTTGAATTTTTAAAAAATGACTTCAGATTCGCAATTGTAAAACCAAAACCCCTATATACCAAAACTTATGAAATTAAATTGAAACATTTCAATTTTGACCACCATATTGGATCCGCCATTTTAAATTTTTTAAAAATGACTTTAGATTCGTTATCAGAGACCCCAAAAACCTCTATATACCAAGTTTCATGAAATGAAAATTTTTCGTTTTTGACCGCCATATTGGAACCGCCATTTTGAATTTTTAAAAATTGACTTCAGATTCGCATTCGGAGACCTAAAAAACCTCTATATACCAAGTTTTATGAAACTAAATTTAAATTTTTTATTTTTGATCGCCATTTTGAATTTTTGAAAAATGACTTCAGATTCGTTATCAGAGACCCTAAAAACCCCTCTGTACCAAGTTTCGTGAAAATTGAATAAAAAATATAATTTTCGTGTGCCACATTGGATTTTTGAAATGCGTATTCAGGGACCCCAAAAACCCACGGGTACCAAGTTTTATCAAATTTTTTTACATTGCATAAACGTTTCTAAAACGATGTACCAAACTGTATGAATATTATAAGGCCTTAAGTACCTCATACTGAGCCATGAACAATGCATGAAATTAAAATTAAGAAAGTTATGACCGATTGAAAAAAAATTGCATTAATTTTTTAATAATAAATAAAAAATAAATATTATTAAATAAAATTTTGTATGCTTAAATAGATTACAAATGTCTATCCAAAAAACGTAAGTTGATTCAAATCGCTGACATGACCAGTCGATCTGATATGAAATTGCTCATATGTGACTCCCCGCGAGAGAAGGGTGCTATCGCTGAGAAAGCAAACTTCAAAGGACGGACGGGCAAAGAGGAGGAAGAAAAATCGAGACGTTTAACATACCTATGTTTAAACCTTCATAACAAGAAAAATAATTGCAGGAATCAAATTTTGATTTTTGGAACTCAAAAAGCAACTCAAAAACTATCAATTAACATAAAAAAAAATTAAAGCAATAAAAGCCAATTTCATGCGACGGTCGTTTAAAAGAAATCCAAAAAATGCGATACACTTAGCAACGCCTTGGTTTGAAGCATTATAACAAAAAGTGTAAGTGTAAGTAAGACACAATGAGTGTCTTGTTTCCCCTATGAAACATAACGTATCTCATTTTCAGACCTTTCGAAATATTCCCTTACAGCCAAAGGAGATCCCTAGGGGTCGTCCATATATTACGTAACGCTTAATAGTAGAGGGGGGTGGGGGGTCAGAAAAAATGAACTTTTACGTGTAAAGCTCCATTACGAGGTGAGAGGGGGGTCCAAAAATATCAGAAAAAAGCGTTACGTAATGTATGGACGTCCCCCTAGGACATCCTATGGATATCCTATGAGCATCTAAGATATCCAGAAAACGTCCTCATTGCATCCTGGGACATGCCAAGGACGTCCTATAGATATCCTAATTTCCGCACTAAAGGATATTTCTTCACAACAAAAGGATATTTCTAGAATGTTCTCAGGATATCGAACATAATATCAGAATATCTCTCGGATATCCCAGGGATATTCTAAAAAAAAATTTTAAATAAAGTAATTGTTAAATTTTTTTTGTAATTTTTCTAATTCTTATCCTTATACATACTCATTTAACGATTAAACGCATAGGAAAAATCTTATGAGTATAGGGGGATAAAACCTATTTCTATACTACTGAACGCTAATTTAACCCGCTCAATTAAGGCTCTCAGCTATCTTAGCACTTGATATTGAAAATGTTATAAATCATTGTTACTCTTTCGTAAAGTTTATTGGACTCGCTAACAACCAAAAGATATCCTCAGGATATCCTGAAATAATGTCAAAATATCCTGAAAACATCCCTAGGATGTTCTTAGGATATCCACTGGATAATCAAAGAATTGTACAAGGATGTTGCGTATAAACACTTTATGAATATTTAAAAGCTAATAATTATGCATTGCTCTACGCTCTGAAACATTATGCTTTCTGATGGCGGAATCTTTGTATTTATTAAAATTTACAATGTGTATGTGTATATTAATATCGTTCAACCCAAGTAAAATGTACGCAAATGTTTGTAACAATTTGAAAAACGCGTAACTTTTAAGAACAAAGCAGAAAGTACGTATCTTTGTGGAGTTGAGTTTGAGTATCAAGATATTAATATCTTGATCCTAAGTTTTAATATCTGAATATTTAATTTTAATATCCATGAAGAGCCATTTTTCTCAATGTAGTTTTTGTACCTACAGAACATGAGTAGTTTCTCAAAACACCACTAAAGATACGTACTTCCAACTGTTTCAAAACAGTTGAGTACGTTCGACTTGGGCTGAACGATACGTATGTTACGGTAAAAGTACATAATTGGTAAATGTAGAAAGTTTGTTTTAATTCAATTAGATGTAATGTCAAAAGGTGGTAAGTGACTTATTAAAAAGACTCAAACTTTATTTGCTACTATTGCTACTATCATTATGAGTGATATTTGATTTATTTTTAATTTATTTATTAAAGTACAAAAAATATTTTCATAAAATATATTTTTTTGTTATTTATTAGAACAGTTTTTAAGTGCAAAAATATATTTTGTTGATATTTATTAGAACAAGGACCATACTTCCGTGACTCTTTGGAATTGCACAGTAGGTTTTGTGATTTACAGCTATATCTTCTACTGTCGCATTTCCCTTTACAATTTTTTTCAATTTATCACACTTTGTACTTTTACCGTAACGCACATTTTTATATAAGTATATTTTATTGTAAAAACGATAACTTGAAAACAGTTAACAAAATTCACATAGATATGGTTATTTTTAATACTAAAACCTGAAATCACAAGGCACAAGGGTATCCTCAGACTTATTTTTTTAAATGAAAATCATTCTTTTGACTTTGACAGGTCGCCATTATGTCCAATTTTTTTCTAGAGGCTTCTCACTTGGAAATCAACGCAACATTCCCGTTAAAAGTCCGTCTTATGCGTTGTTAGATCAACGTTAGCGTTATACACGTTGATCCAGAAGCGTCGGCGGAATACATTGCTTTGCGAGGCTATGCGAGTTTCGATCGGATTCGATATTTAAGAGCAAGCGTATCTACAACGTATGATTCCGTTGGATTTCGTATAGCGTTCAAGGAGAAACGTAAGCAATCGGTCCTAAACGTCAAGAAACGCCAGGCTTGACGCGAGAATTCATGCTGCATTCATGCTTTCTGTGAATTGAAGTGAATGAACTTTTCATTATAATACCTGCTTTTTGAAGTATTTCTGTCCTTTATTTAATATTAATTTCTTGTTTTTACCATGGGACATTAGAAATTAGTAATCTTAGTTTGTTCAAGTGATTCTATAAAAAAAATTAAGTTTAACTATTTGAGGTTATGTCTTTCCATGTATTCTAAAATTCACAGAAATATTTTCGCTGTTTTTTCTTTTCTTAAAATCAAAATTAATCAAAAACTTTTGGAAAATAAAAAAGTTTTTAAAAATTAAACGAAAAATATTTTTATAATACCCATTAGATTTGAAACAAGCCTAACAATAATTTTAGAAAAATAAAGAAAATCTAAAATTTTTTTGAAAGAATATGTAAGTTTGCATAAAATAGACAAGTTTTGAAAACAAATTGAATAAATTTCCAAAGAAGCACGTTATGCAGAACCGTTTTTTATGGCTAGGATTTATCAACACACATTGCAGATTTCGTAGCATTCATGCGCTGAACGTAGCACGTTCGTTAGAGTCCGGCCAAGTCCGACACAAAACATTCGCGCAACATTCCAGTTCGTCGTCAAAATCTCGGCAAACTAAAAGCGACACTTGCAAATTTCATATAATGTCATACAAAGCAAACGTTGTCTATATTTGTTTTACATTGCAGTCATTGTGTGAATTCGTAAGAATCTGTTAGTCAATGATAAAATTGGAAGTGAGAAGCCCCTCGATTTTTTTTAAATTCTTCGATCACTAACTAGATATCTTATAATATATGTAAATTAATTTCATTTTTGCATTTCAGACGAAGTATACTAGCGAAATGCTATAAGAATAAGAAAGATTACCCTTTGCTTTCCCAGTGACGATAAGGTACCTAATAGCCATAAACTTTCTGCGAAGAGAACGTTGCTGTACACCGGACATTTTAACGTAACATCGCCATCCAACAACGTAACCATTTAACGTTCCAAATGTTAGAATGCAACGTTATCCAGAAGTTAAATAATGTTCATAATGTAATTATCATTTATGATTTCCTATTCAAAATTTTTTTTTTTCATTTCAGATGACTTAGAGGATGAAGATAACGCAGTTGTTGAAGAAGACGAAGAGTAATATTTTGTTTCGAAAAAAAAAAACGGATAATGTATTAGATTCTTCTGAATTTTTATATATAAATAGTAATTGTGGTCTTACATAACTGTGAAAGAGAATTAAATAAAAATTATTACAATTTATTAAGGCATTTGCCATGAAAATATTTAGGTAGATTATACTTATTTTTAATTAACACTTGGTACAGTTATTTAAGACCCCAATCACTGTTTATAATTACAACAACAAAAAAATGCAGATAATGCATGCAGAATGATCAGTAGGTTTGTAGATAAATTTTCAAGTAGGATTTTGGTAGGATACTTCATGGGATCCTATGTGGGAACCTAAGTAGGAAAAAGTCATGAATACAAATCTGGGATCAAGGTGTAGGAAGGTGAGTAGGTTTGTAGATAAATTTTCAAGTAGGATTTTTTTGTAGGATCCTTCATGGGATCCCAAGTAGGAAAATTCATGGTTACAAACCTGAGATCAAGGTGTAGGAAGGTGAGTAGCCCTAATAGCACCAAACGTTTCATCAACGTTGCTGCAACGTTTACGTGTAACGTTGCAAACGTTGCATTGCAACGTTACCAGCCAAGAAAAATAACGTTGCATATGTCATGGGGCTGGAAATCTTGCAGGGAAACGTTGGGGAACGTTAATTTGGAACTTTGAATAGGCATTTGAAAAATCGCAGTGCGGGTTGCGGAAAAATGTTGCGGAAAAGACTAAATTTTTTTTATTAATATTATTCGATGTTGATAATATAATTGCTTCTATAGAACATTGGTCACTAAAATCAACTGCGCAGCTCTAATTGCGATAGAAAACTACTGCGCACAATATCAACATTATTAATTTTTAAAAGATTTTTAAATGGTTATTCAAAGTTTCAAAATAACGTGCCGCAACGTTCCCTTGCAACGTTCATAGCCCCATGACATATACAACGTTACTTTTCTTGACCGGTAACGTTGCAAGGAAACGATGAAGCAACGTTGATAAAACCTTTCGTGCTATTAGGGAGGTTTGTAGAAAAGTTTTGATATATGATTTTTTGTAGTATCCTTCATAGAATACTATATGGAATCCTATATGGGAACCTAAGTAGGAAAATGTCAGGGGTATAAACCTCGCATAATTTAGATAAGTTTTCGTAAAGGATATTTTGTAATGTCCTTCATAAGATGCTATGAGTAAAAATATATGTTCAACTTATAAGAAAATGATACATTTTCCTATAAGATGAACATATATTTTTATTTATACAGGATCCCATGTAAGATCCTATGTAGGAATTTTCAGTAGGGTAGTAATAGTCAATAGATTTTACTCAAAGATTAAAATCAATTCATCAAATTTAAGGCAAAAAATAGTTGTACGTTGTTACAATTTCAAAATTGATTTTCATTTTTTTGTTATTCCGCTTGAACTATAATTAGAACTGAAACAAAATAACTACGTTTCGAATTACGGTTTAAGCGAAATAACAAAAATTTGAAAACTATTTTGAAATTTTAACAACGTACAAATACTTTTTGCCTTAAGTTTGATGAATTTATTTCAATCTTAAAGTAAAATCTATTGACTATTACTAGATATTTTGAAAAAACTTCAAAAAAATAAATTAATTTCGTGACGGTCCCTGATTTATATGTTCAAGTAAATTTCAAGTTTTGGCCGAATAGCGTTTGTTTTTTTGTCGAACTTCTGCCCAATTTCGTACGATCCAAACTTTTGTAATTGATGACAAAGATTCCATAAAATATTTTGAAAACTTCGTATGATTATAGGTCAAAATTCGCCCAGAAATTGTCAAAGTCGAAATTTTTTTAAATAAATCAGAAGTTCAACTATAACTTTTACCGAAATCCGTTTGCTTTTCAGTCGAAATTCTCTAGGAATTCGTTCAAGTCGAAAATTTTTTAAATAAATCACAATTTCAACTATAATTGTAAGCCGAAACTCGTCTGCATTTTGATCGAAATTCGCTCAAAATTCGACCGCTTCGAATTTTTTTTATTTAAATCACAAGTTCAACTTTAATTCCAACCGAAACGAGTCTGCATTTAAGACGAAATTTAATCAGAATTTGACAGATTCTTTTCTTATTACTTGAATCACAAGTTCAACTCTGACTGTAAACGAAACGCGTCCGTATGTTGGACAAAATTCGCATAGAAATCGTTCAGGTTGAAATTTCTTTAACTAAATGACAAGTTTAACTACAACTTCAACCGAAATCCGTTTGCTTTTCAGTCGAAATTCTCTTGGAATTCGTCCAAGTAGAAATTTTTTTAAATAAATCACAAGTTCAACTACAATTGTAAGCCGAAACTCGTCTGCATTTTTGTCGAAATTCGCTCACAATTCGACCGATTCAAGTTTTTTTTATTTGAATCTCAAGTTCAATCGTACCTCCAACCGAAACGCATCTTCATTTTGGACGAAATTCGATGAAAATTCGACAGATTTTTTTTTTAATTTGAATCACAAGTTTAACTGTAACTGTATCCGAAACGCGTTTGTATGTTGGCTAAAATTCGCCCAGAAATTGTATAAGTCGAAATTTTTTTAAATAAATCACAAGTTCAACTATAACTTTTACCGAAATCCGTTAGTTTTTCAGTCGAAATGCGCTGGGAGTTCGTCTAATTCTTAAATTTTTAACTAAATCACAAGTTCAACTATAATTGCAAGCCGATACTTGTCTGCATTTTGATCTAAATTCGCTCACAATTCGACAGCTTCAAATTTTTTTTATTTAAATCACAAGTTCAACTGTAATGCCAACCGAAACGCGTCTGTATTTTTGACGAAATTCGATGAAAATTCGACAGATTTTTTTTTTTAACTGGAATCACAAGTTCAACTGTAACTGTTACCGAAACGCGTCTGTATGTTGAACAAAATTCGCCCAGAAATTGTCCAAGTCGAAATTTTTTTTAATTAATCACAAGTTCAACTATAATTGTAAGCCAAAACTCGTCTGCATTTTGGTCGAAATTCGCTTACAATTTGACCGCTTCGAATTTTTTTTTATTTAAATCACAAGTTCAACTGTAATTCCAACCGAAACGCGTCTACATTTTGGACGAAATTCGATGAAAATTCGACAGATTTTTTTTTTTAACTGGAATCACAAGTTCAACTGTAACTGTAACTGAAACGCGTCTGCATGTTTAACAAAATTCGCTCCAAATTCGACCGACTCGAAATTTTTCAACTAAATCACAAGTTCAACTATAATTGTAAGCCGAAACTCGTCTGCATTTGGGTCGAAATGGGCTAACAATTCGACCGCTTCGAATTTTTTATTTAAATCACAAGATCAACTGTAATTCCAACCAAAACGCGTCTGCATTTTGGACGAAATTCAATGAAAATTCAACAGATTTTTTTTTAATTTGAATTACAAGTTCAACTGTAACTGTAATCGAAATACGTCTGCATGTTGGACAAAAGTCGCAAAGAATTGTCCAAGTCGAAATTTTTTTAAATAAAGCACAAGTTCAAATATAATTGTAAGCCGAAACTGCTCTGCATTTTTGGTCGAAATTCGCTCACTATTCGGCCGATTCGATTTTTTTTTTATTTGAATCACAAGTTTAATTTTACCTTTAACCGAAACTTGTTTGCATTTTGGTCGAAATTCGCTAACAATTCGACCGCTTTGAATTTTTTTTATTTAAATAACAAGTTCAAGTGTAATTCCAACCGAAACGCGTCTGCATTTTGGTCGAAATTCGATGTAAATTCGACATATTTTTTTTTTAATTTAATTTACAAGTTCAACTGTAACTGTTACCTAAACGCGTCTGCATGTTGGTCAAAATGCGCCCAGAAATTGTCCAAGTCGAAATTTTTTTTAATAAAGCACAAGTTCAACTATAATTGTAAGCCTAAACTCCTTTGAATTTTGGTCAAAATTCGCTCACTATTCGACCGATTCGATTTTTTTTTTATTTGAATCAGAAGTTTAATTTTACCTTTAACCGAAACTTGTCTGCATTTTGGTCGAAATTCGCTAACAATTCGACCGCTTTGAATTTTTTTTATTTAAATAACAAATTCAACTGTAAATCCAACCAAAACGCGTCTGCATTTTGGACGAAATTCGATGAAAATTCGACAGATTTTTTTTTAAATTGAATCACAAGTTTAATTTTACCTTCAACCGAAAATTGTCTGCATTTTGGTCGAAATTCGCTAACAATTCGACCGCATTGAATTTTTTTTATTCAAATAACAAGTTCAACTGTAATTACAACCGAAACGCGTCTGCACTTTGCACGAAATTCGTACGTTTGGAAATAATTTATATATCTAAGTCAATTTTTGGGTTCTGACGAATTTCGTATGTTTTATAAATGCAATTCAACGAAATTGATGCGATCTAAAGTTTTTAATTGTTTCCCAAGACGTCGCAGCATTTTGGGGGAACTTTGTACGATTGTTGGACGCATTTTGCCCGAAATTCGTACGCTTGGGAATAATTTATATATCCAAGTCAATTTTAAGTTTCTGACGAATTTCGTATATTTTGTAGACGCAATTCAAATGAAATTCGTACGATCTAAAATTTTTAATCGTTGCCCAAGACGTCACAGAATTTTTTGAAAACTTCGTTTGATTTTTGGACGCACTTTGCCCGAAATTCGTACGTTTGGGAATAATTTATATATCCAAGTCAAGTTTTATTTCCTGACAAATTTTTTATGTTTTATAGTCGCAATTCAAACGAAATTCATGCGATTTAAAGTTTTTAAGTGTTGCCTAAGACGTCGCAGCATTTTGTGGGAACTTTGTATGATTGTTGGACGCATTTTGCCCGAAATTAGTACGTTTGGGAATAATTTATATATCCAAGTCAATTTTAAGTTTCTGACGAATTTCGTATATTTTGTAGACGCAATTCAAATGAAATTCGTACGATCTAAAATTTTTAATTGTTGCCCAAGACGTCACAGAATTTTTTGAAAACTTCGTTTGATTTTTGGACGCACTTTGCCCGAAATTCGTACGTTTGGGAATAATTTATATATCCAAGTCAAGTTTTATTTCCTGACAAATTTTTTATGTTTTATAGTCGCAATTCAAACGAAATTCATGCGATTTAAAGTTTTTAAGTGTTGCCTAAGACGTCGCAGCATTTTGTGGGAACTTTGTATGATTGTTGGACGCATTTTGCCCGAAATTAGTACGTTTGGGAATAATTTATATATCCAAGTCAATTTTAAGTTTCTGACGAATTTCGTATATTTTGTAGACGCAATTCAAATGAAATTCGTACGATCTAAAATTTTTAATTGTTGCCCAAGACGTCACAGAATTTTTTGAAAACTTTGTTTGATTTTTGGACGCACTTTGCCCGAAATTCGTACGTTTGGGAATAATTTATATATCCAAGTCAAGTTTTATTTCCTGACGAATTTCGTATGTTTTATAGTCGCAATTCAAACGAAATTCATGCGATCTAAAGTTTTTAAGTGTTGCCTAAGACGTCGCAGCATTTTGTGGGAACTTTGTATGATTGTTGGACGCATTATGCCCAAAATTCGTACGTTTGGGAATAATTTATATATCCAAGTCAATTTTAAGTTTCTGACGAATTTCGTATATTTTGTAGACGCAATTCAAATGAAATTCGTACGATCTAAAATTTTTAATTGTTGCCCAAGACGTCACAAAATTTTTTGAAAACTTTGTTTGATTTTTGGACGCACTTTGCCCGAAATTCGTACGTTTGGGAATAATTTATATATCCAAGTCAAGTTTTATTTCCTGACGAATTTCGTATGTTTTATAGTCGCAATTCAAACGAAATTCATGCAATCTAGAGTTTTTAAGTGTTGCCTAAGACGTCGCAGCATTTTGTGGGAAGTTTGTATGATTGTTGGACGCATTATGCCCAAAATTCGTACGTTTGGGAATAATTTATATATCCAAGTCAAGTTTTATTTCCTGACGAATTTCGTATGTTTTATAGTCGCAATGCAAACGAAATTCATGCGATTTAAAGTTTTTAAGTGTTGCCTAAGACGTCGCAGCATTTTGTGGGAACTTTGTATGATTGTTGGACGCATTTTGCCCAAAATTCGTACGTTTGGGAATAATTTATATATCCAAGTCAATTTTAAGTTTCTCACGAATTTCGTATATTTTGTAGACGCAATTCAAATGAAATTCGTACAATCTAAAATTTTTAATTGTTGCCCAAGACGTCACAGAGTTTTTTGAAAACTTTGTTTAATTTTTGGACGCACTTTGCCCGAAATTCGTACGTTTGGGAATAATTTATATATCCAAGTCAAGTTTTATTTCCTGACGAATTTCGTATGTTTTATAGTCACAATTCAAACGAAATTCATGCGATCTAAAGTTTTTAAGTGTTGCCTAAGACGTCGCAGCATTTTGTGGGAAGTTTGTATGATTGTTGGACGCATTGTGCCCAAAATTCGTACGTTTTGGAATAATTTATATATTTAAGTCAAGTTTTATTTCCTGACGAATTTCGTATGTTTTATAGTCGCAATTCAAACGAAATTCATGCGATCTAAAGTTTTTAAGTGTTGCCCAAGACGTCACAGAATTTTTTGAAAACTTCGTATGATTTTTGGACGCACTTTGCTCGAAATTCGTACGTTTTGGAATAATTTATATATCCAAGTCAAGTTTTATTTCCTGACGAATTTCGTATGTTTTATAGTCGCAATTCAAACGAAATTCATGCGATCTAAAGTTTTTAAGTGTTGCCTAAGACGTCGCAGCATTTTGTGGGAAGTTTGTATGATTGTTGGACGCATTATGCCTAAAATTCGTACGTTTGGGAATAATTTATATATCCAAGTCAAGTTTTATTTCCTGACGAATTTCGTATGTTTTATAGTCGCAATGCAAACGAAATTCATGCGATCTAAAGTTTTTAAGTGTTGCCTAAGACGTCGCAGCATTTTGTGGGAACTTTGTATGATTGTTGGACCCATTTTGCCCGAAATTCGTACGTTTGGGAATAATTTATATATCCAAGTCAATTTTAAGTTTCTGACGAATTTCGTATATTTTGTAGACGCAATTCAAATGAAATTCGTACGATCTAAAATTTTTAATTATTGCCCAAGACGTCACAAAATTTTTTGAAAACTTCGTTTGATTTTTGGACGCACTTTGCCCGAAATTCGTACGTTTGGGAATAATTTATATATCCAAGTTAAGTTTTATTTCCTGACGAATTTCGTATGTTTTATAGTCGCAATTCAAACGAAATTCATGCGATTTAAAGTTTTTAAGTGTTGCCTAAGACGTCGCAGCATTTTGTGGGAACTTTGTATGATTGTTGGACCCATTTTGCCCGAAATTAGTACGTTTGGGAATAATTTATATATCCAAGTCAATTTTAAGTTTCTCACGAATTTCGTATATTTTGTAGACGTAATTCAAATGAAATTCGTACAATCTAAAATTTTTAATTGTTGCCCAAGACGTCACAGAATTTTTTGAAAACTTTGTTTAATTTTTGGACGCACTTTGCCCGAAATTCGTACGTTTGGGAATAATTTATATATCCAAGTCAAGTTTTATTTCCTGACGAATTTCGTATGTTTTATAGTCACAATTCAAACGAAATTCATGCGATCTAAAGTTTTTAAGTGTTGCCTAAGACGGCGCAGCATTTTGTGGGAAGTTTGTATGATTGTTGGACGCATTGTGCCCAACATTCGTACGTTTTGGAATAATTTATATATCCAAGTCAAGTTTTATTTCCTGACGAATTTCGTATGTTTTATAGTCGCAATTCAAACGAAATTCATGCGATCTAAAGTTTTTAAGTGTTGCCCAAGACGTCACAGAATTTTTTGAAAACTTCGTATGATTTTTGGACGCACTTTGCTCGAAATTCGTACGTTTTGGAATAATTTATATATCCAAGTCAAGTTTTATTTCCTGACGAATTTCGTATGTTTTATAGTCGCAATACAAACGAAATTCATGCGATCTAAAGTTTTTAAGTGTTGCATAAGACGTCGCAGCATTTTGTGGGAACTTTGTATGATTGTTGGACGCATTATGCCCAAAATTCGTACGTTTGGGAATAATTTTTATATCCAAGTCAATTTTAAGTTTCTGACGAATTTTGTATATTTTGTAGACGCAATTCAAATGAAATTCGTACGATCTAAAATTTTTAAATGTTGCCTAAGACGTCACAGAATTTTTTGAAAACTTTGTTTGATTTTTGGACGCACTTTGCCCGAAATTCGTACGTTTGGGAATACTTTATATATCCAAGTCAAGTTTTATTTCCTGACGAATTTCGTATGTTTTATAGTCGCAATTCAAACGAAATTCATGCGATCTAAAGTTTTTAAGTGTTGCCTAAGACGTCGCAGCATTTTGTGGGAACTTTGTATGATTGTTGGACGCATTATGCCCAAAATTCGTAAGTTTGGGAATAATTTATATATCCAAGTCAATTTTAAGTTTCTGACGAATTTCGTATGTTTTATAGTCGCAATGCAAACGAAATTCATGCGATCTAAAGTTTTTAAGTGTTGCCTAAGACGTCGCAGCATTTTGTGGGAACTTTGTATGATTGTTGGACGCATGATGCCCAAAATTCGTACGTTTGGGAATAATTTATATATCCAAGTCAATTTTAAGTTTCTGACGATTTTCGTATATTTTGTAGAAGCAATTCAAATGAAATTCGTACGATCTAAAATTTTTAATTGTTGCCCAAGACGTAACAGAATTTTTTGAAAACTTCGTTTGATTTTTAGACGCACTTTGCCCGAAATTCGTACGTTTGGGAATAATTTATATATCCAAGTCAAGTTTAAGTTTCTGACGAATTTCGTATATTTTGTAGACGCAATTCAAATGAAATTCGTACGATCTAAAATTTTTAATTGTTGCCCAAGACGTAACAGAATTTTTTGAAAACTTCTTTTGATTTTTGGACGCACTTTGCCCGAAATTCGTACGTTTGGGAATAATTTATATATACAAGTCAAGTTTTATTTCCTGACGAATTTCGTATGTTTTATAGTCGCAATGAAAACGAAATTCATGCGATCTAAAGTTTTTAAGTGTTGCCTAAGACGTCGCAGCATTTTGTAGGAACTTTTTATGATTGTTGGACGCATTATGCCCAACATTCGTACGTCTGGGAATAATTTATATATCCAAGTCAATTTTAAGTTTTTGACGAATTTCGTATATTTTGTAGACGCAATTCAAATGAAATTCGTACGATCTAAAATTTTTAATTGTTGCCCAAGACGTCACAGAATTTTTTGAAAACTTCGTTTGATTTTTGGACGCACTTTGCCCGAAATTCGTACGTTTGGGAATAATTTATATATCCAAGTCAAGTTTTATTTCCTGACGAATTTCGTATGTTTTATAGTCGCAATTCAAACGAAATTCATGCGATTTAAAGTTTTTAAGTGTTGCCTAAGACGTCGCAGCATTTTGTGGGAACTTTGTATGATTGTTGGACGCATTATGCCCAAAATTCGTACGTTTGGGAATAATTTGAAAATCCAAGTCAAGTTTTATTTCCTGACGAATTTCGTATGTTTTATAGTCGCAATGCAAACGAAATTCATGCGATCTAAAGTTTTTAAGTGTTGCCTAAGACGTTGCAGCATTTTGTGGGAACTTTGTATGATTGTTGGACGCATTATGCCCAAAATTCGTACGTTTGGGAATAATTTTTATATCCAAGTCAATTTTAAGTTTCTGACGAATTTTGTATATTTTGTAGACGCAATTCAAATGAAATTCGTACGATCTAAAATTTTTAAATGTTGCCTAAGACGTCACAGAATTTTTTGAAAACTTTGTTTGATTTTTGGACGCACTTTGCCCGAAATTCGTACGTTTGGGAATACTTTATATATCCAAGTCAAGTTTTATTTCCTGACGAATTTCGTATGTTTTATAGTCGCAATTCAAACGAAATTCATGCGATCTAAAGTTTTTAAGTGTTGCCTAAGACGTCGCAGCATTTTGTGGGAACTTTGTATGATTGTTGGACGCATTATGCCCAAAATTCGTAAGTTTGGGAATAATTTATATATCCAAGTCAATTTTAAGTTTCTGACGAATTTCGTATGTTTTATAGTCGCAATGCAAACGAAATTCATGCGATCTAAAGTTTTTAAGTGTTGCCTAAGACGTCGCAGCATTTTGTGGGAACTTTGTATGATTGTTGGACGCATGATGCCCAAAATTCGTACGTTTGGGAATAATTTATATATCCAAGTCAATTTTAAGTTTCTGACGATTTTCGTATATTTTGTAGAAGCAATTCAAATGAAATTCGTACGATCTAAAATTTTTAATTGTTGCCCAAGACGTAACAGAATTTTTTGAAAACTTCGTTTGATTTTTAGACGCACTTTGCCCGAACTTCGTACGTTTGGGAATAATTTATATATCCAAGTCAAGTTTAAGTTTCTGACGAATTTCGTATATTTTGTAGACGCAATTCAAATGAAATTCGTACGATCTAAAATTTTTAATTGTTGCCCAAGACGTAACAGAATTTTTTGAAAACTTCTTTTGATTTTTGGACGCACTTTGCCCGAAATTCGTACGTTTGGGAATAATTTATATATACAAGTCAAGTTTTATTTCCTGACGAATTTCGTATGTTTTATAGTCGCAATGAAAACGAAATTCATGCGATCTAAAGTTTTTAAGTGTTGCCTAAGACGTCGCAGCATTTTGTAGGAACTTTTTATGATTGTTGGACGCATTATGCCCAACATTCGTACGTCTGGGAATAATTTATATATCCAAGTCAATTTTAAGTTTTTGACGAATTTCGTATATTTTGTAGACGCAATTCAAATGAAATTCGTACGATCTAAAATTTTTAATTGTTGCCCAAGACGTCACAGAATTTTTTGAAAACTTCGTTTGATTTTTGGACGCACTTTGCCCGAAATTCGTACGTTTGGGAATAATTTATATATCCAAGTCAAGTTTTATTTCCTGACGAATTTCGTATGTTTTATAGTCGCAATTCAAACGAAATTCATGCGATTTAAAGTTTTTAAGTGTTGCCTAAGACGTCGCAGCATTTTGTGGGAACTTTGTATGATTGTTGGACGCATTATGCCCAAAATTCGTACGTTTGGGAATAATTTGAAAATCCAAGTCAAGTTTTATTTCCTGACGAATTTCGTATGTTTTATAGTCGCAATGCAAACGAAATTCATGCGATCTAAAGTTTTTAAGTGTTGCCTAAGACGTTGCAGCATTTTGTGGGAACTTTGTATGATTGTTGGACGCATTATGCCCAAAATTCGTACGTTTGGGAATAATTTATATATCCAAGTCAATTTTAAGTTTCTGACGAATTTCGTATATTTTGTAGACGCAATTCAAATGAAATTCGTACGATCTAAAATTTTTAATTGTTGCCCAAGACGTAACAGAATTTTTTGAAAACTTCGTTTGATTTTTGGACGCACTTTGCCCGAAATTCGTACGTTTGGGAATAATTTATATATCCAAGTCAAGTTTTATTTCCTGACGAATTTCGTATGTTTTATAGTCGCAATTCAAACGAAATTCATGCGATTTAAAGTTTTTAAGTGTTGCCTAAGACGTCGCAGCATTTTGTGGGAACTTTGTATGATTGTTGGACGCATTATGCCCAAAATTTGTACGTTTGGGAATAATTTATATATCCAAGTCAATTTTAAGTTTCTGACGAATTTCGTATATTTTGTAGACGCAATTCAAATGAAATTCGTACGATCTAAAATTTTTAATTGTTGCCCAAGACGTCACAGAATTTTTTGAAAACTGCGTTTGATTTTTGGACGCACTTTGCCCGAAATTCGTACGTTTGGGAATAATTTATATATCCAAGTCAAGTTTTATTTCCTGACGAATTTCGTATGTTTTATAGTCGCAATGCAAACGAAATTCATGCGATCTAAAGTTTTTAAGTGTTGCCTAAGACGTCGCAGCATTTTGTGGGAACTTTGTATGATTGTTGGACGCATTATGCCCAAAATTCGTACGTTTGGGAATAATTTATATATCCAAGTCAATTTTAAGTTTCTGACGAATTTCGTATATTTTGTAGACGCAATTCAAATGAAATTCGTACGATCTAAAATTTTTAATTGTTGCCCAAGACGTAACAGAATTTTTTGAAAACTTCGTTTGATTGTTGGACGCATTATGCCCAAAATTCTTACGTTTGGGAATAATTTATATATCCAAGTCAAGTTTTATTTCCTGACAAATTTCGTATGTTTTATAGTCGCAATGCAAACGAAATTCATGCGATCTCAAGTTTTTAAGTGTTGCCTAAGACGTCGCAGCATTTTGTGGGAACTTTGTATGATTGTCGGACCCATTTTGCCCGAAAATAGTACGTTTGGGAATAATTTATATATCCAAGTCAATTTTAAGTTTCTGACGAATTTCGTATATTTTGTAGACGCAATTCAAATGAAATTCGTACGATCTAAAATTTTTAATTGTTGCCCAAGACGTAACAGAATTTTTTGAAAACTTCGTTTGATTTTTGGACGCACTTTGCCCGAAATTCGTACGTTTGGGAATAATTTATATATCCAAGTCAAGTTTTATTTCCTGACGAATTTCGTTTGTTTTATAGTCACAATTCAAACGAAATTCATGCGATCTAAAGTTTTTAAGTGTTGCCTAAGACGTCGCAGTATTTTGTGGGAAGTTTGTATGATTGTTGGACGCATTGTGCTCAAAATTCGTACGTTTTGGAATAATTTATATATCCAAGTCAAGTTTTATTTCCTGACGAATTTCGTATGTTTTATAGTCGCAATTCAAACGAAATTCATGCGATCTAAAGTTTTTAAGTGTTGCCCAAGACGTCACAGAATTTTTTGAAAAATTCGTATGATTTTTGGACGCACTTTGCTCGAAATTCGTACGTTTTGGAATAATTTATATATCCAAGTCAAGTTTTATTTCCTGACGAATTTCGTATGTTTTATAGTCGCAATTCAAACGAAATTCATGCGATCTGAAGTTTTTAAGTGTTGCCTAAGACGTCGCAGCATTTTGTGGGAAGTTTGTATGATTGTTGGACGCATTATGCCCAAAATTCGTACGTTTGGGAATAATTTATATATCCAAGTCAAGTTTTATTTCCTGACAAATTTCGTATGTTTTATAGTCGCAATGCAAACGAAATTCATGCGATCTAAAGTTTTTAAGTGTTGCCTAAGACGTCGCAGCATTTTGTGGGAACTTTGTATGATTGTCGGACCCATTTTGCCCGAAATTAGTACGTTTGGGAAGAATTTATATATCCAAGTCAATTTTAAGTTTCTGACGAATTTCGTATATTTTGTAGACGCAATTCAAATGAAATTCGTACAATCTAAAATTTTTAATTGTTGCCCAAGACGTCACAGAATTTTTTGAAAACTTTGTTTAATTTTTGGACGCACTTTGCCCGAAATACGTACGTTTGGGAATAATTTATTTATCCAAGTCAAGTTTTATTTCCTGACGAATTTCGTATGTTTTATAGTCGCAATTCAAACAAAATTCATGCGATCTAAAGTTTTTAAGTGTTGCCTAAGACGTCGCATCATTCTGTGGGAAGTTTGTATGATTGTTGGACGCATTATGCCCAAAATTCGTACGTTTGATAATAATTTATATATCCAAGTCAAGTTTTATTTCCTGACAAATTTCGTATGTTTTATAGTCGCAATGCAAACGAAATTCATGCGATCTAAAGTTTTTAAGTGTTGCCTAAGACGTCGCAGCATTTTGTGGGAACTTTGTATGATTGTTGGACCCATTTTGCCCGAAATTAGTACGTTTGGGAATAATTTATATATCCAAGTCAATTTTAAGCTTCTGACGAATTTCGTATATTTTGTAGACGCAATTCAAATGAAATTCGTACAATCTAAAATTTTTAATTTTTGCCCAAGACGTCACAGAATTTTTTGAAAACTTCGTTTGATTTTTGGACGCACTTTGCCCGAAATTCGTACGTTTGGGAATAATTTATATATCCAAGTCAAGTTTTATTTCCTGACGAATTTCGTTTGTTTTATAGTCACAATTCAAACGAAATTCATGCGATCTAAAGTTTTTAAGTGTTGCCTAAGACGTCGCAGCATTTTGTGGGAAGTTTGTATGATTGTTGGACGCATTGTGCCCAAAATTCGTACGTTTTGGAATAATTTATATATCCAAGTCAAGTTTTATTTCCTGACGAATCTCGTATGTTTTATAGTCGCAATTCAAACAAAATTCATGCGATCTAAAGTTTTTAAGTGTTGCCCAAGACGTCACAGAATTTTTTGAAAACTTCGTATGATTTTTGGACGCACTTTGCTCGAAATTCGTACGTTTTGGAATAATTTATATATCCAAGTCAAGTTTTATTTCCTGACGAATTTCGTATGTTTTATAGTCGCAATTCAAACGAAATTCATGCGATCTAAAGTTTTTAAGTGTTGCCTAAGACGTCGCAGCATTTTGTGGGAAGTTTGTATGATTGTTGGACGCAATATGCCCAAAATTCGTACGTTTGGGAATAATTTATATATCCAAGTCAATTTTAAGTTTCTGACGAATTTCGTATATTTTGTAGACGCAATTCAAATGAAATTCGTACGATCTAAAATTTTTAATTGTTGCCCAAGACGTCACAGAATTTTTTGAAAACTTTGTTTGATTTTTGGACGCACTTTGCCCGAAATTCGTACGTTTGGGAATAATTTATATATCCAAGTCAAGTTTTATTTCCTGACGAATTTCGTATGTTTTATAGTCGCAATTCAAACGAAATTCATGCGATCTAAAGTTTTTAAGTTTGCCTAAGACGTCGCAGCATTTTGTGGGAACTTTGTATGATTGTTGGACGAATTATGCCCAAAATTCGTACGTTTGGGAATAATTTATATATCCAAGTCAATTTTAAGTTTCTGACGAATTTCGTATATTTTGTAGACGCAATTCAAATGAAATTCGTACGATCTAAAATTTTTAATTAATGCCCAAGACGTCACAAAATTTTTTGAAAACTTCGTTTGATTTTTGGACGCACTTTGCCCGAAATTCGTACGTTTGGGAATAATTTATATATCCAAGTCAAGTTTTATTTCCTGACGAATTTCGTTTGTTTTATAGTCACAATTCAAACGAAATTCATGCGATCTAAAGTTTTTAAGTGTTGCCTAAGACGTCGCAGTATTTTGTGGGAAGTTTGTATGATTGTTGGACGCATTGTGCCCAAAATTCGTACGTTTTGGAATAATTTATATATCCAAGTCAAGTTTTATTTCCTGACGAATTTCGTATGTTTTATAGTCGCAATTCAAACGAAATTCATGCGATCTAAAGTTTTTAAGTGTTGCCCAAGACGTCACAGAATTTTTTGAAAAATTCGTATGATTTTTGGACGCACTTTGCTCGAAATTCGTACGTTTTGGAATAATTTATATATACAAGTCAAGTTTTATTTCCTGACGAATTTCGTATGTTTTATAGTCGCAATTCAAACAAAATTCATGCGATCTAAAGTTTTTAAGTGTTGCCTAAGACGTCGCAGCATTTTGTGGGAAGTTTGTATGATTGTTGGACGCATTATGCCCAAAATTCGTACGTTTGGGAATAATTTATATATCCAAGTCAAGTTTTATTTCCTGACAAATTTCGTATGTTTTATAGTCGCAATGCAAACGAAATTCATGCGATCTAAAGTTTTTAAGTGTTGCCTAAGACGTCGCAGCATTTTGTGGGAAGTTTGTATGATTGTCGGACCCATTTTGCCCGAAATTAGTACGTTTGGGAAGAATTTATATATCCAAGTCAATTTTAAGTTTCTGACGAATTTCGTATATTTTGTAGACGCAATTCAAATGAAATTCGTACAATCTAAAATTTTTAATTGTTGCCCAAGACGTCACAGAATTTTTTGAAAACTTTGTTTAATTTTTGGACGCACTTTGCCCGAAATACGTACGTTTGGGAATAATTTATTTATCCAAGTCAAGTTTTATTTCCTGACGAATTTCGTATGTTTTATAGTCACAATTCAAACGAAATTCATGCGATCCAAAGTTTTTAAGTGTTGCCCAAGACGTCACAGAATTTTTTGAAAACTTCGTATGATTTTTGGACGCACTTTGCTCGAAATTCCTACGTTTTGGAATAATTTATATACCCAAGTCAAGTTTTATTTCCTGACGAATTTCGTATGTTTTATAGTCGCAATTCAAACAAAATTCATGCGATCTAAAGTTTTTAAGTGTTGCCTAAGACGTCGCATCATTTTGTGGGAAGTTTGTATGATTGTTGGACGCATTATGCCCAAAATTCGTACGTTTGGGAATAATTTATATACCCAAGTCAATTTTTATTTTCTGACGAATTTCGTATGTTTTATAGTCGCAATTCAAACAAAATTCATGCGATCTAAAGTTTTTAAGTGTTGCCTAAGACGTCGCATCATTTTGTGGGAAGTTTGTATGATTGTTGGACGCATTATGCCCGAAATTAGTACGTTTGGGAATAATTTATATATCCAAGTCAATTTTAAGCTTCTGACGAATTTCGTATATTTTGTAGACGCAATTCAAATGAAATTCGTACAATCTAAAATTTTTAATTTTTGCCCAAGACGTCACAGAATTTTTTGAAAACTTTGTTTAATTTTTGGACGCACTTTGCCCGAAATTCGTACGTTTGGGAATAATTTATATATCCAAGTCAAGTTTTATTTCCTGACGAATTTCGTATGTTTTATAGTCACAATTCAAATGAAATTCATGCGATCTAAAGTTTTTAAGTGTTGCCTAAGACGTCGCAGCATTTTGTGGGAAGTTTGTATGATTGTTGGACGCATTGTGCCCAAAATTCGTACGTTTTGGAATAATTTATATATCCAAGTCAAGTTTTATTTCCTGACGAATTTCGTATGTTTTATAGTCGCAATTCAAACAAAATTCATGCGATCTAAAGTTTTTAAGTGTTGCCCAAGACGTCACAGAATTTTTTGAAAACTTCGTATGATTTTTGGACGCACTTTGCTCGAAATTCGTACGTTTTGGAATAATTTATATATCCAAGTCAAGTTTTATTTCCTGACGAATTTCGTATGTTTTATAGTCGCAATTCAAACGAAATTCATGCGATCTAAAGTTTTTAAGTGTTGCCTAAGACGTCGCAGCATTTTGTGGGAAGTTTGTATGAATGTTGGACGCATTATGCCCAAAATTCGTACGTTTGGGAATAATTTATATATCCAAGTCAATTTTAAGTTTCTGACGAATTTCGTATATTTTGTAGACGCAATTCAAATGAAATTCGTACGATCTAAAATTTTTAATTGTTGCCCAAGACGTCACAGAATTTTTTGAAAACTTTGTTTGATTTTTGGACGCACTTTGCCCGAAATTCGTACGTTTGGGAATAATTTATATATCCAAGTCAAGTTTTATTTCCTGACGAATTTCGTATGTTTTATAGTCGCAATTCAAACGAAATTCATGCGATCTAAAGTTTTTAAGTTTGCCTAAGACGTCGCAGCATTTTGTGGGAACTTTGTATGATTGTTGGACGAATTATGCCCAAAATTCGTACGTTTGGGAATAATTTATATATCCAAGTCAATTTTAAGTTTCTGACGAATTTCGTATATTTTGTAGACGCAATTCAAATGAAATTCGTACGATCTAAAATTTTTAATTAATGCCCAAGACGTCACAAAATTTTTTGAAAACTTCGTTTGATTTTTGGACGCACTTTGCCCGAAATTCGTACGTTTGGGTATAATTTATATATCCAAGTCAAGTTTTATTTCCTGACGAATTTCGTATGTTTTATAGTCGCAATTCAAACGAAATTTATGCGATTTAAAGTTTTTAAGTGTTGCCTAAGACGTCGCAGCATTTTGTGGGAACTTTGTATGATTGTTGGACGCATTATGCCCAAAATTCGTACGTTTGGGAATAATTTATATATCCAAGTCAAGTTTTATTTCCTGACGAATTTCGTATGTTTTATAGTCGCAATGCAAACGAAATTCATGCGATCTAAAGTTTTTAAGTGTTGCCTAAGACGTCGCAGCATTTTGTGGGAACTTTGTATGATTGTTGGACGCATTATGCCCAAAATTCGTACGTTTGGGAATAATTTATATATCCAAGTCAATTTTAAGTTTCTGACGAATTTCGTATATTTTGTAGACGCAATTCAAATGAAATTCGTACGATCTAAAATTTTTAATTGTTGTCCAAGACGTAACAGAATTTTTTGAAAACTTCGTTTGATTTTTGGACGCACTTTGCCCGAAATTCGTACGTTTGGGAATAATTTATATATCCAAGTCAAGTTTTATTTCCTGACGAATTTCGTATGTTTTATAGTCGCAATGCAAACGAAATTCATGCGATCTAAAGTTTTTAAGTGTTGCCTAAGACGTCGCAGCATTTTGTGGGAATTTTGTATGATTCTTGGACGCATTATGCCAAAAATTCGTACGTTTGGGAATAATTTATATATCCAAGTCAATTTTAAGTTTCTGACGAATTTCGTATATTTTGTAGACGCAATTCAAATGAAATTCGTACGATCTAAAATTTTTAATTGTTGTCCAAGACGTAACAGAATTTTTTGAAAACTTAGTTTGATTTTTGGACGCACTTTGCCCGAAATTCGTACGTTTGGGAATAATTTATATATCCAAGTCAAGTTTTATTTCCTGACGAATTTCGTATGTTTTATAGTCGCAATGCAAACGAAATTCATGCGATCTAAAGTTTTTAAGTGTTGCCTAAGACGTCGCAGCATTTTGTGGGAATTTTGTATGATTGTTGGACGCATTATGCCAAAAATTCGTACGTTTGGGAATAATTTATATATCCAAGCCAATTTTAAGTTTCTGACGAATTTCGTATATTTTGTAGACGCAATTCAAATGAAATTCGTACGATCTAAAATTTTTAATTGTTGCCCAAGACGTAACAGAATTTTTTGAAAACTTCTTTTGATTTTTGGACGCACTTTGCCCGAAATTCGTACGTTTGGGAATAATTTATATATCCAAGTCAAGTTTTATTTCCTGACGAATTTCGTATGTTTTATAGTCGCAATTCGAACGAAATTCATGCGATCTAAAGTTTTTAAGTGTTGCCTAAGACGTCGCAGCATTTTGTGGGAACTTTGTATGATTGTTGGACGAATTATGCTTAAAATTCGTACGTTTGGGAATAATTTATATATCCAAGTCAATTTTAAGTTTCTGACGAATTTCGTATATTTTGTAGACGCAATTCAAATGAAATTCGTACGATCTAAAATTTTTAATTGTTGCCCAAGACGTCACAAAATTTTTTGAAAACTTCGTTTGATTTTTGGACGCACTTTGCCCAAAATTCGTACGTTTGGGAATAATTTATATATCCAAGTCAAGTTTTATTTCCTGACGAATTTCGTATGTTTTATAGTCGCAATTCAAACGAAATTTATGCGATTTAAAGTTTTTAAGTGTTGCCTAAGACGTCGCAGCATTTTGTGGGAACTTTGTATGATTGTTGGACGCATTATGCCCAAAATTCGTACGTTTGGGAATAATTTATATATCCAAGTCAAGTTTTATTTCCTGACGAATTTCGTATGTTTTATAGTCGCAATGAAAACGAAATTCATGCGATCTAAAGTTTTTAAGTGTTGCCTAAGACGTCGCAGCATTTTGTAGGAACTTTTTATGATTGTTGGACGCATTATGCCCAACATTCGTACGTCTGGGAATAATTTATATATCCAAGTCAATTTTAAGTTTTTGACGAATTTCGTATATTTTGTAGACGCAATTCAAATGAAATTCGTACGATCTAAAATTTTTAATTGTTGCGCAAGACGTCACAGAATTTTTTGAAAACTTCGTTTGATTTTTGGACGCACTTTGCCCGAAATTCGTACGTTTGGGAATAATTTATATATCCAAGTCAAGTTTTATTTCCTGACGAATTTCGTATGTTTTATAGTCGCAATTCAAACGAAATTCATGCGATTTAAAGTTTTTAAGTGTTGCCTAAGACGTCGCAGCATTTTGTGGGAACTTTGTATGATTGTTGGACGCATTATGCCCAAAATTCGTACGTTTGGGAATAATTTGAAAATCCAAGTCAAGTTTTATTTCCTGACGAATTTCGTATGTTTTATAGTCGCAATGCAAACGAAATTCATGCGATCTAAAGTTTTTAAGTGTTGCCTAAGACGTTGCAGCATTTTGTGGGAACTTTGTATGATTGTTGGACGCATTATGCCCAAAATTCGTACGTTTGGGAATAATTTATATATCCAAGTCAATTTTAAGTTTCTGACGAATTTCGTATATTTTGTAGACGCAATTCAAATGAAATTCGTACGATCTAAAATTTTTAATTGTTGCCCAAGACGTAACAGAATTTTTTGAAAACTTCGTTTGATTTTTGGACGCACTTTGCCCGAAATTCGTACGTTTGGGAATAATTTATATATCCAAGTCAAGTTTTATTTCCTGACGAATTTCGTATGTTTTATAGTCGCAATTCAACGAAATTCATGTGATCTAGAGTTTTTAAGTGTTGGCTAAGACGTCGCAGCATTTTGTGGGAACTTTGTATGATTGTTGGACGCATTATGCCCAAAATTCGTACGTTTGGGAATAATTTATATATCCAAGTCAATTTTAAGTTTCTGACGAATTTCGTATATTTTGTAGACGCAATTCAAATGAAATTCGTACGATCTAAAATTTTTAATTGTTGCCCAAGACGTCACAGAATTTTTTGAAAACTGCGTTTGATTTTTGGACGCACTTTGCCCGAAATTCGTACGTTTGGGAATAATTTATATATCCAAGTCAAGTTTTATTTCCTGACAAATTTCGTATGTTTTATAGTCGCAATTCAAACGAAATTCATGCGATTTAAAGTTTTTAAGTGTTGCCTAAGACGTCGCAGCATTTTGTGGAAACTTTGTATGATTGTTGGACGCATTATGCCCAAGATTCGTACGTTTGGGAATAATTTATATATCCAAGTCAAGTTTTATTTCCTGACGAATTTCGTATGTTTTATAGTCGCAATGCAAACGAAATTCATGCGATCTAAAGTTTTTAAGTGTTGCCTAAGACGTCGCAGCATTTTGTGGGAACTTTGTATGATTGTTGGACGCATGATGCCCAAAATTCGTACGTTTGGGAATAATTTATATATCCAAGTCAATTTTAAGTTTCTGACGAATTTCGTATATTTTGTAGACGCAATTCAAATGAAATTCGTACGATCTAAAATTTTTAATTGTTGCCCAAGACGTCACAGAATTTTTTGAAAACTTTGTTTGATTTTTGGACGCACTTTGCCCGAAATTCGTACGTTTGGGAATAATTTATATATCCAAGTCAAGTTTTATTTCCTGACGAATTTCGTATGTTTTATAGTCGCAATTCAAACGAAATTCATGCGATCTAAAGTTTTTAAGTTTGCCTAAGACGTCGCAGCATTTTGTGGGAAGTTTGTATGATTGTTGGACGCATTGTGCCCAAAATTCGTACGTTTTGGAATAATTTATATATCCAAGTCAAGTTTTATTTCCTGACGAATTTCGTATGTTTTATAGTCGCAATTCAAATGAAATTCGTACGATCTAAAGTTTTTAAGTGTTGCCCAAGACGTCACAGAATTTTTTGAAAAATTCGTATGATTTTTGGACGCACTTTGCTCGAAATTCGTACGTTTTGGAATAATTTATATATCCAAGTCAAGTTTTATTTCCTGACGAATTTCGTATGTTTTATAGTCGCAATTCAAACGAAATTCATGCGATCTAAAGTTTTTAAGTGTTGCCTAAGGCGTCGCAGCATTTTGTGGGAAGTTTGTATGATTGTTGGACGCATTATGCCCAAAATTCTTACGTTTGGGAATAATTTATATATCCAAGTCAAGTTTTATTTCCTGACGAATTTCGTATGTTTTATAGTCGCAATGCAAACGAAATTCATGCGATCTCAAGTTTTTAAGTGTTGCCTAAGACGTCGCAGCATTTTGTGGGAACTTTGTATGATTGTTGGACGCATTATGCCCAAAATTCGTACGTTTGGGAATAATTTGAAAATCCAAGTCAAGTTTTATTTCCTGACGAATTTCGTATGTTTTATAGTCGCAATGCAAACGAAATTCATGCGATCTAAAGTTTTTAAGTGTTGCCTAAGACGTTCCAGCATTTTGTGGGAACTTTGTATGATTGTTGGACGCATTATGCCCAAAATTCGTACGTTTGGGAATAATTTATATATCCAAGTCAATTTTAAGTTTCTGACGAATTTCGTATATTTTGTAGACGCAATTCAAATGAAATTCGTACGATCTAAAATTTTTAATTGTTGCCCAAGACGTAACAGAATTTTTTGAAAACTTCGTTTGATTTTTGGACGCACTTTGCCCGAAATTCGTACGTTTGGGAATAATTTATATATCCAAGTCAAGTTTTATTTCCTGACGAATTTCGTATGTTTTATAGTCGCAATTCAACGAAATTCATGTGATCTAGAGTTTTTAAGTGTTGGCTAAGACGTCGCAGCATTTTGTGGGAACTTTGTATGATTGTTGGACGCATTATGCCCAAAATTCGTACGTTTGGGAATAATTTATATATCCAAGTCAATTTTAAGTTTCTGACGAATTTCGTATATTTTGTAGACGCAATTCAAATGAAATTCGTACGATCTAAAATTTTTAATTGTTGCCCAAGACGTCACAGAATTTTTTGAAAACTGCGTTTGATTTTTGGACGCACTTTGCCCGAAATTCGTACGTTTGGGAATAATTTATATATCCAAGTCAAGTTTTATTTCCTGACAAATTTCGTATGTTTTATAGTCGCAATTCAAACGAAATTCATGCGATTTAAAGTTTTTAAGTGTTGCCTAAGACGTCGCAGCATTTTGTGGAAACTTTGTATGATTGTTGGACGCATTATGCCCAAGATTCGTACGTTTGGGAATAATTTATATATCCAAGTCAAGTTTTATTTCCTGACGAATTTCGTATGTTTTATAGTCGCAATGCAAACGAAATTCATGCGATCTAAAGTTTTTAAGTGTTGCCTAAGACGTCGCAGCATTTTGTGGGAACTTTGTATGATTGTTGGACGCATGATGCCCAAAATTCGTACGTTTGGGAATAATTTATATATCCAAGTCAATTTTAAGTTTCTGACGAATTTCGTATATTTTGTAGACGCAATTCAAATGAAATTCGTACGATCTAAAATTTTTAATTGTTGCCCAAGACGTCACAGAATTTTTTGAAAACTTTGTTTGATTTTTGGACGCACTTTGCCCGAAATTCGTACGTTTGGGAATAATTTATATATCCAAGTCAAGTTTTATTTCCTGACGAATTTCGTATGTTTTATAGTCGCAATTCAAACGAAATTCATGCGATCTAAAGTTTTTAAGTTTGCCTAAGACGTCGCAGCATTTTGTGGGAAGTTTGTATGATTGTTGGACGCATTGTGCCCAAAATTCGTACGTTTTGGAATAATTTATATATCCAAGTCAAGTTTTATTTCCTGACGAATTTCGTATGTTTTATAGTCGCAATTCAAATGAAATTCGTACGATCTAAAGTTTTTAAGTGTTGCCCAAGACGTCACAGAATTTTTTGAAAAATTCGTATGATTTTTGGACGCACTTTGCTCGAAATTCGTACGTTTTGGAATAATTTATATATCCAAGTCAAGTTTTATTTCCTGACGAATTTCGTATGTTTTATAGTCGCAATTCAAACGAAATTCATGCGATCTAAAGTTTTTAAGTGTTGCCTAAGGCGTCGCAGCATTTTGTGGGAAGTTTGTATGATTGTTGGACGCATTATGCCCAAAATTCTTACGTTTGGGAATAATTTATATATCCAAGTCAAGTTTTATTTCCTGACGAATTTCGTATGTTTTATAGTCGCAATGCAAACGAAATTCATGCGATCTCAAGTTTTTAAGTGTTGCCTAAGACGTCGCAGCATTTTGTGGGAACTTTGTATGATTGTTGGACGCATTATGCCCAAAATTCGTACGTTTGGGAATAATTTGAAAATCCAAGTCAAGTTTTATTTCCTGACGAATTTCGTATGTTTTATAGTCGCAATGCAAACGAAATTCATGCGATCTAAAGTTTTTAAGTGTTGCCTAAGACGTTCCAGCATTTTGTGGGAACTTTGTATGATTGTTGGACGCATTATGCCCAAAATTCGTACGTTTGGGAATAATTTATATATCCAAGTCAATTTTAAGTTTCTGACGAATTTCGTATATTTTGTAGACGCAATTCAAATGAAATTCGTACGATCTAAAATTTTTAATTGTTGCCCAAGACGTAACAGAATTTTTTGAAAACTTCGTTTGATTTTTGGACGCACTTTGCCCGAAATTCGTACGTTTGGGAATAATTTATATATCCAAGTCAAGTTTTATTTCCTGACGAATTTCGTATGTTTTATAGTCGCAATTCAACGAAATTCATGTGATCTAGAGTTTTTAAGTGTTGCCTAAGACGTCGCAGCATTTTGTGGGAACTTTGTATGCTTGTTGGACGCATTATGCCCAAAATTCGTACGTTTGGGAATAATTTATATATCCAAGTCAATTTTAAGTTTCTGACGAATTTCGTATATTTTGTAGACGCAATTTAAATGAAATTCGTACGATCTAAAATTTTAAATTGTTGCCCAAGACGTCACAGAATTTTTTGAAAACTGCGTTTGATTTTTGGACGCACTTTGCCCGAAATTCGTACGTTTGGGAATAATTTATATATCCAAGTCAAGTTTTATTTCCTGACGAATTTCGTATGTTTTATAGTCGCAATTCAAACGAAATTCATGCGATTTAAAGTTTTTAAGTGTTGCCTAAGACGTCGCAGCATTTTGTGGGAACTTTGTATGATTGTTGGACGCATTATGCCCAAAATTCGTACGTTTGGGAATAATTTATATATCCAAGTCAAGTTTTATTTCCTGACGAATTTCGTATGTTTTATAGTCGCAATGCAAACGAAATTCATGCGATCTAAAGTTTTTAAGTGTTGCCTAAGACGTCGCAGCATTTTGTGGGAACTTTGTATGATTGTTGGACGCATGATGCCCAAAATTCGTACGTTTGGGAATAATTTATATATCCAAGTCAATTTTAAGTTTCTGACGATTTTCGTATATTTTGTAGACGCAATTCAAATGAAATTAGTACGATCTAAAATTTTTAATTGTTGCCCAAGACGTAACAGAATTTTTTGAAAACTTCGTTTGATTTTTGGACGCACTTTGCCCGAAATTCGTACGTTTGGGAATAATTTATATATCCAAGTCAAGTTTTATTTCCTGACGAATTTCGTATGTTTTATAGTCGCAATTCAAACGAAATTCATGCGATCTAGAGTTTTTAAGTGTTGCCTAAGACGTCGCAGCATTTTGTGGGAAGTTTGTATGATTGTTGGACGCATTGTGCCCAAAATTCGTACGTTTTGGAATAATTTATATATCCAAGTCAAGTTTTATTTCCTGACGAATTTCGTATGTTTTATAGTCGCAATTCAAATGAAATTCGTACGATCTAAAGTTTTTAAGTGTTGCCCAAGACGTCACAGAATTTTTTGAAAAATTCGTATGATTTTTGGACGCACTTTGCTCGAAATTCGTACGTTTTGGAATAATTTATATATCCAAGTCAAGTTTTATTTCCTGACGAATTTCGTATGTTTTATAGTCGCAATTCAAACGAAATTCATGCGATCTAAAGTTTTTAAGTGTTGCCTAAGACGTCGCAGCATTTTGTGGGAAGTTTGTATGATTGTTGGACGCATTATGCCCAAAATTCTTACGTTTGGGAATAATTTATATATCCAAGTCAAGTTTTATTACCTGACAAATTTCGTATGTTTTATAGTCGCAATGCAAACGAAATTCATGCGATCTCAAGTTTTTAAGTGTTGCCTAAGACGTCGCAGCATTTTGTGGGAACTTTGTATGATTGTCGGACCCATTTTGCACGAAAATAGTACGTTTGGGAATAATTTATATATCCAAGTCAATTTTAAGTTTCTGACGAATTTCGTATATTTTGTAGACGCAATTCAAATGAAATTCGTACGATCTAAAATTTTTAATTGTTGCCCAAGACGTCGCAGCATTTTGTGGGAACTTTGTATGATTGTCGGACCCATTTTGCCCGAAATTAGTACGTTTGGGAATAATTTATATATCCAAGTCAAGTTTTATTTCCTGACGAATTTCGTATGTTTTATAGTCACAATTCAAACGAAATTCATGCGATCCAAAGTTTTTAAGTGTTTCCCAAGACGTCACAGAATTTTTTGAAAACTTCGTATGATTTTTGGACGCACTTTGCTCGAAATTCGTACGTTTTGGAATTATTTATATATCCAAGTCAAGTTTTATTTCCTGACGAATTTCGTATGTTTTATAGTCGCAATTCAAACAAAATTCATGCGATCTAAAGTTTTTAAGTGTTGCCTAAGACGTCGCATCATTTTGTGGGAAGTTTGTATGATTGTTGGACGCATTATGCCCAAAATTCGTACGTGTGGGAATAATTTATATATCCAAGTCAATTTTAAGCTTCTGACGAATTTCGTATATTTTGTAGACGCAATTCAAATGAAATTCGTACAATCTAAAATTTTTAATTTTTGCCCAAGACGTCACAGAATTTTTTGAAAACTTTGTTTAATTTTTGGACGCACTTTGCCCGAAATTCGTACGTTTGGGAATAATTTATATATCCAAGTCAAGTTTTATTTCCTGACGAATTTCGTATGTTTTATAGTCACAATTCAAACGAAATTCATGCGATCTAAAGTTTTTAAGTGTTGCCTAAGACGTCGCAGCATTTTGTGGGAAGTTTGTATGATTGTTGGACGCATTGTGCCCAAAATTCGTACGTTTTGGAATAATTTATATATCCAAGTCAAGTTTTATTTCCTGACGAATTTCGTTTGTTTTATAGTCACAATTCAAACGAAATTCATGCGATCTAAAGTTTTTAAGTGTTGCCTAAGACGTCGCAGCATTTTGTGGGAAGTTTGTATGATTGTTGGACGCATTGTGCCCAAAATTCGTACGTTTTGGAATAATTTATATATCCAAGTCAAGTTTTATTTCCTGACGAATTTCGTATGTTTTATAGTCGCAATTCAAACGAAATTCATGCGATCTAAAGTTTTTAAGTGTTGCCCAAGACGTCACAGAATTTTTTGAAAAATTCGTATGATTTTTGGACGCACTTTGCTCGAAATTCGTACGTTTTGGAATAATTTATATATCCAAGTCAAGTTTTATTTCCTGACGAATTTCGTATGTTTTATAGTCGCAATTCAAACGAAATTCATGCGATCTAAAGTTTTTAAGTGTTGCCTAAGACGTCGCAGCATTTTGTGGGAAGTTTGTATGATTGTTGGACGCATTATGCCCAAAATTCGTACGTTTGGGAATAATTTATATATCCAAGTCAAGTTTTATTTCCTGACAAATTTCGTATGTTTTATAGTCGCAATGCAAACGAAATTCATGCGATCTAAAGTTTTTAAGTGTTGCCTAAGACGTCGCAGCATTTTGTGGGAACTTTGTATGATTGTCGGACGCATTTTGCCCGAAATTAGTACGTTTGGGAATAATTTATATATCCAAGTCAATTTTAAGCTTCTGACGAATTTCGTATATTTTGTAGACGCAATTCAAATGAAATTCGTACAATCTAAAATTTTTAATTTTTGCCCAAGACGTCACAGAATTTTTTGAAAACTTTGTTTAATTTTTGGACGCACTTTGCCCGAAATTCGTACGTTTGGGAATAATTTATATATCCAAGTCAAGTTTTATTTCCTGACGAATTTCGTATGTTTTATAGTCGCAATGCAAACGAAATTCATGCGATCTAAAGTTTTTAAGTGTTGCCTAAGACGTCGCAGCATTTTGTGGGAACTTTGTATGATTGTTGGACCCATTTTGCCCGAAATTAGTACGTTTGGGAATAATTTATATATCCAAGTCAATTTTAAGCTTCTGACGAATTTCGTATATTTTGTAGACGCAATTCAAATGAAATTCGTACAATCTAATATTTTTAATTTTTGCCCAAGACGTCACAGAATTTTTTGAAAACTTTGTTTAATTTTTGGACGCACTTTGCCCGAAATTCGTACGTTTGGGAATAATTTATATATCCAAGTCAAGTTTTATTTCCTGACGAATTTCGTATGTTTTATAGTCACAATTTAAACGAAATTCATGCGATCTAAAGTTTTTAAGTGTTGCCTAAGACGTCGCAGCATTTTGTGGGAAGTTTGTATGATTGTTGGACGCATTGTGCCCAAAATTCGTACGTTTTGGAATAATTTATATATCCAAGTCAAGTTTTATTTCCTGACGAATTTCGTATGTTTTATAGTCGCAATTCAAACAAAATTCATGCGATCTAAAGTTTTTAAGTGTTGCCCAAGACGTCACAGAATTTTTTGAAAACTTCGTATGATTTTTGGACGCACTTTGCTCGAAATTCGTACGTTTTGGAATAATTTATATATCCAAGTCAAGTTTTATTTCCTGACGAATTTCGTATGTTTTATAGTCGCAATTCAAACGAAATTCATGCGATCTAAAGTTTTTAAGTGTTGCCTAAGACGTCGCAGCATTTTGTGGGAAGTTTGTATGATTGTTGGACGCATTATGCCCAAAATTCGTACGTTTGGGAATAATTTATATATCCAAGTCAATTTTAAGTTTCTGACGAATTTCGTATATTTTGTAGACGCAATTCAAATGAAATTCGTACGATCTAAAATTTTTAATTGTTGCCCAAGACGTCACAGAATTTTTTGAAAACTTTGTTTGATTTTTGGACGCACTTTGCCCGAAATTCGTACGTTTGGGAATAATTTATATATCCAAGTCAAGTTTTATTTCCTGACGAATTTCGTATGTTTTATAGTCGCAATTCAAACGAAATTCATGCGATCTAAAGTTTTTAAGTTTGCCTAAGACGTCACAGCATTTTGTGGGAACTTTGTATGATTGTTGGACGAATTATGCCCAAAATTCGTACGTTTGGGAATAATTTATATATTCAAGTCAATTTTAAGTTTCTGACGAATTTCGTATATTTTGTAGACGCAATTCAAATGAAATTCGTACGATCTAAAATTTTTAATTAATGCCAAAGACGTCACAAAATTTTTTGAAAACTTCGTTTGATTTTTGGACGCACTTTGCCCGAAATTCGTACGTTTGGGAATAATTTATATATCCAAGTCAAGTTTTATTTCCTGACGAATTTCGTATGTTTTATAGTCGCAATTCAAACGAAATTTATGCGATTTAAAGTTTTTAAGTGTTGCCTAAGACGTCGCAGCATTTTGTGGGAACTTTGTATGATTGTTGGACGCATTATGCCCAAAATTCGTACGTTTGGGAATAATTTATATATCCAAGTCAAGTTTTATTTCCTGACGAATTTCGTATGTTTTATAGTCGCAATGCAAACGAAATTCATGCGATCTAAAGTTTTTAAGTGTTGCCTAAGACGTCGCAGCATTTTGTGGGAACTTTGTATGATTGTTGGACGCATTATGCCCAAAATTCGTACGTTTGGGAATAATTTATATATACAAGCCAATTTTAAGTTTCTGACGAATTTCGTATATTTTGTAGACGCAATTCAAATGAAATTCGTACGATCTAAAATTTTTAATTGTTGCCCAAGACGTAACAGAATTTTTTGAAAACTTCTTTTGATTTTTGGACGCACTTTGCCCGAAATTCGTACGTTTGGGAATAATTTATATATCCAAGTCAAGTTTTATTTCCTGACGAATTTCGTATGTTTTATAGTCGCAATTCAAACGAAATTCATGCGATCTAAAGTTTTTAAGTGTTGCCTAAGACGTCGCAGCATTTTGTGGGAACTTTGTATGATTGTTGGACGAATTATGCTTAAAATTCGTACGTTTGGGAATAATTTATATATCCAAGTCAATTTTAAGTTTCTGACGAATTTCGTATATTTTGTAGACGCAATTCAAATGAAATTCGTACGATCTAAAATTTTTAATTGTTGCCCAAGACGTCACAAAATTTTTTGAAAACTTCGTTTGATTTTTGGACGCACTTTGCCCAAAATTCGTACGTTTGGGAATAATTTATATATCCAAGTCAAGTTTTATTTCCTGACGAATTTCGTATGTTTTATAGTCACAATTCAAACGAAATTCATGCGATCTAAAGTTTTTAAGTGTTGCCTAAGACGTCGCAGCATTTTGTGGGAAGTTTGTATGATTGTTGGACGCATTGTGCCCAAAATTCGTACGTTTTGGAATAATTTATATATCCAAGTCAAGTTTTATTTCCTGACGAATTTCGTTTGTTTTATAGTCACAATTCAAACGAAATTCATGCGATCTAAAGTTTTTAAGTGTTGCCTAAGACGTCGCAGCATTTTGTGGGAAGTTTGTATGATTGTTGGACGCATTGTGCCCAAAATTCGTACGTTTTGGAATAATTTATATATCCAAGTCAAGTTTTATTTCCTGACGAATTTCGTATGTTTTATAGTCGCAATTCAAACGAAATTCATGCGATCTAAAGTTTTTAAGTGTTGCCCAAGACGTCACAGAATTTTTTGAAAAATTCGTATGATTTTTGGACGCACTTTGCTCGAAATTCGTACGTTTTGGAATAATTTATATATCCAAGTCAAGTTTTATTTCCTGACGAATTTCGTATGTTTTATAGTCGCAATTCAAACGAATTTCATGCGATCTAAAGTTTTTAAGTGTTGCCTAAGACGTCGCAGCATTTTGTGGGAAGTTTGTATGATTGTTGGACGCATTATGCCCAAAATTCGTACGTTTGGGAATAATTTATATATCCAAGTCAAGTTTTATTTCCTGACAAATTTCGTATGTTTTATAGTCGCAATGCAAACGAAATTCATGCGATCTAAAGTTTTTAAGTGTTGCCTAAGACGTCGCAGCATTTTGTGGGAACTTTGTATGATTGTCGGACGCATTTTGCCCGAAATTAGTACGTTTGGGAATAATTTATATATCCAAGTCAAGTTTTATTTCCTGACGAATTTCGTATGTTTTATAGTCACAATTCAAACGAAATTCATGCGATCCAAAGTTTTTAAGTGTTGCCCAAGACGTCACAGAATTTTTTGAAAACTTCGTATGATTTTTGGACGCACTTTGCTCGAAATTCGTACGTTTTGGAATAATTTATATATCCAAGTCAAGTTTTATTTCCTGACGAATTTCGTACGTTTTATAGTCGCAATTCAAACAAAATTCATGCGATCTAAAGTTTTTAAGTGTTGCCTAAGACGTCACAGAATTTTTTGAAAACTTCGTATGATTTTTGGACGCACTTTGCTCGAAATTCGTACGTTTGGGAATAATTTATATATCCAAGTCAAGTTTTATTTCCTGACGAATTTCGTATGTTTTATAGTCGCAATGCAAACGAAATTCATGCGATCTAAAGTTTTTAAGTGTTGCCTAAGACGTCGCAGCATTTTGTGGGAACTTTGTATGATTGTTGGACCCATTTTGCCCGAAATTAGTACGTTTGGGAATAATTTATATATCCAAGTCAATTTTAAGCTTCTGACGAATTTCGTATATTTTGTAGACGCAATTCAAATGAAATTCGTACAATCTAAAATTTTTAATTTTTGCCCAAGACGTCACAGAATTTTTTGAAAACTTTGTTTAATTTTTGGACGCACTTTGCCCGAAATTCGTACGTTTGGGAATAATTTATATATCCAAGTCAAGTTTTATTTCCTGACGAATTTCGTATGTTTTATAGTCACAATTTAAACGAAATTCATGCGATCTAAAGTTTTTAAGTGTTGCCTAAGACGTCGCAGCATTTTGTGGGAAGTTTGTATGATTGTTGGACGCATTGTGCCCAAAATTCGTACGTTTTGGAATAATTTATATATCCAAGTCAAGTTTTATTTCCTGACGAATTTCGTATGTTTTATAGTCGCAATTCAAACAAAATTCATGCGATCTAAAGTTTTTAAGTGTTGCCCAAGACGTCACAGAATTTTTTGAAAACTTCGTATGATTTTTGGACGCACTTTGCTCGAAATTCGTACGTTTTGGAATAATTTATATATCCAAGTCAAGTTTTATTTCCTGACGAATTTCGTATGTTTTATAGTCGCAATTCAAACGAAATTCATGCGATCTAAAGTTTTTAAGTGTTGCCTAAGACGTCGCAGCATTTTGTGGGAAGTTTGTATGATTGTTGGACGCATTATGCCCAAAATTCGTACGTTTGGGAATAATTTATATATCCAAGTCAATTTTAAGTTTCTGACGAATTTCGTATATTTTGTAGACGCAATTCAAATGAAATTCGTACGATCTAAAATTTTTATTGTTGCCCAAGACGTCACAGAATTTTTTGAAAACTTTGTTTGATTTTTGGACGCACTTTGCCCGAAATTCGTACGTTTGGGAATAATTTATATATCCAAGTCAAGTTTTATTTCCTGACGAATTTCGTATGTTTTATAGTCGCAATTCAAACGAAATTCATGCGATCTAAAGTTTTTAAGTGTTGCCTAAGACGTCGCAGCATTTTGTGGGAACTTTGTATGATTGTTGGACGCATTGTGCCCAAAATTCGTACGTTTTGGAATAATTTATATATCCAAGTCAAGTTTTATTTCCTGACGAATTTCGTATGTTTTATAGTCGCAATTCAAACAAAATTCATGCGATCTAAAGTTTTTAAGTGTTGCCCAAGACGTCACAGAATTTTTTGAAAACTTCGTATGATTTTTGGACGCACTTTGCTCGAAATTCGTACGTTTTGGAATAATTTATATATCCAAGTCAAGTTTTATTTCCTGACGAATTTCGTATGTTTGATAGTCGCAATTCAAACGAAATTCATGCGATCTAAAGTTTTTAAGTGTTGCCTAAGACGTCGCAGCATTTTGTGGGAAGTTTGTATGATTGTTGGACGCATTATGCCCAAAATTCGTACGTTTGGGAATAATTTATATATCCAAGTCAATTTTAAGTTTCTGACGAATTTCGTATATTTTGTAGACGCAATTCAAATGAAATTCGTACGATCTAAAATTTTTTATTGTTGCCCAAGACGTCACAGAATTTTTTGAAAACTTTGTTTGATTTTTGGACGCACTTTGCCCGAAATTCGTACGTTTGGGAATAATTTATATATCCAAGTCAAGTTTTATTTCCTGACGAATTTCGTATGTTTTATAGTCGCAATTCAAACGAAATTCATGCGATCTAAAGTTTTTAAGTTTGCCTAAGACGTCGCAGCATTTTGTGGGAACTTTGTATGATTGTTGGACGAATTATGCCCAAAATTCGTACGTTTGGGAATAATTTATATATTCAAGTCAATTTTAAGTTTCTGACGAATTTCGTATATTTTGTAGACGCAATTCAAATGAAATTCGTACGATCTAAAATTTTTAATTAATGCCAAAGACGTCACAAAATTTTTTGAAAACTTCGTTTGATTTTTGGACGCACTTTGCCCGAAATTCGTACGTTTGGGAATAATTTATATATCCAAGTCAAGTTTTATTTCCTGACGAATTTCGTATGTTTTATAGTCGCAATTCAAACGAAATTTATGCGATTTAAAGTTTTTAAGTGTTGCCTAAGACGTCGCAGCATTTTGTGGGAACTTTGTATGATTGTTGGACGCATTATGCCCAAAATTCGTACGTTTGGGAATAATTTATATATCCAAGTCAAGTTTTATTTCCTGACGAATTTCGTATGTTTTATAGTCGCAATGCAAACGAAATTCATGCGATCTAAAGTTTTTAAGTGTTGCCTAAGACGTCGCAGCATTTTGTGGGAACTTTGTATGATTGTTGGACGCATTATGCCCAAAATTCGTACGTTTGGGAATAATTTATATATCTAAGTCAATTTTAAGTTTCTGACGAATTTCGTATATTTTGTAGACGCAATTCAAATGAAATTCGTACGATCTAAAATTTTTAATTGTTGTCCAAGACGTAACAAAATTTTTTGAAAACTTCGTTTGATTTTTGGACGCACTTTGCCCGAAATTCGTACGTTTGGGAATAATTTATATATCCAAGTCAAGTTTTATTTCCTGACGAATTTCGTATGTTTTATAGTCGCAATGCAAACGAAATTCATGCGATCTAAAGTTTTTAAGTGTTGCCTAAGACGTCGCAGCATTTTGTGGGAACTTTGTATGATTGTTGGACGCATTATGCCAAAAATTCGTACGTTTGGGAATAATTTATATATCCAAGCCAATTTTAAGTTTCTGACGAATTTCGTATATTTTGTAGACGCAATTCAAATGAAATTCGTACGATCTAAAATTTTTAATTGTTGCCCAAGACGTAACAGAATTTTTTGAAAACTTCTTTTGATTTTTGGACGCACTTTGCCCGAAATTCGTACGTTTGGGAATAATTTATATATCCAAGTCAAGTTTTATTTCCTGACGAATTTCGTATGTTTTATAGTCGCAATTCAAACGAAATTCATGCGATCTAAAGTTTTTAAGTGTTGCCTAAGACGTCGCAGCATTTTGTGGGAACTTTGTATGATTGTTGGACGAATTATGCTTAAAATTCGTACGTTTGGGAATAATTTATATATCCAAGTCAATTTTAAGTTTCTGACGAATTTCGTATATTTTGTAGACGCAATTCAAATGAAATTCGTACGATCTAAAATTTTTAATTGTTGCCCAAGACGTCACAAAATTTTTTGAAAACTTCGTTTGATTTTTGGACGCACTTTGCCCAAAATTCGTACGTTTGGGAATAATTTATATATCCAAGTCAAGTTTTATTTCCTGACGAATTTCGTATGTTTTATAGTCACAATTCAAACGAAATTCATGCGATCTAAAGTTTTTAAGTGTTGCCTAAGACGTCGCAGCATTTTGTGGGAAGTTTGTATGATTGTTGGACGCATTGTGCCCAAAATTCGTACGTTTTGGAATAATTTATATATCCAAGTCAAGTTTTATTTCCTGACGAATTTCGTTTGTTTTATAGTCACAATTCAAACAAAATTCATGCGATCTAAAGTTTTTAAGCGTTGCCTAAGACGTCGCAGCATTTTGTGGGAAGTTTGTATGATTGTTGGACGCATTGTGCCCAAAATTCGTACGTTTTGGAATAATTTATATATCCAAGTCAAGTTTTATTTCCTGACGAATTTCGTATGTTTTATAGTCGCAATTCAAACGAAATTCATGCGATCTAAAGCTTTTAAGTGTTGCCCAAGACGTCACAGAATTTTTTGAAAAATTCGTATGATTTTTGGACGCACTTTGCTCGAAATTCGTACGTTTTGGAATAATTTATATATCCAAGTCAAGTTTTATTTCCTGACGAATTTCGTATGTTTTATAGTCGCAATTCAAACGAAATTCATGCGATCTAAAGTTTTTAAGTGTTGCCTAAGACGTCGCAGCATTTTGTGGGAAGTTTGTATGATTGTTGGACGCATTATGCCCAAAATTCGTACGTTTGGGAATAATTTATATATCCAAGTCAAGTTTTATTTCCTGACAAATTTCGTATGTTTTATAGTCGCAATGCAAACGAAATTCATGCGATCTAAAGTTTTTAAGTGTTGCCTAAGACGTCGCAGCATTTTGTGGGAACTTTGTATGATTGTCGGACGCATTTTGCCCGAAATTAGTACGTTTGGGAATAATTTATATATCCAAGTCAAGTTTTATTTCCTGACGAATTTCGTATGTTTTATAGTCACAATTCAAACGAAATTCATGCGATCCAAAGTTTTTAAGTGTTGCCCAAGACGTCACAGAATTTTTTGAAAACTTCGTATGATTTTTGGACGCACTTTGCTCGAAATTCGTACGTTTTGGAATAATTTATATATCCAAGTCAAGTTTTATTTCCTGACGAATTTCGTATGTTTTATAGTCGCAATTCAAACAAAATTCATGCGATCTAAAGTTTTTAAGTGTTGCCTAAGACGTCACAGAATTTTTTGAAAACTTCGTATGATTTTTGGACGCACTTTGCTCGAAATTCGTACGTTTGGGAATAATTTTTATATCCAAGTCAAGTTTTATTTCCTGACGAATTTCGTATGTTTTATAGTCGCAATGCAAACGAAATTCATGCGATCTAAAGTTTTTAAGTGTTGCCTAAGACGTCGCAGCATTTTGTGGGAACTTTGTATGATTGTTGGACCCATTTTGCCCGAAATTAGTACGTTTGGGAATAATTTATATATCCAAGTCAATTTTAAGCTTCTGACGAATTTCGTATATTTTGTAGACGCAATTCAAATGAAATTCGTACAATCTAAAATTTTTAATTTTTGCCCAAGACGTCACAGAATTTTTTGAAAACTTTGTTTAATTTTTGGATGCACTTTGCCCGAAATTCGTACGTTTGGGAATAATTTATATATCCAAGTCAAGTTTTATTTCCTGACGAATTTCGTATGTTTTATAGTCACAATTTAAACGAAATTCATGCGATCTAAAGTTTTTAAGTGTTGCCTAAGTCGTCGCAGCATTTTGTGGAAAGTTTGTATGATTGTTGGACGCATTGTGCCCAAAATTCGTACGTTTTGGAATAATTTATATATCCAAGTCAAGTTTTATTTCCTGACGAATTTCGTATGTTTTATAGTCGCAATTCAAACAAAATTCATGCGATCTAAAGTTTTTAAGTGTTGCCCAAGACGTCACAGAATTTTTTGAAAACTTCGTATGATTTTTGGACGCACTTTGCTCGAAATTCGTACGTTTTGGAATAATTTATATATCCAAGTCAAGTTTTATTTCCTGACGAATTTCGTATGTTTTATAGTCGCAATTCAAACGAAATTCATGCGATCTAAAGTTTTTAAGTGTTGCCTAAGACGTCGCAGCATTTTGTGGGAAGTTTGTATGATTGTTGGACGCATTATGCCCAAAATTCGTACGTTTGGGAATAATTTATATATCCAAGTCAATTTTAAGTTTCTGACGAATTTCGTATATTTTGTAGACGCAATTCAAATGAAATTCGTACGATCTAAAATTTTTAATTGTTGCCCAAGACGTCACAGAATTTTTTGAAAACTTTGTTTGATTTTTGGACGCACTTTGCCCGAAATTCGTACGTTTGGGAATAATTTATATATCCAAGTCAAGTTTTATTTCCTGACGAATTTCGTATGTTTTATAGTCGCAATTCAAACGAAATTCATGCGATCTAATGTTTTTAAGTTTGCCTAAGACGTCGCAGCATTTTGTGGGAACTTTGTATGATTGTTGGACGAATTATGCCCAAAATTCGTACGTTTGGGAATAATTTATATATCCAAGTCAATTTTAAGTTTCTGACGAATTTCGTATATTTTGTAGACGCAATTCAAATGAAATTCGTACGATCTAAAATTTTTAATTAATGCCCAAGACGTCACAAAATTTTTTGAAAACTTCGTTTGATTTTTGGACGCACTTTGCCCGAAATTCGTACGTTTGGGAATAATTTATATATCCAAGTCAAGTTTTATTTCCTGACGAATTTCGTATGTTTTATAGTCGCAATTCAAACGAAATTTATGCGATTTAAAGTTTTTAAGTGTTGCCTAAGACGTCGCAGCATTTTGTGGGAACTTTGTATGATTGTTGGACGCATTATGCCCAAAATTCGTACGTTTGGGAATAATTTATATATCCAAGTCAAGTTTTATTTCCTGACGAATTTCGTATGTTTTATAGTCGCAATGCAAACGAAATTCATGCGATCTAAAGTTTTTAAGTGTTGCCTAAGACGTCGCAGCATTTTGTGGGAACTTTGTATGATTGTTGGACGCATTATGCCCAAAATTCGTACGTTTGGGAATAATTTATATATCTAAGTCAATTTTAAGTTTCTGACGAATTTCGTATATTTTGTAGACGCAATTCAAATGAAATTCGTACGATCTAAAATTTTTAATTGTTGTCCAAGACGTAACAGAATTTTTTGAAAACTTCGTTTGATTTTTGGACGCACTTTGCCCGAAATTCGTACGTTTGGGAATAATTTATATATCCAAGTCAAGTTTTATTTCCTGACGAATTTCGTATGTTTTATAGTCGCAATGCAAACGAAATTCATGCGATCTAAAGTTCTTAAGTGTTGCCTAAGACGTCGCAGCATTTTGTGGGAACTTTGTATGATTGTTGGACGCATTATGCCAAAAATTCGTACGTTTGGGAATAATTTATATATCCAAGCCAATTTTAAGTTTCTGACGAATTTCGTATATTTTGTAGACGCAATTCAAATGAAATTCGTACGATCTAAAATTTTTAATTGTTGCCCAAGACGTAACAGAATTTTTTGAAAACTTCTTTTGATTTTTGGACGCACTTTGCCCGAAATTCGTACGTTTGGGAATAATTTATATATCCAAGTCAAGTTTTATTTCCTGACGAATTTCGTATGTTTTATAGTCGCAATTCAAACGAAATTCATGCGATCTAAAGTTTTTAAGTGTTGCCTAAGACGTCGCAGCATTTTGTGGGAACTTTGTATGATTGTTGGACGAATTATGCTTAAAATTCGTACGTTTGGGAATAATTTATATATCCAAGTCAATTTTAAGTTTCTGACGAATTTCGTATATTTTGTAGACGCAATTCAAATGAAATTCGTACGATCTAAAATTTTTAATTGTTGCCCAAGACGTCACAAAATTTTTTGAAAACTTCGTTTGATTTTTGGACGCACTTTGCCCAAAATTCGTACGTTTGGGAATAATTTATATATCCAAGTCAAGTTTTATTTCCTGACGAATTTCGTATGTTTTATAGTCGCAATTCAAACGAAATTTATGCGATTTAAAGTTTTTAAGTGTTGCCTAAGACGTCGCAGCATTTTGTGGGAACTTTGTATGATTGTTGGACGCATTATGCCCAAAATTCGTACGTTTGGGAATAATTTATATATCCAAGTCAAGTTTTATTTCCTGACGAATTTCGTATGTTTTATAGTCGCAATGCAAACGAAATTCATGCGATCTAAAGTTTTTAAGTGTTGCCTAAGACGTCGCAGCATTTTGTGGGAAGTTTGTATGATTGTTGGACGCATTATGCCCAAAATTCGTACGTTTGGGAATAATTTATATATCCAAGTCAATTTTAAGTTTCTGACGAATTTCGTATATTTTGTAGACGCAATTCAAATGAAATTCGTACGATCTAAAATTTTTAATTGTTGCCCAAGACGTCACAGAATTTTTTGAAAACTTTGTTTGATTTTTGGACGCACTTTGCCCGAAATTCGTACGTTTGGGAATAATTTATATATCCAAGTCAAGTTTTATTTCCTGACGAATTTCGTATGTTTTATAGTCGCAATTCAAACGAAATTCATGCGATCTAAAGTTTTTAAGTTTGCCTAAGACGTCGCAGCATTTTGTGGGAACTTTGTATGATTGTTGGACGAATTATGCCCAAAATTCGTACGTTTGGGAATAATTTATATATCCAAGTCAATTTTAAGTTTCTGACGAATTTCGTATATTTTGTAGACGCAATTCAAATGAAATTCGTACGATCTAAAATTTTTAATTAATGCCCAAGACGTCACAAAATTTTTTTAAAACTTCGTTTGATTTTTGGACGCACTTTGCCCGAAATTCGTACGTTTGGGAATAATTTATATATCCAAGTCAAGTTTTATTTCCTGACGAATTTCGTATGTTTTATAGTCGCAATTCAAACGAAATTTATGCGATTTAAAGTTTTTAAGTGTTGCCTAAGACGTCGCAGCATTTTGTGGGAACTTTGTATGATTGTTGGACGCATTATGCCCAAAATTCGTACGTTTGGGAATAATTTATATATTCAAGTCAAGTTTTATTTCCTGACGAATTTCGTATGTTTTATAGTCGCAATGCAAACGAAATTCATGCGATCTAAAGTTTTTAAGTGTTGCCTAAGACGTCGCAGCATTTTGTGGGAACTTTGTATGATTGTTGGACGCATTATGCCCAAAATTCGTACGTTTGGGAATAATTTATATATTCAAGTCAATTTTAAGTTTCTGACGAATTTCGTATATTTTGTAGACGCAATTCAAATGAAATTTGTACGATCTAAAATTTTTAATTGTTGTCCAAGACGTAACAGAATTTTTTGAAAACTTCGTTTGATTTTTGGACGCACTTTGCCCGAAATTCGTACGTTTGGGAATAATTTATATATCCAAGTCAAGTTTTATTTCCTGACGAATTTCGTATGTTTTATAGTCGCAATGCAAACGAAATTCATGCGATCTAAAGTTTTTAAGTGTTGCCTAAGACGTCGCAGCATTTTGTGGGAACTTTGTATGATTGTTGGACGCATTATGCCAAAAATTCGTACGTTTGGGAATAATTTATATATCCAAGCCAATTTTAAGTTTCTGACGAATTTCGTATATTTTGTAGACGCAATTCAAATGAAATTCGTACGATCTAAAATTTTTAATTGTTGCCCAAGACGTAACAGAATTTTTTGAAAACTTCTTTTGATTTTTAGACGCACTTTGCCCGAAATTCGTACGTTTGGGAATAATTTATATATCCAAGTCAAGTTTTATTTCCTGACGAATTTCGTATGTTTTATAGTCGCAATTCAAACGAAATTCATGCGATCTAAAGTTTTTAAGTGTTGCCTAAGACGTCGCAGCATTTTGTGGGAACTTTGTATGATTGTTGGACGAATTATGCCCAAAATTCGTACGTTTGGGAATAATTTATATATCCAAGTCAAGTTTTATTTCCTGACGAATTTCGTATGTTTTATAGTCGCAATGCAAACGAAATTCATGCGATCTAAAGTTTTTAAGTGTTGCCTAAGACGTCACAGAATTTTTTGAAAACTTTGTTTGATTTTTGGACGCAATTTGCCCGAAATTCGTACGTTTGGGAATAATTTATATATCCAAGTCAAGTTTTATTTCCTGACGAATTTCGTATGTTTTATAGTCGCAATGCAAACGAAATTCATGCGATCTAAAGTTTTTAAGTGTTGCCTAAGACGTCGCAGCATTTTGTGGGAACTTTGTATGATTGTTGGACGCATTATGCTTAAAATTCGTACGTTTGGGAATAATTTATATATCCAAGTCAATTTTAAGTTTCTCACGAATTTCGTATATTTTGTAGACGCAATTCAAATGAAATTCGTACGATCTAAAATTTTTAATTGTTGCCCAAGACGTCACAAAATTTTTTGAAAACTTCGTTTGATTTTTGGACGCACTTTGCCCAAAATTCGTACGTTTGGGAATAATTTATATATCCAAGTCAAGTTTTATTTCCTGACGAATTTCGTATGTTTTATAGTCGCAATTCAAACGAAATTTATGCGATTTAAAGTTTTTAAGTGTTGCCTAAGACGTCGCAGCATTTTGTGGGAACTTTGTATGATTGTTGGACGCATTATGCCCAAAATTCGTACGTTTGGGAATAATTTATATATCCAAGTCAAGTTTTATTTCCTGACGAATATCGTATGTTTTATAGTCGCAATGCAAACGAAATTCATGCGATCTAAAGTTTTTAAGTGTTGCCTAAGACGTCGCAGCATTTTGTGGGAACTTTGTATGATTGTTGGACGCATTATGCCAAAAATTCGTACGTTTGGGAATAATTTATATATCCAAGCCAATTTTAAGTTTCTGACGAATTTGGTATATTTTGTAGACGCAATTCAAATGAAATTCGTACAATCTAAAATTTTTAATTGTTGCCCAAGACGAAACAGAATTTTTTGAAAACTTCTTTTGATTTTTGGACGCACTTTGCCCGAAATTCGTACGTTTGGGAATAATTTATATATACAAGTCAAGTTTTATTTCCTGACGAATTTCGTATGTTTTATAGTCGCAATGCAAACGAAATTCATGCGATCTAAAGTTTTTAAGTGTTGCCTAAGACGTCGCAGCATTTTGTGGGAACTTTGTATGATTGTTGGACGCATTATGCCAAAAATTCGTACGTTTGAGAATAATTTATATATCCAAGTCAAGTTTTATTTCCTGACGAATTTCGTATATTTTGTAGACGCAATTCAAATGAAATTCGTACGATCTAAAATTTTTAATTGTTGCCCAAGACGTAACAGAATTTTTTGAAAACTTCGTTTGATTTTTGGACGCACTTTGCCCGAAATTCGTACGTTTGGGAATAATTTATATATCCAAGTCAAGTTTTATTTCCTGACGAATTTCGTATGTTTTATAGTCGCAATTCAAACGAAATTCATGCGATCTAAAGTTTTTAAGTGTTGCCTAAGACGTCGCAGCATTTTGTGGGAACTTTGTATGATTGTTGGACGAATTATGCCCAAAATTCGTACGTTTGGGAATAATTTATATATCCAAGTCAAGTTTTATTTCCTGACGAATTTCGTATGTTTTATAGTCGCAATGCAAACGAAATTCATGCGATCTAAAGTTTTTAAGTGTTGCCTAAGACGTCACAGAATTTTTTGAAAACTTTGTTTGATTTTTGGACGCAATTTGCCCGAAATTCGTACGTTTGGGAATAATTTATATATCCAAGTCAAGTTTTATTTCCTGACGAATTTCGTATGTTTTATAGTCGCAATGCAAACGAAATTCATGCGATCTAAAGTTTTTAAGTGTTGCCTAAGACGTCGCAGCATTTTGTGGGAACTTTGTATGATTGTTGGACGCATTATGCTTAAAATTCGTACGTTTGGGAATAATTTATATATCCAAGTCAATTTTAAGTTTCTCACGAATTTCGTATATTTTGTAGACGCAATTCAAATGAAATTCGTACGATCTAAAATTTTTAATTGTTGCCCAAGACGTCACAAAATTTTTTGAAAACTTCGTTTGATTTTTGGACGCACTTTGCCCAAAATTCGTACGTTTGGGAATAATTTATATATCCAAGTCAAGTTTTATTTCCTGACGAATTTCGTATGTTTTATAGTCGCAATTCAAACGAAATTTATGCGATTTAAAGTTTTTAAGTGTTGCCTAAGACGTCGCAGCATTTTGTGGGAACTTTGTATGATTGTTGGACGCATTATGCCCAAAATTCGTACGTTTGGGAATAATTTATATATCCAAGTCAAGTTTTATTTCCTGACGAATATCGTATGTTTTATAGTCGCAATGCAAACGAAATTCATGCGATCTAAAGTTTTTAAGTGTTGCCTAAGACGTCGCAGCATTTTGTGGGAACTTTGTATGATTGTTGGACGCATTATGCCAAAAATTCGTACGTTTGGGAATAATTTATATATCCAAGCCAATTTTAAGTTTCTGACGAATTTGGTATATTTTGTAGACGCAATTCAAATGAAATTCGTACAATCTAAAATTTTTAATTGTTGCCCAAGACGAAACAGAATTTTTTGAAAACTTCTTTTGATTTTTGGACGCACTTTGCCCGAAATTCGTACGTTTGGGAATAATTTATATATACAAGTCAAGTTTTATTTCCTGACGAATTTCGTATGTTTTATAGTCGCAATGCAAACGAAATTCATGCGATCTAAAGTTTTTAAGTGTTGCCTAAGACGTCGCAGCATTTTGTGGGAACTTTGTATGATTGTTGGACGCATTATGCCAAAAATTCGTACGTTTGAGAATAATTTATATATCCAAGTCAAGTTTTATTTCCTGACGAATTTCGTATATTTTGTAGACGCAATTCAAATGAAATTCGTACGATCTAAAATTTTTAATTGTTGCCCAAGACGTAACAGAATTTTTTGAAAACTTCGTTTGATTTTTGGACGCACTTTGCCCGAAATTCGTACGTTTGGGAATAATTTAAATATCCAAGTCAAGATTTATTTCCTGACGAATTTCGTATGTTTTATAGTCGCAATTCAAACGAAATTCATGCGATTTAAAGTTTTTAAGTGTTGCCTAAGACGTCGCAGCATTTTGTGGGAACTTTGTATGATTGTTGGACGCATTATGCCCAAAATTCGTACGTTTGGGAATAATTTATATATCCAAGTCAAGTTTTATTTCCTGACGAATTTCGTATGTTTTATAGTCGCAATGCAAACGAAATTTATGCGATCTAATGTTTTTAAGTGTTGCCTAAGACGTCGCAGCATTTTGTGGGAACTTTGTATGATTGTTGGACGCATTATGCCCAAAATTCGTACGTTTGGGAATAATTTATATATCCAAGCCAATTTTAAGTTTCTGACGAATTTGGTATATTTTGTAGACGCAATTCAAATGAAATTCGTACGATCTAAAATTTTTAATTGTTGCCCAAGACGTAACAGAATTCTTTTAAAACTTCTTTTGATTTTTGGACGCACTTTGCCCGAAATTCGTACGTTTGGGAATAATTTATATATACAAGTCAAGTTTTATTTCCTGACGAATTTCGTATGTTTTATAGTCGCAATGCAAACGAAATTCATGCGATCTAAAGTTTTTAAGTGTTGCCTAAGACGTCGCAGCATTTTGTGGGAACTTTGTATGATTGTTGGACGCATTATACCCAAAATTCGTACGTTTAAGAATAATTTATATATCCAAGTCAAGTTTTATTTCCTGACGAATTTCGTATGTTTTATAGTCGCAATGCAAACGAAATTCATGCGATCTAAAGTTTTTAAGTGTTTCCTAAGACGTCACAGAATTTTTTGAAAACTTTGTTTGATTTTTGGACGCACTTTGCCCGAAATTCGTACGTTTGGGAATAATTTATATATACAAGTCAAGTTTTATTTCCTGACGAATTTCGTATGTTTTATAGTCGCAATGCAAACGAAATTCATGCGATCTAAAGTTTTTAAGTGTTGCCTAAGACGTCGCAGCATTTTGTGGGAACTTTGTATGATTGTTGGACGCATTATGCCCAACATTCGTACGTCTGGGAATAATTTATATATCCAAGTCAATTTTAAGTTTCTGACGAATTTCGTATATTTTGTAGACGCAATTCAAATGAAATTCGTACGATCTAAAATTTTTAATTGTTGCCCAAGACGTCACAGAATTTTTTGAAAACTTTGTTTGATTTTTGGACGCACTTTGCCCGAAATTCGTACGTTTGGGAATAATTTATATATACAAGTCAAGTTTTATTTCCTGACGAATTTCGTATGTTTTAAAGTCGCAATTCAAACGAAATTCATGCGATCTAAAGTTTTTAAGTGTTGCCTAAGACGTCACAGAATTTTTTGAAAACTTTGTTTGATTTTTGGACGCACTTTGCCCGAAATTCGTACGTTTGGGAATAATTTATATATCCAAGTCAAGTTTTATTTCCTGACGAATTTCGTATGTTTTATAGTCGCAATGCAAACGAAATTCATGCGATCTAAAGTTTTTAAGTGTTGCCTAAGACGTCACAGAATTTTTTGAAAACTTTGTTTGATTTTTGGACGCACTTTGCCCGAAATTCGTACGTTTGGGAATAATTTATATATCCAAGTCAAGTTTTATTTCCTGACGAATTTCGTATGTTTTATAGTCGCAATGCAAACGAAATTCATGCGATCTAAAGTTTTTAAGTGTTGCCTAAGACGTCGCAGCATTTTGTGGGAACTTTGTATGATTGTTGGACGCATTATGCCAAAAATTCGTACGTTTGGGTATAATTTATATATCCAAGCCAATTTTAAGTTTCTGACGAATTTCGTATATTTTGTAGACGCAATTCAAATGAAATTCGTACGATCTAAAATTTTTAATTGTTGCCCAAGACGTAACAGAATTTTTTGAAAACTTCTTTTGATTTTTGGACGCACTTTGCCCGAAATTCGTACGTTTGGGAATAATTTATATATACAAGTCAAGTTTTATTTCCTGACGAATTTCGTATGTTTTAAAGTCGCAATTCAAACGAAATTCATGCGATCTAAAGTTTTTAAGTGTTGCCTAAGACGTCGCAGCATTTTGTGGGAACTTTGTATGATTGTTGGACGCATTATGCCCAAAATTCGTACGTTTGGGAATAATTTATATATCCAAGTCAATTTTAAGTTTCTGACGAATTTCGTATATTTTGTAGACGAAATTCAAATGAAATTCGTACGATCTAAAATTTTTAATTGTTGCCCAAGACGTAACAGAATTTTTTGAAAACTTCGTTTGATTTTTGGACGCACTTTGCCTGAAATTCGTACGTTTGGGAATAATTTATATATCCAAGTCAAGTTTTATTTCCTGACGAATTTCGTATGTTTTATAGTCGCAATTCAAACGAAATTCATGCGATCTAAAGTTTTTAAGTGTTGCCTAAGACGTCGCAGCATTTTGTGGGAACTTTGTATGATTGTTGGACGCATTATGCCCAAAATTTGTACGTTTAGGAATAATTTATATATCCAAGTCAATTTTAAGTTTCTGACGAATTTCGTATATTTTGTAGACGCAATTCATATGAAATTCGTACGATCTAAAATTTTTAATTGTTGCCCAAGACGTCACAAAATTTTTTGAAAACTTCGTTTGATTTTTGGACGCACTTTGCCCGAAATTCGTACGTTTGGGAATAATTTATATATCCAAGTCAAGTTTTATTTCCTGACGAATTTCGTATGTTTTATAGTCGGAATTTAAACGAAATTCATGCGATCTAAAGTTTTTAAGTGTTGCCTAAGACGTCACAGCATTTTGTGGGAACTTTGTATGATTGTTGGACGCATTATGCCCAAAATTCGTACGTTTGGGAATAATTTATATATCCAAGTCAATTTTAAGTTTCTGACGAATTTCGTATATTTTGTAGACGCAATTCAAATGAAATTCGTACGATCTAAAATTTTTAATTGTTGCCCAAGACGTAACAGAATTTTTTGAAAACTTCGTTTGATTTTTGGACTCACTTTGCCCGAAATTCGTACGTTTGGGAATAATTTATATATACAAGTCAAGTTTTATTTCCTGACGAATTTCGTATGTTTTATAGTCGCAATGCAAACGAAATTCATGCGATCTAAAGTTTTTAAGTGTTGCCTAAGACGTCGCAGCATTTTGTGGGAACTTTGTATGATTGTTGGACGCATTATGCCAAAAATTCGTACGTTTGGGAATAATTTATATATCCAAGCCAATTTTAAGTTTCTGACGAATTTCGTATATTTTGTAGACGCAATTCAAATGAAATTCGTACGATCTAAAATTTTTAATTGTTGCCCAAGACGTAACAGAATTTTTTGAAAACTTCTTTTGATTTTTGGACGCACTTTGCCCGAAATTCGTACGTTTGGGAATAATTTATATATACAAGTCAAGTTTTATTTCCTGACGAATTTCGTATGTTTTAAAGTCGCAATTCAAACGAAATTCATGCGATCTAAAGTTTTTAAGTGTTGCCTAAGACGTCGCAGCATTTTGTGGGAACTTTGTATGATTGTTGGACGCATTATGCCCAAAATTCGTACGTTTGAGAATAATTTATATATCCAAGTCAAGTTTTATTTCCTGACGAATTTCGTATATTTTGTAGACGCAATTCAAATGAAATTCGTACGATCTAAAATTTTTAATTGTTGCCCAAGACGTAACAGAATTTTTTGAAAACTTCGTTTGATTTTTGGACGCACTTTGCCCGAAATTCGTACGTTTGGGAATAATTTATATATCCAAGTCAAGATTTATTTCCTGACGAATTTCGTATGTTTTATAGTCGCAATTCAAACGAAATTCATGCGCTTTAAAGTTTTTAAGTGTTGCCTAAGACGTCGCAGCATTTTGTGGGAACTTTGTATGATTGTTGGACGCATTATGCCCAAAATTCGTACGTTTGGAAATAATTTATATATCCAAGTCAAGTTTTATTTCCTGACGAATTTCGTATGTTTTATAGTCGCAATGCAAACGAAATTTATGCGATCTAATGTTTTTAAGTGTTGCCTAAGACGTCGCAGCATTTTGTGGGAACTTTGTATGATTGTTGGACGCATTATGCCCAAAATTCGTACGTTTGGGAATAATTTATATATCCAAGCCAATTTTAAGTTTCTGACGAATTTGGTATATTTTGTAGACGCAATTCAAATGAAATTCGTACGATCTAAAATTTTTAATTGTTGCCCAAGACGTAACAGAATTTTTTTAAAACTTCTTTTGATTTTTGGACGCACTTTGCCCGAAATTCGTACGTTTGGGAATAATTTATATATACAAGTCAAGTTTTATTTCCTGACGAATTTCGTATGTTTTATAGTCGCAATGCAAACGAAATTCATGCGATCTAAAGTTTTTAAGTGTTGCCTAAGACGTCGCAGCATTTTGTGGGAACTTTGTATGATTGTTGGACGCATTATACCCAAAATTCGTACGTTTAAGAATAATTTATATATCCAAGTCAAGTTTTATTTCCTGACGAATTTCGTATGTTTTATAGTCGCAATGCAAACGAAATTCATGCGATCTAAAGTTTTTAAGTGTTTCCTAAGACGTCACAGAATTTTTTGAAAACTTTGTTTGATTTTTGGACGCACTTTGCCCGAAATTCGTACGTTTGGGAATAATTTATATATCCAAGTCAAGTTTTATTTCCTGACGAATTTCGTATGTTTTATAGTCGGAATTTAAACGAAATTCATGCGATCTAAAGTTTTTAAGTGTTGCCTAAGACGTCGCAGCATTTTGTGGGAACTTTGTATGATTGTTGGACGCATTATGCCCAAAATTCGTACGTTTGGGAATAATTTATATATCCAAGTCAATTTTAAGTTTCTGACGAATTTCGTATATTTTGTAGACGCAATTCAAATGAAATTCGTACGATCTAAAATTTTTAATTGTTGCCCAAGACGTAACAGAATTTTTTGAAAACTTCGTTTGATTTTTGGACTCACTTTGCCCGAAATTCGTACGTTTGGGAATAATTTATATATACAAGTCAAGTTTTATTTCCTGACGAATTTCGTATGTTTTATAGTCGCAATGCAAACGAAATTCATGCGATCTAAAGTTTTTAAGTGTTGCCTAAGACGTCGCAGCATTTTGTGGGAACTTTGTATGATTGTTGGACGCATTATGCCCAACATTCGTACGTCTGGGAATAATTTATATATCCAAGTCAATTTTAAGTTTCTGACGAATTTCGTATATTTTGTAGACGCAATTCAAATGAAATTCGTACGATCTAAAATTTTTAATTGTTGCCCAAGACGTCACAGAATTTTTTGAAAACTTTGTTTGATTTTTGGACGCACTTTGCCCGAAATTCGTACGTTTGGGAATAATTTATATATACAAGTCAAGTTTTATTTCCTGACGAATTTCGTATGTTTTAAAGTCGCAATTCAAACGAAATTCATGCGAAATAAAGTTTTTAAGTGTTGCCTAAGACGTCACAGAATTTTTTGAAAACTTTGTTTGATTTTTGGACGCACTTTGCCCGAAATTCGTACGTTTGGGAATAATTTATATATCCAAGTCAAGTTTTATTTCCTGACGAATTTCGTATGTTTTATAGTCGCAATGCAAACGAAATTCATGCGATCTAAAGTTTTTAAGTGTTGCCTAAGACGTCACAGAATTTTTTGAAAACTTTGTTTGATTTTTGGACGCACTTTGCCCGAAATTCGTACGTTTGGGAATAATTTATATATCCAAGTCAAGTTTTATTTCCTGACGAATTTCGTATGTTTTATAGTCGCAATGCAAACGAAATTCATGCGATCTAAAGTTTTTAAGTGTTGCCTAAGACGTCGCAGCATTTTGTGGGAACTTTGTATGATTGTTGGACGCATTATGCCAAAAATTCGTACGTTTGGGTATAATTTATATATCCAAGCCAATTTTAAGTTTCTGACGAATTTCGTATATTTTGTAGACGCAATTCAAATGAAATTCGTACGATCTAAAATTTTTAATTGTTGCCCAAGACGTAACAGAATTTTTTGAAAACTTCTTTTGATTTTTGGACGCACTTTGCCCGAAATTCGTACGTTTGGGAATAATTTATATATACAAGTCAAGTTTTATTTCCTGACGAATTTCGTATGTTTTAAAGTCGCAATTCAAACGAAATTCATGCGATCTAAAGTTTTTAAGTGTTGCTTAAGACGTCGCAGCATTTTGTGGGAACTTTGTATGATTGTTGGACGCATTATGCCCAAAATTCGTACGTTTGGGAATAATTTATATATCCAAGTCAATTTTAAGTTTCTGACGAATTTCGTATATTTTGTAGACGAAATTCAAATGAAATTCGTACGATCTAAAATTTTTAATTGTTGCCCAAGACGTCACAGAATTTTTTGAAAACTTTGTTTGATTTTTGGACGCACTTTGCCCGAAATTCGTACGTTTGGGAATAATTTATATATCCAAGTCAAGTTTTATTTCCTGACGAATTTCGTATGTTTTATAGTCGCAATTCAAACGAAATTCATGCGATCTAAAGTTTTTAAGTTTGCCTAAGACGTCGCAGCATTTTGTGGGAACTTTGTATGATTGTTGGACGAATTATGCCCAAAATTCGTACGTTTGGGAATAATTTATATATCCAAGTCAATTTTAAGTTTCTGACGAATTTCGTATATTTTGTAGACGCAATTCAAATGAAATTCGTACGATCTAAAATTTTTAATTAATGCCCAAGACGTCACAAAATTTTTTTAAAACTTCGTTTGATTTTTGGACGCACTTTGCCCGAAATTCGTACGTTTGGGAATAATTTATATATCCAAGTCAAGTTTTATTTCCTGACGAATTTCGTATGTTTTATAGTCGCAATTCAAACGAAATTTATGCGATTTAAAGTTTTTAAGTGTTGCCTAAGACGTCGCAGCATTTTGTGGGAACTTTGTATGATTGTTGGACGCATTATGCCCAAAATTCGTACGTTTGGGAATAATTTATATATTCAAGTCAAGTTTTATTTCCTGACGAATTTCGTATGTTTTATAGTCGCAATGCAAACGAAATTCATGCGATCTAAAGTTTTTAAGTGTTGCCTAAGACGTCGCAGCATTTTGTGGGAACTTTGTATGATTGTTGGACGCATTATGCCCAAAATTCGTACGTTTGGGAATAATTTATATATTCAAGTCAATTTTAAGTTTCTGACGAATTTCGTATATTTTGTAGACGCAATTCAAATGAAATTTGTACGATCTAAAATTTTTAATTGTTGTCCAAGACGTAACAGAATTTTTTGAAAACTTCGTTTGATTTTTGGACGCACTTTGCCCGAAATTCGTACGTTTGGGAATAATTTATATATCCAAGTCAAGTTTTATTTCCTGACGAATTTCGTATGTTTTATAGTCGCAATGCAAACGAAATTCATGCGATCTAAAGTTTTTAAGTGTTGCCTAAGACGTCGCAGCATTTTGTGGGAACTTTGTATGATTGTTGGACGCATTATGCCAAAAATTCGTACGTTTGGGAATAATTTATATATCCAAGCCAATTTTAAGTTTCTGACGAATTTCGTATATTTTGTAGACGCAATTCAAATGAAATTCGTACGATCTAAAATTTTTAATTGTTGCCCAAGACGTAACAGAATTTTTTGAAAACTTCTTTTGATTTTTAGACGCACTTTGCCCGAAATTCGTACGTTTGGGAATAATTTATATATCCAAGTCAAGTTTTATTTCCTGACGAATTTCGTATGTTTTATAGTCGCAATTCAAACGAAATTCATGCGATCTAAAGTTTTTAAGTGTTGCCTAAGACGTCGCAGCATTTTGAGGGAAATTTGTATGATTGTTGGACGAATTATGCTTAAAATTCGTACGTTTCGGAATAATTTATATATCCAAGTCAATTTTAAGTTTCTGACGAATTTCGTATATTTTGTAGACGCAATTCAAATGAAATTCGTACGATCTAAAATTTTTAATTGTTGCCCAAGACGTCACAAAATTTTTTGAAAACTTCGTTTGATTTTTCGACGCACTTTGCCCAAAATTCGTACGTTTGGGAATAATTTATATATCCAAGTCAAGTTTTATTTCCTGACGAATTTCGTATGTTTTATAGTCGCAATTCAAACGAAATTTATGCGATTTAAAGTTTTTAAGTGTTGCCTAAGACGTCGCAGCATTTTGTGGGAACTTTGTATGATTGTTGGACGCATTATGCCCAAAATTCGTACGTTTGGGAATAATTTATATATCCAAGTCAAGTTTTATTTCCTGACGAATTTCGTATGTTTTATAGTCGCAATGCAAACGAAATTCATGCGATCTAAAGTTTTTAAGTGTTGCCTAAGACGTCGCAGCATTTTGTGGGAACTTTGTATGATTGTTGGACGCATTATGCCAAAAATTCGTACGTTTGGGAATAATTTATATATCCAAGCCAATTTTAAGTTTCTGACGAATTTGGTATATTTTGTAGACGCAATTCAAATGAAATTCGTACGATCTAAAATTTTTAATTGTTGCCCAAGACGTAACAGAATTTTTTGAAAACTTCTTTTGATTCTTGGACGCACTTTGCCCGAAATTCGTACGTTTGGGAATAATTTATATATACAAGTCAAGTTTTATTTCCTGACGAATTTCGTATGTTTTATAGTCGCAATGCAAACGAAATTCATGCGATCTAAAGTTTTTAAGTGTTGCCTAAGACGTCGCAGCATTTTGTGGGAACTTTGTATGATTGTTGGACGCATTATACCCAAAATTCGTACGTTTGGGAATAATTTATATATCCAAGTCAAGTTTTATTTCCTGACGAATTTCGTATGTTTTATAGTCGCAATGCAAACGAAATTCATGCGATCTAAAGTTTTTAAGTGTTGCCTAAGACGTCACAGAATTTTTTGAAAACTTTGTTTGATTTTTGGACGCAATTTGCCCGAAATTCGTACGTTTGGGAATAATTTATATATCCAAGTCAAGTTTTATTTCCTGACGAATTTCGTATGTTTTATAGTCGCAATGCAAACGAAATTCATGCGATCTAAAGTTTTTAAGTGTTGCCTAAGACGTCGCAGCATTTTGTGGGAACTTTGTATGATTGTTGGACGCATTATGCTTAAAATTCGTACGTTTGGGAATAATTTATATATCCAAGTCAATTTTAAGTTTCTCACGAATTTCGTATATTTTGTAGACGCAATTCAAATGAAATTCGTACGATCTAAAATTTTTAATTGTTGCCCAAGACGTCACAAAATTTTTTGAAAACTTCGTTTGATTTTTGGACGCACTTTGCCCAAAATTCGTACGTTTGGGAATAATTTATATATCCAAGTCAAGTTTTATTTCCTGACGAATTTCGTATGTTTTATAGTCGCAATTCAAACGAAATTTATGCGATTTAAAGTTTTTAAGTGTTGCCTAAGACGTCGCAGCATTTTGTGGGAACTTTGTATGATTGTTGGACGCATTATGCCCAAAATTCGTACGTTTGGGAATAATTTATATATCCAAGTCAAGTTTTATTTCCTGACGAATATCGTATGTTTTATAGTCGCAATGCAAACGAAATTCATGCGATCTAAAGTTTTTAAGTGTTGCCTAAGACGTCGCAGCATTTTGTGGGAACTTTGTATGATTGTTGGACGCATTATGCCAAAAATTCGTACGTTTGGGAATAATTTATATATCCAAGCCAATTTTAAGTTTCTGACGAATTTGGTATATTTTGTAGACGCAATTCAAATGAAATTCGTACAATCTAAAATTTTTAATTGTTGCCCAAGACGAAACAGAATTTTTTGAAAACTTCTTTTGATTTTTGGACGCACTTTGCCCGAAATTCGTACGTTTGGGAATAATTTATATATACAAGTCAAGTTTTATTTCCTGACGAATTTCGTATGTTTTATAGTCGCAATGCAAACGAAATTCATGCGATCTAAAGTTTTTAAGTGTTGCCTAAGACGTCGCAGCATTTTGTGGGAACTTTGTATGATTGTTGGACGCATTATGCCAAAAATTCGTACGTTTGAGAATAATTTATATATCCAAGTCAAGTTTTATTTCCTGACGAATTTCGTATATTTTGTAGACGCAATTCAAATGAAATTCGTACGATCTAAAATTTTTAATTGTTGCCCAAGACGTAACAGAATTTTTTGAAAACTTCGTTTGATTTTTGGACGCACTTTGCCCGAAATTCGTACGTTTGGGAATAATTTATATATCCAAGTCAAGATTTATTTCCTGACGAATTTCGTATGTTTTATAGTCGCAATTCAAACGAAATTCATGCGATTTAAAGTTTTTAAGTGTTGCCTAAGACGTCGCAGCATTTTGTGGGAACTTTGTATGATTGTTGGACGCATTATGCCCAAAATTCGTACGTTTGGGAATAATTTATATATCCAAGTCAAGTTTTATTTCCTGACGAATTTCGTATGTTTTATAGTCGCAATGCAAACGAAATTTATGCGATCTAATGTTTTTAAGTGTTGCCTAAGACGTCGCAGCATTTTGTGGGAACTTTGTATGATTGTTGGACGCATTATGCCCAAAATTCGTACGTTTGGGAATAATTTATATATCCAAGCCAATTTTAAGTTTCTGACGAATTTGGTATATTTTGTAGACGCAATTCAAATGAAATTCGTACGATCTAAAATTTTTAATTGTTGCCCAAGACGTAACAGAATTCTTTTAAAACTTCTTTTGATTTTTGGACGCACTTTGCCCGAAATTCGTACGTTTGGGAATAATTTATATATACAAGTCAAGTTTTATTTCCTGACGAATTTCGTATGTTTTATAGTCGCAATGCAAACGAAATTCATGCGATCTAAAGTTTTTAAGTGTTGCCTAAGACGTCGCAGCATTTTGTGGGAACTTTGTATGATTGTTGGACGCATTATACCCAAAATTCGTACGTTTAAGAATAATTTATATATCCAAGTCAAGTTTTATTTCCTGACGAATTTCGTATGTTTTATAGTCGCAATGCAAACGAAATTCATGCGATCTAAAGTTTTTAAGTGTTTCCTAAGACGTCACAGAATTTTTTGAAAACTTTGTTTGATTTTTGGACGCACTTTGCCCGAAATTCGTACGTTTGGGAATAATTTATATATACAAGTCAAGTTTTATTTCCTGACGAATTTCGTATGTTTTATAGTCGCAATGCAAACGAAATTCATGCGATCTAAAGTTTTTAAGTGTTGCCTAAGACGTCGCAGCATTTTGTGGGAACTTTGTATGATTGTTGGACGCATTATGCCCAACATTCGTACGTCTGGGAATAATTTATATATCCAAGTCAATTTTAAGTTTCTGACGAATTTCGTATATTTTGTAGACGCAATTCAAATGAAATTCGTACGATCTAAAATTTTTAATTGTTGCCCAAGACGTCACAGAATTTTTTGAAAACTTTGTTTGATTTTTGGACGCACTTTGCCCGAAATTCGTACGTTTGGGAATAATTTATATATACAAGTCAAGTTTTATTTCCTGACGAATTTCGTATGTTTTAAAGTCGCAATTCAAACGAAATTCATGCGATCTAAAGTTTTTAAGTGTTGCCTAAGACGTCACAGAATTTTTTGAAAACTTTGTTTGATTTTTGGACGCACTTTGCCCGAAATTCGTACGTTTGGGAATAATTTATATATCCAAGTCAAGTTTTATTTCCTGACGAATTTCGTATGTTTTATAGTCGCAATGCAAACGAAATTCATGCGATCTAAAGTTTTTAAGTGTTGCCTAAGACGTCACAGAATTTTTTGAAAACTTTGTTTGATTTTTGGACGCACTTTGCCCGAAATTCGTACGTTTGGGAATAATTTATATATCCAAGTCAAGTTTTATTTCCTGACGAATTTCGTATGTTTTATAGTCGCAATGCAAACGAAATTCATGCGATCTAAAGTTTTTAAGTGTTGCCTAAGACGTCGCAGCATTTTGTGGGAACTTTGTATGATTGTTGGACGCATTATGCCAAAAATTCGTACGTTTGGGTATAATTTATATATCCAAGCCAATTTTAAGTTTCTGACGAATTTCGTATATTTTGTAGACGCAATTCAAATGAAATTCGTACGATCTAAAATTTTTAATTGTTGCCCAAGACGTAACAGAATTTTTTGAAAACTTCTTTTGATTTTTGGACGCACTTTGCCCGAAATTCGTACGTTTGGGAATAATTTATATATACAAGTCAAGTTTTATTTCCTGACGAATTTCGTATGTTTTAAAGTCGCAATTCAAACGAAATTCATGCGATCTAAAGTTTTTAAGTGTTGCCTAAGACGTCGCAGCATTTTGTGGGAACTTTGTATGATTGTTGGACGCATTATGCCCAAAATTCGTACGTTTGGGAATAATTTATATATCCAAGTCAATTTTAAGTTTCTGACGAATTTCGTATATTTTGTAGACGAAATTCAAATGAAATTCGTACGATCTAAAATTTTTAATTGTTGCCCAAGACGTAACAGAATTTTTTGAAAACTTCGTTTGATTTTTGGACGCACTTTGCCTGAAATTCGTACGTTTGGGAATAATTTATATATCCAAGTCAAGTTTTATTTCCTGACGAATTTCGTATGTTTTATAGTCGCAATTCAAACGAAATTCATGCGATCTAAAGTTTTTAAGTGTTGCCTAAGACGTCGCAGCATTTTGTGGGAACTTTGTATGATTGTTGGACGCATTATGCCCAAAATTTGTACGTTTAGGAATAATTTATATATCCAAGTCAATTTTAAGTTTCTGACGAATTTCGTATATTTTGTAGACGCAATTCATATGAAATTCGTACGATCTAAAATTTTTAATTGTTGCCCAAGACGTCACAAAATTTTTTGAAAACTTCGTTTGATTTTTGGACGCACTTTGCCCGAAATTCGTACGTTTGGGAATAATTTATATATCCAAGTCAAGTTTTATTTCCTGACGAATTTCGTATGTTTTATAGTCGGAATTTAAACGAAATTCATGCGATCTAAAGTTTTTAAGTGTTGCCTAAGACGTCACAGCATTTTGTGGGAACTTTGTATGATTGTTGGACGCATTATGCCCAAAATTCGTACGTTTGGGAATAATTTATATATCCAAGTCAATTTTAAGTTTCTGACGAATTTCGTATATTTTGTAGACGCAATTCAAATGAAATTCGTACGATCTAAAATTTTTAATTGTTGCCCAAGACGTAACAGAATTTTTTGAAAACTTCGTTTGATTTTTGGACTCACTTTGCCCGAAATTCGTACGTTTGGGAATAATTTATATATACAAGTCAAGTTTTATTTCCTGACGAATTTCGTATGTTTTATAGTCGCAATGCAAACGAAATTCATGCGATCTAAAGTTTTTAAGTGTTGCCTAAGACGTCGCAGCATTTTGTGGGAACTTTGTATGATTGTTGGACGCATTATGCCAAAAATTCGTACGTTTGGGAATAATTTATATATCCAAGCCAATTTTAAGTTTCTGACGAATTTCGTATATTTTGTAGACGCAATTCAAATGAAATTCGTACGATCTAAAATTTTTAATTGTTGCCCAAGACGTAACAGAATTTTTTGAAAACTTCTTTTGATTTTTGGACGCACTTTGCCCGAAATTCGTACGTTTGGGAATAATTTATATATACAAGTCAAGTTTTATTTCCTGACGAATTTCGTATGTTTTAAAGTCGCAATTCAAACGAAATTCATGCGATCTAAAGTTTTTAAGTGTTGCCTAAGACGTCGCAGCATTTTGTGGGAACTTTGTATGATTGTTGGACGCATTATGCCCAAAATTCGTACGTTTGAGAATAATTTATATATCCAAGTCAAGTTTTATTTCCTGACGAATTTCGTATATTTTGTAGACGCAATTCAAATGAAATTCGTACGATCTAAAATTTTTAATTGTTGCCCAAGACGTAACAGAATTTTTTGAAAACTTCGTTTGATTTTTGGACGCACTTTGCCCGAAATTCGTACGTTTGGGAATAATTTATATATCCAAGTCAAGATTTATTTCCTGACGAATTTCGTATGTTTTATAGTCGCAATTCAAACGAAATTCATGCGATTTAAAGTTTTTAAGTGTTGCCTAAGACGTCGCAGCATTTTGTGGGAACTTTGTATGATTGTTGGACGCATTATGCCCAAAATTCGTACGTTTGGAAATAATTTATATATCCAAGTCAAGTTTTATTTCCTGACGAATTTCGTATGTTTTATAGTCGCAATGCAAACGAAATTTATGCGATCTAATGTTTTTAAGTGTTGCCTAAGACGTCGCAGCATTTTGTGGGAACTTTGTATGATTGTTGGACGCATTATGCCCAAAATTCGTACGTTTGGGAATAATTTATATATCCAAGCCAATTTTAAGTTTCTGACGAATTTGGTATATTTTGTAGACGCAATTCAAATGAAATTCGTACGATCTAAAATTTTTAATTGTTGCCCAAGACGTAACAGAATTTTTTTAAAACTTCTTTTGATTTTTGGACGCACTTTGCCCGAAATTCGTACGTTTGGGAATAATTTATATATACAAGTCAAGTTTTATTTCCTGACGAATTTCGTATGTTTTATAGTCGCAATGCAAACGAAATTCATGCGATCTAAAGTTTTTAAGTGTTGCCTAAGACGTCGCAGCATTTTGTGGGAACTTTGTATGATTGTTGGACGCATTATACCCAAAATTCGTACGTTTAAGAATAATTTATATATCCAAGTCAAGTTTTATTTCCTGACGAATTTCGTATGTTTTATAGTCGCAATGCAAACGAAATTCATGCGATCTAAAGTTTTTAAGTGTTTCCTAAGACGTCACAGAATTTTTTGAAAACTTTGTTTGATTTTTGGACGCACTTTGCCCGAAATTCGTACGTTTGGGAATAATTTATATATCCAAGTCAAGTTTTATTTCCTGACGAATTTCGTATGTTTTATAGTCGGAATTTAAACGAAATTCATGCGATCTAAAGTTTTTAAGTGTTGCCTAAGACGTCGCAGCATTTTGTGGGAACTTTGTATGATTGTTGGACGCATTATGCCCAAAATTCGTACGTTTGGGAATAATTTATATATCCAAGTCAATTTTAAGTTTCTGACGAATTTCGTATATTTTGTAGACGCAATTCAAATGAAATTCGTACGATCTAAAATTTTTAATTGTTGCCCAAGACGTAACAGAATTTTTTGAAAACTTCGTTTGATTTTTGGACTCACTTTGCCCGAAATTCGTACGTTTGGGAATAATTTATATATACAAGTCAAGTTTTATTTCCTGACGAATTTCGTATGTTTTATAGTCGCAATGCAAACGAAATTCATGCGATCTAAAGTTTTTAAGTGTTGCCTAAGACGTCGCAGCATTTTGTGGGAACTTTGTATGATTGTTGGACGCATTATGCCCAACATTCGTACGTCTGGGAATAATTTATATATCCAAGTCAATTTTAAGTTTCTGACGAATTTCGTATATTTTGTAGACGCAATTCAAATGAAATTCGTACGATCTAAAATTTTTAATTGTTGCCCAAGACGTCACAGAATTTTTTGAAAACTTTGTTTGATTTTTGGACGCACTTTGCCCGAAATTCGTACGTTTGGGAATAATTTATATATACAAGTCAAGTTTTATTTCCTGACGAATTTCGTATGTTTTAAAGTCGCAATTCAAACGAAATTCATGCGAAATAAAGTTTTTAAGTGTTGCCTAAGACGTCACAGAATTTTTTGAAAACTTTGTTTGATTTTTGGACGCACTTTGCCCGAAATTCGTACGTTTGGGAATAATTTATATATCCAAGTCAAGTTTTATTTCCTGACGAATTTCGTATGTTTTATAGTCGCAATGCAAACGAAATTCATGCGATCTAAAGTTTTTAAGTGTTGCCTAAGACGTCACAGAATTTTTTGAAAACTTTGTTTGATTTTTGGACGCACTTTGCCCGAAATTCGTACGTTTGGGAATAATTTATATATCCAAGTCAAGTTTTATTTCCTGACGAATTTCGTATGTTTTATAGTCGCAATGCAAACGAAATTCATGCGATCTAAAGTTTTTAAGTGTTGCCTAAGACGTCGCAGCATTTTGTGGGAACTTTGTATGATTGTTGGACGCATTATGCCAAAAATTCGTACGTTTGGGTATAATTTATATATCCAAGCCAATTTTAAGTTTCTGACGAATTTCGTATATTTTGTAGACGCAATTCAAATGAAATTCGTACGATCTAAAATTTTTAATTGTTGCCCAAGACGTAACAGAATTTTTTGAAAACTTCTTTTGATTTTTGGACGCACTTTGCCCGAAATTCGTACGTTTGGGAATAATTTATATATACAAGTCAAGTTTTATTTCCTGACGAATTTCGTATGTTTTAAAGTCGCAATTCAAACGAAATTCATGCGATCTAAAGTTTTTAAGTGTTGCCTAAGACGTCGCAGCATTTTGTGGGAACTTTGTATGATTGTTGGACGCATTATGCCCAAAATTCGTACGTTTGGGAATAATTTATATATCCAAGTCAATTTTAAGTTTCTGACGAATTTCGTATATTTTGTAGACGAAATTCAAATGAAATTCGTACGATCTAAAATTTTTAATTGTTGCCCAAGACGTAACAGAATTTTTTGAAAACTTCGTTTGATTTTTGGACGCACTTTGCCTGAAATTCGTACGTTTGGGAATAATTTATATATCCAAGTCAAGTTTTATTTCCTGACGAATTTCGTATTTTTTATAGTCGGAATTTAAACGAAATTCATGCGATCTAAAGTTTTTAAGTGTTGCCTAAGACGTCACAGCATTTTGTGGGAACTTTGTATGATTGTTGGACGCATTATGCCCAAAATTCGTACGTTTGGGAATAATTTATATATCCAAGTCAATTTTAAGTTTCTGACGAATTTCGTATATTTTGTAGACGCAATTCAAATGAAATTCGTACGATCTAAAATTTTTAATTGTTGCCCAAGACGTCACAAAATTTTTTGAAAACTTCGTTTGATTTTTGGACGCACTTTGCCCGAAATTCGTACGTTTGGGAATAATTTATATATCCAAGTCAAGTTTTATTTCCTGACGAATTTCGTATTTTTTATAGTCGGAATTTAAACGAAATTCATGCGATCTAAAGTTTTTAAGTGTTGCCTAAGACGTCACAGCATTTTGTGGGAACTTTGTATGATTGTTGGACGCATTATGCCCAAAATTCGTACGTTTGGGAATAATTTATATATCCAAGTCAATTTTAAGTTTCTGACGAATTTCGTATATTTTGTAGACGCAATTCATATGAAATTCGTACGACCTAAAATTTTTAATTGTTGCCCAAGACGTCACAAAATTTTTTGAAAACTTCGTTTGATTTTTGGACGCACTTTGCCCGAAATTCGTACGTTTGGGAATAATTTATATATCCAAGTCAAGTTTTATTTCCTGACGAATTTCGTATTTTTTATAGTCGGAATTTAAACGAAATTCATGCGATCTAAAGTTTTTAAGTGTTGCCTAAGACGTCACAGCATTTTGTGGGAACTTTGTATGATTGTTGGACGCATTATGCCCAAAATTCGTACGTTTGGGAATAATTTATATATCCAAGTCAATTTTAAGTTTCTGACGAATTTCGTATATTTTGTAGACGCAATTCAAATGAAATTCGTACGATCTAAAATTTTTAATTGTTGCCCAAGACGTAACAGAATTTTTTGAAAACTTCGTTTGATTTTTGGACTCACTTTGCCCGAAATTCGTACGTTTGGGAATAATTTATATATACAAGTCAAGTTTTATTTCCTGACGAATTTCGTATGTTTTATAGTCGCAATGCAAACGAAATTCATGCGATCTAAAGTTTTTAAGTGTTGCCTAAGACGTCGCAGCATTTTGTGGGAACTTTGTATGATTGTTGGACGCATTATGCCCAACATTCGTACGTCTGGGAATAATTTATATATCCAAGTCAATTTTAAGTTTCTGACGAATTTCGTATATTTTGTAGACGCAATTCATATGAAATTCGTACGACCTAAAATTTTTAATTGTTGCCCAAGACGTAACAGAATTTTTTGAAAACTTCGTTTGATTTTTGGACGCACTTTGCCTGAAATTCGTACGTTTGGGAATAATTTATATATCCAAGTCAAGTTTTATTTCCTGACGAATTTCGTATGTTTTATAGTCGCAATTCAAACGAAATTCATGCGATCTAAAGTTTTTAAGTGTTTCCTAAGACGTCACAGAATTTTTTGAAAACTTTGTTTGATTTTTGGACGCACTTTGCCCGAAATTCGTACGTTTGGGAATAATTTATATATCCAAGTCAAGTTTTATTTCCTGACGAATTTCGTATGTTTTATAGTCGGAATTTAAACGAAATTCATGCGATCTAAAGTTTTTAAGTGTTGCCTAAGACGTCGCAGCATTTTGTGGGAACTTTGTATGATTGTTGGACGCATTATGCCCAAAATTCGTACGTTTGGGAATAATTTATATATCCAAGTCAATTTTAAGTTTCTGACGAATTTCGTATATTTTGTAGACGCAATTCAAATGAAATTCGTACGATCTAAAATTTTTAATTGTTGCCCAAGACGTAACAGAATTTTTTGAAAACTTCGTTTGATTTTTGGACTCACTTTGCCCGAAATTCGTACGTTTGGGAATAATTTATATATACAAGTCAAGTTTTATTTCCTGACGAATTTCGTATGTTTTATAGTCGCAATGCAAACGAAATTCATGCGATCTAAAGTTTTTAAGTGTTGCCTAAGACGTCGCAGCATTTTGTGGGAACTTTGTATGATTGTTGGACGCATTATGCCCAACATTCGTACGTCTGGGAATAATTTATATATCCAAGTCAATTTTAAGTTTCTGACGAATTTCGTATATTTTGTAGACGCAATTCAAATGAAATTCGTACGATCTAAAATTTTTAATTGTTGCCCAAGACGTCACAGAATTTTTTGAAAACTTTGTTTGATTTTTGGACGCACTTTGCCCGAAATTCGTACGTTTGGGAATAATTTATATATACAAGTCAAGTTTTATTTCCTGACGAATTTCGTATGTTTTAAAGTCGCAATTCAAACGAAATTCATGCGAAATAAAGTTTTTAAGTGTTGCCTAAGACGTCACAGAATTTTTTGAAAACTTTGTTTGATTTTTGGACGCACTTTGCCCGAAATTCGTACGTTTGGGAATAATTTATATATCCAAGTCAAGTTTTATTTCCTGACGAATTTCGTATGTTTTATAGTCGCAATGCAAACGAAATTCATGCGATCTAAAGTTTTTAAGTGTTGCCTAAGACGTCACAGAATTTTTTGAAAACTTTGTTTGATTTTTGGACGCACTTTGCCCGAAATTCGTACGTTTGGGAATAATTTATATATCCAAGTCAAGTTTTATTTCCTGACGAATTTCGTATGTTTTATAGTCGCAATGCAAACGAAATTCATGCGATCTAAAGTTTTTAAGTGTTGCCTAAGACGTCGCAGCATTTTGTGGGAACTTTGTATGATTGTTGGACGCATTATGCCAAAAATTCGTACGTTTGGGTATAATTTATATATCCAAGCCAATTTTAAGTTTCTGACGAATTTCGTATATTTTGTAGACGCAATTCAAATGAAATTCGTACGATCTAAAATTTTTAATTGTTGCCCAAGACGTAACAGAATTTTTTGAAAACTTCTTTTGATTTTTGGACGCACTTTGCCCGAAATTCGTACGTTTGGGAATAATTTATATATCCAAGTCAAGTTTTATTTCCTGACGAATTTCGTATGTTTTAAAGTCGCAATTCAAACGAAATTCATGCGATCTAAAGTTTTTAAGTGTTGCCTAAGACGTCGCAGCATTTTGTGGGAACTTTGTATGATTGTTGGACGCATTATGCCCAAAATTCGTACGTTTGGGAATAATTTATATATCCAAGTCAATTTTAAGTTTCTGACGAATTTCGTATATTTTGTAGACGAAATTCAAATGAAATTCGTACGATCTAAAATTTTTAATTGTTGCCCAAGACGTAACAGAATTTTTTGAAAACTTCGTTTGATTTTTGGACGCACTTTGCCTGAAATTCGTACGTTTGGGAATAATTTATATATCCAAGTCAAGTTTTATTTCCTGACGAATTTCGTATTTTTTATAGTCGGAATTTAAACGAAATTCATGCGATCTAAAGTTTTTAAGTGTTGCCTAAGACGTCACAGCATTTTGTGGGAACTTTGTATGATTGTTGGACGCATTATGCCCAAAATTCGTACGTTTGGGAATAATTTATATATCCAAGTCAATTTTAAGTTTCTGACGAATTTCGTATATTTTGTAGACGCAATTCAAATGAAATTCGTACGATCTAAAATTTTTAATTGTTGCCCAAGACGTCACAAAATTTTTTGAAAACTTCGTTTGATTTTTGGACGCACTTTGCCCGAAATTCGTACGTTTGGGAATAATTTATATATCCAAGTCAAGTTTTATTTCCTGACGAATTTCGTATTTTTTATAGTCGGAATTTAAACGAAATTCATGCGATCTAAAGTTTTTAAGTGTTGCCTAAGACGTCACAGCATTTTGTGGGAACTTTGTATGATTGTTGGACGCATTATGCCCAAAATTCGTACGTTTGGGAATAATTTATATATCCAAGTCAATTTTAAGTTTCTGACGAATTTCGTATATTTTGTAGACGCAATTCATATGAAATTCGTACGACCTAAAATTTTTAATTGTTGCCCAAGACGTCACAAAATTTTTTGAAAACTTCGTTTGATTTTTGGACGCACTTTGCCCGAAATTCGTACGTTTGGGAATAATTTATATATCCAAGTCAAGTTTTATTTCCTGACGAATTTCGTATTTTTTATAGTCGGAATTTAAACGAAATTCATGCGATCTAAAGTTTTTAAGTGTTGCCTAAGACGTCACAGCATTTTGTGGGAACTTTGTATGATTGTTGGACGCATTATGCCCAAAATTCGTACGTTTGGGAATAATTTATATATCCAAGTCAATTTTAAGTTTCTGACGAATTTCGTATATTTTGTAGACGCAATTCAAATGAAATTCGTACGATCTAAAATTTTTAATTGTTGCCCAAGACGTAACAGAATTTTTTGAAAACTTCGTTTGATTTTTGGACTCACTTTGCCCGAAATTCGTACGTTTGGGAATAATTTATATATACAAGTCAAGTTTTATTTCCTGACGAATTTCGTATGTTTTATAGTCGCAATGCAAACGAAATTCATGCGATCTAAAGTTTTTAAGTGTTGCCTAAGACGTCGCAGCATTTTGTGGGAACTTTGTATGATTGTTGGACGCATTATGCCCAACATTCGTACGTCTGGGAATAATTTATATATCCAAGTCAATTTTAAGTTTCTGACGAATTTCGTATATTTTGTAGACGCAATTCAAATGAAATTCGTACGATCTAAAATTTTTAATTGTTGCCCAAGACGTCACAGAATTTTTTGAAAACTTTGTTTGATTTTTGGACGCACTTTGCCCGAAATTCGTACGTTTGGGAATAATTTATATATCCAAGTCAAGTTTTATTTCCTGACGAATTTCGTATGTTTTATAGTCGCAATTCAAACGAAATTCATGCGATCTAAAGTTTTTAAGTGTTGCCTAAGACGTCGCAGCATTTTGTGGGAACTTTGTATGATTGTTGGACGCATTATGCCCAAAATTCGTACGTTTGGGAATAATTTATATATCCAAGTCAATTTTAAGTTTCTGACGAATTTCGTATATTTTGTAGACGCAATTCATATGAAATTCGTACGATCTAAAATTTTTAATTGTTGCCCAAGACGTCACAAAATTTTTTGAAAACTTCGTTTGATTTTTGGACGCACTTTGCCCGAAATTCGTACGTTTGGGAATAATTTATATATCCAAGTCAAGTTTTATTTCCTGACGAATTTCGTATGTTTTATAGTCGGAATTTAAACGAAATTCATGCGATCTAAAGTTTTTAAGTGTTGCCTAAGACGTCGCAGCATTTTGTGGGAACTTTGTATGATTGTTGGACGCATTATGCCCAAAATTCGTACGTTTGGGAATAATTTATATATCCAAGTCAAGTTTTATTTCCTGACGAATTTCGTATGTTTTATAGTCGCAATTCAAACGAAATTCATGCGATCTAAAGTTTTTAAGTTTGCCTAAGACGTCGCAGCATTTTGTGGGAACTTTGTATGATTGTTGGACGAATTATGCCCAAAATTCGTACGTTTGGGAATAATTTATATATTCAAGTCAATTTTAAGTTTCTGACGAATTTCGTATATTTTGTAGACGCAATTCAAATGAAATTCGTACGATCTAAAATTTTTAATTAATGCCAAAGACGTCACAAAATTTTTTGAAAACTTCGTTTGATTTTTGGACGCACTTTGCCCGAAATTCGTACGTTTGGGAATAATTTATATATCCAAGTCAAGTTTTATTTCCTGACGAATTTCGTATGTTTTATAGTCGCAATTCAAACGAAATTTATGCGATTTAAAGTTTTTAAGTGTTGCCTAAGACGTCGCAGCATTTTGTGGGAACTTTGTATGATTGTTGGACGCATTATGCCCAAAATTCGTACGTTTGGGAATAATTTATATATCCAAGTCAATTTTAAGTTTCTGACGAATTTCGTATATTTTGTAGACGCAATTCAAATGAAATTCGTACGATCTAAAATTTTTAATTGTTGCCCAAGACGTAACAGAATTTTTTGAAAACTTCGTTTGATTTTTGGACGCACTTTGCCCGAAATTCGTACGTTTGGGAATAATTTATATATCCAAGTCAAGTTTTATTTCCTGACGAATTTCGTATGTTTTATAGTCGGAATTTAAACGAAATTCATGCGATCTAAAGTTTTTAAGTGTTGCCTAAGACGTCACAGCATTTTGTGGGAACTTTGTATGATTGTTGGACGCATTATGCCCAACATTCGTACGTCTGGGAATAATTTATATATACAAGTCAATTTTAAGTTTCTGACGAATTTCGTATATTTTGTAGACGCAATTCAAATGAAATTCGTACGATCTAAAATTTTTAATTGTTGCCCAAGACGTCACAGAATTTTTTGAAAACTTTGTTTGATTTTTGGACGCACTTTGCCCGAAATTCGTACGTTTGGGAATAATTTATATATCCAAGTCAAGTTTTATTTCCTGACGAATTTCGTATGTTTTATAGTCGCAATTCAAACGAAATTCATGCGATCTAAAGTTTTTAAGTGTTGCCTAAGACGTCGCAGCATTTTGTGGGAACTTTGTATGATTGTTGGACGCATTATGCCCAAAATTCGTACGTTTGGGAATAATTTATATATCCAAGTCAAGTTTTATTTCCTGACGAATTTCGTATGTTTTATAGTCGCAATGCAAACGAAATTCATGCGATCTAAAGTTTTTAAGTGTTGCCTAAGACGTCGCAGCATTTTGTGGGAACTTTGTATGATTGTTGGACGCATTATGCCCAAAATTCGTACGTTTGGGAATAATTTATATATCTAAGTCAATTTTAAGTTTCTGACGAATTTCGTATATTTTGTAGACGCAATTCAAATGAAATTCGTACGATCTAAAATTTTTAATTGTTGTCCAAGACGTAACAGAATTTTTTGAAAACTTCGTTTGATTTTTGGACGCACTTTGCCCGAAATTCGTACGTTTGGGAATAATTTATATATCCAAGTCAAGTTTTATTTCCTGACGAATTTCGTATGTTTTATAGTCGCAATGCAAACGAAATTCATGCGATCTAAAGTTTTTAAGTGTTGCCTAAGACGTCGCAGCATTTTGTGGGAACTTTGTATGATTGTTGGACGCATTATGCCAAAAATTCGTACGTTTGGGAATAATTTATATATCCAAGCCAATTTTAAGTTTCTGACGAATTTCGTATATTTTGTAGACGCAATTCAAATGAAATTCGTACGATCTAAAATTTTTAATTGTTGCCCAAGACGTAACAGAATTTTTTGAAAACTTCTTTTGATTTTTGGACGCACTTTGCCCGAAATTCGTACGTTTGGGAATAATTTATATATCCAAGTCAAGTTTTATTTCCTGACGAATTTCGTATGTTTTATAGTCGCAATTCAAACGAAATTCATGCGATCTAAAGTTTTTAAGTGTTGCCTAAGACGTCGCAGCATTTTGTGGGAACTTTGTATGATTGTTGGACGAATTATGCTTAAAATTCGTACGTTTGGGAATAATTTATATATCCAAGTCAATTTTAAGTTTCTGACGAATTTCGTATATTTTGTAGACGCAATTCAAATGAAATTCGTACGATCTAAAATTTTTAATTGTTGCCCAAGACGTCACAAAATTTTTTGAAAACTTCGTTAGATTTTTGGACGCACTTTGCCCAAAATTCGTACGTTTGGGAATAATTTATATATCCAAGTCAAGTTTTATTTCCTGACGAATTTCGTATGTTTTATAGTCACAATTCAAACGAAATTCATGCGATCTAAAGTTTTTAAGTGTTGCCTAAGACGTCGCAGCATTTTGTGGGAAGTTTGTATGATTGTTGGACGCATTGTGCCCAAAATTCGTACGTTTTGGAATAATTTATATATCCAAGTCAAGTTTTATTTCCTGACGAATTTCGTTTGTTTTATAGTCACAATTCAAACGAAATTCATGCGATCTAAAGTTTTTAAGTGTTGCCTAAGACGTCGCAGCATTTTGTGGGAAGTTTGTATGATTGTTGGACGCATTGTGCCCAAAATTCGTACGTTTTGGAATAATTTATATATCCAAGTCAAGTTTTATTTCCTGACGAATTTCGTATGTTTTATAGTCGCAATTCAAACGAAATTCATGCGATCTAAAGTTTTTAAGTGTTGCCCAAGACGTCACAGAATTTTTTGAAAAATTCGTATGATTTTTGGACGCACTTTGCTCGAAATTCGTACGTTTTGGAATAATTTATATATCCAAGTCAAGTTTTATTTCCTGACGAATTTCGTATGTTTTATAGTCGCAATTCAAACGAAATTCATGCGATCTAAAGTTTTTAAGTGTTGCCTAAGACGTCGCAGCATTTTGTGGGAAGTTTGTATGATTGTTGGACGCATTATGCCCAAAATTCGTACGTTTGGGAATAATTTATATATCCAAGTCAAGTTTTATTTCCTGACAAATTTCGTATGTTTTATAGTCGCAATGCAAACGAAATTCATGCGATCTAAAGTTTTTAAGTGTTGCCTAAGACGTCGCAGCATTTTGTGGGAACTTTGTATGATTGTCGGACGCATTTTGCCCGAAATTAGTACGTTTGGGAATAATTTATATATCCAAGTCAAGTTTTATTTCCTGACGAATTTCGTATGTTTTATAGTCACAATTCAAACGAAATTCATGCGATCCAAAGTTTTTAAGTGTTGCCCAAGACGTCACAGAATTTTTTGAAAACTTCGTATGATTTTTGGACGCACTTTGCTCGAAATTCGTACGTTTTGGAATAATTTATATATCCAAGTCAAGTTTTATTTCCTGACGAATTTCGTATGTTTTATAGTCGCAATTCAAACAAAATTCATGCGATCTAAAGTTTTTAAGTGTTGCCTAAGACGTCACAGAATTTTTTGAAAACTTCGTATGATTTTTGGACGCACTTTGCTCGAAATTCGTACGTTTGGGAATAATTTATATATCCAAGTCAAGTTTTATTTCCTGACGAATTTCGTATGTTTTATAGTCGCAATGCAAACGAAATTCATGCGATCTTAAGTTTTTAAGTGTTGCCTAAGACGTCGCAGCATTTTGTGGGAACTTTGTATGATTGTTGGACCCATTTTGCCCGAAATTAGTACGTTTGGGAATAATTTATATATCCAAGTCAATTTTAAGCTTCTGACGAATTTCGTATATTTTGTAGACGCAATTCAAATGAAATTCGTACAATCTAAAATTTTTAATTGTTGCCCAAGACGTCACAGAATTTTTGAAAACTTTGTTTGATTTTTGGACGCACTTTGCCCGAAATTCGTACGTTTGGGAATAATTTATATATCCAAGTCAAGTTTTATTTCCTGACGAATTTCGTATGTTTTATAGTCGCAATGCAAACGAAATTCATGCGATCTAAAGTTTTTAAGTGTTGCCTAAGACGTCGCAGCATTTTGTGGGAAGTTTGTATGATTGTTGGACGCATTGTGCCCAAAATTTGTACGTTTTGGAATAATTTATATATCCAAGCCAATTTTAAGTTTCTGACGAATTTCGTATATTTTGTAGACGCAATTCAAATGAAATTCGTACGATCTAAAATTTTTAATTGTTGCCCAAGACGTAACAGAATTTTTTGAAAACTTCTTTTGATTTTTGGACGCACTTTGCCCGAAATTCGTACGTTTGGGAATAATTTATATATCCAAGTCAAGTTTTATTTCCTGACGAATTTCGTATGTTTTATAGTCGCAATTCAAACGAAATTCATGCGATCTAAAGTTTTTAAGTTTGCCTAAGACGTCGCAGCATTTTGTGGGAACTTTGTATGATTGTTGGACGAATTATGCCCAAAATTCGTACGTTTGGGAATAATTTATATATTCAAGTCAATTTTAAGTTTCTGACGAATTTCGTATATTTTGTAGACGCAATTCAAATGAAATTCGTACGATCTAAAATTTTTAATTAATGCCAAAGACGTCACAAAATTTTTTGAAAACTTCGTTTGATTTTTGGACGCACTTTGCCCGAAATTCGTACGTTTGGGAATAATTTATATATCCAAGTCAAGTTTTATTTCCTGACGAATTTCGTATGTTTTATAGTCGCAATTCAAACGAAATTTATGCGATTAAAGTTTTGAAGTGTTGCCTAAGACGTCGCAGCATTTTGTGGGAACTTTGTATGATTGTTGGACGCATTATGCCCAAAATTCGTACGTTTGGGAATAATTTATACATCCAAGTCAAGTTTTATTTCCTGACGAATTTCGTATGTTTTATAGTCGCAATGCAAACGAAATTCATGCGATCTAAAGTTTTTAAGTGTTGCCTAAGACGTCGCAGCATTTTGTGGGAACTTTGTATGATTGTTGGACGCATTATGCCCAAAATTCGTACGTTTGGGAATAATTTATATATCTAAGTCAATTTTAAGTTTCTGACGAATTTCGTATATTTTGTAGACGGAATTCAAATGAAATTCGTACGATCTAAAATTTTTAATTGTTGTCCAAGACGTAACAGAATTTTTGAAACTTCGTTTGATTTTTGGACGCACTTTGCCCGAAATTCGTACGTTTGGGAATAATTTATATATCCAAGTCAAGTTTTATTTCCTGACGAATTTCGTATGTTTTATAGTCGCAATGCAAACGAAATTCATGCGATCTAAAGTTTTTAAGTGTTGCCTAAGACGTCGCAGCATTTTGTGGGAACTTTGTATGATTGTTGGACGCATTATGCCAAAAATTCGTACGTTTGGGAATAATTTATATATCCAAGCCAATTTTAAGTTTCTGACGAATTTCGTATATTTTGTAGACGCAATTCAAATGAAATTCGTACGATCTAAAATTTTTAATTGTTGCCCAAGACGTAACAGAATTTTTTGAAAACTTCTTTTGATTTTTGGACGCACTTTGCCCGAAATTCGTACGTTTGGGAATAATTTATATATCCAAGTCAAGTTTTATTTCCTGACGAATTTCGTATGTTTTATAGTCGCAATTCAAACGAAATTCATGCGATCTAAAGTTTTTAAGTGTTGCCTAAGACGTCGCAGCATTTTGTGGGAACTTTGTATGATTGTTGGACGCATTATGCCCAAAATTCGTACGTTTGGGAATAATTTATATATCCAAGTCAAGTTTTATTTCCTGACAAATTTCGTATGTTTTATAGTCGCAATGCAAACGAAATTCATGCGATCTAAAGTTTTTAAGTGTTGCCTAAGACGTCGCAGCATTTTGTGGGAACTTTGTATGATTGTCGGACGCATTTTGCCCGAAATTAGTACGTTTGGGAATAATTTATATATCCAAGTCAAGTTTTATTTCCTGACGAATTTCGTATGTTTTATAGTCACAATTCAAACGAAATTCATGCGATCTAAAGTTTTTAAGTGTTGCCTAAGACGTCGCAGCATTTTGTGGGAAGTTTGTATGATTGTTGGACGCATTGTGCCCAAAATTCGTACGTTTTGGAATAATTTATATATCCAAGTCAAGTTTTATTTCCTGACGAATTTCGTTTGTTTTATAGTCACAATTCAAACGAAATTCATGCGATCTAAAGTTTTTAAGTGTTGCCTAAGACGTCGCAGCATTTTGTGGGAAGTTTGTATGATTGTTGGACGCATTGTGCCCAAAATTCGTACGTTTTAGAATAATTTATATATCCAAGTCAAGTTTTTATTTCCTGACGAATTTCGTATGTTTTATAGTCGCAATTCAAACGAAATTCATGCGATCTAAAGTTTTTAAGTGTTGCCCAAGACGTCACAGAATTTTTTGAAAAATTCGTATGATTTTTGGACGCACTTTGCTCGAAATTCGTACGTTTTGGAATAATTTATATATCCAAGTCAAGTTTTATTTCCTGACGAATTTCGTATGTTTTATAGTCGCAATTCAAACGAAATTCATGCGATCTAAAGTTTTTAAGTGTTGCCTAAGACGTCGCAGCATTTTGTGGGAAGTTTGTATGATTGTTGGACGCATTATGCCCAAAATTCGTACGTTTGGGAATAATTTATATATCCAAGTCAAGTTTTATTTCCTGACAAATTTCGTATGTTTTATAGTCGCAATGCAAACGAAATTCATGCGATCTAAAGTTTTTAAGTGTTGCCTAAGACGTCGCAGCATTTTGTGGGAACTTTGTATGATTGTCGGACGCATTTTGCCCGAAATTAGTACGTTTGGGAATAATTTATATATCCAAGTCAAGTTTTATTTCCTGACGAATTTCGTATGTTTTATAGTCACAATTCAAACGAAATTCATGCGATCCAAAGTTTTTAAGTGTTGCCCAAGACGTCACAGAATTTTTTGAAAACTTCGTATGATTTTTGGACGCACTTTGCTCGAAATTCGTACGTTTTGGAATAATTTATATATCCAAGTCAAGTTTTATTTCCTGACGAATTTCGTATGTTTTATAGTCGCAATTCAAACAAAATTCATGCGATCTAAAGTTTTTAAGTGTTGCCTAAGACGTCACAGAATTTTTTGAAAACTTCGTATGATTTTTGGACGCACTTTGCTCGAAATTCGTACGTTTGGGAATAATTTATATATCCAAGTCAAGTTTTATTTCCTGACGAATTTCGTATGTTTTATAGTCGCAATGCAAACGAAATTCATGCGATCTTAAGTTTTTAAGTGTTGCCTAAGACGTCGCAGCATTTTGTGGGAACTTTGTATGATTGTTGGACCCATTTTGCCCGAAATTAGTACGTTTGGGAATAATTTATATATCCAAGTCAATTTTAAGCTTCTGACGAATTTCGTATATTTTGTAGACGCAATTCAAATGAAATTCGTACAATCTAAAATTTTTAATTGTTGCCCAAGACGTCACAGAATTTTTTGAAAACTTTGTTTGATTTTTGGACGCACTTTGCCCGAAATTCGTACGTTTGGGAATAATTTATATATCCAAGTCAAGTTTTATTTCCTGACGAATTTCGTATGTTTTATAGTCGCAATGCAAACGAAATTCATGCGATCTAAAGTTTTTAAGTGTTGCCTAAGACGTCGCAGCATTTTGTGGGAAGTTTGTATGATTGTTGGACGCATTGTGCCCAAAATTTGTACGTTTTGGAATAATTTATATATCCAAGCCAATTTTAAGTTTCTGACGAATTTCGTATATTTTGTAGACGCAATTCAAATGAAATTCGTACGATCTAAAATTTTTAATTGTTGCCCAAGACGTAACAGAATTTTTTGAAAACTTCTTTTGATTTTTGGACGCACTTTGCCCGAAATTCGTACGTTTGGGAATAATTTATATATCCAAGTCAAGTTTTATTTCCTGACGAATTTCGTATGTTTTATAGTCGCAATTCAAACGAAATTCATGCGATCTAAAGTTTTTAAGTTTGCCTAAGACGTCGCAGCATTTTGTGGGAACTTTGTATGATTGTTGGACGAATTATGCCCAAAATTCGTACGTTTGGGAATAATTTATATATTCAAGTCAATTTTAAGTTTCTGACGAATTTCGTATATTTTGTAGACGCAATTCAAATGAAATTCGTACGATCTAAAATTTTTAATTAATGCCAAAGACGTCACAAAATTTTTTGAAAACTTCGTTTGATTTTTGGACGCACTTTGCCCGAAATTCGTACGTTTGGGAATAATTTATATATCCAAGTCAAGTTTTATTTCCTGACGAATTTCGTATGTTTTATAGTCGCAATTCAAACGAAATTTATGCGATTTAAAGTTTTGAAGTGTTGCCTAAGACGTCGCAGCATTTTGTGGGAACTTTGTATGATTGTTGGACGCATTATGCCCAAAATTCGTACGTTTGGGAATAATTTATACATCCAAGTCAAGTTTTATTTCCTGACGAATTTCGTATGTTTTATAGTCGCAATGCAAACGAAATTCATGCGATCTAAAGTTTTTAAGTGTTGCCTAAGACGTCGCAGCATTTTGTGGGAACTTTGTATGATTGTTGGACGCATTATGCCCAAAATTCGTACGTTTGGGAATAATTTATATATCTAAGTCAATTTTAAGTTTCTGACGAATTTCGTATATTTTGTAGACGGAATTCAAATGAAATTCGTACGATCTAAAATTTTTAATTGTTGTCCAAGACGTAACAGAATTTTTTGAAAACTTCGTTTGATTTTTGGACGCACTTTGCCCGAAATTCGTACGTTTGGGAATAATTTATATATCCAAGTCAAGTTTTATTTCCTGACGAATTTCGTATGTTTTATAGTCGCAATGCAAACGAAATTCATGCGATCTAAAGTTTTTAAGTGTTGCCTAAGACGTCGCAGCATTTTGTGGGAACTTTGTATGATTGTTGGACGCATTATGCCAAAAATTCGTACGTTTGGGAATAATTTATATATCCAAGCCAATTTTAAGTTTCTGACGAATTTCGTATATTTTGTAGACGCAATTCAAATGAAATTCGTACGATCTAAAATTTTTAATTGTTGCCCAAGACGTAACAGAATTTTTTGAAAACTTCTTTTGATTTTTGGACGCACTTTGCCCGAAATTCGTACGTTTGGGAATAATTTATATATCCAAGTCAAGTTTTATTTCCTGACGAATTTCGTATGTTTTATAGTCGCAATTCAAACGAAATTCATGCGATCTAAAGTTTTTAAGTGTTGCCTAAGACGTCGCAGCATTTTGTGGGAACTTTGTATGATTGTTGGACGCATTATGCCCAAAATTCGTACGTTTGGGAATAATTTATATATCCAAGTCAAGTTTTATTTCCTGACAAATTTCGTATGTTTTATAGTCGCAATGCAAACGAAATTCATGCGATCTAAAGTTTTTAAGTGTTGCCTAAGACGTCGCAGCATTTTGTGGGAACTTTGTATGATTGTCGGACGCATTTTGCCCGAAATTAGTACGTTTGGGAATAATTTATATATCCAAGTCAAGTTTTATTTCCTGACGAATTTCGTATGTTTTATAGTCACAATTCAAACGAAATTCATGCGATCTAAAGTTTTTAAGTGTTGCCTAAGACGTCGCAGCATTTTGTGGGAAGTTTGTATGATTGTTGGACGCATTGTGCCCAAAATTCGTACGTTTTGGAATAATTTATATATCCAAGTCAAGTTTTATTTCCTGACGAATTTCGTTTGTTTTATAGTCACAATTCAAACGAAATTCATGCGATCTAAAGTTTTTAAGTGTTGCCTAAGACGTCGCAGCATTTTGTGGGAAGTTTGTATGATTGTTGGACGCATTGTGCCCAAAATTCGTACGTTTTGGAATAATTTATATATCCAAGTCAAGTTTTATTTCCTGACGAATTTCGTATGTTTTATAGTCGCAATTCAAACGAAATTCATGCGATCTAAAGTTTTTAAGTGTTGCCCAAGACGTCACAGAATTTTTTGAAAAATTCGTATGATTTTTGGACGCACTTTGCTCGAAATTCGTACGTTTTGGAATAATTTATATATCCAAGTCAAGTTTTATTTCCTGACGAATTTCGTATGTTTTATAGTCGCAATTCAAACGAAATTCATGCGATCTAAAGTTTTTAAGTGTTGCCTAAGACGTCGCAGCATTTTGTGGGAAGTTTGTATGATTGTTGGACGCATTATGCCCAAAATTCGTACGTTTGGGAATAATTTATATATCCAAGTCAAGTTTTATTTCCTGACAAATTTCGTATGTTTTATAGTCGCAATGCAAACGAAATTCATGCGATCTAAAGTTTTTAAGTGTTGCCTAAGACGTCGCAGCATTTTGTGGGAACTTTGTATGATTGTCGGACGCATTTTGCCCGAAATTAGTACGTTTGGGAATAATTTATATATCCAAGTCAAGTTTTATTTCCTGACGAATTTCGTATGTTTTATAGTCACAATTCAAACGAAATTCATGCGATCCAAAGTTTTTAAGTGTTGCCCAAGACGTCACAGAATTTTTTGAAAACTTCGTATGATTTTTGGACGCACTTTGCTCGAAATTCGTACGTTTTGGAATAATTTATATATCCAAGTCAAGTTTTATTTCCTGACGAATTTCGTATGTTTTATAGTCGCAATTCAAACAAAATTCATGCGATCTAAAGTTTTTAAGTGTTGCCTAAGACGTCACAGAATTTTTTGAAAACTTCGTATGATTTTTGGACGCACTTTGCTCGAAATTCGTACGTTTGGGAATAATTTATATATCCAAGTCAAGTTTTATTTCCTGACGAATTTCGTATGTTTTATAGTCGCAATGCAAACGAAATTCATGCGATCTTAAGTTTTTAAGTGTTGCCTAAGACGTCGCAGCATTTTGTGGGAACTTTGTATGATTGTTGGACCCATTTTGCCCGAAATTAGTACGTTTGGGAATAATTTATATATCCAAGTCAATTTTAAGCTTCTGACGAATTTCGTATATTTTGTAGACGCAATTCAAATGAAATTCGTACAATCTAAAATTTTTAATTGTTGCCCAAGACGTCACAGAATTTTTTGAAAACTTTGTTTGATTTTTGGACGCACTTTGCCCGAAATTCGTACGTTTGGGAATAATTTATATATCCAAGTCAAGTTTTATTTCCTGACGAATTTCGTATGTTTTATAGTCGCAATGCAAACGAAATTCATGCGATCTAAAGTTTTTAAGTGTTGCCTAAGACGTCGCAGCATTTTGTGGGAAGTTTGTATGATTGTTGGACGCATTGTGCCCAAAATTCGTACGTTTTGGAATAATTTATATATCCAAGCCAATTTTAAGTTTCTGACGAATTTCGTATATTTTGTAGACGCAATTCAAATGAAATTCGTACGATCTAAAATTTTTAATTGTTGCCCAAGACGTAACAGAATTTTTTAAAAACTTCTTTTGATTTTTGGACGCACTTTGCCCGAAATTCGTACGTTTGGGAATAATTTATATATCCAAGTCAAGTTTTATTTCCTGACGAATTTCGTATGTTTTATAGTCGCAATTCAAACGAAATTCATGCGATCTAAAGTTTTTAAGTTTGCCTAAGACGTCGCAGCATTTTGTGGGAACTTTGTATGATTGTTGGACGAATTATGCCCAAAATTCGTACGTTTGGGAATAATTTATATATTCAAGTCAATTTTAAGTTTCTGACGAATTTCGTATATTTTGTAGACGCAATTCAAATGAAATTCGTACGATCTAAAATTTTTAATTAATGCCAAAGACGTCACAAAATTTTTTGAAAACTTCGTTTGATTTTTGGACGCACTTTGCCCGAAATTCGTACGTTTGGGAATAATTTATATATCCAAGTCAAGTTTTATTTCCTGACGAATTTCGTATGTTTTATAGTCGCAATTCAAACGAAATTTATGCGATTTAAAGTTTTTAAGTGTTGCCTAAGACGTCGCAGCATTTTGTGGGAACTTTGTATGATTGTTGGACGCATTATGCCCAAAATTCGTACGTTTGGGAATAATTTATATATCCAAGTCAAGTTTTATTTCCTGACGAATTTCGTATGTTTTATAGTCGCAATGCAAACGAAATTCATGCGATCTAAAGTTTTTAAGTGTTGCCTAAGACGTCGCAGCATTTTGTGGGAACTTTGTATGATTGTTGGACGCATTATGCCCAAAATTCGTACGTTTGGGAATAATTTATATATCTAAGTCAATTTTAAGTTTCTGACGAATTTCGTATATTTTGTAGACGGAATTCAAATGAAATTCGTACGATCTAAAATTTTTAATTGTTGTCCAAGACGTAACAGAATTTTTTGAAAACTTCGTTTGATTTTTGGACGCACTTTGCCCGAAATTCGTACGTTTGGGAATAATTTATATATCCAAGTCAAGTTTTATTTCCTGACGAATTTCGTATGTTTTATAGTCGCAATGCAAACGAAATTCATGCGATCTAAAGTTTTTAAGTGTTGCCTAAGACGTCGCAGCATTTTGTGGGAACTTTGTATGATTGTTGGACGCATTATGCCAAAAATTCGTACGTTTGGGAATAATTTATATATCCAAGCCAATTTTAAGTTTCTGACGAATTTCGTATATTTTGTAGACGCAATTCAAATGAAATTCGTACGATCTAAAATTTTTAATTGTTGCCCAAGACGTAACAGAATTTTTTGAAAACTTCTTTTGATTTTTGGACGCACTTTGCCCGAAATTCGTACGTTTGGGAATAATTTATATATCCAAGTCAAGTTTTATTTCCTGACAAATTTCGTATGTTTTATAGTCGCAATGAAAACGAAATTCATGCGATCTAAAGTTTTTAAGTGTTGCCTAAGACGTCGCAGCATTTTGTGGGAACTTTGTATGATTGTCGGACGCATTTTGCCCGAAATTAGTACGTTTGGGAATAATTTATATATCCAAGTCAAGTTTTATTTCCTGACGAATTTCGTATGTTTTATAGTCACAATTCAAACGAAATTCATGCGATCCAAAGTTTTTAAGTGTTGCCCAAGACGTCACAGAATTTTTTGAAAACTTCGTATGATTTTTGGACGCACTTTGCTCGAAATTCGTACGTTTTGGAATAATTTATATATCCAAGTCAAGTTTTATTTCCTGACGAATTTCGTATGTTTTATAGTCGCAATTCAAACAAAATTCATGCGATCTAAAGTTTTTAAGTGTTGCCTAAGACGTCACAGAATTTTTTGAAAACTTCGTATGATTTTTGGACGCACTTTGCTCGAAATTCGTACGTTTGGGAATAATTTATATATCCAAGTCAAGTTTTATTTCCTGACGAATTTCGTATGTTTTATAGTCGCAATGCAAACGAAATTCATGCGATCTTAAGTTTTTAAGTGTTGCCTAAGACGTCGCAGCATTTTGTGGGAACTTTGTATGATTGTTGGACCCATTTTGCCCGAAATTAGTACGTTTGGGAATAATTTATATATCCAAGTCAATTTTAAGCTTCTGACGAATTTCGTATATTTTGTAGACGCAATTCAAATGAAATTCGTACAATCTAAAATTTTTAATTGTTGCCCAAGACGTCACAGAATTTTTTGAAAACTTTGTTTGATTTTTGGACGCACTTTGCCCGAAATTCGTACGTTTGGGAATAATTTATATATCCAAGTCAAGTTTTATTTCCTGACGAATTTCGTATGTTTTATAGTCGCAATGCAAACGAAATTCATGCGATCTAAGGTTTTTAAGTGTTGCCTAAGACGTCGCAGCATTTTGTGGGAAGTTTGTATGATTGTTGGACGCATTGTGCCCAAAATTCGTACGTTTTGGAATAATTTATATATCCAAGCCAATTTTAAGTTTCTGACGAATTTCGTATATTTTGTAGACGCAATTCAAATGAAATTCGTACGATCTAAAATTTTTAATTGTTGCCCAAGACGTAACAGAATTTTTTGAAAACTTCTTTTGATTTTTGGACGCACTTTGCCCGAAATTCGTACGTTTGGGAATAATTTATATATCCAAGTCAAGTTTTATTTCCTGACGAATTTCGTATGTTTTATAGTCGCAATTCAAACGAAATTCATGCGATCTAAAGTTTTTAAGTTTGCCTAAGACGTCGCAGCATTTTGTGGGAACTTTGTATGATTGTTGGACGAATTATGCCCAAAATTCGTACGTTTGGGAATAATTTATATATTCAAGTCAATTTTAAGTTTCTGACGAATTTCGTATATTTTGTAGACGCAATTCAAATGAAATTCGTACGATCTAAAATTTTTAATTAATGCCAAAGACGTCACAAAATTTTTTGAAAACTTCGTTTGATTTTTGGACGCACTTTGCCCGAAATTCGTACGTTTGGGAATAATTTATATATCCAAGTCAAGTTTTATTTCCTGACGAATTTCGTATGTTTTATAGTCGCAATTCAAACGAAATTTATGCGATTTAAAGTTTTTAAGTGTTGCCTAAGACGTCGCAGCATTTTGTGGGAACTTTGTATGATTGTTGGACGCATTATGCCCAAAATTCGTACGTTTGGGAATAATTTATATATCCAAGTCAAGTTTTATTTCCTGACGAATTTCGTATGTTTTATAGTCGCAATGCAAACGAAATTCATGCGATCTAAAGTTTTTAAGTGTTGCCTAAGACGTCGCAGCATTTTGTGGGAACTTTGTATGATTGTTGGACGCATTATGCCCAAAATTCGTACGTTTGGGAATAATTTATATATCTAAGTCAATTTTAAGTTTCTGACGAATTTCGTATATTTTGTAGACGGAATTCAAATGAAATTCGTACGATCTAAAATTTTTAATTGTTGTCCAAGACGTAACAGAATTTTTTGAAAACTTCGTTTGATTTTTGGACGCACTTTGCCCGAAATTCGTACGTTTGGGAATAATTTATATATCCAAGTCAAGTTTTATTTCCTGACGAATTTCGTATGTTTTATAGTCGCAATGCAAACGAAATTCATGCGATCTAAAGTTTTTAAGTGTTGCCTAAGACGTCGCAGCATTTTGTGGGAACTTTGTATGATTGTTGGACGCATTATGCCAAAAATTCGTACGTTTGGGAATAATTTATATATCCAAGCCAATTTTAAGTTTCTGACGAATTTCGTATATTTTGTAGACGCAATTCAAATGAAATTCGTACGATCTAAAATTTTTAATTGTTGCCCAAGACGTAACAGAATTTTTTGAAAACTTCTTTTGATTTTTGGACGCACTTTGCCCGAAATTCGTACGTTTGGGAATAATTTATATATCCAAGTCAAGTTTTATTTCCTGACGAATTTCGTATGTTTTATAGTCGCAATTCAAACGAAATTCATGCGATCTAAAGTTTTTAAGTGTTGCCTAAGACGTCGCAGCATTTTGTGGGAACTTTGTATGATTGTTGGACGAATTATGCTTAAAATTCGTACGTTTGGGAATAATTTATATATCCAAGTCAATTTTAAGTTTCTGACGAATTTCGTATATTTTGTAGACGCAATTCAAATGAAATTCGTACGATCTAAAATTTTTAATTGTTGCCCAAGACGTCACAAAATTTTTTGAAAACTTCGTTAGATTTTTGGACGCACTTTGCCCAAAATTCGTACGTTTGGGAATAATTTATATATCCAAGTCAAGTTTTATTTCCTGACGAATTTCGTATGTTTTATAGTCACAATTCAAACGAAATTCATGCGATCTAAAGTTTTTAAGTGTTGCCTAAGACGTCGCAGCATTTTGTGGGAAGTTTGTATGATTGTTGGACGCATTGTGCCCAAAATTCGTACGTTTTGGAATAATTTATATATCCAAGCCAATTTTAAGTTTCTGACGAATTTCGTATATTTTGTAGACGCAATTCAAATGAAATTCGTACGATCTAAAATTTTTAATTGTTGCCCAAGACGTAACAGAATTTTTTGAAAACTTCTTTTGATTTTTGGACGCACTTTGCCCGAAATTCGTACGTTTGGGAATAATTTATATATCCAAGTCAAGTTTTATTTCCTGACGAATTTCGTATGTTTTATAGTCGCAATTCAAACGAAATTCATGCGATCTAAAGTTTTTAAGTTTGCCTAAGACGTCGCAGCATTTTGTGGGAACTTTGTATGATTGTTGGACGAATTATGCCCAAAATTCGTACGTTTGGGAATAATTTATATATTCAAGTCAATTTTAAGTTTCTGACGAATTTCGTATATTTTGTAGACGCAATTCAAATGAAATTCGTACGATCTAAAATTTTTAATTAATGCCAAAGACGTCACAAAATTTTTTGAAAACTTCGTTTGATTTTTGGACGCACTTTGCCCGAAATTCGTACGTTTGGGAATAATTTATATATCCAAGTCAAGTTTTATTTCCTGACGAATTTCGTATGTTTTATAGTCGCAATTCAAACGAAATTTATGCGATTTAAAGTTTTTAAGTGTTGCCTAAGACGTCGCAGCATTTTGTGGGAACTTTGTATGATTGTTGGACGCATTATGCCCAAAATTCGTACGTTTGGGAATAATTTATATATCCAAGTCAAGTTTTATTTCCTGACGAATTTCGTATGTTTTATAGTCGCAATGCAAACGAAATTCATGCGATCTAAAGTTTTTAAGTGTTGCCTAAGACGTCGCAGCATTTTGTGGGAACTTTGTATGATTGTTGGACGCATTATGCCCAAAATTCGTACGTTTGGGAATAATTTATATATCTAAGTCAATTTTAAGTTTCTGACGAATTTCGTATATTTTGTAGACGGAATTCAAATGAAATTCGTACGATCTAAAATTTTTAATTGTTGTCCAAGACGTAACAGAATTTTTTGAAAACTTCGTTTGATTTTTGGACGCACTTTGCCCGAAATTCGTACGTTTGGGAATAATTTATATATCCAAGTCAAGTTTTATTTCCTGACGAATTTCGTATGTTTTATAGTCGCAATGCAAACGAAATTCATGCGATCTAAAGTTTTTAAGTGTTGCCTAAGACGTCGCAGCATTTTGTGGGAACTTTGTATGATTGTTGGACGCATTATGCCAAAAATTCGTACGTTTGGGAATAATTTATATATCCAAGCCAATTTTAAGTTTCTGACGAATTTCGTATATTTTGTAGACGCAATTCAAATGAAATTCGTACGATCTAAAATTTTTAATTGTTGCCCAAGACGTAACAGAATTTTTTGAAAACTTCTTTTGATTTTTGGACGCACTTTGCCCGAAATTCGTACGTTTGGGAATAATTTATATATCCAAGTCAAGTTTTATTTCCTGACGAATTTCGTATGTTTTATAGTCGCAATTCAAACGAAATTCATGCGATCTAAAGTTTTTAAGTGTTGCCTAAGACGTCGCAGCATTTTGTGGGAACTTTGTATGATTGTTGGACGAATTATGCTTAAAATTCGTACGTTTGGGAATAATTTATATATCCAAGTCAATTTTAAGTTTCTGACGAATTTCGTATATTTTGTAGACGCAATTCAAATGAAATTCGTACGATCTAAAATTTTTAATTGTTGCCCAAGACGTCACAAAATTTTTTGAAAACTTCGTTAGATTTTTGGACGCACTTTGCCCAAAATTCGTACGTTTGGGAATAATTTATATATCCAAGTCAAGTTTTATTTCCTGACGAATTTCGTATGTTTTATAGTCACAATTCAAACGAAATTCATGCGATCTAAAGTTTTTAAGTGTTGCCTAAGACGTCGCAGCATTTTGTGGGAAGTTTGTATGATTGTTGGACGCATTGTGCCCAAAATTCGTACGTTTTGGAATAATTTATATATCCAAGCCAATTTTAAGTTTCTGACGAATTTCGTATATTTTGTAGACGCAATTCAAATGAAATTCGTACGATCTAAAATTTTTAATTGTTGCCCAAGACGTAACAGAATTTTTTGAAAACTTCTTTTGATTTTTGGACGCACTTTGCCCGAAATTCGTACGTTTGGGAATAATTTATATATCCAAGTCAAGTTTTATTTCCTGACGAATTTCGTATGTTTTATAGTCGCAATTCAAACGAAATTCATGCGATCTAATGTTTTTAAGTTTGCCTAAGACGTCGCAGCATTTTGTGGGAACTTTGTATGATTGTTGGACGAATTATGCCCAAAATTCGTACGTTTGGGAATAATTTATATATTCAAGTCAATTTTAAGTTTCTGACGAATTTCGTATATTTTGTAGACGCAATTCAAATGAAATTCGTACGATCTAAAATTTTTAATTAATGCCAAAGACGTCACAAAATTTTTTGAAAACTTCGTTTGATTTTTGGACGCACTTTGCCCGAAATTCGTACGTTTGGGAATAATTTATATATCCAAGTCAAGTTTTATTTCCTGACGAATTTCGTATGTTTTATAGTCGCAATTCAAACGAAATTTATGCGATTTAAAGTTTTTAAGTGTTGCCTAAGACGTCGCAGCATTTTGTGGGAACTTTGTATGATTGTTGGACGCATTATGACAAAAATTCGTACGTTTGGGAATAATTTATATATCCAAGTCAAGTTTTATTTCCTGACGAATTTCGTATGTTTTATAGTCGCAATGCAAACGAAATTCATGCGATCTAAAGTTTTTAAGTGTTGCCTAAGACGTCGCAGCATTTTGTGGGAACTTTGTATGATTGTTGGACGCATTATGCCAAAAATTCGTACGTTTGGGAATAATTTATATATCCAAGCCAATTTTAAGTTTCTGACGAATTTCGTATATTTTGTAGACGCAATTCAAATGAAATTCGTACGATCTAAAATTTTTAATTGTTGCCCAAGACGTAACAGAATTTTTTGAAAACTTCTTTTGATTTTTGGACGCACTTTGCCCGAAATTCGTACGTTTGGGAATAATTTATATATCCAAGTCAAGTTTTATTTCCTGACGAATTTCGTATGTTTTATAGTCGCAATTCAAACGAAATTCATGCGATCTAAAGTTTTTAAGTGTTGCCTAAGACGTCGCAGCATTTTGTGGGAACTTTGTATGATTGTTGGACGAATTATGCTTAAAATTCGTACGTTTGGGAATAATTTATATATCCAAGTCAATTTTAAGTTTCTGACGAATTTCGTATATTTTGTAGACGCAATTCAAATGAAATTCGTACGATCTAAAATTTTTAATTGTTGCCCAAGACGTCACAAAATTTTTTGAAAACTTCGTTAGATTTTTGGACGCACTTTGCCCAAAATTCGTACGTTTGGGAATAATTTATATATCCAAGTCAAGTTTTATTTCCTGACGAATTTCGTATGTTTTATAGTCACAATTCAAACGAAATTCATGCGATCTAAAGTTTTTAAGTGTTGCCTAAGACGTCGCAGCATTTTGTGGGAAGTTTGTATGATTGTTGGACGCATTGTGCCCAAAATTCGTACGTTTTGGAATAATTTATATATCCAAGTCAAGTTTTATTTCCTGACGAATTTCGTTTGTTTTATAGTCACAATTCAAACGAAATTCATGCGATCTAAAGTTTTTAAGTGTTGCCTAAGACGTCGCAGCATTTTGTGGGAAGTTTGTATGATTGTTGGACGCATTGTGCCCAAAATTCGTACGTTTTGGAATAATTTATATATCCAAGTCAAGTTTTATTTCCTGACGAATTTCGTATGTTTTATAGTCGCAATTCAAACGAAATTCATGCGATCTAAAGTTTTTAAGTGTTGCCCAAGACGTCACAGAATTTTTTGAAAAATTCGTATGATTTTTGGACGCACTTTGCTCGAAATTCGTACGTTTTGGAATAATTTATATATCCAAGTCAAGTTTTATTTCCTGACGAATTTCGTATGTTTTATAGTCGCAATTCAAACGAAATTCATGCGATCTAAAGTTTTTAAGTGTTGCCTAAGACGTCGCAGCATTTTGTGGGAACTTTGTATGATTGTCGGACGCATTTTGCCCGAAATTAGTACGTTTGGGAATAATTTATATATCCAAGTCAAGTTTTATTTCCTGACGAATTTCGTATGTTTTATAGTCACAATTCAAACGAAATTCATGCGATCCAAAGTTTTTAAGTGTTGCCCAAGACGTCACAGAATTTTTTGAAAACTTCGTATGATTTTTGGACGCACTTTGCTCGAAATTCGTACGTTTTGGAATAATTTATATATCCAAGTCAAGTTTTATTTCCTGACGAATTTCGTATGTTTTATAGTCGCAATTCAAACAAAATTCATGCGATCTAAAGTTTTTAAGTGTTGCCTAAGACGTCACAGAATTTTTTGAAAACTTCGTATGATTTTTGGACGCACTTTGCTCGAAATTCGTACGTTTGGGAATAATTTATATATCCAAGTCAAGTTTTATTTCCTGACGAATTTCGTATGTTTTATAGTCGCAATGCAAACGAAATTCATGCGATCTAAAGTTTTTAAGTGTTGCCTAAGACGTCGCAGCATTTTGTGGGAACTTTGTATGATTGTTGGACCCATTTTGCCCGAAATTAGTACGTTTGGGAATAATTTATATATCCAAGTCAATTTTAAGCTTCTGACGAATTTGGTATATTTTGTAGACGGAATTCAAATGAAATTCGTACGATCTAAAATTTTTAATTGTTGTCCAAGACGTAACAGAATTTTTTGAAAACTTCGTTTGATTTTTGGACGCACTTTGCCCGAAATTCGTACGTTTGGGAATAATTTATATATCCAAGTCAAGTTTTATTTCCTGACGAATTTCGTATGTTTTATAGTCGCAATGCAAACGAAATTCATGCGATCTAAAGTTTTTAAGTGTTGCCTAAGACGTCGCAGCATTTTGTGGGAACTTTGTATGATTGTTGGACGCATTATGCCAAAAATTTGTACGTTTGGGAATAATTTATATATCCAAGCCAATTTTAAGTTTCTGACGAATTTCGTATATTTTGTAGACGCAATTCAAATGAAATTCGTACGATCTAAAATTTTTAATTGTTGCCCAAGACGTAACAGAATTTTTTGAAAACTTCTTTTGATTTTTGGACGCACTTTGCCCGAAATTCGTAAGTTTGGGAATAATTTATATATCCAAGTCAAGTTTTATTTCCTGACGAATTTCGTATGTTTTATAGTCGCAATTCAAACGAAATTCATGCGATCTAAAGTTTTTAAGTGTTGCCTAAGACGTCGCAGCATTTTGTGGGAACTTTGTATGATTGTTGGACGAATTATGCTTAAAATTCGTACGTTTGGGAATAATTTATATATCCAAGTCAATTTTAAGTTTCTGACGAATTTCGTATATTTTGTAGACGCAATTCAAATGAAATTCGTACGATCTAAAATTTTTAATTGTTGCCCAAGACGTCACAAAATTTTTTGAAAACTTCGTTAGATTTTTGGACGCACTTTGCCCAAAATTCGTACGTTTGGGAATAATTTATATATCCAAGTCAAGTTTTATTTCCTGACGAATTTCGTATGTTTTATAGTCACAATTCAAACGAAATTCATGCGATCTAAAGTTTTTAAGTGTTGCCTAAGACGTCGCAGCATTTTGTGGGAAGTTTGTATGATTGTTGGACGCATTGTGCCCAAAATTCGTACGTTTTGGAATAATTTATATATCCAAGCCAATTTTAAGTTTCTGACGAATTTCGTATATTTTGTAGACGCAATTCAAATGAAATTCGTACGATCTAAAATTTTTAATTGTTGCCCAAGACGTAACAGAATTTTTTGAAAACTTCTTTTGATTTTTGGACGCACTTTGCCCGAAATTCGTACGTTTGGGAATAATTTATATATCCAAGTCAAGTTTTATTTCCTGACGAATTTCGTATGTTTTATAGTCGCAATTCAAACGAAATTCATGCGATCTAATGTTTTTAAGTTTGCCTAAGACGTCGCAGCATTTTGTGGGAACTTTGTATGATTGTTGGACGAATTATGCCCAAAATTCGTACGTTTGGGAATAATTTATATATTCAAGTCAATTTTAAGTTTCTGACGAATTTCGTATATTTTGTAGACGCAATTCAAATGAAATTCGTACGATCTAAAATTTTTAATTAATGCCAAAGACGTCACAAAATTTTTTGAAAACTTCGTTTGATTTTTGGACGCACTTTGCCCGAAATTCGTACGTTTGGGAATAATTTATATATCCAAGTCAAGTTTTATTTCCTGACGAATTTCGTATGTTTTATAGTCGCAATTCAAACGAAATTTATGCGATTTAAAGTTTTTAAGTGTTGCCTAAGACGTCGCAGCATTTTGTGGGAACTTTGTATGATTGTTGGACGCATTATGACAAAAATTCGTACGTTTGGGAATAATTTATATATCCAAGTCAAGTTTTATTTCCTGACGAATTTCGTATGTTTTATAGTCGCAATGCAAACGAAATTCATGCGATCTAAAGTTTTTAAGTGTTGCCTAAGACGTCGCAGCATTTTGTGGGAACTTTGTATGATTGTTGGACGCATTATGCCAAAAATTCGTACGTTTGGGAATAATTTATATATCCAAGCCAATTTTAAGTTTCTGACGAATTTCGTATATTTTGTAGACGCAATTCAAATGAAATTCGTACGATCTAAAATTTTTAATTGTTGCCCAAGACGTAACAGAATTTTTTGAAAACTTCTTTTGATTTTTGGACGCACTTTGCCCGAAATTCGTACGTTTGGGAATAATTTATATATCCAAGTCAAGTTTTATTTCCTGACGAATTTCGTATGTTTTATAGTCGCAATTCAAACGAAATTCATGCGATCTAAAGTTTTTAAGTGTTGCCTAAGACGTCGCAGCATTTTGTGGGAACTTTGTATGATTGTTGGACGAATTATGCTTAAAATTCGTACGTTTGGGAATAATTTATATATCCAAGTCAATTTTAAGTTTCTGACGAATTTCGTATATTTTGTAGACGCAATTCAAATGAAATTCGTACGATCTAAAATTTTTAATTGTTGCCCAAGACGTCACAAAATTTTTTGAAAACTTCGTTAGATTTTTGGACGCACTTTGCCCAAAATTCGTACGTTTGGGAATAATTTATATATCCAAGTCAAGTTTTATTTCCTGACGAATTTCGTATGTTTTATAGTCACAATTCAAACGAAATTCATGCGATCTAAAGTTTTTAAGTGTTGCCTAAGACGTCGCAGCATTTTGTGGGAAGTTTGTATGATTGTTGGACGCATTGTGCCCAAAATTCGTACGTTTGGGAATAATTTATATATCCAAGTCAAGTTTTATTTCCTGACGAATTTCGTATGTTTTATAGTCGCAATTCAAACGAAATTCATGCGATCTAAAGTTTTTAAGTGTTGCCTAAGACGTCGCAGCATTTTGTGGGAACTTTGTATGATTGTTGGACGAATTATGCTTAAAATTCGTACGTTTGGGAATAATTTATATATCCAAGTCAATTTTAAGTTTCTGACGAATTTCGTATATTTTGTAGACGCAATTCAAATGAAATTCGTACGATCTAAAATTTTTAATTGTTGCCCAAGACGTCACAAAATTTTTTGAAAACTTCGTTAGATTTTTGGACGCACTTTGCCCAAAATTCGTACGTTTGGGAATAATTTATATATCCAAGTCAAGTTTTATTTCCTGACGAATTTCGTATGTTTTATAGTCACAATTCAAACGAAATTCATGCGATCTAAAGTTTTTAAGTGTTGCCTAAGACGTCGCAGCATTTTGTGGGAAGTTTGTATGATTGTTGGACGCATTGTGCCCAAAATTCGTACGTTTTGGAATAATTTATATATCCAAGTCAAGTTTTATTTCCTGACGAATTTCGTTTGTTTTATAGTCACAATTCAAACGAAATTCATGCGATCTAAAGTTTTTAAGTGTTGCCTAAGACGTCGCAGCATTTTGTGGGAAGTTTGTATGATTGTTGGACGCATTGTGCCCAAAATTCGTACGTTTTGGAATAATTTATATATCCAAGTCAAGTTTTATTTCCTGACGAATTTCGTATGTTTTATAGTCGCAATTCAAACGAAATTCATGCGATCTAAAGTTTTTAAGTGTTGCCCAAGACGTCACAGAATTTTTTGAAAAATTCGTATGATTTTTGGACGCACTTTGCTCGAAATTCGTACGTTTTGGAATAATTTATATATCCAAGTCAAGTTTTATTTCCTGACGAATTTCGTATGTTTTATAGTCGCAATTCAAACGAAATTCATGCGATCTAAAGTTTTTAAGTGTTGCCTAAGACGTCGCAGCATTTTGTGGGAACTTTGTATGATTGTCGGACGCATTTTGCCCGAAATTAGTACGTTTGGGAATAATTTATATATCCAAGTCAAGTTTTATTTCCTGACGAATTTCGTATGTTTTATAGTCACAATTCAAACGAAATTCATGCGATCCAAAGTTTTTAAGTGTTGCCCAAGACGTCACAGAATTTTTTGAAAACTTCGTATGATTTTTGGACGCACTTTGCTCGAAATTCGTACGTTTTGGAATAATTTATATATCCAAGTCAAGTTTTATTTCCTGACGAATTTCGTATGTTTTATAGTCGCAATTCAAACAAAATTCATGCGATCTAAAGTTTTTAAGTGTTGCCTAAGACGTCACAGAATTTTTTGAAAACTTCGTATGATTTTTGGACGCACTTTGCTCGAAATTCGTACGTTTGGGAATAATTTATATATCCAAGTCAAGTTTTATTTCCTGACGAATTTCGTATGTTTTATAGTCGCAATGCAAACGAAATTCATGCGATCTAAAGTTTTTAAGTGTTGCCTAAGACGTCGCAGCATTTTGTGGGAACTTTGTATGATTGTTGGACCCATTTTGCCCGAAATTAGTACGTTTGGGAATAATTTATATATCCAAGTCAATTTTAAGCTTCTGACGAATTTCGTATATTTTGTAGACGCAATTCAAATGAAATTCGTACAATCTAAAATTTTTAATTTTTGCCCAAGACGTCACAGAATTTTTTGAAAACTTTGTTTAATTTTTGGATGCACTTTGCCCGAAATTCGTACGCTTGGGAATAATTTATATATCCAAGTCAAGTTTTATTTCCTGACGAATTTCGTATGTTTTATAGTCACAATTTAAACGAAATTCATGCGATCTAAAGTTTTTGAGTGTTGCCTAAGTCGTCGCAGCATTTTGTGGGAAGTTTGTATGATTGTTGGACGCATTGTGCCCAAAATTCGTACGTTTTGGAATAATTTATATATCCAAGTCAAGTTTTATTTCCTGACGAATTTCGTATGTTTTATAGTCGCAATTCAAACAAAATTCATGCGATCTAAAGTTTTTAAGTGTTGCCCAAGACGTCACAGAATTTTTTGAAAACTTCGTATGATTTTTGGACGCACTTTGCTCGAAATTCGTACGTTTTGGAATAATTTATATATCCAAGTCAAGTTTTATTTCCTGACGAATTTCGTATGTTTTATAGTCGCAATTCAAACGAAATTCATGCGATCTAAAGTTTTTAAGTGTTGCCTAAGACGTCGCAGCATTTTGTGGGAAGTTTGTATGATTGTTGGACGCATTGTGCCCAAAATTCGTACGTTTTGGAATAATTTATATATCCAAGTCAAGTTTTATTTCCTGACGAATTTCGTATGTTTTATAGTCGCAATTCAAACAAAATTCATGCGATCTAAAGTTTTTAAGTGTTGCCCAAGACGTCACAGAATTTTTTGAAAACTTCGTATGATTTTTGGACGCACTTTGCTCGAAATTCGTACGTTTTGGAATAATTTATATATCCAAGTCAAGTTTTATTTCCTGACGAATTTCGTATGTTTTATAGTCGCAATTCAAACGAAATTCATGCGATCTAAAGTTTTTAAGTGTTGCCTAAGACGTCGCAGCATTTTGTGGGAACTTTGTATGATTGTTGGACGCATTATGCCCAAAATTCGTACGTTTGGGAATAATTTATATATCTAAGTCAATTTTAAGTTTCTGACGAATTTCGTATATTTTGTAGACGCAATTCAAATGAAATTCGTACGATCTAAAATTTTTAATTGTTGTCCAAGACGTAACAGAATTTTTTGAAAACTTCGTTTGATTTTTGGACGCACTTTGCCCGAAATTCGTACGTTTGGGAATAATTTATATATCCAAGTCAAGTTTTATTTCCTGACGAATTTCGTATGTTTTATAGTCGCAATGCAAACGAAATTCATGCGATCTAAAGTTCTTAAGTGTTGCCTAAGACGTCGCAGCATTTTGTGGGAACTTTGTATGATTGTTGGACGCATTATGCCAAAAATTCGTACGTTTGGGAATAATTTATATATCCAAGCCAATTTTAAGTTTCTGACGAATTTCGTATATTTTGTAGACGCAATTCAAATGAAATTCATACGATCTAAAATTTTTAATTGTTGCCCAAGACGTAACAGAATTTTTTGAAAACTTCTTTTGATTTTTGGACGCACTTTGCCCGAAATTCGTACGTTTGGGAATAATTTATATATCCAAGTCAAGTTTTATTTCCTGACGAATTTCGTATGTTTTATAGTCGCAATTCAAACGAAATTCATGCGATCTAAAGTTTTTAAGTGTTGCCTAAGACGTCGCAGCATTTTGTGGGAACTTTGTATGATTGTTGGACGAATTATGCTTAAAATTCGTACGTTTGGGAATAATTTATATATCCAAGTCAATTTTAAGTTTCTGCCGAATTTCGTATATTTTGTAGACGCAATTCAAATGAAATTCGTACGATCTAAAATTTTTAATTGTTGCCCAAGACGTCACAAAATTTTTTGAAAACTTCGTTTGATTTTTGGACGCACTTTGCCCAAAATTCGTACGTTTGGGAATAATTTATATATCCAAGTCAAGTTTTATTTCCTGACGAATTTCGTATGTTTTATAGTCGCAATTCAAACGAAATTTATGCGATTTAAAGTTTTTAAGTGTTGCCTAAGACGTCGCAGCATTTTGTGGGAACTTTGTATGATTGTTGGACGCATTATGCCCAAAATTCGTACGTTTGGGAATAATTTATATATCCAAGTCAAGTTTTATTTCCTGACGAATTTCGTATGTTTTATAGTCGCAATGCAAACGAAATTCATGCGATCTAAAGTTTTTAAGTGTTGCCTAAGACGTCGCAGCATTTTGTGGGAAGTTTGTATGATTGTTGGACGCATTATGCCCAAAATTCGTACGTTTGGGAATAATTTATATATCCAAGTCAATTTTAAGTTTCTGACGAATTTCGTATATTTTGTAGACGCAATTCAAATGAAATTCGTACGATCTAAAATTTTTAATTAATGCCCAAGACGTCACAAAATTTTTTGAAAACTTCGTTTGATTTTTGGACGCACTTTGCCCGAAATTCGTACGTTTGGGAATAATTTATATATCCAAGTCAAGTTTTATTTCCTGACGAATTTCGTATGTTTTATAGTCGCAATTCAAACGAAATTTATGCGATTTAAAGTTTTTAAGTGTTGCCTAAGACGTCGCAGGATTTTGTGGGAAGTTTGTATGATTGTTGGACGCATTATGCCCAAAATTCGTACGTTTGGGAATAATTTATATATCCAAGTCAATTTTAAGTTTCTGACGAATTTCGTATATTTTGTAGACGCAATTCAAATGAAATTCGTACGATCTAAAATTTTTAATTAATGCCCAAGACGTCACAAAATTTTTTGAAAACTTCGTTTGATTTTTGGACGCACTTTGCCCGAAATTCGTACGTTTGGGAATAATTTATATATCCAAGTCAAGTTTTATTTCCTGACGAATTTCGTATGTTTTATAGTCGCAATTCAAACGAAATTTATGCGATTTAAAGTTTTTAAGTGTTGCCTAAGACGTCGCAGCATTTTGTGGGAACTTTGTATGATTGTTGGACGCATTATGCCCAAAATTCGTACGTTTGGGAATAATTTATATATCCAAGTCAAGTTTTATTTCCTGACGAATTTCGTATGTTTTATAGTCGCAATGCAAACGAAATTCATGCGATCTAAAGTTTTTAAGTGTTGCCTAAGACGTCGCAGCATTTTGTGGGAACTTTGTATGATTGTTGGCCGCATTATGCCAAAAATTCGTACGTTTGGGAATAATTTATATATCCAAGCCAATTTTAAGTTTCTGACGAATTTCGTATATTTTGTAGACGCAATTCAAATGAAATTCGTACGATCTAAAATTTTTAATTGTTGCCCAAGACGTAACAGAATTTTTTGAAAACTTCTTTTGATTTTTAGACGCACTTTGCCCGAAATTCGTACGTTTGGGAATAATTTATATATCCAAGTCAAGTTTTATTTCCTGACGAATTTCGTATGTTTTATAGTCGCAATTCAAACGAAATTCATGCGATCTAAAGTTTTTAAGTGTTGCCTAAGACGTCGCAGCATTTTGTGGGAACTTTGTATGATTGTTGGACGAATTATGCTTAAAATTCGTACGTTTGGGAATAATTTATATATCCAAGTCAATTTTAAGTTTCTGACGAATTTCGTATATTTTGTAGACGCAATTCAAATGAAATTCGTACGATCTAAAATTTTTAATTGTTGCCCAAGACGTCACAAAATTTTTTGAAAACTTCGTTTGATTTTTGGACGCACTTTGCCCAAAATTCGTACGTTTGGGAATAATTTATATATCCAAGTCAAGTTTTATTTCCTGACGAATTTCGTATGTTTTATAGTCGCAATTCAAACGAAATTTATGCGATTTAAAGTTTTTAAGTGTTGCCTAAGACGTCGCAGCATTTTGTGGGAACTTTGTATGATTGTTGGACGCATTATGCCCAAAATTCGTACGTTTGGGAATAATTTATATATCCAAGTCAAGTTTTATTTCCTGACGAATTTCGTATGTTTTATAGTCGCAATGCAAACGAAATTCATGCGATCTAAAGTTTTTAAGTGTTGCCTAAGACGTCGCAGCATTTTGTCGGAACTTTGTATGATTGTTGTACGCATTATGCCAAAAATTCGTACGTTTGGGAATAATTTATATATCCAAGCCAATTTTTAGTTTCTGACGAATTTGGTATATTTTGTAGACGCAATTCAAATGAAATTCGTACGATCTAAAATTTTTAATTGTTGCCCAAGACGTAACAGAATTTTTTCAAAACTTCTTTTGATTTTTGGACGCACTTTGCCCGAAATTCGTACGTTTGGGAATAATTTATATATACAAGTCAAGTTTTATTTCCTGACGAATTTCGTATGTTTTATAGTCGCAATTCAAACGAAATTTATGCGATTTAAAGTTTTTAAGTGTTGCCTAAGACGTCGCAGGATTTTGTGGGAACTTTGTATGATTGTTGGACGAATTATGCCCAAAATTCGTACGTTTGGGAATAATTTATATATCCAAGTCAATTTTAAGTTTCTGACGAATTTCGTATATTTTGTAGACGCAATTCAAATGAAATTCGTACGATCTAAAATTTTTAATTAATGCCCAAGACGTAACAGAATTTTTTGAAAACTTCGTTTGATTTTTGGACGCACTTTGCCCGAAATTCGTACGTTTGGGAATAATTTATATATCCAAGTCAAGTTTTATTTCCTGACGAATTTCGTATGTTTTATAGTCGCAATGCAAACGAAATTCATGCGATCTAAAGTTTTTAAGTGTTGCCTAAGACGTCGCAGCATTTTGTGGGAACTTTGTATGATTGTTGGACGCATTATGCCAAAAATTCGTACGTTTGGGAATAATTTATATATCCAAGCCAATTTTAAGTTTCTGACGAATTTCGTATATTTTGTAGACGCAATTCAAATGAAATTCGTACGATCTAAAATTTTTAATTGTTGCCCAAGACGTAACAGAATTTTTTGAAAACTTCTTTTGATTTTTAGACGCACTTTGCCCGAAATTCGTACGTTTGGGAATAATTTATATATCCAAGTCAAGTTTTATTTCCTGACGAATTTCGTATGTTTTATAGTCGCAATTCAAACGAAATTCATGCGATCTAAAGTTTTTAAGTGTTGCCTAAGACGTCGCAGCATTTTGTGGGAACTTTGTATGATTGTTGGACGAATTATGCTTAAAATTCGTACGTTTGGGAATAATTTATATATCCAAGTCAATTTTAAGTTTCTGACGAATTTCGTATATTTTGTAGACGCAATTCAAATGAAATTCGTACGATCTAAAATTTTTAATTGTTGCCCAAGACGTCACAAAATTTTTTGAAAACTTCGTTTGATTTTTGGACGCACTTTGCCCGAAATTCGTACGTTTGGGAATAATTTATATATACAAGTCAAGTTTTATTTCCTGACGAATTTCGTATGTTTTATAGTCGCAATGCAAACGAAATTCATGCGATCTAAAGTTTTTAAGTGTTGCCTAAGACGTCGCAGCATTTTGTGGGAACTTTGTATGATTGTTGGACGCATTATACCCAAAATTCGTACGTTTGGGAATAATTTATATATCCAAGTCAAGTTTTATTTCCTGACGAATTTCGTATGTTTTATAGTCGCAATGCAAACGAAATTCATGCGATCTAAAGTTTTTAAGTGTTGCCTAAGACGTCGCAGCATTTTGTGGCAACTTTGTATGATTGTTGGACGCATTATGCTTAAAATTCGTACGTTTGGGAATAATTTATATATCCAAGTCAATTTTAAGTTTCTGACGAATTTCGTATATTTTGTAGACGCAATTCAAATGAAATTCGTACGATCTAAAATTTTTAATTGTTGCCCAAGACGTCACAAAATTTTTTGAAAACTTTGTTTGATTTTTGGACGCAATTTGCCCGAAATTCGTACGTTTGGGAATAATTTATATATCCAAGTCAAGTTTTATTTCCTGACGAATTTCGTATGTTTTATAGTCGCAATGCAAACGAAATTCATGCGATCTAAAGTTTTTAAGTGTTGCCTAAGACGTCGCAGCATTTTGTGGCAACTTTGTATGATTGTTGGACGCATTATGCTTAAAATTCGTACGTTTGGGAATAATTTATATATCCAAGTCAATTTTAAGTTTCTCACGAATTTCGTATATTTTGTAGACGCAATTCAAATGAAATTCGTACGATCTAAAATTTTTAATTGTTGCCCAAGACGTCACAAAATTTTTTGAAAACTTCGTTTGATTTTTGGACGCACTTTGCCCAAAATTCGTACGTTTGGGAATAATTTATATATCCAAGTCAAGTTTTATTTCCTGACGAATTTCGTATGTTTTATAGTCGCAATTCAAACGAAATTTATGCGATTTAAAGTTTTTAAGTGTTGCCTAAGACGTCGCAGCATTTTGTGGGAACTTTGTATGATTGTTGGACGCATTATGCCCAAAATTCGTACGTTTGGGAATAATTTATATATCCAAGTCAAGTTTTATTTCCTGACGAATTTCGTATGTTTTATAGTCGCAATGCAAACGAAATTCATGCGATCTAAAGTTTTTAAGTGTTGCCTAAGACGTCGCAGCATTTTGTGGGAACTTTGTATGATTGTTGGACGCATTATGCCAAAAATTCGTACGTTTGGGAATAATTTATATATCCAAGCCAATTTTAAGTTTCTGACGAATTTGGTATATTTTGTAGACGCAATTCAAATGAAATTCGTACGATCTAAAATTTTTAATTGTTGCCCAAGACGTAACAGAATTTTTTGAAAACTTCTTTTGATTTTTGGACGCACTTTGCCCGAAATTCGTACGTTTGGGAATAATTTATATATACAAGTCAAGTTTTATTTCCTGACGAATTTCGTATGTTTTATAGTCGCAATGCAAACGAAATTCATGCGCTCTAAAGTTTTTAAGTGTTGCCTAAGACGTCGCAGCATTTTGTGGGAACTTTGTATGATTGTTGGACGCATTATGCCAAAAATTCGTACGTTTGGGAATAATTTATATATCCAAGCCAATTTTAAGTTTCTGACGAATTTCGTATATTTTGTAGACGCAATTCAAATGAAATTCGTACGATCTAAAATTTTTAATTGTTGCCCAAGACGTAACAGAATTTTTTGAAAACTTCTTTTGATTTTTGGACGCACTTTGCCCGAAATTCGTACGTTTGGGAATAATTTATATATACAAGTCAAGTTTTATTTCCTGACGAATTTCGTATGTTTTATAGTCGCAATGCAAACGAAATTCATGCGCTCTAAAGTTTTTAAGTGTTGCCTAAGACGTCGCAGCATTTTGTGGGAACTTTGTATGATTGTTGGACGCATTATGCCAAAAATTCGTACGTTTGGGAATAATTTATATATCCAAGCCAATTTTAAGTTTCTGACGAATTTCGTATATTTTGTAGACGCAATTCAAATGAAATTCGTACGATCTAAAATTTTTAATTGTTGCCCAAGACGTAACAGAATTTTTTGAAAACTTCGTTTGATTTTTGGACGCACTTTGCCCGAAATTCGTACGTTTGGGAATAATTTATATATCCAAGTCAAGATTTATTTCCTGACGAATTTCGTATGTTTTATAGTCGCAATTCAAACGAAATTCATGCGATTTAAAGTTTTTAAGTGTTGCCTAAGACGTCGCAGCATTTTGTGGGAACTTTGTATGATTGTTGGACGCATTATGCCCAAAATTCGTACGTTTGGGAATAATTTATATATCCAAGCCAATTTTAAGTTTCTGACGAATTTGGTATATTTTGTAGACGCAATTCAAATGAAATTCGTACGATCTAAAATTTTTAATTGTTGCCCAAGACGTAACAGAATTTTTTTAAAACTTCTTTTGATTTTTGGACGCACTTTGCCCGAAATTCGTACGTTTGGGAATAATTTATATATACAAGTCAAGTTTTATTTCCTGACGAATTTCGTATGTTTTATATTCGCAATGCAAACGAAATTCATGCGATCTAAAGTTTTTAAGTGTTGCCTAAGACGTCGCAGCATTTTGTGGGAACTTTGTATGATTGTTGGACGCATTATACCCAAAATTCGTACGTTTGGGAATAATTTATATATCCAAGTCAAGTTTTATTTCCTGACGAATTTCGTATGTTTTATAGTCGCAATGCAAACGAAATTCATGCGATCTAAAGTTTTTAAGTGTTTCCTAAGACGTCACAGAATTTTTTGAAAACTTTGTTTGATTTTTGGACGCACTTTGCCCGAAATTCGTACGTTTGGGAATAATTTATATATCCAAGTCAAGTTTTATTTCCTGACGAATTTCTAATGTTTTATAGTCGGAATTTAAACGAAATTCATGCGATCTAAAGTTTTTAAGTGTTGCCTAAGACGTCGCAGCATTTTGTGGGAACTTTGTATGATTGTTGGACGCATTATGCCCAAAATTCGTACGTTTGGGAATAATTTATATATCCAAGTCAATTTTAAGTTTCTGACGAATTTCGTATATTTTGTAGACGCAATTCAAATGAAATTCGTACGATCTAAAATTTTTAATTGTTGCCCAAGACGTAACAGAATTTTTTGAAAACTTCGTTTGATTTTTGGACTCACTTTGCCCGAAATTCGTACGTTTGGGAATAATTTATATATACAAGTCAAGTTTTATTTCCTGACGAATTTCGTATGTTTTATAGTCGCAATGCAAACGAAATTCATGCGATCTGAAGTTTTTAAGTGTTGCCTAAGACGTCGCAGCATTTTGTGGGAACTTTGTATGATTGTTGGACGCATTATGCCCAACATTCGTACGTCTGGGAATAATTTATATATCCAAGTCAATTTTAAGTTTCTGACGAATTTCGTATATTTTGTAGACGCAATTCAAATGAAATTCGTACGATCTAAAATTTTTAATTGTTGCCCAAGACGTCACAGAATTTTTTGAAAACTTTGTTTGATTTTTAGACGCACTTTGCCCGAAATTCGTACGTTTGGGAATAATTTATATATCCAAGTCAAGGTTTATTTCCTGACGAATTTCGAATGTTTTATAGTCGCAATTTAAACGAAATTTATGCGATTTAAAGTTTTTAAGTGTTGCCTAAGACGTCGCAGCATTTTGTGGGAACTTTGTATGATTGTTGGACGCATTATGCCCAAAATTCGTACGTTTGGGAATAATTTATATATCCAAGTCAAGTTTTATTTCCTGACGAATTTCGTATGTTTTATAGTCGCAATGCAAACGAAATTCATGCGATTTAAAGTTTTTTAGTGTTGCCTAAGACGTCGCAGCATTTTGTGGGAACTTTGTATGATTGTTGGACGCATTATGCCAAAAATTCGTACGTTTGGGAATAATTTATATATCCAAGCCAATTTTAAGTTTCTGACGAATTTGGTATATTTTGTAGACGCAATTCAAATGAAATTCGTACGATCTAAAATTTTTAATTGTTGCCCAAGACGTAACAGAATTTTTTGAAAACTTCTTTTGATTTTTGGACGCACTTTGCCCGAAATTCGTACGTTTGGGAATAATTTATATATACAAGTCAAGTTTTATTTCCTGACGAATTTCGTATGTTTTATAGTCGCAATGCAAACGAAATTCATGCGATCTAAAGTTTTTAAGTGTTGCCTAAGACGTCGCAGCATTTTGTGGGAACTTTGTATGATTGTTGGACGCATTATGCCCAAAATTCGTACGTTTGGGAATAATTTATATATCCAAGTCAAGTTTTATTTCCTGACGAATTTCGTATGTTTTATAGTCGCAATGCAAACGAAATTCATGCGATTTAAAGTTTTTTAGTGTTGCCTAAGACGTCGCAGCATTTTGTGGGAACTTTGTATGATTGTTGGACGCATTATGCCAAAAATTCGTACGTTTGGGAATAATTTATATATCCAAGCCAATTTTAAGTTTCTGACGAATTTCGTATATTTTGTAGACGCAATTCAAATGAAATTCGTACGATCTAAAATTTTTAATTGTTGCCCAAGACGTAACAGAATTTTTTGAAAACTTCTTTTGATTTTTGGACGCACTTTGCCCGAAATTCGTACGTTTGGGAATAATTTATATATACAAGTCAAGTTTTATTTCCTGACGAATTTCGTATGTTTTAAAGTCGCAATTCAAACGAAATTCATGCGATCTAAAGTTTTTAAGTGTTGCCTAAGACGTCGCAGCATTTTGTGGGAACTTTGTATGATTGTTGGACGCATTATGCCCAAAATTCGTACGTTTGAGAATAATTTATATATCCAAGTCAAGTTTTATTTCCTGACGAATTTCGTATATTTTGTAGACGCAATTCAAATGAAATTCGTACGATCTAAAATTTTTAATTGTTGCCCAAGACGTAACAGAATTTTTTGAAAACTTCGTTTGATTTTTGGACGCACTTTGCCCGAAATTCGTACGTTTGGGAATAATTTATATATCCAAGTCAAGATTTATTTCCTGACGAATTTCGTATGTTTTATAGTCGCAATTCAAACGAAATTCATGCGATTTAAAGTTTTTAAGTGTTGCCTAAGACGTCGCAGCATTTTGTGGGAACTTTGTATGATTGTTGGACGCATTATGCCCAAAATTCGTACGTTTGGGAATAATTTATATATCCAAGCCAATTTTAAGTTTCTGACGAATTTGGTATATTTTGTAGACGCAATTCAAATGAAATTCGTACGATCTAAAATTTTTAATTGTTGCCCAAGACGTAACAGAATTTTTTTAAAACTTCTTTTGATTTTTGGACGCACTTTGCCCGAAATTCGTACGTTTGGGAATAATTTATATATACAAGTCAAGTTTTATTTCCTGACGAATTTCGTATGTTTTATATTCGCAATGCAAACGAAATTCATGCGATCTAAAGTTTTTAAGTGTTGCCTAAGACGTCGCAGCATTTTGTGGGAACTTTGTATGATTGTTGGACGCATTATACCCAAAATTCGTACGTTTGGGAATAATTTATATATCCAAGTCAAGTTTTATTTCCTGACGAATTTCGTATGTTTTATAGTCGCAATGCAAACGAAATTCATGCGATCTAAAGTTTTTAAGTGTTTCCTAAGACGTCACAGAATTTTTTGAAAACTTTGTTTGATTTTTGGACGCACTTTGCCCGAAATTCGTACGTTTGGGAATAATTTATATATCCAAGTCAAGTTTTATTTCCTGACGAATTTCGTATGTTTTATAGTCGGAATTTAAACGAAATTCATGCGATCTAAAGTTTTTAAGTGTTGCCTAAGACGTCGCAGCATTTTGTGGGAACTTTGTATGATTGTTGGACGCATTATGCCCAAAATTCGTACGTTTGGGAATAATTTATATATCCAAGTCAATTTTAAGTTTCTGACGAATTTCGTATATTTTGTAGACGCAATTCAAATGAAATTCGTACGATCTAAAATTTTTAATTGTTGCCCAAGACGTAACAGAATTTTTTGAAAACTTCGTTTGATTTTTGGACTCACTTTGCCCGAAATTCGTACGTTTGGGAATAATTTATATATACAAGTCAAGTTTTATTTCCTGACGAATTTCGTATGTTTTATAGTCGCAATGCAAACGAAATTCATGCGATCTGAAGTTTTTAAGTGTTGCCTAAGACGTCGCAGCATTTTGTGGGAACTTTGTATGATTGTTGGACGCATTATGCCCAACATTCGTACGTCTGGGAATAATTTATATATCCAAGTCAATTTTAAGTTTCTGACGAATTTCGTATATTTTGTAGACGCAATTCAAATGAAATTCGTACGATCTAAAATTTTTAATTGTTGCCCAAGACGTCACAGAATTTTTTGAAAACTTTGTTTGATTTTTAGACGCACTTTGCCCGAAAGTCGTACGTTTGGGAATAATTTATATATCCAAGTCAAGGTTTATTTCCTGACGAATTTCGAATGTTTTATAGTCGCAATTTAAACGAAATTTATGCGATTTAAAGTTTTTAAGTGTTGCCTAAGACGTCGCAGCATTTTGTGGGAACTTTGTATGATTGTTGGACGCATTATGCCCAAAATTCGTACGTTTGGGAATAATTTATATATCCAAGTCAAGTTTTATTTCCTGACGAATTTCGTATGTTTTATAGTCGCAATGCAAACGAAATTCATGCGATTTAAAGTTTTTTAGTGTTGCCTAAGACGTCGCAGCATTTTGTGGGAACTTTGTATGATTGTTGGACGCATTATGCCAAAAATTCGTACGTTTGGGAATAATTTATATATCCAAGCCAATTTTAAGTTTCTGACGAATTTGGTATATTTTGTAGACGCAATTCAAATGAAATTCGTACGATCTAAAATTTTTAATTGTTGCCCAAGACGTAACAGAATTTTTTGAAAACTTCTTTTGATTTTTGGACGCACTTTGCCCGAAATTCGTACGTTTGGGAATAATTTATATATACAAGTCAAGTTTTATTTCCTGACGAATTTCGTATGTTTTATAGTCGCAATGCAAACGAAATTCATGCGATCTAAAGTTTTTAAGTGTTGCCTAAGACGTCGCAGCATTTTGTGGGAACTTTGTATGATTGTTGGACGCATTATGCCCAAAATTCGTACGTTTGGGAATAATTTATATATCCAAGTCAAGTTTTATTTCCTGACGAATTTCGTATGTTTTATAGTCGCAATGCAAACGAAATTCATGCGATCTAAAGTTTTTAAGTGTTGCCTAAGACGTCACAGAATTTTTTGAAAACTTTGTTTGATTTTTGGACGCACTTTGCCCGAAATTCGTACGTTTGGGAATAATTTATATATCCAAGTCAAGTTTTATTTCCTGACGAATTTCGTATGTTTTATAGTCGCAATGCAAACGAAATTCATGCGATCTAAAGTTTTTAAGTGTTGCCTAAGACGTCGCAGCATTTTGTGGGAACTTTGTATGATTGTTGGACGCATTATGCCAAAAATTCGTACGTTTGGGAATAATTTATATATCCAAGCCAATTTTAAGTTTCTGACGAATTTCGTATATTTTGTAGACGCAATTCAAATGAAATTCGTACGATCTAAAATTTTTAATTGTTGCCCAAGACGTAACAGAATTTTTTGAAAACTTCTTTTGATTTTTGGACGCACTTTGCCCGAAATTCGTACGTTTGGGAATAATTTATATATACAAGTCAAGTTTTATTTCCTGACGAATTTCGTATGTTTTAAAGTCGCAATTCAAACGAAATTCATGCGATCTAAAGTTTTTAAGTGTTGCCTAAGACGTCGCAGCATTTTGTGGGAACTTTGTATGATTGTTGGACGCATTATGCCCAAAATTCGTACGTTTGGGAATAATTTATATATCCAAGTCAATTTTAAGTTTCTGACGAATTTCGTATATTTTGTAGACGAAATTCAAATGAAATTCGTACGATCTAAAATTTTTAATTGTTGCCCAAGACGTAACAGAATTTTTTGAAAACTTCGTTTGATTTTTGGACGCACTTTGCCTGAAATTCGTACGTTTGGGAATAATTTATATATCCAAGTCAAGTTTTATTTCCTGACGAATTTCGTATGTTTTATAGTTGCAATTCAAACGAAATTCATGTGATCTAAAGTTTTTAAGTGTTGCCTAAGACGTCGCAGCATTTTGTGGGAACTTTGTATGATTGTTGGACGCATTATGCCCAAAATTTGTACGTTTGGGAATAATTTATATATCCAAGTCAATTTTAAGTTTCTGACGAATTTCGTATATTTTGTAGACGCAATTCATATGAAATTCGTACGATCTAAAATTTTTAATTGTTGCCCAAGACGTCACAAAATTTTTTGAAAACTTCGTTTGATTTTTGGACGCACTTTGCCCGAAATTCGTACGTTTGGGAATAATTTATATATCCAAGTCAAGTTTTATTTCCTGACGAATTTCGTATGTTTTATAGTCGGAATTCAAACGAAATTCATGCGATCTAAAGTTTTTAAGTGTTGCCTAAGACGTCGCAGCATTTTGTGGGAACTTTGTATGATTGTTGAACGCATTATGCCCAAAATTCGTACGTTTAGGAATAATTTATATATCCAAGTCAATTTTAAGTTTCTGACGAATTTCGTATATTTTGTAGACGCAATTCAAATGAAATTCGTACGATCTAAAATTTTTAATTGTTGCCCAAGACGTCACAAAATTTTTTGAAAACTTCGTTTGATTTTTGGACGCACTTTGCCCGCAATTCGTACGTTTGGGGATAATTTATATATCCAAGTCAAGTTTTATTTCCTGACGAATTTCGTATGTTTTATAGTCGCAATTCAAACGAAATTTATGCAATCTAAAGTTTTTAAGTGTTGCCTAAGACGTCGCAGCATTTTGTGGGAACTTTGTATGATTGTTGGACCCATTATGCCCAAAATTCGTACGTTTGGGAATAATTTATAAATCCAAGTCAATTTTAAGTTTCTGACCAATTTCGTATATTTTGTAGACGCAATTCAAATGAAATTCGTACGATCTAAAATTTTTAATTGTTGCCCAAGACGTCACAAAATTTTTTGAAAACTTCGTTTGATTTTTGGACGCACTTTGCCCGCAATTCGTACGTTTGGGGATAATTTATATATCCAAGTCAAGTTTTATTTCCTGACGAATTTCGTATGTTTTATAGTCGCAATTCAAACGAAATTTATGCGATCTAAAGTTTTTAAGTGTTGCCTAAGACGTCGCAGCATTTTGTGGGAACTTTGTATGATTGTTGGACGCATTATACCCAAAATTCGTACGTTTGGGAATAATTTATATATCCAAGTCAAGTTTTATTTCCTGACGAATTTCGTATGTTTTATAGTCGCAATGCAAACGAAATTCATGCGATCTAAAGTTTTTAAGTGTTGCCTAAGACGTCACAGAATTTTTTGAAAACTTTGTTTGATTTTTGGACGCAATTTGCCCGAAATTCGTACGTTTGGGAATAATTTATATATCCAAGTCAAGTTTTATTTCCTGACGAATTTCGTATGTTTTATAGTCGCAATGCAAACGAAATTCATGCGATCTAAAGTTTTTAAGTGTTGCCTAAGACGTCGCAGCATTTTGTGGGAACTTTGTATGATTGTTGGACGCATTATGCTTAAAATTCGTACGTTTGGGAATAATTTATATATCCAAGTCAATTTTAAGTTTCTCACGAATTTCGTATATTTTGTAGACGCAATTCAAATGAAATTCGTACGATCTAAAATTTTTAATTGTTGCCCAAGACGTCACAAAATTTTTTGAAAACTTCGTTTGATTTTTGGACGCACTTTGCCCAAAATTCGTACGTTTGGGAATAATTTATATATCCAAGTCAAGTTTTATTTCCTGACGAATTTCGTATGTTTTATAGTCGCAATTCAAACGAAATTTATGCGATTTAAAGTTTTTAAGTGTTGCCTAAGACGTCGCAGCATTTTGTGGGAACTTTGTATGATTGTTGGACGCATTATGCCCAAAATTCGTACGTTTGGGAATAATTTATATATCCAAGTCAAGTTTTATTTCCTGACGAATTTCGTATGTTTTATAGTCGCAATGCAAACGAAATTCATGCGATCTAAAGTTTTTAAGTGTTGCCTAAGACGTCGCAGCATTTTGTGGGAACTTTGTATGATTGTTGGACGCATTATGCCAAAAATTCGTACGTTTGGGAATAATTTATATATCCAAGCCAATTTTAAGTTTCTGACGAATTTGGTATATTTTGTAGACGCAATTCAAATGAAATTCGTACGATCTAAAATTTTTAATTGTTGCCCAAGACGTAACAGAATTTTTTGAAAACTTCTTTTGATTTTTGGACGCACTTTGCCCGAAATTCGTACGTTTGGGAATAATTTATATATACAAGTCAAGTTTTATTTCCTGACGAATTTCGTATGTTTTATAGTCGCAATGCAAACGAAATTCATGCGATCTAAAGTTTTTAAGTGTTGCCTAAGACGTCGCAGCATTTTGTGGGAACTTTGTATGATTGTTGGACGCATTATGCCAAAAATTCGTACGTTTGGGAATAATTTATATATCCAAGCCAATTTTAAGTTTCTGACGAATTTGGTATATTTTGTAGACGCAATTCAAATGAAATTCGTACGATCTAAAATTTTTAATTGTTGCCCAAGACGTAACAGAATTTTTTTAAAACTTCTTTTGATTTTTGGACGCACTTTGCCCGAAATTCGTACGTTTGGGAATAATTTATATATACAAGTCAAGTTTTATTTCCTGACGAATTTCGTATGTTTTATATTCGCAATGCAAACGAAATTCATGCGATCTAAAGTTTTTAAGTGTTGCCTAAGACGTCGCAGCATTTTGTGGGAACTTTGTATGATTGTTGGACGCATTATACCCAAAATTCGTACGTTTGGGAATAATTTATATATCCAAGTCAAGTTTTATTTCCTGACGAATTTCGTATGTTTTATAGTCGCAATGCAAACGAAATTCATGCGATCTAAAGTTTTTCAGTGTTTCCTAAGACGTCACAGAATTTTTTGAAAACTTTGTTTGATTTTTGGACGCACTTTGCCCGAAATTCGTACGTTTGGGAATAATTTATATATCCAAGTCAAGTTTTATTTCCTGACGAATTTCGTATGTTTTATAGTCGGAATTTAAACGAAATTCATGCGATCTAAAGTTTTTAAGTGTTGCCTAAGACGTCGCAGCATTTTGTGGGAACTTTGTATGATTGTTGGACGCATTATGCCCAAAATTCGTACGTTTGGGAATAATTTATATATCCAAGTCAATTTTAAGTTTCTGACGAATTTCGTATATTTTGTAGACGCAATTCAAATGAAATTCGTACGATCTAAAATTTTTAATTGTTGCCCAAGACGTAACAGAATTTTTTGAAAACTTCGTTTGATTTTTGGACTCACTTTGCCCGAAATTCGTACGTTTGGGAATAATTTATATATACAAGTCAAGTTTTATTTCCTGACGAATTTCGTATGTTTTATAGTCGCAATGCAAACGAAATTCATGCGATCTGAAGTTTTTAAGTGTTGCCTAAGACGTCGCAGCATTTTGTGGGAACTTTGTATGATTGTTGGACGCATTATGCCCAACATTCGTACGTCTGGGAATAATTTATATATCCAAGTCAATTTTAAGTTTCTGACGAATTTCGTATATTTTGTAGACGCAATTTAAATGAAATTCGTACGATCTAAAATTTTTAATTGTTGCCCAAGACGTCACAGAATTTTTTGAAAACTTTGTTTGATTTTTAGACGCACTTTGCCCGAAATTCGTACGTTTGGGAATAATTTATATATCCAAGTCAAGGTTTATTTCCTGACGAATTTCGAATGTTTTATAGTCGCAATTTAAACGAAATTTATGCGATTTAAAGTTTTTAAGTGTTGCCTAAGACGTCGCAGCATTTTGTGGGAACTTTGTATGATTGTTGGACGCATTATGCCCAAAATTCGTACGTTTGGGAATAATTTATATATCCAAGTCAAGTTTTATTTCCTGACGAATTTCGTATGTTTTATAGTCGCAATGCAAACGAAATTCATGCGATTTAAAGTTTTTTAGTGTTGCCTAAGACGTCGCAGCATTTTGTGGGAACTTTGTATGATTGTTGGACGCATTATGCCAAAAATTCGTACGTTTGGGAATAATTTATATATCCAAGCCAATTTTAAGTTTCTGACGAATTTGGTATATTTTGTAGACGCAATTCAAATGAAATTCGTACGATCTAAAATTTTTAATTGTTGCCCAAGACGTAACAGAATTTTTTGAAAACTTCTTTTGATTTTTGGACGCACTTTGCCCGAAATTCGTACGTTTGGGAATAATTTATATATACAAGTCAAGTTTTATTTCCTGACGAATTTCGTATGTTTTATAGTCGCAATGCAAACGAAATTCATGCGATCTAAAGTTTTTAAGTGTTGCCTAAGACGTCGCAGCATTTTGTGGGAACTTTGTATGATTGTTGGACGCATTATGCCCAAAATTCGTACGTTTGGGAATAATTTATATATCCAAGTCAAGTTTTATTTCCTGACGAATTTCGTATGTTTTATAGTCGCAATGCAAACGAAATTCATGCGATCTAAAGTTTTTAAGTGTTGCCTAAGACGTCACAGAATTTTTTGAAAACTTTGTTTGATTTTTGGACGCACTTTGCCCGAAATTCGTACGTTTGGGAATAATTTATATATCCAAGTCAAGTTTTATTTCCTGACGAATTTCGTATGTTTTATAGTCGCAATGCAAACGAAATTCATGCGATCTAAAGTTTTTAAGTGTTGCCTAAGACGTCGCAGCATTTTGTGGGAACTTTGTATGATTGTTGGACGCATTATGCCAAAAATTCGTACGTTTGGGAATAATTTATATATCCAAGCCAATTTTAAGTTTCTGACGAATTTCGTATATTTTGTAGACGCAATTCAAATGAAATTCGTACGATCTAAAATTTTTAATTGTTGCCCAAGACGTAACAGAATTTTTTGAAAACTTCTTTTGATTTTTGGACGCACTTTGCCCGAAATTCGTACGTTTGGGAATAATTTATATATACAAGTCAAGTTTTATTTCCTGACGAATTTCGTATGTTTTAAAGTCGCAATTCAAACGAAATTCATGCGATCTAAAGTTTTTAAGTGTTGCCTAAGACGTCGCAGCATTTTGTGGGAACTTTGTATGATTGTTGGACGCATTATGCCCAAAATTCGTACGTTTGGGAATAATTTATATATCCAAGTCAATTTTAAGTTTCTGACGAATTTCGTATATTTTGTAGACGAAATTCAAATGAAATTCGTACGATCTAAAATTTTTAATTGTTGCCCAAGACGTAACAGAATTTTTTGAAAACTTCGTTTGATTTTTGGACGCACTTTGCCTGAAATTCGTACGTTTGGGAATAATTTATATATCCAAGTCAAGTTTTATTTCCTGACGAATTTCGTATGTTTTATAGTCGCAATGCAAACGAAATTCATGCGATCTAAAGTTTTTAAGTGTTGCCTAAGACGTCGCAGCATTTTGTGGGAACTTTGTATGATTGTTGGACGCATTATGCCCAAAATTCGTACGTTTGGGAATAATTTATATATCCAAGTCAAGTTTTATTTCCTGACGAATTTCGTATGTTTTATAGTCGCAATGCAAACGAAATTCATGCGATCTAAAGTTTTTAAGTGTTGCCTAAGACGTCACAGAATTTTTTGAAAACTTTGTTTGATTTTTGGACGCACTTTGCCCGAAATTCGTACGTTTGGGAATAATTTATATATCCAAGTCAAGTTTTATTTCCTGACGAATTTCGTATGTTTTATAGTCGCAATGCAAACGAAATTCATGCGATCTAAAGTTTTTAAGTGTTGCCTAAGACGTCGCAGCATTTTGTGGGAACTTTGTATGATTGTTGGACGCATTATGCCAAAAATTCGTACGTTTGGGAATAATTTATATATCCAAGTCAATTTTAAGTTTCTGACGAATTTCGTATATTTTGTAGACGAAATTCAAATGAAATTCGTACGATCTAAAATTTTTAATTGTTGCCCAAGACGTAACAGAATTTTTTGAAAACTTCGTTTGATTTTTGGACGCACTTTGCCCGAAATTCGTACGTTTGGGAATAATTTATATATCCAAGTCAAGTTTTATTTCCTGACGAATTTCGTATGTTTTATAGTCGCAATGCAAACGAAATTCATGCGATCTAAAGTTTTTAAGTGTTGCCTAAGACGTCGCAGCATTTTGTGGGAACTTTGTATGATTGTTGGACGCATTATGCCCAAAATTTGTACGTTTGGGAATAATTTATATATCCAAGTCAATTTTAAGTTTCTGACGAATTTCGTATATTTTGTAGACGCAATTCATATGAAATTCGTACGATCTAAAATTTTTAATTGTTGCCCAAGACGTCACAAAATTTTTTGAAAACTTCGTTTGATTTTTGGACGCACTTTGCCCGAAATTCGTACGTTTGGGAATAATTTATATATCCAAGTCAAGTTTTATTTCCTGACGAATTTCGTATGTTTTATAGTCGCAATTCAAACGAAATTCATGCGATTTAAAGTTTTTAAGTGTTGCCTAAGACGTCGCAGCATTTTGTGGGAACTTTGTATGATTGTTGAACGCATTATGCCCAAAATTCGTACGTTTAGGAATAATTTATATATCCAAGTCAATTTTAAGTTTCTGACGAATTTCGTATATTTTGTAGACGCAATTCAAATGAAATTCGTACGATCTAAAATTTTTAATTGTTGCCCAAGACGTCACAAAATTTTTTGAAAACTTCGTTTGATTTTTGGACGCACTTTGCCCGCAATTCGTACGTTTGGGGATAATTTATATATCCAAGTCAAGTTTTATTTCCTGACGAATTTCGTATGTTTTATAGTCGCAATTCAAACGAAATTTATGCGATCTAAAGTTTTTAAGTGTTGCCTAAGACGTCGCAGCATTTTGTGGGAACTTTGTATGATTGTTGGACCCATTATGCCCAAAATTCGTACGTTTGGGAATAATTTATAAATCCAAGTCAATTTTAAGTTTCTGACCAATTTCGTATATTTTGTAGACGCAATGCAAACGAAATTCATGCGATCTAAAGTTTTTAAGTGTTGCCTAAGACGTCACAAAATTTTTTGAAAACTTCGTTTGATTTTTGGACGCACTTTGCCCGCAATTCGTACGTTTGGGGATAATTTATATATCCAAGTCAAGTTTTATTTCCTGACGAATTTCGTATGTTTTATAGTCGCAATTCAAACGAAATTTATGCGATCTAAAGTTTTTAAGTGTTGCCTAAGACGTCGCAGCATTTTGTGGGAACTTTGTATGATTGTTGGACGCATTATACCCAAAATTCGTACGTTTGGGAATAATTTATATATCCAAGTCAAGTTTTATTTCCTGACGAATTTCGTATGTTTTATAGTCGCAATGCAAACGAAATTCATGCGATCTAAAGTTTTTAAGTGTTGCCTAAGACGTCACAGAATTTTTTGAAAACTTTGTTTGATTTTTGGACGCAATTTGCCCGAAATTCGTACGTTTGGGAATAATTTATATATCCAAGTCAAGTTTTATTTCCTGACGAATTTCGTATGTTTTATAGTCGCAATGCAAACGAAATTCATGCGATCTAAAGTTTTTAAGTGTTGCCTAAGACGTCGCAGCATTTTGTGGGAACTTTGTATGATTGTTGGACGCATTATGCTTAAAATTCGTACGTTTGGGAATAATTTATATATCCAAGTCAATTTTAAGTTTCTCACGAATTTCGTATATTTTGTAGACGCAATTCAAATGAAATTCGTACGATCTAAAATTTTTAATTGTTGCCCAAGACGTCACAAAATTTTTTGAAAACTTCGTTTGATTTTTGGACGCACTTTGCCCAAAATTCGTACGTTTGGGAATAATTTATATATCCAAGTCAAGTTTTATTTCCTGACGAATTTCGTATGTTTTATAGTCGCAATTCAAACGAAATTTATGCGATTTAAAGTTTTTAAGTGTTGCCTAAGACGTCGCAGCATTTTGTGGGAACTTTGTATGATTGTTGGACGCATTATGCCCAAAATTCGTACGTTTGGGAATAATTTATATATCCAAGTCAAGTTTTATTTCCTGACGAATTTCGTATGTTTTATAGTCGCAATGCAAACGAAATTCATGCGATCTAAAGTTTTTAAGTGTTGCCTAAGACGTCGCAGCATTTTGTGGGAACTTTGTATGATTGTTGGACGCATTATGCCAAAAATTCGTACGTTTGGGAATAATTTATATATCCAAGCCAATTTTAAGTTTCTGACGAATTTGGTATATTTTGTAGACGCAATTCAAATGAAATTCGTACGATCTAAAATTTTTAATTGTTGCCCAAGACGTAACAGAATTTTTTGAAAACTTCTTTTGATTTTTGGACGCACTTTGCCCGAAATTCGTACGTTTGGGAATAATTTATATATACAAGTCAAGTTTTATTTCCTGACGAATTTCGTATGTTTTATAGTCGCAATGCAAACGAAATTCATGCGATCTAAAGTTTTTAAGTGTTGCCTAAGACGTCGCAGCATTTTGTGGGAACTTTGTATGATTGTTGGACGCATTATGCCAAAAATTCGTACGTTTGGGAATAATTTATATATCCAAGCCAATTTTAAGTTTCTGACGAATTTCGTATATTTTGTAGACGCAATTCAAATGAAATTCGTACGATCTAAAATTTTTAATTGTTGCCCAAGACGTAACAGAATTTTTTGAAAACTTCTTTTGATTTTTGGACGCACTTTGCCCGAAATTCGTACGTTTGGGAATAATTTATATATACAAGTCAAGTTTTATTTCCTGACGAATTTCGTATGTTTTAAAGTCGCAATTCAAACGAAATTCATGCGATCTAAAGTTTTTAAGTGTTGCCTAAGACGTCGCAGCATTTTGTGGGAACTTTGTATGATTGTTGGACGCATTATGCCCAAAATTCGTACGTTTGAGAATAATTTATATATCCAAGTCAAGTTTTATTTCCTGACGAATTTCGTATATTTTGTAGACGCAATTCAAATGAAATTCGTACGATCTAAAATTTTTAATTGTTGCCCAAGACGTAACAGAATTTTTTGAAAACTTCGTTTGATTTTTGGACGCACTTTGCCCGAAATTCGTACGTTTGGGAATAATTTATATATCCAAGTCAAGATTTATTTCCTGACGAATTTCGTATGTTTTATAGTCGCAATTCAAACGAAATTCATGCGATTTAAAGTTTTTAAGTGTTGCCTAAGACGTCGCAGCATTTTGTGGGAACTTTGTATGATTGTTGGACGCATTATGCCCAAAATTCGTACGTTTGGGAATAATTTATATATCCAAGCCAATTTTAAGTTTCTGACGAATTTGGTATATTTTGTAGACGCAATTCAAATGAAATTCGTACGATCTAAAATTTTTAATTGTTGCCCAAGACGTAACAGAATTTTTTTAAAACTTCTTTTGATTTTTGGACGCACTTTGCCCGAAATTCGTACGTTTGGGAATAATTTATATATACAAGTCAAGTTTTATTTCCTGACGAATTTCGTATGTTTTATATTCGCAATGCAAACGAAATTCATGCGATCTAAAGTTTTTAAGTGTTGCCTAAGACGTCGCAGCATTTTGTGGGAACTTTGTATGATTGTTGGACGCATTATACCCAAAATTCGTACGTTTGGGAATAATTTATATATCCAAGTCAAGTTTTATTTCCTGACGAATTTCGTATGTTTTATAGTCGCAATGCAAACGAAATTCATGCGATCTAAAGTTTTTAAGTGTTTCCTAAGACGTCACAGAATTTTTTGAAAACTTTGTTTGATTTTTGGACGCACTTTGCCCGAAATTTGTACGTTTGGGAATAATTTATATATCCAAGTCAAGTTTTATTTCCTGACGAATTTCGTATGTTTTATAGTCGGAATTTAAACGAAATTCATGCGATCTAAAGTTTTTAAGTGTTGCCTAAGACGTCGCAGCATTTTGTGGGAACTTTGTATGATTGTTGGACGCATTATGCCCAAAATTCGTACGTTTGGGAATAATTTATATATCCAAGTCAATTTTAAGTTTCTGACGAATTTCGTATATTTTGTAGACGCAATTCAAATGAAATTCGTACGATCTAAAATTTTTAATTGTTGCCCAAGACGTAACAGAATTTTTTGAAAACTTCGTTTGATTTTTGGACTCACTTTGCCCGAAATTCGTACGTTTGGGAATAATTTATATATACAAGTCAAGTTTTATTTCCTGACGAATTTCGTATGTTTTATAGTCGCAATGCAAACGAAATTCATGCGATCTGAAGTTTTTAAGTGTTGCCTAAGACGTCGCAGCATTTTGTGGGAACTTTGTATGATTGTTGGACGCATTATGCCCAACATTCGTACGTCTGGGAATAATTTATATATCCAAGTCAATTTTAAGTTTCTGACGAATTTCGTATATTTTGTAGACGCAATTTAAATGAAATTCGTACGATCTAAAATTTTTAATTGTTGCCCAAGACGTCACAGAATTTTTTGAAAACTTTGTTTGATTTTTAGACGCACTTTGCCCGAAATTCGTACGTTTGGGAATAATTTATATATCCAAGTCAAGGTTTATTTCCTGACGAATTTCGAATGTTTTATAGTCGCAATTTAAACGAAATTTATGCGATTTAAAGTTTTTAAGTGTTGCCTAAGACGTCGCAGCATTTTGTGGGAACTTTGTATGATTGTTGGACGCATTATGCCCAAAATTCGTACGTTTGGGAATAATTTATATATCCAAGTCAAGTTTTATTTCCTGACGAATTTCGTATGTTTTATAGTCGCAATGCAAACGAAATTCATGCGATTTAAAGTTTTTTAGTGTTGCCTAAGACGTCGCAGCATTTTGTGGGAACTTTGTATGATTGTTGGACGCATTATGCCCAAAATTCGTACGTTTGGGAATAATTTATATATCCAAGTCAAGTTTTATTTCCTGACGAATTTCGTATGTTTTATAGTCGCAATGCAAACGAAATTCATGCGATCTAAAGTTTTTAAGTGTTGCCTAAGACGTCACAGAATTTTTTGAAAACTTTGTTTGATTTTTGGACGCACTTTGCCCGAAATTCGTACGTTTGGGAATAATTTATATATCCAAGTCAAGTTTTATTTCCTGACGAATTTCGTATGTTTTATAGTCGCAATGCAAACGAAATTCATGCGATCTAAAGTTTTTAAGTGTTGCCTAAGACGTCGCAGCATTTTGTGGGAACTTTGTATGATTGTTGGACGCATTATGCCAAAAATTCGTACGTTTGGGAATAATTTATATATCCAAGCCAATTTTAAGTTTCTGACGAATTTCGTATATTTTGTAGACGCAATTCAAATGAAATTCGTACGATCTAAAATTTTTAATTGTTGCCCAAGACGTAACAGAATTTTTTGAAAACTTCTTTTGATTTTTGGACGCACTTTGCCCGAAATTCGTACGTTTGGGAATAATTTATATATACAAGTCAAGTTTTATTTCCTGACGAATTTCGTATGTTTTAAAGTCGCAATTCAAACGAAATTCATGCGATCTAAAGTTTTTAAGTGTTGCCTAAGACGTCGCAGCATTTTGTGGGAACTTTGTATGATTGTTGGACGCATTATGCCCAAAATTCGTACGTTTGGGAATAATTTATATATCCAAGTCAATTTTAAGTTTCTGACGAATTTCGTATATTTTGTAGACGAAATTCAAATGAAATTCGTACGATCTAAAATTTTTAATTGTTGCCCAAGACGTAACAGAATTTTTTGAAAACTTGGTTTGATTTTTGGACGCACTTTGCCTGAAATTCGTACGTTTGGGAATAATTTATATATCCAAGTCAAGTTTTATTTCCTGACGAATTTCGTATGTTTTATAGTCGCAATTCAAACGAAATTCATGTGATCTAAAGTTTTTAAGTGTTGCCTAAGACGTCGCAGCATTTTGTGGGAACTTTGTATGATTGTTGGACGCATTATGCCCAAAATTTGTACGTTTGGGAATAATTTATATATCCAAGTCAATTTTAAGTTTCTGACGAATTTCGTATATTTTGTAGACGCAATTCATATGAAATTCGTACGATCTAAAATTTTTAATTGTTTCCCAAGACGTCACAAAATTTTTTGAAAACTTCGTTTGATTTTTGGACGCACTTTGCCCGAAATTCGTACGTTTGGGAATAATTTATATATCCAAGTCAAGTTTTATTTCCCGACGAATTTCGTATGTTTTATAGTCGCAATTCAAACGAAATTTATGCGATCTAAAGTTTTTAAGTGTTGCCTAAGACGTCGCAGCATTTTGTAGGAACTTTGTATGATTGTTGGACGCATTATGCCCAACATTCGTACGTCTGGGAATAATTTATATATCCAAGTCAATTTTAAGTTTCTGACGAATTTCGTATATTTTGTAGACGCAATTCAAATGAAATTCGTACGATCTAAAATTTTTAATTGTTGCCCAAGACGTCACAGAATTTTTTGAAAACTTCGTTTGATTTTTGGACGCACTTTGCCCGAAATTCGTACGTTTGGGAATAATTTATATATCCAAGTCAAGTTTTATTTCCTGACGAATTTCGTATGTTTTATAGTCGCAATTCAAACGAAATTCATGCGATCTAAAGTTTTTAAGTGTTGCCTAAGACGTCGCAGCATTTTGTGGGAACTTTGTATGATTGTTGGACGCATTATGCCCAAAATTCGTACGTTTGGGAATAATTTATATATCCAAGTCAAGTTTTATTTCCTGACGAATTTCGTATGTTTTATAGTCGCAATGCAAACGAAATTCATGCGATCTAAAGTTTTTAAGTGTTGCCTAAGACGTCGCAGCATTTTGTGGGAACTTTGTATGATTGTTGGACGCATTATGCCCAAAATTCGTACCTTTGGGAATAATTTATATATCCAAGTCAATTTTAAGTTTCTGACGAATTTCGTATATTTTGTAGACGCAATTCAAATGAAATTCGTACGATCTAAAATTTTTAATTGTTGCCCAAGACGTAACAGAATTTTTTGAAAACTTCGTTTGATTTTTGGACGCACTTTGCCCAAAATTCGTACGTTTGGGAATAATTTATATATACAAGTCAAGTTTTATTTCCTGACGAATTTCGTATGTTTTATAGTCGCAATGCAAACGAAATTCATGCGATCTAAAGTTTTTAAGTGTTGCCTAAGACGTCGCAGCATTTTGTGGGAACTTTGTATGATTGTTGGACGCATTATGCCCAAAATTCGTACGTTTGGGAATAATTTATATATCCAAGTCAATTTTAAGTTTCTGACGAATTTCGTATATTTTGTAGACGCAATTCAAATGAAATTCGTACGATCTAAATTTTTAATTGTTGCCCAAGACGTAACAGAATTTTTTGAAAACTTCGTTTGATTTTTGGACGCACTTTGCCCAAAATTCGTACGTTTGGGAATAATTTATATATACAAGTCAAGTTTTATTTCCTGACGAATTTCGTATGTTTTATAGTCGCAATGCAAACGAAATTCATGCGATCTAAAGTTTTTAAGTGTTGCCTAAGACGTCGCAGCATTTTGTGGGAACTTTGTATAATTGTTGGACGCATTATGCCCAACATTCGTACGTCTGGGAATAATTTATATATCCAAGTCAATTTTAAGTTTCTGACGAATTTCGTATATTTTGTAGACGCAATTCAAATGAAATTCGTACGATCTAAAATTTTTAATTGTTGCCCAAGACGTCACAGAATTTTTTGAAAACTTCGTTTGATTTTTGGACGCACTTTGCCCGAAATTCGTACGTTTGGGAATAATTTATATATCCAAGTCAAGTTTTATTTCCTGACGAATTTCGTATGTTTTATAGTCGCAATTCAAACGAAATTCATGCGATCTAAAGTTTTTAAGTGTTGCCTAAGACGTCGCAGCATTTTGTGGGAACTTTGTATGATTGTTGGACGCATTATGCCCAAAATTCGTACGTTTGGGAATAATTTATATATCCAAGTCAAGTTTTATTTCCTGACGAATTTCGTATGTTTTATAGTAGCAATGCAAACGAAATTCATGCGATCTAAAGTTTTTAAGTGTTGCCTAAGACGTCGCAGCATTTTGTGGGAACTTTGTATGATTGTTGGACGCATTATGCCCAAAATTCGTACCTTTGGGAATAATTTATATATCCAAGTCAATTTTAAGTTTCTGACGAATTTCGTATATTTTGTAGACGCAATTCAAATGAAATTCGTACGATCTAAAATTTTTAATTGTTGCCCAAGACGTAACAGAATTTTTTGAAAACTTCGTTTGATTTTTGGACGCACTTTGCCCGAAATTCGTTCGTTTGGGAATAATTTATATATCCAAGTCAAGTTTTATTTCCTGACGAATTTCGTATGTTTTATAGTCGCAATTCAAACGAAATTCATGCGATTTAAAGTTTTTAAGTGTTGCCTAAGACGTTGCAGCATTTTGTGGGAACTTTGTATGATTGTTGGACGCATTATTCCCAAAATTCGTACGTTTGGGAATAATTTATATATCCAAGTCAAGTTTTATTTCCTGACGAATTTCGTATGTTTTATAGTCGCAATGCAAACGAAATTCATGCGATCTAAAGTTTTTAAGTGTTGCCTAAGACGTCGCAGCATTTTGTGGGAACTTTGTATGATTGTTGGACGCATTATGCCCAAAATTCGTACCTTTGGGAATAATTTATATATCCAAGTCAAGTTTTATTTCCTGACGAATTTCGTATGTTTTATAGTCGCAATGCAAACGAAATTCATGCGATCTAAAGTTTTTAAGTGTTGCCTAAGACGTCGCAGCATTTTGTGGGAACTTTGTATGATTGTTGGACGCATTATGCCCAAAATTCGTACCTTTGGGAATAATTTATATATCCAAGTCAATTTTAAGTTTCTGACGAATTTCGTATATTTTGTAGACGCAATTCAAATGAAATTCGTACGATCTAAAATTTTTAATTGTTGCCCAAGACGTAACAGAATTTTTTGAAAACTTCGTTTGATTTTTGGACGCACTTTGCCCGAAATTCGTACGTTTGGGAATAATTTATATATACAAGTCAAGTTTTATTTCCTGACGAATTTCGTATGTTTTATAGTCGCAATGCAAACGAAATTCATGCGATCTAAAGTTTTTAAGTGTTGCCTAAGACGTCGCAGCATTTTGTGGGAACTTTGTATGATTGTTGGACGCATTATGCCCAAAATTCGTACCTTTGGGAATAATTTATATATCCAAGTCAATTTTAAGTTTCTGACGAATTTCGTATATTTTGTAGACGCAATGCAAATGAAATTCGTACGATCTAAAATTTTTAATTGTTGCCCAAGACGTAACAGAATTTTTTGAAAACTTCGTTTGATTTTTGGACGCACTTTGCCCGAAATTCGTACGTTTGGGAATAATTTATATATCCAAGTCAAGTTTTATTTCCTGACGAATTTCGTATGTTTTATAGTCGCAATTCAAACGAAATTCATGCGATTTAAAGTTTTTAAGTGTTGCCTAAGACGTTGCAGCATTTTGTGGGAACTTTGTATGATTGTTAGACGCATTATTCCCAAAATTCGTACGTTTGGGAATAATTTATATATCCAAGTCAAGTTTTATTTCCTGACGAATTTCGTATGTTTTATAGTCGCAATGCAAACGAAATTCATGCGATCTAAAGTTTTTAAGTGTTGCCTAAGACGTCGCAGCATTTTGTGGGAACTTTGTATGATTGTTGGACGCATTATGCCCAAAATTCGTACCTTTGGGAATAATTTATATATCCAAGTCAAGTTTTATTTCCTGACGAATTTCGTATGTTTTATAGTCGCAATGCAAACGAAATTCATGCGATCTAAAGTTTTTAAGTGTTGCCTAAGACGTCGCAGCATTTTGTGGGAACTTTGTATGATTGTTGGACGCATTATGCCCAAAATTCGTACCTTTGGGAATAATTTATATATCCAAGTCAATTTTAAGTTTCTGACGAATTTCGTATATTTTGTAGACGCAATTCAAATGAAATTCGTACGATCTAAAATTTTTAATTGTTGCCCAAGACGTAACAGAATTTTTTGAAAACTTCGTTTGATTTTTGGACGCACTTTGCCCGAAATTCTTACGTTTGGGAATAATTTATATATCCAAGTCAAGTTTTATTTCCTGACGAATTTCGTATGTTTTATAGTCGCAATTCAAACGAAATTCATGCGATTTAAAGTTTTTAAGTGTTGCCTAAGACGTTGCAGCATTTTGTGGGAACTTTGTATGATTGTTGGACGCATTATTCCCAAAATTCGTACGTTTGGGAATAATTTATATATCCAAGTCAAGTTTTATTTCCTGACGAATTTCGTATGTTTTATAGTCGCAATGCAAACGAAATTCATGCGATCTAAAGTTTTTAAGTGTTGCCTAAGACGTCGCAGCATTTTGTGGGAACTTTGTATGATTGTTGGACGCATTATGCCAAAAATTCGTACGTTTGGGAATAATTTATATATCCAAGTCAATTTTAAGTTTCTGACGAATTTCGTATATTTTGTAGACGCAATTCAAATGAAATTCGTACGATCTAAAATTTTTAATTGTTGCCCAAGACGTAACAGAATTTTTTGAAAACTTCTTTTGATTTTTGGACGCACTTTGCCCGAAATTCGTACGTTTGGGAATAATTTATATATACAAGTCAAGTTTTATTTCCTGACGAATTTCGTATGTTTTATAGTCGCAATTCAAACGAAATTCATGCGATTTAAAGTTTTTAAGTGTTGCCTAAGACGTCGCAGCATTTTGTGGGAACTTTGTATGATTGTTGGACGCATTATGCCCAAAATTCGTACGTTTGGGAATAATTTATATATCCAAGTCATTTTTAAGTTTCTGACCAATTTCGTATATTTTGTAGACGCAATTCAAATGAAATTCGTACGATCTAAAATTTTTAATTGTTGCACAAAACGTCACAAAATTTTTTGAAAACTTCGTTTGATTTTTGGACGCACTTTGCCCGAAATTCGTACGTTTGGGGATAATTTATATATCCAAGTCAAGTTTTATTTCCTGACGAATTTCGTATGTTTTATAGTCGCAATTCAAACGAAATTCATGCGATTTAAAGTTTTTAAGTGTTGCCTAAGACGTCGCAGCATTTTGTGGGAACTTTGTATGATTGTTGGACGCATTATGCCCAAAATTCGTACGTTTGGGAATAATTTATATATCCAAGTCAAGTTTTATTTCCTGACGAATTTCGTATGTTTTATAGTCGCAATGCAAACGAAATTCATGCGATCTAAAGTTTTAAAGTGTTGCCTAAGACGTCGCAGCATTTTGTGGGAACTTTGTATGATTGTTGGACGCATTATGCCCAAAATTCGTACGTTTGGGAATAATTTATATATCCAAGTCAATTTTAAGTTTCTGACGAATTTCGTATATTTTATAGACGCAATTCAAATGAAATTCGTACGATCTAAAATTTTTAATTGTTGCCCAAGACGTCACAGAATTTTTTGAAAACTTTGTTTGATTTTTGGACGCACTTTGCCCGAAATTCGTACGTTTGGGAATACTTTATATATACAAGTCAAGTTTTATTTCCTGACGAATTTCGTATGTTTTATAGTCGCAATGCAAACGAAATTCATGCGATCGAAAGTTTTTAAGTGTTGCCTAAGACGTCGCAGCATTTTGTGGGAACTTTGTATGATTGTTGGACGCATTATGCCCAAAAATCGTACCTTTGGGAATAATTTATATATCCAAGTCAATTTTAAGTTTCTGACGAATTTCGTATATTTTGTAGACGCAATTCAAATGAAATTCGTACGATCTAAAATTTTTAATTGTTGCCCAAGACGTCACAGAATTTTTTGAAAACTTTGTTTGATTTTTGGACGCACTTTGCCCGAAATTCGTACGTTTGGGAATAATTTATATATCCAAGTCAAGTTTTATTTCCTGACGAATTTCGTATGTTTTATAGTCGCAATTCAAACGAAATTCATGCGATTTAAAGTTTTTAAGTGTTGCCTAAGACGTTGCAGCATTTTGTGGGAACTTTGTATGATTGTTGGACGCATTATTCCCAAAATTCGTACGTTTGGGAATAATTTATATATCCAAGTCAAGTTTTATTTCCTGACGAATTTCGTATGTTTTATAGTCGCAATGCAAACGAAATTCATGCGATCTAAAGTTTTTAAGTGTTGCCTAAGACGTCGCAGCATTTTGTGGGAACTTTGTATGATTGTTGGACGCATTATGCCAAAAATTCGTACGTTTGGGAATAATTTATATATCCAAGTCAATTTTAAGTTTCTGACGAATTTCGTATATTTTGTAGACGCAATTCAAATGAAATTCGTACGATCTAAAATTTTTAATTGTTGCCCAAGACGTAACAGAATTTTTTGAAAACTTCTTTTGATTTTTGGACGCACTTTGCCCGAAATTCGTACGTTTGGGGATAATTTATATATCCAAGTCAAGTTTTATTTCCTGACGAATTTCGTATGTTTTATAGTCGCAATTCAAACGAAATTCATGCGATTTAAAGTTTTTAAGTGTTGCCTAAGACGTCGCAGCATTTTGTGGGAACTTTGTATGATTGTTGGACGCATTTTGCCCAAAATTCGTACGTTTGGGAATAATTTATATATCCAAGTCAAGTTTTATTTCCTGACGAATTTCGTATGTTTTATAGTCGCAATGCAAACGAAATTCATGCGATCTAAAGTTCTAAAGTGTTGCCTAAGACGTCGCAGCATTTTGTGGGAACTTTGTATGATTGTTGGACGCATTATGCCCAAAATTCGTACGTTTGGGAATAATTTATATATCCAAGTCAATTTTAAGTTTCTGACGAATTTCGTATATTTTGTAGACGCAATTCAAATGAAATTCGTACGATCTAAAATTTTTAATTGTTGCCCAAGACGTAACAGAATTTTTTGAAAACTTCGTTTGATTTTTAGACGCACTTTGCCCAAAATTCGTACGTTTGGGAATAATTTATACATACAAGTCAAGTTTTATTTCCTGACGAATTTCGTATGTTTTATAGTCGCAATGCAAACGAAATTCATGCGATCTAAAGTTTTTAAGTTTTGCCTAAGACGTCGCAGCATTTTGTGGGAACTTTGTATAATTGTTGGACGCATTATGCCCAACATTCGTACGTCTGGGAATAATTTATATATCCAAGACAATTTTAAGTTTCTGACGAATTTCGTATATTTTGTAGACGCAATTCAAATGAAATTCGTACGATCTAAAATTTTTAATTGTTGCCCAAGACGTAACAGAATTTTTTGAAAACTTCTTTTGATTTTTGGACGCACTTTGCCCGAAATTCGTACGTTTGGGAATAATTTATATATACAAGTCAAGTTTTATTTCCTGACGAATTTCGTATGTTTTATAGTCGCAATTCAAACGAAATTCATGCGATTTAAAGTTTTTAAGTGTTGCCTAAGACGTCGCAGCATTTTGTGGGAACTTTGTATGATTGTTGGACGCATTATGCCCAAAATTCGTACGTTTGGGAATAATTTATATATCCAAGTCATTTTTAAGTTTCTGACCAATTTCGTATATTTTGTAGACGCAATTCAAATGAAATTCGTACGATCTAAAATTTTTAATTGTTGCACAAAACGTCACAAAATTTTTTGAAAACTTCGTTTGATTTTTGGACGCACTTTGCCCGAAATTCGTACGTTTGGGGATAATTTATATATCCAAGTCAAGTTTTATTTCCTGACGAATTTCGTATGTTTTATAGTCGCAATTCAAACGAAATTCATGCGATTTAAAGTTTTTAAGTGTTGCCTAAGACGTCGCAGCATTTTGTGGGAACTTTGTATGATTGTTGGACGCATTATGCCCAAAATTCGTACGTTTGGGAATAATTTATATATCCAAGTCAAGTTTTATTTCCTGACGAATTTCGTATGTTTTATAGTCGCAATGCAAACGAAATTCATGCGATCTAAAGTTTTAAAGTGTTGCCTAAGACGTCGCAGCATTTTGTGGGAACTTTGTATGATTGTTGGACGCATTATGCCCAAAATTCGTACGTTTGGGAATAATTTATATATCCAAGTCAATTTTAAGTTTCTGACGAATTTCGTATATTTTGTAGACGCAATTCAAATGAAATTCGTACGATCTAAAATTTTTAATTGTTGCCCAAGACGTAACAGAATTTTTTGAAAACTTCGTTTGATTTTTGGACGCACTTTGCCCAAAATTCGTACGTTTGGGAATAATTTATATATACAAGTCAAGTTTTATTTCCTGACGAATTTCGTATGTTTTGTAGTCGCAATGCAAACGAAATTCATGCGATCTAAAGTTTTTAAGTGTTGCCTAAGACGTCGCAGCATTTTGTGGGAACTTTGTATAATTGTTGGACGCATTATGCCCAACATTCGTACGTCTGGGAATAATTTATATATCCAAGTCAATTTTAAGTTTCTGACGAATTTCGTATATTTTATAGACGCAATTCAAATGAAATTCGTACGATCTAAAATTTTTAATTGTTGCCCAAGACGTCACAGAATTTTTTGAAAACTTTGTTTGATTTTTGGACGCACTTTGCCCGAAATTCGTACGTTTGGGAATACTTTATATATACAAGTCAAGTTTTATTTCCTGACGAATTTCGTATGTTTTATAGTCGCAATGCAAACGAAATTCATGCGATCGAAAGTTTTTAAGTGTTGCCTAAGACGTCGCAGCATTTTGTGGGAACTTTGTATGATTGTTGGACGCATTATGCCCAAAAATCGTACCTTTGGGAATAATTTATATATCCAAGTCAATTTTAAGTTTCTGACGAATTTCGTATATTTTGTAGACGCAATTCAAATGAAATTCGTACGATCTAAAATTTTTAATTGTTGCCCAAGACGTCACAGAATTTTTTGAAAACTTTGTTTGATTTTTGGACGCACTTTGCCCGAAATTCGTACGTTTGGGAATAATTTATATATCCAAGTCAAGTTTTATTTCCTGACGAATTTCGTATGTTTTATAGTCGCAATTCAAACGAAATTCATGCGATTTAAAGTTTTTAAGTGTTGCCTAAGACGTTGCAGCATTTTGTGGGAACTTTGTATGATTGTTGGACGCATTATTCCCAAAATTCGTACGTTTGGGAATAATTTATATATCCAAGTCAAGTTTTATTTCCTGACGAATTTCGTATGTTTTATAGTCGCAATGCAAACGAAATTCATGCGATCTAAAGTTTTTAAGTGTTGCCTAAGACGTCGCAGCATTTTGTGGGAACTTTGTATGATTGTTGGACGCATTATGCCAAAAATTCGTACGTTTGGGAATAATTTATATATCCAAGTCAATTTTAAGTTTCTGACGAATTTCGTATATTTTGTAGACGCAATTCAAATGAAATTCGTACGATCTAAAATTTTTAATTGTTGCCCAAGACGTAACAGAATTTTTTGAAAACTTCTTTTGATTTTTGGACGCACTTTGCCCGAAATTCGTACGTTTGGGGATAATTTATATATCCAAGTCAAGTTTTATTTCCTGACGAATTTCGTATGTTTTATAGTCGCAATTCAAACGAAATTCATGCGATTTAAAGTTTTTAAGTGTTGCCTAAGACGTCGCAGCATTTTGTGGGAACTTTGTATGATTGTTGGACGCATTTTGCCCAAAATTCGTACGTTTGGGAATAATTTATATATCCAAGTCAAGTTTTATTTCCTGACGAATTTCGTATGTTTTATAGTCGCAATGCAAACGAAATTCATGCGATCTAAAGTTCTAAAGTGTTGCCTAAGACGTCGCAGCATTTTGTGGGAACTTTGTATGATTGTTGGACGCATTATGCCCAAAATTCGTACGTTTGGGAATAATTTATATATCCAAGTCAATTTTAAGTTTCTGACGAATTTCGTATATTTTGTAGACGCAATTCAAATGAAATTCGTACGATCTAAAATTTTTAATTGTTGCCCAAGACGTAACAGAATTTTTTGAAAACTTCGTTTGATTTTTAGACGCACTTTGCCCAAAATTCGTACGTTTGGGAATAATTTATACATACAAGTCAAGTTTTATTTCCTGACGAATTTCGTATGTTTTATAGTCGCAATGCAAACGAAATTCATGCGATCTAAAGTTTTTAAGTTTTGCCTAAGACGTCGCAGCATTTTGTGGGAACTTTGTATAATTGTTGGACGCATTATGCCCAACATTCGTACGTCTGGGAATAATTTATATATCCAAGACAATTTTAAGTTTCTGACGAATTTCGTATATTTTGTAGACGCAATTCAAATGAAATTCGTACGATCTAAAATTTTTAATTGTTGCCCAAGACGTCACAGAATTTTTTGAAAACTTTGTTTGATTTTTGGACGCACTTTGCCCGAAATTCGTACGTTTGGGAATACTTTATATATACAAGTCAAGTTTTATTTCCTGACGAATTTCGTATGTTTTATAGTCGCAATGCAAACGAAATTCATGCGATCGAAAGTTTTTAAGTGTTGCCTAAGACGTCGCAGCATTTTGTGGGAACTTTGTATGATTGTTGGACCCATTATGCCCAAAATTCGTACGTTTGGGAATAATTTATATATCCAAGTCAATTTTAAGTTTCTGACCAATTTCGTATATTTTGTAGACGCAATTCAAATGAAATTCGTACGATCTAAAATTTTTAATTGTTGCCCAAGACGTCACAAAATTTTTTGAAAACTTCGTTTGATTTTTGGATGCACTTTGCCCGAAATTCGTACGTTTGGGGATAATTTATATATCCAAGTCAAGTTTTATTTCCTGACGAATTTCGTATGTTTTATAGTCGCAATTCAAACGAAATTCATGCGATTTAAAGTTTTTAAGTGTTGCCTAAGACGTCGCAGCATTTTGTGGGAACTTCGTTTGATTTTTGGACGCACTTTGCCCAAAATTCGTACGTTTGGGAATAATTTATATATACAAGTCAAGTTTTATTTCCTGACGAATTTCGTATGTTTTATAGTCGCAATGCAAACGAAATTCATGCGATCTAAAGTTTTTAAGTGTTGCCTAAGACGTCGCAGCATTTTGTGGGAACTTTGTATAATTGTTGGACGCATTATGCCCAACATTCGTACGTCTGGGAATAATTTATATATCCAAGTCAATTTTAAGTTTCTGACGAATTTCGTATATTTTGTAGACGCAATTCAAATGAAATTCGTACGATCTAAAATTTTTAATTGTTGCCCAAGACGTCACAGAATTTTTTGAAAACTTCGTTTGATTTTTGGACGCACTTTGCCCGAAATTCGTACGTTTGGGAATAATTTATATATCCAAGTCAAGTTTTATTTCCTGACGAATTTCGTATGTTTTATAGTCGCAATTCAAACGAAATTCGTGCGATCTAAAGTTTTTAAGTGTTGCCTAAGACGTCGCAACATTTTGTGGGAACTTTGTATGATTGTTGGACGCATTATGCCCAAAATTCGTACGTTTGGGAATAATTTATATATCCAAGTCAAGTTTTATTTCCTGACGAATTTCGTATGTTTTATAGTCGCAATGCAAACGAAATTCATGCGATCTAAAGTTTTTAAGTGTTGCCTAAGACGTCGCAGCATTTTGTGGGAACTTTGTATGATTGTTGGACGCATTATGCCCAAAATTCGTACGTTTGGGAATAATTTATATATCCAAGTCAATTTTAAGTTTCTGACGAATTTCGTATATTTTGTAGACGCAATTCAAATGAAATTCGTACGATCTAAAATTTTTAATTGTTGCCCAAGACGTAACAGAATTTTTTGAAAACTTCGTTTGATTTTTGGACGCACTTTGCCCGAAATTCGTACGTTTGGGAATAATTTATATATCCAAGTCAAGTTTTATTTCCTGACGAATTTCGTATGTTTTATAGTCGCAATTCAAACGAAATTCATGCGATTTAAAGTTTTTAAGTGTTGCCTAAGACGTTGCAGCATTTTGTGGGAACTTTGTATGATTGTTGGACGCATTATTCCCAAAATTCGTACGTTTGGGAATAATTTATATATCCAAGTCAAGTTTTATTTCCTGACGAATTTCGTATGTTTTATAGTCGCAATGCAAACGAAATTCATGCGATCTAAAGTTTTTAAGTGTTGCCTAAGACGTCGCAGCATTTTGTGGGAACTTTGTATGATTGTTGGACGCATTATGCCAAAAATTCGTACGTTTGGGAATAATTTATATATCCAAGTCAATTTTAAGTTTCTGACGAATTTCGTATATTTTGTAGACGCAATTCAAATGAAATTCGTACGATCTAAAATTTTTAATTGTTACCCAAGACGTAACAGAATTTTTTGAAAACTTCTTTTGATTTTTGGACGCACTTTGCCCGAAATTCGTACGTTTGGGAATAATTTATATATACAAGTCAAGTTTTATTTCCTGACAAATTTCGTATGTTTTATAGTCGCAATTCAAACGAAATTCATGCGATTTAAAGTTTTTAAGTGTTGCCTAAGACGTCGCAGCATTTTGTGGGAACTTTGTATGATTGTTGGACGCATTATGCCCAAAATTCTTACGTTTGGGAATAATTTATATATCCAAGTCAATTTTAAGTTTCTGACCAATTTCGTATATTTTATAGACGCAATTCAAATGAAATTCGTACGATCTAAAATTTTTAATTGTTGCCCAAAACGTCACAAAATTTTTTGAAAACTTCGTTTGATTTTTGGACGCACTTTGCCCGAAATTCGTACGTTTGGGGATAATTTATATATCCAAGTCAAGTTTTATTTCCTGACGAATTTCGTATGTTTTATAGTCGCAATTCAACGAAATTCATGTGATCTAGAGTTTTTAAGTGTTGCCTAAGACGTCGCAGCATTTTGTGGGAACTTTGTATGATTGTTGGACCCATTATGCCCAAAATTCGTACGTTTGGGAATAATTTATATATCCAAGTCAATTTTAAGTTTCTGACCAATTTCGTATATTTTGTAGACGCAATTCAAATAAAATTCGTACGATCTAAAATTTTTAATTGTTGCCCAAGACGTCACAAAATTTTTTGAAAACTTCGTTTGATTTTTGGACGCACTTTGCCCGAAATTCGTACGTTTGGGGATAATTTATATATCCAAGTCAAGTTTTATTTTCTGACGAATTTCGTATGTTTGATAGTCGCAATTCAAACGAAATTCATGCGATTTAAAGTTTTTAAGTGTTGCCTAAGACGTCGCAGCATTTTGTGGGAACTTCGTTTGATTTTTGACGCACTTTGCCCAAAATTCGTACGTTTGGGAATAATTTATATATACAAGTCAAGTTTTATTTCCTGACGAATTTCGTATGTTTTATAGTCGCAATGCAAACGAAATTCATGCGATCTAAAGTTTTTAAGTGTTGCCTAAGACGTCGCAGCATTTTGTGGGAACTTTGTATAATTGTTGGACGCATTATGCCCAACATTCGTACGTCTGGGAATGATTTATATATCCAAGTCAATTTTAAGTTTCTGACGAATTTCGTATATTTTGTAGACGCAATTCAAATGAAATTCGTACGATCTAAAATTTTTAATTGTTGCCCAAGACGTCACAGAATTTTTTGAAAACTTCGTTTGATTTTTGGACGCACTTTGCCCGAAATTCGTACGTTTGGGAATAATTTATATATACAAGTCAAGTTTTATTTCCTGACGAATTTCGTATGTTTTATAGTCGCAATTCAAACGAAATTCATGCGATCTAAAGTTTTTAAGTGTTGCCTAAGACGTCGCAGCATTTTGTGGGAACTTTGTATGATTGTTGGACGCATTATGCCCAAAATTCGTACGTTTGGGAATAATTTATATATCCAAGTCAAGTTTTATTTCCTGACGAATTTCGTATGTTTTATAGTCCCAATTCAAACGAAATTCATGCGATTTAAAGTTTTTAAGTGTTGCCTAAGACGTCGCAGCATTTTGTGGGAACTTTGTATGATTGTTGGACGCATTTTGCCCAAAATTCGTACGTTTGGGAATAATTTATATATCCAAGTCAAGTTTTATTTCCTGACGAATTTCGTATGTTTTATAGTCGCAATGCAAACGAAATTCATGCGATCTAAAGTTCTAAAGTGTTGCCTAAGACGTCGCAGCATTTTGTGGGAACTTTGTATGATTGTTGGACGCATTATGCCCAAAATTCGTACGTTTGGGAATAATTTATATATCCAAGTCAATTTTAAGTTTCTGACGAATTTCGTATATTTTGTAGACGCAATTCAAATGAAATTCGTACGATCTAAAATTTTTAATTGTTGCCCAAGACGTAACAGAATTTTTTGAAAACTTCGTTTGATTTTTAGACGCACTTTGCCCAAAATTCGTACGTTTGGGAATAATTTATATATACAAGTCAAGTTTTATTTCCTGACGAATTTCGTATGTTTTATAGTCGCAATGCAAACGAAATTCATGCGATCTAAAGTTTTTAAGTTTTGCCTAAGACGTCGCAGCATTTTGTGGGAACTTTGTATAATTGTTGGACGCATTATGCCCAACATTCGTACGTCTGGGAATAATTTATATATCCAAGTCAATTTTAAGTTTCTGACGAATTTCGTATATTTTGTAGACGCAATTCAAATGAAATTCGTACGATCTAAAATTTTTAATTGTTGCCCAAGACGTCACAGAATTTTTTGAAAACTTTGTTTGATTTTTGGACGCACTTTGCCCGAAATTCGTACGTTTGGGAATACTTTATATATACAAGTCAAGTTTTATTTCCTGACGAATTTCGTATGTTTTATAGTCGCAATGCAAACGAAATTCATGCGATCGAAAGTTTTTAAGTGTTGCCTAAGACGTCGCAGCATTTTGTGGGAACTTTGTATGATTGTTGGACCCATTATGCCCAAAATTCGTACGTTTGGGAATAATTTATATATCCAAGTCAATTTTAAGTTTCTGACCAATTTCGTATATTTTGTAGACGCAATTCAAATGAAATTCGTACGATCTAAAATTTTTAATTGTTGCCCAAGACGTCACAAAATTTTTTGAAAACTTCGTTTGATTTTTGGATGCACTTTGCCCGAAATTCGTACGTTTGGGGATAATTTATATATCCAAGTCAAGTTTTATTTCCTGACGAATTTCGTATGTTTTATAGTCGCAATTCAAACGAAATTCATGCGATTTAAAGTTTTTAAGTGTTGCCTAAGACGTCGCAGCATTTTGTGGGAACTTCGTTTGATTTTTGGACGCACTTTGCCCAAAATTCGTACGTTTGGGAATAATTTATATATACAAGTCAAGTTTTATTTCCTGACGAATTTCGTATGTTTTATAGTCGCAATGCAAACGAAATTCATGCGATCTAAAGTTTTTAAGTGTTGCCTAAGACGTCGCAGCATTTTGTGGGAACTTTGTATAATTGTTGGACGCATTATGCCCAACATTCGTACGTCTGGGAATAATTTATATATCCAAGTCAATTTTAAGTTTCTGACGAATTTCGTATATTTTGTAGACGCAATTCAAATGAAATTCGTACGATCTAAAATTTTTAATTGTTGCCCAAGACGTCACAGAATTTTTTGAAAACTTCGTTTGATTTTTGGACGCACTTTGCCCGAAATTCGTACGTTTGGGAATAATTTATATATCCAAGTCAAGTTTTATTTCCTGACGAATTTCGTATGTTTTATAGTCGCAATTCAAACGAAATTCGTGCGATCTAAAGTTTTTAAGTGTTGCCTAAGACGTCGCAACATTTTGTGGGAACTTTGTATGATTGTTGGACGCATTATGCCCAAAATTCGTACGTTTGGGAATAATTTATATATCCAAGTCAATTTTAAGTTTCTGACGAATTTCGTATATTTTGTAGACGCAATTCAAATGAAATTCGTACGATCTAAAATTTTTAATTGTTGCCCAAGACGTCACAGAATTTTTTGAAAACTTCGTTTGATTTTTGGACGCACTTTGCCCGAAATTCGTACGTTTGGGAATAATTTATATATCCAAGTCAAGTTTTATTTCCTGACGAATTTCGTATGTTTTATAGTCGCAATTCAAACGAAATTCGTGCGATCTAAAGTTTTTAAGTGTTGCCTAAGACGTCGCAACATTTTGTGGGAACTTTGTATGATTGTTGGACGCATTATGCCCAAAATTCGTACGTTTGGGAATAATTTATATATCCAAGTCAAGTTTTATTTCCTGACGAATTTCGTATGTTTTATAGTCGCAATGCAAACGAAATTCATGCGATCTAAAGTTTTTAAGTGTTGCCTAAGACGTCGCAGCATTTTGTGGGAACTTTGTATGATTGTTGGACGCATTATGCCCAAAATTCGTACGTTTGGGAATAATTTATATATCCAAGTCAATTTTAAGTTTCTGACGAATTTCGTATATTTTGTAGACGCAATTCAAATGAAATTCGTACGATCTAAAATTTTTAATTGTTGCCCAAGACGTAACAGAATTATTTGAAAACTTCGTTTGATTTTTGGACGCACTTTGCCCGAAATTCGTACGTTTGGGAATAATTTATATATCCAAGTCAAGTTTTATTTCCTGACGAATTTCGTATGTTTTATAGTCGCAATTCAAACGAAATTCATGCGATTTAAAGTTTTTAAGTGTTGCCTAAGACGTTGCAGCATTTTGTGGGAACTTTGTATGATTGTTGGACGCATTATTCCCAAAATTCGTACGTATGGGAATAATTTATATATCCAAGTCAAGTTTTATTTCCTGACGAATTTCGTATGTTTTATAGTCGCAATGCAAACGAAATTCATGCGATCTAAAGTTTTTAAGTGTTGCCTAAGACGTCGCAGCATTTTGTGGGAACTTTGTATGATTGTTGGACGCATTATGCCAAAAATTCGTACGTTTGGGAATAATTTATATATCCAAGTCAATTTTAAGTTTCTGACGAATTTCGTATATTTTGTAGACGCAATTCAAATGAAATTCGTACGATCTAAAATTTTTAATTGTTACCCAAGACGTAACAGAATTTTTTGAAAACTTCTTTTGATTTTTGGACGCACTTTGCCCGAAATTCGTACGTTTGGGAATAATTTATATATACAAGTCAAGTTTTATTTCCTGACAAATTTCGTATGTTTTATAGTCGCAATTCAAACGAAATTCATGCGATTTAAAGTTTTTAAGTGTTGCCTAAGACGTCGCAGCATTTTGTGGGAACTTTGTATGATTGTTGGACGCATTATGCCCAAAATTCGTACGTTTGGGAATAATTTATATATCCAAGTCAATTTTAAGTTTCTGACCAATTTCGTATATTTTGTAGACGCAATTCAAATGAAATTCGTACGATCTAAAATTTTTAATTGTTGCCCAAAACGTCACAAAATTTTTTGAAAACTTCGTTTGATTTTTGGACGCACTTTGCCCGAAATTCGTACGTTTGGGGATAATTTATATATCCAAGTCAAGTTTTATTTCCTGACGAATTTCGTATGTTTTATAGTCGCAATTCAACGAAATTCATGTGATCTAGAGTTTTTAAGTGTTGCCTAAGACGTCGCAGCATTTTGTGGGAACTTTGTATGATTGTTGGACCCATTATGCCCAAAATTCGTACGTTTGGGAATAATTTATATATCCAAGTCAATTTTAAGTTTCTGACCAATTTCGTATATTTTGTAGACGCAATTCAAATAAAATTCGTACGATCTAAAATTTTTAATTGTTGCCCAAGACGTCACAAAATTTTTTGAAAACTTCGTTTGATTTTTGGACGCACTTTGCCCGAAATTCGTACGTTTGGGGATAATTTATATATCCAAGTCAAGTTTTATTTCCTGACGAATTTCGTATGTTTGATAGTCGCAATTCAAACGAAATTCATGCGATTTAAAGTTTTTAAGTGTTGCCTAAGACGTCGCAGCATTTTGTGGGAACTTCGTTTGATTTTTGACGCACTTTGCCCAAAATTCGTACGTTTGGGAATAATTTATATATACAAGTCAAGTTTTATTTCCTGACGAATTTCGTATGTTTTATAGTCGCAATGCAAACGAAATTCATGCGATCTAAAGTTTTTAAGTGTTGCCTAAGACGTCGCAGCATTTTGTGGGAACTTTGTATAATTGTTGGACGCATTATGCCCAACATTCGTACGTCTGGGAATGATTTATATATCCAAGTCAATTTTAAGTTTCTGACGAATTTCGTATATTTTGTAGACGCAATTCAAATGAAATTCGTACGATCTAAAATTTTTAATTGTTGCCCAAGACGTCACAGAATTTTTTGAAAACTTCGTTTGATTTTTGACGCACTTTGCCCAAAATTCGTACGTTTGGGAATAATTTATATATACAAGTCAAGTTTTATTTCCTGACGAATTTCGTATGTTTTATAGTCGCAATTCAAACGAAATTCATGCGATCTAAAGTTTTTAAGTGTTGCCTAAGACGTCGCAGCATTTTGTGGGAACTTTGTATGATTGTTGGACGCATTATGCCCAAAATTCGTACGTTTGGGAATAATTTATATATCCAAGTCAAGTTTTATTTCCTGACGAATTTCGTATGTTTTATAGTCGCAATGCAAACGAAATTCATGCGATCTAAAGTTTTTAAGTGTTGCCTAAGACGTCGCAGCATTTTGTGGGAACTTTGTATGATTGTTGGACGCATTATGCCCAAAATTCGTACCTTTGGGAATAATTTATATATCCAAGTCAATTTTAAGTTTCTGACGAATTTCGTATATTTTGTAGACGCAATTCAAATGAAATTCGTACGATCTAAAATTTTTAATTGTTGCCCAAGACGTAACAGAATTTTTTGAAAACTTCGTTTGATTTTTGGACGCACTTTGCCCGAAATTCGTACGTTTGGGGATAATTTATATATCCAAGTCAAGTTTTATTTCCTGACGAATTTCGTATGTTTTATAGTCGCAATTCAAACGAAATTCATGCGATTTAAAGTTTTTAAGTGTTGCCTAAGACGTCGCAGCATTTTGTGGGAACTTTGTATGATTGTTGGACGCATTATGCCCAAAATTCGTACGTTTGGGAATAATTTATATATCCAAGTCAAGTTTTATTTCCTGACGAATTTCGTATGTTTTATAGTCGCAATGCAAACGAAATTCATGCGATCTAAAGTTTTAAAGTGTTGCCTAAGACGTCGCAGCATTTTGTGGGAACTTTGTATGATTGTTGGACGCATTATGCCCAAAATTCGTACGTTTGGGAATAATTTATATATCCAAGTCAATTTTAAGTTTCTGACGAATTTCGTATATTTTGTAGACGCAATTCAAATGAAATTCGTACGATCTAAAATTTTTAATTGTTGCCCAAGACGTAACAGAATTTTTTGAAAACTTCGTTTGATTTTTGGACGCACTTTGCCCAAAATTCGTACGTTTGGAAATAATTTATATATACAAGTCAAGTTTTATTTCCTGACGAATTTCGTATGTTTTATAGTCGCAATGCAAACGAAATTCATGCGATCTAAAGTTTTTAAGTGTTGCCTAAGACGTCGCAGCATTTTGTGGGAGCTTTGTATAATTGTTGGACGCATTATGCCCAACATTCGTACGTCTGGGAATAATTTATATATCCAAGTCAATTTTAAGATTCTGACGAATTTCGTATATTTTGTAGACGCAATTCAAATGAAATTCGTACGATCTAAAATTTTTAATTGTTGCCCAAGACGTCACAGAATTTTTTGAAAACTTTGTTTGATTTTTGGACGCACTTTGCCCGAAATTCGTACGGTTGGGAATACTTTATATATACAAGTCAAGTTTTATTTCCTGACGAATTTCGTATGTTTTATAGTCGCAATGCAAACGAAATTCATGCGATCGAAAGTTTTTAAGTGTTGCCTAAGACGTCGCAGCATTTTGTGGGAACTTTGTATGATTGTTGGACGCATTATTCCCAAAATTCGTACGTATGGGAATAATTTATATATCCAAGTCAAGTTTTATTTCCTGACGAATTTCGTATGTTTTATAGTCGCAATGCAAACGAAATTCATGCGATCTAAAGTTTTTAAGTGTTGCCTAAGACGTCGCAGCATTTTGTGGGAACTTTGTATGATTGTTGGACGCATTATGCCAAAAATTCGTACGTTTGGGAATAATTTATATATCCAAGTCAATTTTAAGTTTCTGATGAATTTCGTATATTTTGTAGACGCAATTCAAATGAAATTCGTACGATCTAAAATTTTTAATTGTTACCCAAGACGTAACAGAATTTTTTGAAAACTTCTTTTGATTTTTGGACGCACTTTGCCCGAAATTCGTACGTTTGGGAATAATTTATATATACAAGTCAAGTTTTATTTCCTGACAAATTTCGTATGTTTTATAGTCGCAATTCAAACGAAATTCATGCGATTTAAAGTTTTTAAGTGTTGCCTAAGACGTCGCAGCATTTTGTGGGAACTTTGTATGATTGTTGGACGCATTATGCCCAAAATTCGTACGTTTGGGAATAATTTATATATCCAAGTCAATTTTAAGTTTCTGACCAATTTCGTATATTTTGTAGACGCAATTCAAATGAAATTCGTACGATCTAAAATTTTTAATTGTTGCCCAAAACGTCACAAAATTTTTTGAAAACTTCGTTTGATTTTTGGACGCACTTTGCCCGAAATTCGTACGTTTGGGGATAATTTATATATCCAAGTCAAGTTTTATTTCCTGACGAATTTCGTATGTTTTATAGTCGCAATTCAACGAAATTCATGTGATCTAGAGTTTTTAAGTGTTGCCTAAGACGTCGCAGCATTTTGTGGGAACTTTGTATGATTGTTGGACCCATTATGCCCAAAATTCGTACGTTTGGGAATAATTTATATATCCAAGTCAATTTTAAGTTTCTGACCAATTTCGTATATTTTGTAGACGCAATTCAAATAAAATTCGTACGATCTAAAATTTTTAATTGTTGCCCAAGACGTCACAAAATTTTTTGAAAACTTCGTTTGATTTTTGGACGCACTTTGCCCGAAATTCGTACGTTTGGGGATAATTTATATATCCAAGTCAAGTTTTATTTCCTGACGAATTTCGTATGTTTGATAGTCGCAATTCAAACGAAATTCATGCGATTTAAAGTTTTTAAGTGTTGCCTAAGACGTCGCAGCATTTTGTGGGAACTTCGTTTGATTTTTGACGCACTTTGCCCAAAATTCGTACGTTTGGGAATAATTTATATATACAAGTCAAGTTTTATTTCCTGACGAATTTCGTATGTTTTATAGTCGCAATGCAAACGAAATTCATGCGATCTAAAGTTTTTAAGTGTTGCCTAAGACGTCGCAGCATTTTGTGGGAACTTTGTATAATTGTTGGACGCATTATGCCCAACATTCGTACGTCTGGGAATGATTTATATATCCAAGTCAATTTTAAGTTTCTGACGAATTTCGTATATTTTGTAGACGCAATTCAAATGAAATTCGTACGATCTAAAATTTTTAATTGTTGCCCAAGACGTCACAGAATTTTTTGAAAACTTCGTTTGATTTTTGACGCACTTTGCCCAAAATTCGTACGTTTGGGAATAATTTATATATACAAGTCAAGTTTTATTTCCTGACGAATTTCGTATGTTTTATAGTCGCAATTCAAACGAAATTCATGCGATCTAAAGTTTTTAAGTGTTGCCTAAGACGTCGCAGCATTTTGTGGGAACTTTGTATGATTGTTGGACGCATTATGCCCAAAATTCGTACGTTTGGGAATAATTTATATATCCAAGTCAAGTTTTATTTCCTGACGAATTTCGTATGTTTTATAGTCGCAATGCAAACGAAATTCATGCGATCTAAAGTTTTTAAGTGTTGCCTAAGACGTCGCAGCATTTTGTGGGAACTTTGTATGATTGTTGGACGCATTATGCCCAAAATTCGTACCTTTGGGAATAATTTATATATCCAAGTCAATTTTAAGTTTCTGACGAATTTCGTATATTTTGTAGACGCAATTCAAATGAAATTCGTACGATCTAAAATTTTTAATTGTTGCCCAAGACGTAACAGAATTTTTTGAAAACTTCGTTTGATTTTTGGACGCACTTTGCCCGAAATTCGTACGTTTGGGGATAATTTATATATCCAAGTCAAGTTTTATTTCCTGACGAATTTCGTATGTTTTATAGTCGCAATTCAAACGAAATTCATGCGATTTAAAGTTTTTAAGTGTTGCCTAAGACGTCGCAGCATTTTGTGGGAACTTTGTATGATTGTTGGACGCATTATGCCCAAAATTCGTACGTTTGGGAATAATTTATATATCCAAGTCAAGTTTTATTTCCTGACGAATTTCGTATGTTTTATAGTCGCAATGCAAACGAAATTCATGCGATCTAAAGTTTTAAAGTGTTGCCTAAGACGTCGCAGCATTTTGTGGGAACTTTGTATGATTGTTGGACGCATTATGCCCAAAATTCGTACGTTTGGGAATAATTTATATATCCAAGTCAATTTTAAGTTTCTGACGAATTTCGTATATTTTGTAGACGCAATTCAAATGAAATTCGTACGATCTAAAATTTTTAATTGTTGCCCAAGACGTAACAGAATTTTTTGAAAACTTCGTTTGATTTTTGGACGCACTTTGCCCAAAATTCGTACGTTTGGAAATAATTTATATATACAAGTCAAGTTTTATTTCCTGACGAATTTCGTATGTTTTATAGTCGCAATGCAAACGAAATTCATGCGATCTAAAGTTTTTAAGTGTTGCCTAAGACGTCGCAGCATTTTGTGGGAGCTTTGTATAATTGTTGGACGCATTATGCCCAACATTAGTACGTCTGGGAATAATTTATATATCCAAGTCAATTTTAAGATTCTGACGAATTTCGTATATTTTGTAGACGCAATTCAAATGAAATTCGTACGATCTAAAATTTTTAATTGTTGCCCAAGACGTCACAGAATTTTTTGAAAACTTTGTTTGATTTTTGGACGCACTTTGCCCGAAATTCGTACGGTTGGGAATACTTTATATATACAAGTCAAGTTTTATTTCCTGACGAATTTCGTATGTTTTATAGTCGCAATGCAAACGAAATTCATGCGATCGAAAGTTTTTAAGTGTTGCCTAAGACGTCGCAGCATTTTGTGGGAACTTCGTTTGATTTTTGGACGCACTTTGCCCAAAATTCGTACGTTTGGGAATAATTTATATATACAAGTCAAGTTTTATTTCCTGACGAATTTCGTATGTTTTATAGTCGCAATGCAAACGAAATTCATGCGATCTAAAGTTTTTAAGTGTTGCCTAAGACGTCGCAGCATTTTGTGGGAACTTTGTATAATTGTTGGACGCATTATGCCCAACATTCGTACGTCTGGGAATAATTTATATATCCAAGTCAATTTTAAGTTTCTGACGAATTTCGTATATTTTGTAGACGCAATTCAAATGAAATTCGTACGATCTAAAATTTTTAATTGTTGCCCAAGACGTCACAGAATTTTTTGAAAACTTCGTTTGATTTTTGGACGCACTTTGCCCGAAATTCGTACGTTTGGGAATAATTTATATATCCAAGTCAAGTTTTATTTCCTGACGAATTTCGTATGTTTTATAGTCGCAATTCAAACGAAATTCATGCGATCTAAAGTTTTTAAGTGTTGCCTAAGACGTCGCAGCATTTTGTGGGAACTTTGTATGATTGTTGGACGCATTATGCCCAAAATTCGTACGTTTGGGAATAATTTATATATCCAAGTCAAGTTTTATTTCCTGACGAATTTCGTATGTTTTATAGTCGCAATGCAAACGAAATTCATGCGATCTAAAGTTTTTAAGTGTTGCCTAAGACGTCGCAGCATTTTGTGGGAACTTTGTATGATTGTTGGACGCATTATGCCCAAAATTCGTACCTTTGGGAATAATTTATATATCCAAGTCAATTTTAAGTTTCTGACGAATTTCGTATATTTTATAGACGCAATTCAAATGAAATTCGTACGATCTAAAATTTTTAATTGTTGCCCAAGACGTAACAGAATTTTTTGAAAACTTCGTTTGATTTTTGGACGCACTTTGCCCGAAATTCGTACGTTTGGGAATAATTTATATATCCAAGTCAAGTTTTATTTCCTGACGAATTTCGTATGTTTTATAGTCGCAATTCAAACGAAATTCATGCGATTTAAAGTTTTTAAGTGTTGCCTAAGACGTTGCAGCATTTTGTGGGAACTTTGTATGATTGTTGGACGCATTATTCCCAAAATTCGTACGTTTGGGAATAATTTATATATCTAAGTCAAGTTTTATTTCCTGACGAATTTCGTATGTTTTATAGTCGCAATGCAAACGAAATTCATGCGATCTAAAGTTTTTAAGTGTTGCCTAAGACGTCGCAGCATTTTGTGGGAACTTTGTATGATTGTTGGACGCATTATGCCAAAAATTCGTACGTTTAGGAATAATTTATATATCCAAGTCAATTTTAAGTTTCTGACGAATTTCGTATATTTTGTAGACGCAATTCAAATGAAATTCGTACGATCTAAAATTTTTAATTGTTGCCCAAGACGTAACAGAATTTTTTGAAAACTTCTTTTGATTTTTGGACGCACTTTGCCCGAAATTCGTACGTTTGGGAATAATTTATATATACAAGTCAAGTTTTATTTCCTGACGAATTTCGTATGTTTTATAGTCGCAATGCAAACGAAAATTATGCGATCTAAAGTTTTTAAGTGGTGCCTAAGACGTCGCAGCATTTTGTGGGAACTTTTTATGATTGTTGGACGCATTATGCCCAACATTCGTACGTCTGGGAATAATTTATATATCCAAGTCAATTTTAAGTTTCTGACGAATTTCGTATATTTTGTAGACGCAATTCAAATGAAATTCGTACGATCTAAAATTTTTAATTGTTGCCCAAGACGTCACAGAATTTTTTGAAAACTTTGTTTGATTTTTGGACGCACTTTGCCCGAAATTCGTACGTTTGGGAATACTTTATATATACAAGTCAAGTTTTATTTCCTGACGAATTTCGTATGTTTTATAGTCGCAATTCAAACGAAATTCATGCGATCTAAAGTTTTTAAGTGTTGCCTAAGACGTCGCAGCATTTTGTGGGAACTTTGTATGATTCTTGGACGCATTATGCCCAAAATTCGTACCTTTGGGAATAATTTATATATCCAAGTCAATTTTAAGTTTCTGACGAATTTCGTATATTTTGTAGACGCAATTCAAATGAAATTCGTACGATCTAAAATTTTTAATTGTTGCCCAAGACGTAACAGAATTTTTTGAAAACTTCGTTTGATTTTTGGACGCACTTTGCCCGAAATTCGTACGTTTGGGAATAATTTATATATCCAAGTCAAGTTTTATTTCCTGACGAATTTCGTATGTTTTATAGTCGCAATTCAAACGAAATTCATGCGATTTAAAGTTTTTAAGTGTTGCCTAAGACGTTGCAGCATTTTGTGGGAACTTTGTATGATTGTTGGACGCATTATTCCCAAAATTCGTACGTTTGGGAATAATTTATATATCCAAGTCAAGTTTTATTTCCTGACGAATTTCGTATGTTTTATAGTCGCAATGCAAACGAAATTCATGCGATCTAAAGTTTTTAAGTGTTGCCTAAGACGTCGCAGCATTTTGTGGGAACTTTGTATGATTGTTGGACGCATTATGCCAAAAATTCGTACGTTTGGGAATAATTTATATATCCAAGTCAATTTTAAGTTTCTGACGAATTTCGTATATTTTGTAGACGCAATTCAAATGAAATTCGTACGATCTAAAATTTTTAATTGTTGCCCAAGACGTAACAGAATTTTTTGAAAACTTCTTTTGATTTTTGGACGCACTTTGCCCGAAATTCGTACGTTTGGGAATAATTTATATATACAAGTCAAGTTTTATTTCCTGACGAATTTCGTATGTTTTATAGTCGCAATGCAAACGAAATTTATGCGATCTAAAGTTTTTAAGTGGTGCCTAAGACGTCGCAGCATTTTGTGGGAACTTTTTATGATTGTTGGACGCATTATGCCCAACATTCGTACGTCTGGGAATAATTTATATATCCAAGTCAATTTTAAGTTTCTGACGAATTTCGTATATTTTGTAGACGCAATTCAAATGAAATTCGTACGATCTAAAATTTTTAATTGTTGCCCAAGACGTCACAGAATTTTTTGAAAACTTCGTTTGATTTTTGGACGCACTTTGCCCGAAATTCGTACGTTTGGGAATAATTTATATATCCAAGTCAAGTTTTATTTCCTGACGAATTTCGTATGTTTTATAGTCGCAATTCAAACGAAATTCATGCGATCTAAAGTTTTTAAGTGTTGCCTAAGACGTCGCAGCATTTTGTGGGAACTTTGTATAATTGTTGGACGCATTATGCCCAACATTCGTACGTCTGGGAATAATTTATATATCCAAGTCAATTTTAAGTTTCTGACGAATTTCGTATATTTTGTAGACGCAATTCAAATGAAATTCGTACGATCTAAAATTTTTAATTGTTGCCCAAGACGTCACAGAATTTTTTGAAAACTTCGTTTGATTTTTGGACGCACTTTGCCCGAAATTCGTACGTTTGGGAATAATTTATATATCCAAGTCAATTTTTATTTCCTGACGAATTTCGTATGTTTTATAGTCGCAATTCAAACGAAATTCATGCGATCTAAAGTTTTTAAGTGTTGCCTAAGACGTCGCAGCATTTTGTGGGAACTTTGTATGATTGTTGGACGCATTATGCCCAAAATTCGTACGTTTGGGAATAATTTATATATCCAAGTCAAGTTTTATTTCCTGACGAATTTCGTATGTTTTATAGTCGCAATGCAAACGAAATTCATGCGATCTAAAGTTTTTAAGTGTTGCCTAAGACGTCGCAGCATTTTGTGGGAACTTTGTATGATTGTTGGACGCATTATGCCCAAAATTCGTACCTTTGGGAATAATTTATATATCCAAGTCAATTTTAAGTTTCTGACGAATTTCGTATATTTTGTAGACGCAATTCAAATGAAATTCGTACGATCTAAAATTTTTAATTGTTGCCCAAGACGTAACAGAATTTTTTGAAAACTTCGTTTGATTTTTGGACGCACTTTGCCCGAAATTCGTACGTTTGGGAATAATTTATATATCCAAGTCAAGTTTTATTTCCTGACGAATTTCGTATGTTTTATAGTCGCAATTCAAACGAAATTCATGCGATTTAAAGTTTTTAAGTGTTGCCTAAGACGTTGCAGCATTTTGTGGGAACTTTGTATGATTGTTGGACGCATTATTCCCAAAATTCGTACGTTTGGGAATAATTTATATATCTAAGTCAAGTTTTATTTCCTGACGAATTTCGTATGTTTTATAGTCGCAATGCAAACGAAATTCATGCGATCTAAAGTTTTTAAGTGTTGCCTAAGACGTCGCAGCATTTTGTGGGAACTTTGTATGATTGTTGGACGCATTATGCCAAAAATTCGTACGTTTAGGAATAATTTATATATCCAAGTCAATTTTAAGTTTCTGACGAATTTCGTATATTTTGTAGACGCAATTCAAATGAAATTCGTACGATCTAAAATTTTTAATTGTTGCCCAAGACGTAACAGAATTTTTTGAAAACTTCTTTTGATTTTTGGACGCACTTTGCCCGAAATTCGTACGTTTGGGAATAATTTATATATACAAGTCAAGTTTTATTTCCTGACGAATTTCGTATGTTTTATAGTCGCAATGCAAACGAAATTTATGCGATCTAAAGTTTTTAAGTGGTGCCTAAGACGTCGCAGCATTTTGTGGGAACTTTTTATGATTGTTGGACGCATTATGCCCAACATTCGTACGTCTGGGAATAATTTATATATCCAAGTCAATTTTAAGTTTCTGACGAATTTCGTATATTTTGTAGACGCAATTCAAATGAAATTCGTACGATCTAAAATTTTTAATTGTTGCCCAAGACGTCACAGAATTTTTTGAAAACTTTGTTTGATTTTTGGACGCACTTTGCCCGAAATTCGTACGTTTGGGAATACTTTATATATACAAGTCAAGTTTTATTTCCTGACGAATTTCGTATGTTTTATAGTCGCAATTCAAACGAAATTCATGCGATCTAAAGTTTTTAAGTGTTGCCTAAGACGTCGCAGCATTTTGTGGGAACTTTGTATGATTGTTGGACGCATTATGCCCAAAATTCGTACCTTTGGGAATAATTTATATATCCAAGTCAATTTTAAGTTTCTGACGAATTTCGTATATTTTGTAGACGCAATTCAAATGAAATTCGTACGATCTAAAATTTTTAATTGTTGCCCAAGACGTCACAGAATTTTTTGAAAACTTTGTTTGATTTTTAGACGCACTTTGCCCGAAATTCGTACGTTTGGGAATACTTTATATATACAAGTCAAGTTTTATTTCCTGACGAATTTCGTATGTTTTATAGTCGCAATGCAAACGAAATTCATGCGATCGAAAGTTTTTAAGTGTTGCCTAAGACGTCGCAGCATTTTGTATGAACTTTGTATGATTGTTGGACCCATTATGCCCAAAATTCGTACGTTTGGGAATAATTTATATATCCAAGTCAATTTTAAGTTTCTGACCAATTTCGTATATTTTGTAGACGCAATTCAAATGAAATTCGTACGATCTAAAATTTTTAATTGTTGCCCAAGACGTCACAAAATTTTTTGAAAACTTCGTTTGATTTTTGGACGCACTTTGCCCGAAATTCGTACGTTTGGGGATAATTTATATATCCAAGTCAAGTTTTATTTCCTGACGAATTTCGTATGTTTTATAGTCGCAATTCAAACGAAATTCATGCGATTTAAAGTTTTTAAGTGTTGCCTAAGACGTCGCAGCATTTTGTGGGAACTTCGTTTGATTTTTGGACGCACTTTGCCCAAAATTCGTACGTTTGGGAATAATTTATATATCCAAGTCAAGTTTTATTTCCTGACGAATTTCGTATGTTTTATAGTCGCAATGCAAACGAAATTCATGCGATCTAAAGTTTTTAAGTGTTGCCTAAGACGTCGCAGCATTTTGTGGGAACTTTGTATGATTGTTGGACGCATTATGCCCAACATTCGTACGTCTGGGAATAATTTATAAATCCAAGTCAATTTTAAGATTCTGACGAATTTCGTATATTTTGTAGACGCAATTCAAATGAAATTCGTACGATCTAAAATTTTTAATTGTTGCCCAAGACGTCACAGAATTTTTTGAAAACTTTGTTTGATTTTTGGACGCACTTTGCCCGAAATTCGTACGGTTGGGAATACTTTATATATACAAGTCAAGTTTTATTTCCTGACGAATTTCGTATGTTTTATAGTCGCAATGCAAACGAAATTCATGCGATCGAAAGTTTTTAAGTGTTGCCTAAGACGTCGCAGCATTTTGTGGGAACTTCGTTTGATTTTTGGACGCACTTTGCCCAAAATTCGTACGTTTGGGAATAATTTATATATACAAGTCAAGTTTTATTTCCTGACGAATTTCGTATGTTTTATAGTCGCAATGCAAACGAAATTCATGCGATCTAAAGTTTTTAAGTGTTGCCTAAGACGTCGCAGCATTTTGTGGGAACTTTGTATGATTGTTGGACGCATTATGCCAAAAATTCGTACGTTTGGGAATAATTTATATATCCAAGTCAATTTTAAGTTTCTGACGAATTTCGTATATTTTGTAGACGCAATTCAAATGAAATTCGTACGATCTAAAATTTTTAATTGTTGCCCAAGACGTAACAGAATTTTTTGAAAACTTCTTTTGATTTTTGGACGCACTTTGCCCGAAATTCGTACGTTTGGGAATAATTTATATATACAAGTCAAGTTTTATTTCCTGACGAATTTCGTATGTTTTATAGTCGCAATGCAAACGAAATTTATGCGATCTAAAGTTTTTAAGTGGTGCCTAAGACGTCGCAGCATTTTGTGGGAACTTTTTATGATTGTTGGACGCATTATGCCCAACATTCGTACGTCTGGGAATAATTTATATATCCAAGTCAATTTTAAGTTTCTGACGAATTTCGTATATTTTGTAGACGCAATTCAAATGAAATTCGTACGATCTAAAATTTTTAATTGTTGCCCAAGACGTCACAGAATTTTTTGAAAACTTTGTTTGATTTTTGGACGCACTTTGCCCGAAATTCGTACGTTTGGGAATACTTTATATATACAAGTCAAGTTTTATTTCCTGACGAATTTCGTATGTTTTATAGTCGCAATTCAAACGAAATTCATGCGATCTAAAGTTTTTAAGTGTTGCCTAAGACGTCGCAGCATTTTGTGGGAACTTTGTATGATTGTTGGACGCATTATGCCCAAAATTCGTACCTTTGGGAATAATTTATATATCCAAGTCAATTTTAAGTTTCTGACGAATTTCGTATATTTTGTAGACGCAATTCAAATGAAATTCGTACGATCTAAAATTTTTAATTGTTGCCCAAGACGTAACAGAATTTTTTGAAAACTTCGTTTGATTTTTGGACGCACTTTGCCCGAAATTCGTACGTTTGGGAATAATTTATATATCCAAGTCAAGTTTTATTTCCTGACGAATTTCGTATGTTTTATAGTCGCAATTCAAACGAAATTCATGCGATTTAAAGTTTTTAAGTGTTGCCTAAGACGTTGCAGCATTTTGTGGGAACTTTGTATGATTGTTGGACGCATTATTCCCAAAATTCGTACGTTTGGGAATAATTTATATATCCAAGTCAAGTTTTATTTCCTGACGAATTTCGTATGTTTTATAGTCGCAATGCAAACGAAATTCATGCGATCTAAAGTTTTTAAGTGTTGCCTAAGACGTCGCAGCATTTTGTGGGAACTTTGTATGATTGTTGGACGCATTATGCCAAAAATTCGTACGTTTGGGAATAATTTATATATCCAAGTCAATTTTAAGCTTCTGACGAATTTCGTATATTTTGTAGACGCAATTCAAATGAAATTCGTACGATCTAAAATTTTTAATTGTTGCCCAAGACGTAACATAATTTTTTGAAAACTTCTTTTGATTTTTGGACGCACTTTGCCCGAAATTCGTACGTTTGGGAATAATTTATATATACAAGTCAAGTTTTATTTCCTGACGAATTTCGTATGTTTTATAGTCGCAATGCAAACAAAATTTATGCGATCTAAAGTTTTTAAGTGGTGCCTAAGACGTCGCAGCATTTTGTGGGAACTTTTTATGATTGTTGGACGCATTATGCCCAACATTCGTACGTCTGGGAATAATTTATATATCCAAGTCAATTTTAAGTTTCTGACGAATTTCGTATATTTTGTAGACGCAATTCAAATGAAATTCGTACGATCTAAAATTTTTAATTGTTGCCCAAGACGTCACAGAATTTTTTGAAAACTTTGTTTGATTTTTAGACGCACTTTGCCCGAAATTCGTACGTTTGGGAATACTTTATATATACAAGTCAAGTTTTATTTCCTGACGAATTTCGTATGTTTTATAGTCGCAATTCAAACGAAATTCATGCGATCTAAAATTTTTAAGTGTTGCCTAAGACGTCGCAGCATTTTGTGGGAACTTTGTATAATTGTTGGACGCATTATGCCCAACATTCGTACGTCTGGGAATAATTTATATATCCAAGTCAATTTTAAGTTTCTGACGAATTTCGTATATTTTGTAGACGCAATTCAAATGAAATTCGTACGATCTAAAATTTTTAATTGTTGCCCAAGACGGCACAGAATTTTTTGAAAACTTTGTTTGATTTTTGGACGCACTTTGCCCGAAATTCGTACGTTTGGGAATACTTTATATATACAAGTCAAGTTTTATTTCCTGACGAATTTCGTATGTTTTATAGTCGCAATGCAAACGAAATTCATGCGATCGAAAGTTTTTAAGTGTTGCCTAAGACGTCGCAGCATTTTGTATGAACTTTTTATGATTGTTGGACCCATTATGCCCAAAATTCGTACGTTTGGGAATAATTTATATATCCAAGTCAATTTTAAGTTTCTGACCAATTTCGTATATTTTGTAGACGCAATTCAAATGAAATTCGTACGGTCTAAAATTTTTAATTGTTGCCCAAGACGTCACAAAATTTTTTGAAAACTTCGTTTGATTTTTGGACGCACTTTGCCCGAAATTCGTACGTTTGGGGATAATTTATATATCCAAGTCAAGTTTTATTTCCTGACGAATTTCGTATGTTTTATAGTCGCAATTCAAACGAAATTCATGCGATTTAAAGTTTTTAAGTGTTGCCTAAGACGTCGCAGCATTTTGTGGGAACTTCGTTTGATTTTTGGACGCACTTTGCCCAAAATTCGTACGTTTGGGAATAATTTATATATACAAGTCAAGTTTTATTTCCTGACGAATTTCGTATGTTTTATAGTCGCAATGCAAACGAAATTCATGCGATCTAAAGTTTTTAAGTGTTGCCTAAGACGTCGCAGCATTTTGTGGGAACTTTGTATAATTGTTGGACGCATTATGCCCAACATTCGTACGTCTGGGAATAATTTATATATCCAAGTCAATTTTAAGTTTCTGACGAATTTCGTATATTTTGTAGACGCAATTCAAATGAAATTCGTACGATCTAAAATTTTTAATTGTTGCCCAAGACGTAGCAGAATTTTTTGAAAACTTCGTTTGATTTTTGGACGCACTTTGCCCGAAATTCGTACGTTTGGGAATAATTTATATATCCAAGTCAAGTTTTATTTCCTGACGAATTTCGTATGTTTTATAGTCGCAATTCAAACGAAATTCATGCGATTTAAAGTTTTTAAGTGTTGCCTAAGACGTTGCAGCATTTTGTGGGAACTTTGTATGATTGTTGGACGCATTATTCCCAAAATTCGTACGTTTGGGAATAATTTATATATCCAAGTCAATTTTAAGTTTCTGACGAATTTCGTATATTTTGTAGACGCAATTCAAATGAAATTCGTACGATCTAAAATTTTTAATTGTTGCCCAAGACGTAACAGAATTTTTTGAAAACTTCTTTTGATTTTTGGACGCACTTTGCCCGAAATTCGTACGTTTGGGAATAATTTATATATACAAGTCAAGTTTTATTTCCTGACGAATTTCGTATGTTTTATAGTCGCAATTCAAACGAAATTCATGCGATTTAAAGTTTTTAAGTGTTGCCTAAGACGTCGCAGCATTTTGTGGGAACTTTGTATGATTGTTGGACGCATTATGCCCAAAATTCGTACGTTTGGGAATAATTTATATATCCAAGTCAATTTTAAGTTTCTGACCAATTTCGTATATTTTGTAGACGCAATTCAAATGAAATTCGTACGATCTAAAATTTTTAATTGTTGCCCAAGACGTCACAAAATTTTTTGAAAACTTCGTTTGATTTTTGGACGCACTTTGCCCGAAATTCGTACGTTTGGGAATAATTTATATATACAAGTCAAGTTTTATTTCCTGACGAATTTCGTATGTTTTATAGTCGCAATGCAAACGAAATTCATGCGATCTAAAGTTTTTAAGTGTTGCCTAAGACGTCGCAGCATTTTGTGGGAACTTTGTATAATTGTTGGACGCATTATGCCCAACATTCGTACGTCTGGGAATAATTTATATATCCAAGTCAATTTTAAGTTTCTGACGAATTTCGTATATTTTGTAGACGCAATTCAAATGAAATTCGTACGATCTAAAATTTTTAATTGTTGCCCAAGACGTAACAGAATTTTTTGAAAACTTCGTTTGATTTTTGGACGCACTTTGCCCAAAATTCGTACGTTTGGGAATAATTTATATATACAAGTCAAGTTTTATTTCCTGACGAATTTCGTATGTTTTATAGTCGCAATGCAAACGAAATTCATGCGATCTAAAGTTTTTAAGTGTTGCCTAAGACGTCGCAGCATTTTGTGGGAACTTTGTATAATTGTTGGACGCATTATGCCCAACATTCGTACGTCTGGGAATAATTTATATATCCAAGTCAATTTTAAGTTTCTGACGAATTTCGTATATTTTGTAGACGCAATTCAAATGAAATTCGTACGATCTAAAATTTTTAATTGTTGCCCAAGACGTCACAGAATTTTTTGAAAAATTTGTTTGATTTTTGGACGCACTTTGCCCGAAATTCGTACGTTTGGGGATAATTTATATATACAAGTCAAGTTTTATTTCCTGACGAATTTCGTATGTTTTATAGTCGCAATGCAAACGAAATTCATGCGATCTAAAGTTTTTAAGTGTTGCCTAAGACGTCGCAGCATTTTGTGGGAACTTTGTATAATTGTTGGACGCATTATGCCCAACATTCGTACGTCTGGGAATAATTTATATATCCAAGTCAATTTTAAGTTTCTGACGAATTTCGTATATTTTGTAGACGCAATTCAAATGAAATTCGTACGATCTAAAATTTTTAATTGTTGCCCAAGACGTAACAGAATTTTTTGAAAACTTCTTTTGATTTTTGGACGCACTTTGCCCGAAATTCGTACGTTTGGGAATAATTTATATATACAAGTCAAGTTTTATTTCCTGACGAATTTCGTATGTTTTATAGTCGCAATGCAAACGAAATTTATGCGATCTAAAGTTTTTAAGTGGTGCCTAAGACGTCGCAGCATTTTGTGGGAACTTTTTATGATTGTTGGACGCATTATGCCCAACATTCGTACGTTTGGGAATAATTTATATATCCAAGTCAAGTTTTATTTCCTGACGAATTTCGTATGTTTTATAGTCGCAATGCAAACGAAATTCATGCGATCTAAAGTTTTTAAGTGTTGCCTAAGACGTCGCAGCATTTTGTGGGAACTTTGTATGATTGTTGGACGCATTATGCCCAAAATTCGTACCTTTGGGAATAATTTATATATCCAAGTCAATTTTAAGTTTCTGACGAATTTCGTATATTTTGTAGACGCAATTCAAATGAAATTCGTACGATCTAAAATTTTTTATTGTTGCCCAAGACGTAACAGAATTTTTTGAAAACTTCGTTTGATTTTTGGACGCACTTTGCCCGAAATTCGTACGTTTGGGAATAATTTATATATCCAAGTCAAGTTTTATTTCCTGACGAATTTCGTATGTTTTATAGTCGCAATTCAAACGAAATTCATGCGATCTAAAGTTTTTAAGTGTTGCCTAAGACGTCGCAGCATTTTGTGGGAACTTTGTATGATTGTTGGACGCATTATGCCCAAAATTCGTACGTTTGGGAATAATTTATATATCCAAGTCAAGTTTTATTTCCTGACGAATTTCGTATGTTTTATAGTCGCAATGCAAACGAAATTCATGCGATCTAAAGTTTTTAAGTGTTGCCTAAGACGTCGCAGCATTTTGTGGGAACTTTGTATGATTGTTGGACGCATTATGCCCAAAATTCGTACCTTTGGGAATAATTTATATATCCAAGTCAATTTTAAGTTTCTGACGAATTTCGTATATTTTGTAGACGCAATTCAAATGAAATTCGTACGATCTAAAATTTTTAATTGTTGCCCAAGACGTAGCAGAATTTTTTGAAAACTTCGTTTGATTTTTGGACGCACTTTGCCCGAAATTCGTACGTTTGGGAATAATTTATATATCCAAGTCAAGTTTTATTTCCTGACGAATTTCGTATGTTTTATAGTCGCAATTCAAACGAAATTCATGCGATTTAAAGTTTTTAAGTGTTGCCTAAGACGTTGCAGCATTTTGTGGGAACTTTGTATGATTGTTGGACGCATTATTCCCAAAATTCGTACGTTTGGGAATAATTTATATATCCAAGTCAATTTTAAGTTTCTGACGAATTTCGTATATTTTGTAGACGCAATTCAAATGAAATTCGTACGATCTAAAATTTTTAATTGTTGCCCAAGACGTAACAGAATTTTTTGAAAACTTCTTTTGATTTTTGGACGCACTTTGCCCGAAATTCGTACGTTTGGGAATAATTTATATATACAAGTCAAGTTTTATTTCCTGACGAATTTCGTATGTTTTATAGTCGCAATTCAAACGAAATTCATGCGATTTAAAGTTTTTAAGTGTTGCCTAAGACGTCGCAGCATTTTGTGGGAACTTTGTATGATTGTTGGACGCATTATGCCCAAAATTCGTACGTTTGGGAATAATTTATATATCCAAGTCAATTTTAAGTTTCTGACCAATTTCGTATATTTTGTAGACGCAATTCAAATGAAATTCGTACGATCTAAAATTTTTAATTGTTGCCCAAGACGTCACAAAATTTTTTGAAAACTTCGTTTGATTTTTGGACGCACTTTGCCCGAAATTCGTACGTTTGGGAATAATTTATATATCCAAGTCAAGTTTTATTTCCTGACGAATTTCGTATGTTTTATAGTCGCAATGCAAACGAAATTCATGCGATCTAAAGTTTTAAAGTGTTGCCTAAGACGTCGCAGCATTTTGTGGGAACTTTGTATGATTGTTGGACGCATTATGCCCAAAATTCGTACGTTTGGGAATAATTTATATATCCAAGTCAATTTTAAGTTTCTGACGAATTTCGTATATTTTGTAGACGCAATTCAAATGAAATTCGTACGATCTAAAATTTTTAATTGTTGCCCAAGACGTAACAGAATTTTTTGAAAACTTCGTTTGATTTTTGGACGCACTTTGCCCAAAATTCGTACGTTTGGGAATAATTTATATATACAAGTCAAGTTTTATTTCCTGACGAATTTCGTATGTTTTATAGTCGCAATGCAAACGAAATTCATGCGATCTAAAGTTTTTAAGTGTTGCCTAAGACGTCGCAGCATTTTGTGGGAACTTTGTATAATTGTTGGACGCATTATGCCCAACATTCGTACGTCTGGGAATAATTTATATATCCAAGTCAATTTTAAGTTTCTGACGAATTTCGTATATTTTGTAGACGCAATTCAAATGAAATTCGTACGATCTAAAATTTTTAATTGTTGCCCAAGACGTCACAGAATTTTTTGAAAAATTTGTTTGATTTTTGGACGCACTTTGCCCGAAATTCGTACGTTTGGGAATACTTTATATATACAAGTCAAGTTTTATTTCCTGACGAATTTCGTATGTTTTATAGTCGCAATGCAAACGAAATTCATGCGATCGAAAGTTTTTAAGTGTTGCCTAAGACGTCGCAGCATTTTGTGGGAACTTTGTATGATTGTTGGACCCATTATGCCCAAAATTCGTACGTTTGGGAATAATTTATATATCCAAGTCAATTTTAAGTTTCTGACCAATTTCGTATATTTTGTAGACGCAATTCAAATGAAATTCGTACGGTCTAAAATTTTTAATTGTTGCCCAAGACGTCACAAAATTTTTTGAAAACTTCGTTTGATTTTTGGACGCACTTTGCCCGAAATTCGTACGTTTGGGGATAATTTATATATCCAAGTCAAGTTTTATTTCCTGACGAATTTCGTATGTTTTATAGTCGCAATTCAAACGAAATTCATGCGATTTAAAGTTTTTAAGTGTTGCCTAAGACGTCGCAGCATTTTGTGGGAACTTCGTTTGATTTTTGGACGCACTTTGCCCAAAATTCGTACGTTTGGGAATAATTTATATATACAAGTCAAGTTTTATTTCCTGACGAATTTCGTATGTTTTATAGTCGCAATGCAAACGAAATTCATGCGATCTAAAGTTTTTAAGTGTTGCCTAAGACGTCGCAGCATTTTGTGGGAACTTTGTATAATTGTTGGACGCATTATGCCCAACATTCGTACGTCTGGGAATAATTTATATATCCAAGTCAATTTTAAGTTTCTGACGAATTTCGTATATTTTGTAGACGCAATTCAAATGAAATTCGTACGATCTAAAATTTTTAATTGTTGCCCAAGACGTCACAGAATTTTTTGAAAACTTCGTTTAATTTTTGGACGCACTTTGCCCGAAATTCGTACGTTTGGGAATAATTTATATATCCAAGTCAAGTTTTATTTCCTGACGAATTTCGTATGTTTTATAGTCGCAATTCAAACGAAATTCATGCGATCTAAAGTTTTTAAGTGTTGCCTAAGACGTCGCAGCATTTTGTGGGAACTTTGTATGATTGTTGGACGCATTATGCCCAAAATTCGTACGTTTGGGAATAATTTATATATCCAAGTCAAGTTTTATTTCCTGACGAATTTCGTATGTTTTATAGTCGCAATGCAAACGAAATTCATGCGATCTAAAGTTTTTAAGTGTTGCCTAAGACGTCGCAGCATTTTGTGGGAACTTTGTATGATTGTTGGACGCATTATGCCCAAAATTCGTACCTTTGGGAATAATTTATATATCCAAGTCAATTTTAAGTTTCTGACGAATTTCGTATATTTTGTAGACGCAATTCAAATGAAATTCGTACGATCTAAAATTTTTAATTGTTGCCCAAGACGTAGCAGAATTTTTTGAAAACTTCGTTTGATTTTTGGACGCACTTTGCCCGAAATTCGTACGTTTGGGAATAATTTATATATCCAAGTCAAGTTTTATTTCCTGACGAATTTCGTATGTTTTATAGTCGCAATTCAAACGAAATTCATGCGATTTAAAGTTTTTAAGTGTTGCCTAAGACGTTGCAGCATTTTGTGGGAACTTTGTATGATTGTTGGACGCATTATTCCCAAAATTCGTACGTTTGGGAATAATTTATATATCCAAGTCAATTTTAAGTTTCTGACGAATTTCGTATATTTTGTAGACGCAATTCAAATGAAATTCGTACGATCTAAAATTTTTAATTGTTGCCCAAGACGTAACAGAATTTTTTGAAAACTTCTTTTGATTTTTGGACGCACTTTGCCCGAAATTCGTACGTTTGGGAATAATTTATATATACAAGTCAAGTTTTATTTCCTGACGAATTTCGTATGTTTTATAGTCGCAATTCAAACGAAATTCATGCGATTTAAAGTTTTTAAGTGTTGCCTAAGACGTCGCAGCATTTTGTGGGAACTTTGTATGATTGTTGGACGCATTATGCCCAAAATTCGTACGTTTGGGAATAATTTATATATCCAAGTCAATTTTAAGTTTCTGACCAATTTCGTATATTTTGTAGACGCAATTCAAATGAAATTCGTACGATCTAAAATTTTTAATTGTTGCCCAAGACGTCACAAAATTTTTTGAAAACTTCGTTTGATTTTTGGACGCACTTTGCCCGAAATTCGTACGTTTGGGAATAATTTATATATACAAGTCAAGTTTTATTTCCTGACGAATTTCGTATGTTTTATAGTCGCAATGCAAACGAAATTCATGCGATCTAAAGTTTTTAAGTGTTGCCTAAGACGTCGCAGCATTTTGTGGGAACTTTGTATAATTGTTGGACGCATTATGCCCAACATTCGTACGTCTGGGAATAATTTATATATCCAAGTCAATTTTAAGTTTCTGACGAATTTCGTATATTTTGTAGACGCAATTCAAATGAAATTCGTACGATCTAAAATTTTTAATTGTTGCCCAAGACGTAACAGAATTTTTTGAAAACTTCGTTTGATTTTTGGACGCACTTTGCCCAAAATTCGTACGTTTGGGAATAATTTATATATACAAGTCAAGTTTTATTTCCTGACGAATTTCGTATGTTTTATAGTCGCAATACAAACGAAATTCATGCGATCTAAAGTTTTTAAGTGTTGCCTAAGACGTCGCAGCATTTTGTGGGAACTTTGTATAATTGTTGGACGCATTATGCCCAACATTCGTACGTCTGGGAATAATTTATATATCCAAGTCAATTTTAAGTTTCTGACGAATTTCGTATATTTTGTAGACGCAATTCAAATGAAATTCGTACGATCTAAAATTTTTAATTGTTGCCCAAGACGTCACATAATTTTTTGAAAAATTTGTTTGATTTTTGGACGCACTTTGCCCGAAATTCGTACGTTTGGGGATAATTTATATATACAAGTCAAGTTTTATTTCCTGACGAATTTCGTATGTTTTATAGTCGCAATGCAAACGAAATTCATGCGATCTAAAGTTTTTAAGTGTTGCCTAAGACGTCGCAGCATTTTGTGGGAACTTTGTATAATTGTTGGACGCATTATGCCCAACATTCGTACGTCTGGGAATAATTTATATATCCAAGTCAATTTTAAGTTTCTGACGAATTTCGTATATTTTGTAGACGCAATTCAAATGAAATTCGTACGATCTAAAATTTTTAATTGTTGCCCAAGACGTAACAGAATTTTTTGAAAACTTCTTTTGATTTTTGGACGCACTTTGCCCGAAATTCGTACGTTTGGGAATAATTTATATATACAAGTCAAGTTTTATTTCCTGACGAATTTCGTATGTTTTATAGTCGCAATGCAAACGAAATTTATGCGATCTAAAGTTTTTAAGTGGTGCCTAAGACGTCGCAGCATTTTGTGGGAACTTTTTATGATTGTTGGACGCATTATGCCCAACATTCGTACGTTTGGGAATAATTTATATATCCAAGTCAAGTTTTATTTCCTGACGAATTTCGTATGTTTTATAGTCGCAATGCAAACGAAATTCATGCGATCTAAAGTTTTTAAGTGTTGCCTAAGACGTCGCAGCATTTTGTGGGAACTTTGTATGATTGTTGGACGCATTATGCCCAAAATTCGTACCTTTGGGAATAATTTATATATCCAAGTCAATTTTAAGTTTCTGACGAATTTCGTATATTTTGTAGACGCAATTCAAATGAAATTCGTACGATCTAAAATTTTTAATTGTTGCCCAAGACGTAACAGAATTTTTTGAAAACTTCGTTTGATTTTTGGACGCAATTTGCCCAAAATTCGTACGTTTGGGAATAATTTATATATACAAGTCAAGTTTTATTTCCTGACGAATTTCGTATGTTTTATAGTCGCAATGCAAACGAAATTCATGCGATCTAAAGTTTTTAAGTGTTGCCTAAGACGTCGCAGCATTTTGTGGGAACTTTGTATAATTGTTGGACGCATTATGCCCAACATTCGTACGTCTGGGAATAATTTATATATCCAAGTCAATTTTAAGTTTCTGACGAATTTCGTATATTTTGTAGACGCAATTCAAATGAAATTCGTACGATCTAAAATTTTTAATTGTTGCCCAAGACGTCACAGAATTTTTTGAAAAATTTGTTTGATTTTTGGACGCACTTTGCCCGAAATTCGTACGTTTGGGGATAATTTATATATACAAGTCAAGTTTTATTTCCTGACGAATTTCGTATGTTTTATAGTCGCAATGCAAACGAAATTCATGCGATCTAAAGTTTTTAAGTGTTGCCTAAGACGTCGCAGCATTTTGTGGGAACTTTGTATAATTGTTGGACGCATTATGCCCAACATTCGTACGTCTGGGAATAATTTATATATCCAAGTCAATTTTAAGTTTCTGACGAATTTCGTATATTTTGTAGACGCAATTCAAATGAAATTCGTACGATCTAAAATTTTTAATTGTTGCCCAAGACGTAACAGAATTTTTTGAAAACTTCTTTTGATTTTTGGACGCACTTTGCCCGAAATTCGTACGTTTGGGAATAATTTATATATACAAGTCAAGTTTTATTTCCTGACGAATTTCGTATGTTTTATAGTCGCAATGCAAACGAAATTTATGCGATCTAAAGTTTTTAAGTGGTGCCTAAGACGTCGCAGCATTTTGTGGGAACTTTTTATGATTGTTGGACGCATTATGCCCAACATTCGTACGTTTGGGAATAATTTATATATCCAAGTCAAGTTTTATTTCCTGACGAATTTCGTATGTTTTATAGTCGCAATGCAAACGAAATTCATGCGATCTAAAGTTTTTAAGTGTTGCCTAAGACGTCGCAGCATTTTGTGGGAACTTTGTATGATTGTTGGACGCATTATGCCCAAAATTCGTACGTCTGGGAATAATTTATATATCCAAGTCAATTTTAAGTTTCTGACGAATTTCGTATATTTTGTAGACGCAATTCAAATGAAATTCGTACGATCTAAAATTTTTAATTGTTGCCCAAGACGTCACAGAATTTTTTGAAAACTTCGTTTAATTTTTGGACGCACTTTGCCCGAAATTCGTACGTTTGGGAATAATTTATATATCCAAGTCAAGTTTTATTTCCTGACGAATTTCGTATGTTTTATAGTCGCAATTCAAACGAAATTCATGCGATCTAAAGTTTTTAAGTGTTGCCTAAGACGTCGCAGCATTTTGTGGGAACTTTGTATGATTGTTGGACGCATTATGCCCAAAATTCGTACGTTTGGGAATAATTTATATATCCAAGTCAAGTTTTATTTCCTGACGAATTTCGTATGTTTTATAGTCGCAATGCAAACGAAATTCATGCGATCTAAAGTTTTTAAGTGTTGCCTAAGACGTCGCAGCATTTTGTGGGAACTTTGTATGATTGTTGGACGCATTATGCCCAAAATTCGTACCTTTGGGAATAATTTATATATCCAAGTCAATTTTAAGTTTCTGACGAATTTCGTATATTTTGTAGACGCAATTCAAATGAAATTCGTACGATCTAAAATTTTTAATTGTTGCCCAAGACGTAGCAGAATTTTTTGAAAACTTCGTTTGATTTTTGGACGCACTTTGCCCGAAATTCGTACGTTTGGGAATAATTTATATATCCAAGTCAAGTTTTATTTCCTGACGAATTTCGTATGTTTTATAGTCGCAATTCAAACGAAATTCATGCGATTTAAAGTTTTTAAGTGTTGCCTAAGACGTTGCAGCATTTTGTGGGAACTTTGTATGATTGTTGGACGCATTATTCCCAAAATTCGTACGTTTGGGAATAATTTATATATCCAAGTCAATTTTAAGTTTCTGACGAATTTCGTATATTTTGTAGACGCAATTCAAATGAAATTCGTACGATCTAAAATTTTTAATTGTTGCCCAAGACGTAACAGAATTTTTTGAAAACTTCTTTTGATTTTTGGACGCACTTGGCCCGAAATTCGTTCGTTTGGGAATAATTTATATATACAAGTCAAGTTTTATTTCCTGACGAATTTCGTATGTTTTATAGTCGCAATTCAAACGAAATTCATGCGATTTAAAGTTTTTAAGTGTTGCCTAAGACGTCGCAGCATTTTGTGGGAACTTTGTATGATTGTTGGACGCATTATGCCCAAAATTCGTACGTTTGGGAATAATTTATATATCCAAGTCAATTTTAAGTTTCTGACCAATTTCGTATATTTTGTAGACGCAATTCAAATGAAATTCGTACGATCTAAAATTTTTAATTGTTGCCCAAGACGTCACAAAATTTTTTGAAAACTTCGTTTGATTTTTGGACGCACTTTGCCCGAAATTCGTACGTTTGGGAATAATTTATATATCCAAGTCAAGTTTTATTTCCTGACGAATTTCGTATGTTTTATAGTCGCAATGCAAACGAAATTCATGCGATCTAAAGTTTTAAAGTGTTGCCTAAGACGTCGCAGCATATTGTGGGAACTTTGTATGATTGTTGGACGCATTATGCCCAAAATTCGTACGTTTGGGAATAATTTATATATCCAAGTCAATTTTAAGTTTCTGACGAATTTCGTATATTTTGTAGACGCAATTCAAATGAAATTCGTACGATCTAAAATTTTTAATTGTTGCCCAAGACGTCACAGAATTTTTTGAAAACTTCGTTTAATTTTTGGACGCACTTTGCCCGAAATTCGTACGTTTGGGAATAATTTATATATCCAAGTCAAGTTTTATTTCCTGACGAATTTCGTATGTTTTATAGTCGCAATTCAAACGAAATTCATGCGATCTAAAGTTTTTAAGTGTTGCCTAAGACGTCGCAGCATTTTGTGGGAACTTTGTATGATTGTTGGACGCATTATGCCCAAAATTCGTACGTTTGGGAATAATTTATATATCCAAGTCAAGTTTTATTTCCTGACGAATTTCGTATGTTTTATAGTCGCAATGCAAACGAAATTCATGCGATCTAAAGTTTTTAAGTGTTGCCTAAGACGTCGCAGCATTTTGTGGGAACTTTGTATGATTGTTGGACGCATTATGCCCAAAATTCGTACCTTTGGGAATAATTTATATATCCAAGTCAATTTTAAGTTTCTGACGAATTTCGTATATTTTGTAGACGCAATTCAAATGAAATTCGTACGATCTAAAATTTTTAATTGTTGCCCAAGACGTAGCAGAATTTTTTGAAAACTTCGTTTGATTTTTGGACGCACTTTGCCCGAAATTCGTACGTTTGGGAATAATTTATATATCCAAGTCAAGTTTTATTTCCTGACGAATTTCGTATGTTTTATAGTCGCAATTCAAACGAAATTCATGCGATTTAAAGTTTTTAAGTGTTGCCTAAGACGTTGCAGCATTTTGTGGGAACTTTGTATGATTGTTGGACGCATTATTCCCAAAATTCGTACGTTTGGGAATAATTTATATATCCAAGTCAATTTTAAGTTTCTGACGAATTTCGTATATTTTGTAGACGCAATTCAAATGAAATTCGTACGATCTAAAATTTTTAATTGTTGCCCAAGACGTAACAGAATTTTTTGAAAACTTCTTTTGATTTTTGGACGCACTTGGCCCGAAATTCGTTCGTTTGGGAATAATTTATATATACAAGTCAAGTTTTATTTCCTGACGAATTTCGTATGTTTTATAGTCGCAATTCAAACGAAATTCATGCGATTTAAAGTTTTTAAGTGTTGCCTAAGACGTCGCAGCATTTTGTGGGAACTTTGTATGATTGTTGGACGCATTATGCCCAAAATTCGTACGTTTGGGAATAATTTATATATCCAAGTCAATTTTAAGTTTCTGACCAATTTCGTATATTTTGTAGACGCAATTCAAATGAAATTCGTACGATCTAAAATTTTTAATTGTTGCCCAAGACGTCACAAAATTTTTTGAAAACTTCGTTTGATTTTTGGACGCACTTTGCCCGAAATTCGTACGTTTGGGAATAATTTATATATCCAAGTCAAGTTTTATTTCCTGACGAATTTCGTATGTTTTATAGTCGCAATGCAAACGAAATTCATGCGATCTAAAGTTTTAAAGTGTTGCCTAAGACGTCGCAGCATATTGTGGGAACTTTGTATGATTGTTGGACGCATTATGCCCAAAATTCGTACGTTTGGGAATAATTTATATATCCAAGTCAATTTTAAGTTTCTGACGAATTTCGTATATTTTGTAGACGCAATTCAAATGAAATTCGTACGATCTAAAATTTTTAATTGTTGCCCAAGACGTAACAGAATTTTTTGAAAACTTCGTTTGATTTTTGGACGCACTTTGCCCAAAATTCGTACGTTTGGGAATAATTTATATATACAAGTCAAGTTTTATTTCCTGACGAATTTCGTATGTTTTATAGTCGCAATGCAAACGAAATTCATGCGATCTAAAGTTTTTAAGTGTTGCCTAAGACGTCGCAGCATTTTGTGGGAACTTTGTATAATTGTTGGACGCATTATGCCCAACATTCGTACGTCTGGGAATAATTTATATATCCAAGTCAATTTTAAGTTTCTGACGAATTTCGTATATTTTGTAGACGCAATTCAAATGAAATTCGTACGATCTAAAATTTTTAATTGTTGCCCAAGACGTCACAGAATTTTTTGAAAAATTTGTTTGATTTTTGGACGCACTTTGCCCGAAATTCGTACGTTTGGGAATACTTTATATATACAAGTCAAGTTTTATTTCCTGACGAATTTCGTATGTTTTATAGTCGCAATGCAAACGAAATTCATGCGATCGAAAGTTTTTAAGTGTTGCCTAAGACGTCGCAGCATTTTGTGGGAACTTTGTATGATTGTTGGACCCATTATGCCCAAAATTCGTACGTTTGGGAATAATTTATATATCCAAGTCAATTTTAAGTTTCTGACCAATTTCGTATATTTTGTAGACGCAATTCAAATGAAATTCGTACGATCTAAAATTTTTAATTGTTGCCCAAGACGTCACAAAATTTTTTGAAAACTTCGTTTGATTTTTGGACGCACTTTGCCCGAAATTCGTACGTTTGGGGATAATTTATATATACAAGTCAAGTTTTATTTCCTGACGAATTTCGTATGTTTTATAGTCGCAATGCAAACGAAATTCATGCGATCTAAAGTTTTTAAGTGTTGCCTAAGACGTCGCAGCATTTTGTGGGAACTTTGTATAATTGTTGGACGCATTATGCCCAACATTCGTACGTCTGGGAATAATTTATATATCCAAGTCAATTTTAAGTTTCTGACGAATTTCGTATATTTTGTAGACGCAATTCAAATGAAATTCGTACGATCTAAAATTTTTAATTGTTGCCCAAGACGTAGCAGAATTTTTTGAAAACTTCGTTTGATTTTTGGACGCACTTTGCCCGAAATTCGTACGTTTGGGAATAATTTATATATCCAAGTCAAGTTTTATTTCCTGACGAATTTCGTATGTTTTATAGTCGCAATTCAAACGAAATTCATGCGATTTAAAGTTTTTAAGTGTTGCCTAAGACGTTGCAGCATTTTGTGGGAACTTTGTATGATTGTTGGACGCATTATTCCCAAAATTCGTACGTTTGGGAATAATTTATATATCCAAGTCAATTTTAAGTTTCTGACGAATTTCGTATATTTTGTAGACGCAATTCAAATGAAATTCGTACGATCTAAAATTTTTAATTGTTGCCCAAGACGTAACAGAATTTTTTGAAAACTTCTTTTGATTTTTGGACGCACTTTGCCCGAAATTCGTACGTTTGGGAATAATTTATATATACAAGTCAAGTTTTATTTCCTGACGAATTTCGTATGTTTTATAGTCGCAATTCAAACGAAATTCCTGCGATTTAAAGTTTTTAAGTGTTGCCTAAGACGTCGCAGCATTTTGTGGGAACTTTGTATGATTGTTGGACGCATTATGCCCAAAATTCGTACGTTTGGGAATAATTTATATATCCAAGTCAATTTTAAGTTTCTGACCAATTTCGTATATTTTGTAGACGCAATTCAAATGAAATTCGTACGATCTAAAATTTTTAATTGTTGCCCAAGACGTCACAAAATTTTTTGAAAACTTCGTTTGATTTTTGGACGCACTTTGCCCGAAATTCGTACGTTTGGGAATAATTTATATATCCAAGTCAAGTTTTATTTCCTGACGAATTTCGTATGTTTTATAGTCGCAATGCAAACGAAATTCATGCGATCTAAAGTTTTAAAGTGTTGCCTAAGACGTCGCAGCATTTTGTGGGAACTTTGTATGATTGTTGGACGCATTATGCCCAAAATTCGTACGTTTGGGAATAATTTATATATCCAAGTCAATTTTAAGTTTCTGACGAATTTCGTATATTTTGTAGACGCAATTCAAATGAAATTCGTACGATCTAAAATTTTTAATTGTTGCCCAAGACGTAACAGAATTTTTTGAAAACTTCGTTTGATTTTTGGACGCACTTTGCCCAAAATTCGTACGTTTGGGAATAATTTATATATACAAGTCAAGTTTTATTTCCTGACGAATTTCGTATGTTTTATAGTCGCAATGCAAACGAAATTCATGCGATCTAAAGTTTTTAAGTGTTGCCTAAGACGTCGCAGCATTTTGTGGGAACTTTGTATAATTGTTGGACGCATTATGCCCAACATTCGTACGTCTGGGAATAATTTATATATCCAAGTCAATTTTAAGTTTCTGACGAATTTCGTATATTTTGTAGACGCAATTCAAATGAAATTCGTACGATCTAAAATTTTTAATTGTTGCCCAAGACGTCACAGAATTTTTTGAAAAATTTGTTTGATTTTTGGACGCACTTTGCCCGAAATTCGTACGTTTGGGAATACTTTATATATACAAGTCAAGTTTTATTTCCTGACGAATTTCGTATGTTTTATAGTCGCAATGCAAACGAAATTCATGCGATCGAAAGTTTTTAAGTGTTGCCTAAGACGTCGCAGCATTTTGTGGGAACTTTGTATGATTGTTGGACCCATTATGCCCAAAATTCGTACGTTTGGGAATAATTTATATATCCAAGTCAATTTTAAGTTTCTGACCAATTTCGTATATTTTGTAGACGCAATTCAAATGAAATTCGTACGATCTAAAATTTTTAATTGTTGCCCAAGACGTCACAAAATTTTTTGAAAACTTCGTTTGATTTTTGGACGCACTTTGCCCGAAATTCGTACGTTTGGGGATAATTTATATATACAAGTCAAGTTTTATTTCCTGACGAATTTCGTATGTTTTATAGTCGCAATGCAAACGAAATTCATGCGATCTAAAGTTTTTAAGTGTTGCCTAAGACGTCGCAGCATTTTGTGGGAACTTTGTATAATTGTTGGACGCATTATGCCCAACATTCGTACGTCTGGGAATAATTTATATATCCAAGTCAATTTTAAGTTTCTGACGAATTTCGTATATTTTGTAGACGCAATTCAAATGAAATTCGTACGATCTAAAATTTTTAATTGTTGCCCAAGACGTAACAGAATTTTTTGAAAACTTCTTTTGATTTTTGGACGCACTTTGCCCGAAATTCGTACGTTTGGGAATAATTTATATATACAAGTCAAGTTTTATTTCCTGACGAATTTCGTATGTTTTATAGTCGCAATGCAAACGAAATTTATGCGATCTAAAGTTTTTAAGTGGTGCCTAAGACGTCGCAGCATTTTGTGGGAACTTTTTATGATTGTTGGACGCATTATGCCCAACATTCGTACGTTTGGGAATAATTTATATATCCAAGTCAAGTTTTATTTCCTGACGAATTTCGTATGTTTTATAGTCGCAATGCAAACGAAATTCATGCGATCTAAAGTTTTTAAGTGTTGCCTAAGACGTCGCAGCATTTTGTGGGAACTTTGTATGATTGTTGGACGCATTATGCCCAAAATTCGTACCTTTGGGAATAATTTATATATCCAAGTCAATTTTAAGTTTCTGACGAATTTCGTATATTTTGTAGACGCAATTCAAATGAAATTCGTACGATCTAAAATTTTTTATTGTTGCCCAAGACGTAACAGAATTTTTTGAAAACTTCGTTTGATTTTTGGACGCACTTTGCCCGAAATTCGTACGTTTGGGAATAATTTATATATCCAAGTCAAGTTTTATTTCCTGACGAATTTCGTATGTTTTATAGTCGCAATTCAAACGAAATTCATGCGATTTAAAGTTTTTAAGTGTTGCCTAAGACGTTGCAGCATTTTGTGGGAACTTTGTATGATTGTTGGACGCATTATTCCCAAAATTCGTACGTTTGGGAATAATTTATATATCCAAGTCAAGTTTTATTTCCTGACGAATTTCGTATGTTTTATAGTCGCAATGCAAACGAAATTCATGCGATCTAAAGTTTTTAAGTGTTGCCTAAGACGTCGCAGCATTTTGTGGGCACTTTGTATGATTGTTGGACGCATTATGCCAAAAATTCGTACGTTTGGGAATAATTTATATATCCAAGTCAATTTTAAGTTTCTGACGAATTTCGTATATTTTGTAGACGCAATTCAAATGAAATTCGTACTATCTAAAATTTTTAATTGTTGCCCAAGACGTAACAGAATTTTTTGAAAACTTCGTTTGATTTTTGGACGCACTTTGCCCGAAATTCGTACGTTTGGGAATAATTTATATATCCAAGTCAAGTTTTATTTCCTGACGAATTTCGTATGTCTTATAGTCGCAATTCAAACGAAATTCATGCGATTTAAAGTTTCTAAGTTTTGCCTAAGACGTTGCAGCATTTTGTGGGAACTTTGTATGATTGTTGGACGCATTATTCCCAAAATTCGTACGTTTGGGAATAATTTATATATCCAAGTCAAGTTTTATTTCCTGACGAATTTCGTATGTTTTATAGTCGCAATGCAAACGAAATTCATGCGATCTAAAGTTTTTAAGTGTTGCCTAAGACGTCGCAGCATTTTGTGGGAACTTTGTATGATTGTTGGACGCATTATGCCAAAAATTCGTACGTTTGGGAATAATTTATATATCCAAGTCAATTTTAAGTTTCTGACGAATTTCGTATATTTTGTAGACGCAATTCAAATGAAATTCGTACGATCTAAAATTTTTAATTGTTGCCCAAGACGTAACAGAATTTTTTGAAAACTTCTTTTGATTTTTGGACGCACTTTGCCCGAAATTCGTACGTTTGGGAATAATTTATATATACAAGTCAAGTTTTATTTCCTGACGAATTTCGTATGTTTTATAGTCGCAATGCAAACGAAATTTATGCGATCTAAAGTTTTTAAGTGGTGCCTAAGACGTCGCAGCATTTTGTGGGAACTTTTTATGATTGTTGGACGCATTATGCCCAACATTCGTACGTTTGGGAATAATTTATATATCCAAGTCAAGTTTTATTTCCTGACGAATTTCGTATGTTTTATAGTCGCAATGCAAACGAAATTCATGCGATCTAAAGTTTTTAAGTGTTGCCTAAGACGTCGCAGCATTTTGTGGGAACTTTGTATGATTGTTGGACGCATTATGCCCAAAATTCGTACCTTTGGGAATAATTTATATATCCAAGTCAATTTTAAGTTTCTGACGAATTTCGTATATTTTGTAGACGCAATTCAAATGAAATTCGTACGATCTAAAATTTTTTATTGTTGCCCAAGACGTAACAGAATTTTTTGAAAACTTCGTTTGATTTTTGGACGCACTTTGCCCGAAATTCGTACGTTTGGGAATAATTTATATATCCAAGTCAAGTTTTATTTCCTGACGAATTTCGTATGTTTTATAGTCGCAATTCAAACGAAATTCATGCGATTTAAAGTTTTTAAAAGTTGCCTAAGACGTTGCAGCATTTTGTGGGAACTTTGTATGATTGTTGGACGCATTATTCCCAAAATTCGTACGTTTGGGAATAATTTATATATCCAAGTCAAGTTTTATTTCCTGACGAATTTCGTATGTTTTATAGTCGCAATGCAAACGAAATTCATGCGATCTAAAGTTTTTAAGTGTTGCCTAAGACGTCGCAGCATTTTGTGGGCACTTTGTATGATTGTTGGACGCATTATGCCAAAAATTCGTACGTTTGGGAATAATTTATATATCCAAGTCAATTTTAAGTTTCTGACGAATTTCGTATATTTTGTAGACGCAATTCAAATGAAATTCGTACGATCTAAAACTTTTAATTGTTGCCCAAGACGTAACAGAATTTTTTGAAAACTTCTTTTGATTTTTGGACGCACTTTGCCCGAAATTCGTACGTTTGAGAATAATTTATATATACAAGTCAAGTTTTATTTCCTGACGAATTTCGTATGTTTTATAGTCGCAATGCAAACGAAATTTATGCGATCTAAAGTTTTTAAGTGGTGCCTAAGACGTCGCAGCATTTTGTGGGAACTTTTTATGATTGTTGGACGCATTATGCCCAACATTCGTACGTCTGGGAATAATTTATATATCCAAGTCAATTTTAAGTTTCTGACGAATTTCGTATATTTTGTAGACGCAATTCAAATGAAATTCGTACGATCTAAAATTTTTAATTGTTGCCCAAGACGTCACAGAATTTTTTGAAAACTTTGTTTGATTTTTGGACGCACTTTGCCCGAAATTCGTACGTTTGGGAATACTTTATATATACAAGTCAAGTTTTATTTCCTGACGAATTTCGTATGTTTTATAGTCACAATTCAAACGAAATTCATGCGATCTAAAGTTTTTAAGTGTTGCCTAAGACGTCGCAGTATTTTGTGGGAACTTTGTATGATTGTTGGACGCATTATGCCCAACATTCGTACGTCTGGGAATAATTTATATATCCAAGTCAATTTTAAGTTTCTGACGAATTTCGTATATTTTGTAGACGCAATTCAAATGAAATTCGTACGATCTAAAATTTTTAATTGTTGCCCAAGACGTAACAGAATTTTTTGAAAACTTCGTTTGATTTTTGGACGCACTTTGCCCGAAATTCGTACGTTTGGGAATAATTTATATATCCAAGTCAAGTTTTATTTCCTGACGAATTTCGTATGTTTTATAGTCGCAATTCAAACGAAATTCATGTGATCTAAAGTTTTTAAGTGTTGCCTAAGACGTCGCAGCATTTTGTGGGAATTTTGTATGATTGTTGGACGCATTATGCCAAAAATTCGTACGTTTGGGAATACTTTATATATCCAAGTCAATTTTAAGTTTCTGACGAATTTCGTATATTTTGTAGACGCAATTCAAATGAAATTCGTACGATCTTAAATTTTTAATTGTTGCCCAAGACGTCACAAAATTTTTTGAAAACTTCGTTTGATTTTTGGACGCACTTTGCCCGAAATTCGTACGTTTGGGAATAATTTATATATCCAAGTCAAGTTTTATTTCCTGACGAATTTCGTATGTTTTATAGTCGCAATTCAAACGAAATTCATGCGATTTAAAGTTTTTAAGTGTTGCCTAAGACGTCGCAGCATTTTGTGGGAACTTTGTATGATTGTTGGACGCATTATGCCCAACATTCGTACGTCTGGGAATAATTTATATATCCAAGTCAATTTTAAGTTTCTGACGAATTTCGTATATTTTGTAGACGCAATTCAAATGAAATTCGTACGATCTAAAATTTTTAATTGTTGCCCAAGACGTCACAGAATTTTTTGAAAACTTTGTTTGATTTTTGGACGCACTTTGCCCGAAATTCGTACGTTTGGGAATACTTTATATATCCAAGTCAATTTTAAGTTTCTGACGAATTTCGTATATTTTGTAGACGCAATTCAAATGAAATTCGTACGATCTTAAATTTTTAATTGTTGCCCAAGACGTCACAAAATTTTTTGAAAACTTCGTTTGATTTTTGGACGCACTTTGCCCGAAATTCGTACGTTTGGGAATAATTTATATATCCAAGTCAAGTTTTATTTTCTGACGAATTTTGTAGGTTTTATAGTCGCAATTCAAACGAAATTCATGCGATTTAAAGTTTTTAAGTGTTGCCTAAGACGTCGCAGCATTTTGTGGGAACTTTGTATGATTGTTGGACGCATTATGCCCAAAATTCGTACGTTTGGGAATAATTTATAAATCCAAGTCAATTTTAAGTTTCTGACGAATTTCGTATATTTTGTAGACGCAATTCAAATGAAATTCGTACGATCTAAAATTTTTAATTGTTGCCCAAGACGTAACAGAATTTTTTAAAAACTTCGTTTGATTTTTGGACGCACTTTGCCCGAAATTCGTACGTTTGGGAATAATTTATATATACAAGTCAAGTTTTATTTCCTGACGAATTTCGTATGTTTTATAGTCGCAATGCAAACGAAATTCATGCGATCGAAAGTTTTTAAGTGTTGCCTAAGACGTCGCAGCATTTTGTGGGAACTTTGTATGATTGTTGGACCCATTATGCCCAAAATTCGTACGTTTGGGAATAATTTATATATCCAAGTCAATTTTAAGTTTCTGACCAATTTCGTATATTTTGTAGACGCAATTCAAATGAAATTCGTACGATCTAAAATTTTTAATTGTTGCCCAAGACGTCACAAAATTTTTTGAAAACTTCGTTTGATTTTTGGACGCACTTTGCCCGAAATTCGTACGTTTGGGGATAATTTATATATCCAAGTCAAGTTTTATTTCCTGACGAAATTCGTATGTTTTATAGTCGCAATTCAAACGAAATTCATGCGATTTAAAGTTTTTAAGTGTTGCCTAAGACGTCGCAGCATTTTGTGGTAACTTTGTATGATTGTTGGACGCATTATGCCCAAAATTCGTACGTTTGGGAATAATTTATATATCCAAGTCAAGTTTTATTTCCTGACGAATTTCGTATGTTTTATAGTCGCAATGCAAACGAAATTCATGCGATCTAAAGTTTTAAAGTGTTGCCTAAGACGTCGCAGCATTTTGTGGGAACTTTGTATGATTGTTGGACGCATTATGCCCAAAATTCGTACGTTTGGGAATAATTTATATATCCAAGTCAATTTTAAGTTTCTGACGAATTTCGTATATTTTGTAGACGCAATTCAAATGAAATTCGTACTATCTAAAATTTTTAATTGTTGCCCAAGACGTAACAGAATTTTTTGAAAACTTCGTTTGATTTTTGGACGCACTTTGCCCAAAATTCGTACGTTTGGGAATAATTTATATATACAAGTCAAGTTTTATTTCCTGACGAATTTCGTATGTTTTATAGTCGCAATGCAAACGAAATTCATGCGATCTAAAGTTTTTAAGTGTTGCCTAAGACGTCGCAGCATTTTGTGGGAACTTTGTATAATTGTTGGACGCATTATGCCCAACATTCGTACGTTTGGGAATAATTTATATATCCAAATCAATTTTAAGTTTCTGACGAATTTCGTATATTTTGTAGACGCAATTCAAATAAAATTCGTACGATCTAAAATTTTTAATTGTTGCCCAAGACGTCACAGAATTTTTTGAAAACTTCGTTTGATTTTTGGACGCACTTTGCCCGAAATTCGTACGTTTGGGAATAATTTATATATCCAAGTCAAGTTTTATTTCCTGACGAATTTCGTATGTTTTATAGTCGCAATTCAAACGAAATTCATGCGATCTAAAGTTTTTAAGTGTTGCCTAAGACGTCGCAGCATTTTGTGGGAACTTTGTATGATTGTTGGACGCATTATGCCCAAAATTCGTACGTTTGGGAATAATTTATATATCCAAGTCAAGTTTTATTTCCTGACGAATTTCGTATGTTTTATAGTCGCAATGCAAACGAAATTTATGCGATCTAAAGTTTTTAAGTGGTGCCTAAGACGTCGCAGCATTTTGTGGGAACTTTTTATGATTGTTGGACGCATTATGCCCAACATTCGTACGTCTGGGAATAATTTATATATCCAAGTCAATTTTAAGTTTCTGACGAATTTCGTATATTTTGTAGACGCAATTCAAATGAAATTCGTACGATCTAAAACTTTTAATTGTTGCCCAAGACGTAACAGAATTTTTTGAAAACTTCTTTTGATTTTTGGACGCACTTTGCCCGAAATTCGTACGTTTGAGAATAATTTATATATACAAGTCAAGTTTTATTTCCTGACGAATTTCGTATGTTTTATAGTCGCAATGCAAACGAAATTTATGCGATCTAAAGTTTTTAAGTGGTGCCTAAGACGTCGCAGCATTTTGTGGGAACTTTTTATGATTGTTGGACGCATTATGCCCAACATTCGTACGTCTGGGAATAATTTATATATCCAAGTCAATTTTAAGTTTCTGACGAATTTCGTATATTTTGTAGACGCAATTCAAATGAAATTCGTACGATCTAAAATTTTTAATTGTTGCCCAAGACGTCACAGAATTTTTTGAAAACTTTGTTTGATTTTTGGACGCACTTTGCCCGAAATTCGTACGTTTGGGAATACTTTATATATACAAGTCAAGTTTTATTTCCTGACGAATTTCGTATGTTTTATAGTCACAATTCAAACGAAATTCATGCGATCTAAAGTTTTTAAGTGTTGCCTAAGACGTCGCAGTATTTTGTGGGAACTTTGTATGATTGTTGGACGCATTATGCCCAACATTCGTACGTCTGGGAATAATTTATATATCCAAGTCAATTTTAAGTTTCTGACGAATTTCGTATATTTTGTAGACGCAATTCAAATGAAATTCGTACGATCTAAAATTTTTAATTGTTGCCCAAGACGTAACAGAATTTTTTGAAAACTTCGTTTGATTTTTGGACGCACTTTGCCCGAAATTCGTACGTTTGGGAATAATTTATATATCCAAGTCAAGTTTTATTTCCTGACGAATTTCGTATGTTTTATAGTCGCAATTCAAACGAAATTCATGTGATCTAAAGTTTTTAAGTGTTGCCTAAGACGTCGCAGCATTTTGTGGGAATTTTGTATGATTGTTGGACGCATTATGCCAAAAATTCGTACGTTTGGGAATACTTTATATATCCAAGTCAATTTTAAGTTTCTGACGAATTTCGTATATTTTGTAGACGCAATTCAAATGAAATTCGTACGATCTTAAATTTTTAATTGTTGCCCAAGACGTCACAAAATTTTTTGAAAACTTCGTTTGATTTTTGGACGCACTTTGCCCGAAATTCGTACGTTTGGGAATAATTTATATATCCAAGTCAAGTTTTATTTTCTGACGAATTTCGTAGGTTTTATAGTCGCAATTCAAACGAAATTCATGCGATTTAAAGTTTTTAAGTGTTGCCTAAGACGTCGCAGCATTTTGTGGGAACTTTGTATGATTGTTGGACGCATTATGCCCAAAATTCGTACGTTTGGGAATAATTTATATATCCAAGTCAAGTTTTATTTCCTGACGAATTTCGTATGTTTTATAGTCGCAATGCAAACGAAATTCATGCGATCTAAAGTTTTTAAGTGTTGCCTAAGACGTCGCAGCATTTTGTGGGAACTTTGTATGATTGTTGGACGCATTATGCCCAAAATTCGTACCTTTGGGAATAATTTATATATCCAAGTCAATTTTAAGTTTCTGACGAATTTCGTATATTTTGTAGACGCAATTCAAATGAAATTCGTACGATCTAAAATTTTTAATTGTTGCCCAAGACGTCACAAAATTTTTTGAAAACTTCGTTTGATTTTTGGACGCACTTTGCCCGAAATTCGTACGTTTGGGAATAATTTATATATCCAAGTCAAGTTTTATTTCCTGACGAATTTCGTATGTTTTATAGTCGCAATTCAAACGAAATTCATGCGATTTAAAGTTTTTAAGTGTTGCCTAAGACGTCGCAGCATTTTGTGGGAACTTTGTATGATTGTTGGACGCATTATGCCCAACATTCGTACGTCTGGGAATAATTTATATATCCAAGTCAATTTTAAGTTTCTGACGAATTTCGTATATTTTGTAGACGCAATTCAAATGAAATTCGTACGATCTAAAATTTTTAATTGTTGCCCAAGACGTCACAGAATTTTTTGAAAACTTTGTTTGATTTTTGGACGCACTTTGCCCGAAATTCGTACGTTTGGGAATACTTTATATATCCAAGTCAATTTTAAGTTTCTGACGAATTTCGTATATTTTGTAGACGCAATTCAAATGAAATTCGTACGATCTTAAATTTTTAATTGTTGCCCAAGACGTCACAAAATTTTTTGATAACTTCGTTTGATTTTTGGACGCACTTTGCCCGAAATTCGTACGTTTGGGAATAATTTATATATCCAAGTCAAGTTTTATTTTCTGACGAATTTTGTAGGTTTTATAGTCGCAATTCAAACGAAATTCATGCGATTTAAAGTTTTTAAGTGTTGCCTAAGACGTCGCAGCATTTTGTGGGAACTTTGTATGATTGTTGGACGCATTATGCCCAAAATTCGTACGTTTGGGAATAATTTATAAATCCAAGTCAATTTTAAGTTTCTGACGAATTTCGTATATTTTGTAGACGCAATTCAAATGAAATTCGTACGATCTAAAATTTTTAATTGTTGCCCAAGACGTAACAGAATTTTTTAAAAACTTCGTTTGATTTTTGGACGCACTTTGCCCGAAATTCGTACGTTTGGGAATAATTTATATATACAAGTCAAGTTTTATTTCCTGACGAATTTCGTATGTTTTATAGTCGCAATGCAAACGAAATTCATGCGATCGAAAGTTTTTAAGTGTTGCCTAAGACGTCGCAGCATTTTGTGGGAACTTTGTATGATTGTTGGACCCATTATGCCCAAAATTCGTACGTTTGGGAATAATTTATATATCCAAGTCAATTTTAAGTTTCTGACCAATTTCGTATATTTTGTAGACGCAATTCAAATGAAATTCGTACGATCTAAAATTTTTAATTGTTGCCCAAGACGTCACAAAATTTTTTGAAAACTTCGTTTGATTTTTGGACGCACTTTGCCCGAAATTCGTACGTTTGGGGATAATTTATATATCCAAGTCAAGTTTTATTTCCTGACGAAATTCGTATGTTTTATAGTCGCAATTCAAACGAAATTCATGCGATTTAAAGTTTTTAAGTGTTGCCTAAGACGTCGCAGCATTTTGTGGTAACTTTGTATGATTGTTGGACGCATTATGCCCAAAATTCGTACGTTTGGGAATAATTTATATATCCAAGTCAAGTTTTATTTCCTGACGAATTTCGTATGTTTTATAGTCGCAATGCAAACGAAATTCATGCGATCTAAAGTTTTAAAGTGTTGCCTAAGACGTCGCAGCATTTTGTGGGAACTTTGTATGATTGTTGGACGCATTATGCCCAAAATTCGTACGTTTGGGAATAATTTATATATCCAAGTCAATTTTAAGTTTCTGACGAATTTCGTATATTTTGTAGACGCAATTCAAATGAAATTCGTACTATCTAAAATTTTTAATTGTTGCCCAAGACGTAACAGAATTTTTTGAAAACTTCGTTTGATTTTTGGACGCACTTTGCCCAAAATTCGTACGTTTGGGAATAATTTATATATACAAGTCAAGTTTTATTTCCTGACGAATTTCGTATGTTTTATAGTCGCAATGCAAACGAAATTCATGCGATCTAAAGTTTTTAAGTGTTGCCTAAGACGTCGCAGCATTTTGTGGGAACTTTGTATAATTGTTGGACGCATTATGCCCAACATTCGTACGTTTGGGAATAATTTATATATCCAAATCAATTTTAAGTTTCTGACGAATTTCGTATATTTTGTAGACGCAATTCAAATAAAATTCGTACGATCTAAAATTTTTAATTGTTGCCCAAGACGTCACAGAATTTTTTGAAAACTTCGTTTGATTTTTGGACGCACTTTGCCCGAAATTCGTACGTTTGGGAATAATTTATATATCCAAGTCAAGTTTTATTTCCTGACGAATTTCGTATGTTTTATAGTCGCAATTCAAACGAAATTCATGCGATCTAAAGTTTTTAAGTGTTGCCTAAGACGTCGCAGCATTTTGTGGGAACTTTGTATGATTGTTGGACGCATTATGCCCAAAATTCGTACGTTTGGGAATAATTTATATATCCAAGTCAAGTTTTATTTCCTGACGAATTTCGTATGTTTTATAGTCGCAATGCAAACGAAATTCATGCGATCTAAAGTTTTTAAGTGTTGTCTAAGACGTCGCAGCATTTTGTGGGAACTTTGTATGATTGTTGGACGCATTATGCCCAAAATTCGTACCTTTGGGAATAATTTATATATCCAAGTCAATTTTAAGTTTCTGACGAATTTCGTATATTTTGTAGACGCAATTCAAATGAAATTCGTACGATCTAAAATTTTTAATTGTTGCCCAAGACGTAACAGAATTTTTTGAAAACTTCGTTTGATTTTTGGACGCACTTTGCCCGAAATTCGTACGTTTGGGAATAATTTATATATCCAAGTCAAGTTTTATTTCCTGACGAATTTCGTATGTTTTATAGTCGCAATTCAAACGAAATTCATGCGATTTAAAGTTTCTAAGTGTTGCCTAAGACGTTGCAGCATTTTGTGGGAACTTTGTATGATTGTTGGACGCATTATTCCCAAAATTCGTACGTTTGGGAATAATTTATATATCCAAGTCAAGTTTTATTTCCTGACGAATTTCGTATGTTTTATAGTCGCAATGCAAACGAAATTCATGCGATCTAAAGTTTTTAAGTGTTGCCTAAGACGTCGCAGCATTTTGTGGGAACTTTGTATGATTGTTGGACGCATTATGCCCAACATTCGTACGTCTGGGAATAATTTATATATCCAAGTCAATTTTAAGTTTCTGACGAATTTCGTATATTTTGTAGACGCAATTCAAATGAAATTCGTACGATCTAAAATTTTTAATTGTTGCCCAAGACGTCACAGAATTTTTTGAAAACTTTGTTTGATTTTTGGACGCACTTTGCCCGAAATTCGTACGTTTGGGAATACTTTATATATACAAGTCAAGTTTTATTTCCTGACGAATTTCGTATGTTTTATAGTCGCAATTCAAACGAAATTCATGCGATCTAAAGTTTTTAAGTGTTGCCTAAGACGTCGCAGCATTTTGTGGGAACTTTGTATGATTGTTGGACGCATTATGCACAAAATTCGTACGTTTGGGAATAATTTATATATCCAAATCAATTTTAAGTTTCTGACGAATTTCGTATATTTTGTAGACGCAATTCAAATAAAATTCGTACGATCTAAAATTTTTAATTGTTGCCCAAGACGTCACAAAATTTTTTGAAAACTTCGTTTGATTTTTGGACGCACTTTGCCCGAAATTCGTACGTTTGGGAATAATTTATATATCCAAGTCAAGTTTTATTTCCTGACGAATTTCGTATGTTTTATAGTCGCAATTCAAACGAAATTCATGCGATTTAAAGTTTTTAAGTGTTGCCTAAGACGTCGCAGCATTTTGTGGGAACTTTGTATGATTGTTGGACGCATTATGCCCAACATTCGTACGTCTGGGAATAATTTATATATCCAAGTCAATTTTAAGTTTCTGACGAATTTCGTATATTTTGTAGACGCAATTCAAATGAAATTCGTACGATCTAAAATTTTTAATTGTTGCCCAAGACGTCACAGAATTTTTTGAAAACTTTGTTTGATTTTTGGACGCACTTTGCCCGAAATTCGTACGTTTGGGAATACTTTATATATCCAAGTCAATTTTAAGTTTCTGACGAATTTCGTATATTTTGTAGACGCAATTCAAATGAAATTCGTACGATCTTAAATTTTTAATTGTTGCCCAAGACGTCACAAAATTTTTTGAAAACTTCGTTTGATTTTTGGACGCACTTTGCCCGAAATTCGTACGTTTGGGAATAATTTATATATCCAAGTCAAGTTTTATTTTCTGACGAATTTTGTAGGTTTTATAGTCGCAATTCAAACGAAATTCATGCGATTTAAAGTTTTTAAGTGTTGCCTAAGACGTCGCAGCATTTTGTGGGAACTTTGTATGATTGTTGGACGCATTATGCCCAAAATTCGTACGTTTGGGAATAATTTATATATCCAAGTCAATTTTAAGTTTCTGACGAATTTCGTATATTTTGTAGACGCAATTCAAATGAAATTCGTACGATCTAAAATTTTTAATTGTTGCCCAAGACGTAACAGAATTTTTTGAAAACTTCGTTTGATTTTTGGACGCACTTTGCCCGAAATTCGTACGTTTGGGAATAATTTATATATACAAGTCAAGTTTTATTTCCTGACGAATTTCGTATGTTTTATAGTCGCAATGCAAACGAAATTCATGCGATCTAAAGTTTTTAAGTGTTGCCTAAAACGTCGCAGCATTTTGTGGGAACTTTGTATGATTGTTGGACGCATTATGCCCAACATTCGTACGTCTGGGAATAATTTATATATCCAAGTCAATTTTAAGTTTCTGACGAATTTCGTATATTTTGTAGACGCAATTCAAATGAAATTCGTACGATCTAAAATTTTTAATTGTTGCCCAAGACGTCACAAAATTTTTTTAAAACTTCGTTTGATTTTTGGACGCACTTTGCCCGAAATTCGTACTTTTGGGAATAATTTATATATCCAAGTCAAGTTTTATTTCCTGACGAATTTCGTATGTTTTATAGTCGCAATTCAAACGAAATTCATGCGATTTAAAGTTTTTAAGTGTTGCCTAAGACGTTGCAGCATTTTGTGGGAACTTTGTATGATTGTTGGACGCATTATGCCCAAAATTCGTACGTTTGGGAATAATTTATATATCCAAGTCAAGTTTTATTTCCTGACGAATTTCGTATGTTTTATAGTCGCAATGCAAACAAAATTCATGCGATCTAAAGTTTTTAAGTGTTGCCTAAGACGTCGCAGCATTTTGTGGGAACTTTGTATGATTGTTGGACGCATTATGCCCAAAATTCGTACGTTTGGGAATAATTTATATATCCAAGTCAATTTTAAGTTTCTGACGAATTTCGTATATTTTGTAGACGCAATTCAAATGAAATTCGTACGATCTAAAATTTTTAATTGTTGCCCAAGACGTAACAGAATTTTTTGAAAACTTCGTTTGATTTTTGGACGCACTTTGCCCAAAATTCGTACGTTTGGGAATAATTTATATATACAAGTCAAGTTTTATTTCCTGACGAATTTCGTATGTTTTATAGTCGCAATGCAAACGAAATTCATGCGATCTTAAGTTTTTAAGTGTTGCCTAAGTCGTCGCAGCATTTTGTGGGAACTTTGTATAATTGTTGGACGCATTATGCCCAACATTCGTACGTCTGGGAATAATTTATATATCCAAGTCAATTTTAAGTTTCTGACGAATTTCGTATATTTTGTAGACGCAATTCAAATGAAATTCGTACGATCTAAAATTTTTAATTGTTGCCCAAGACGTCACAGAATTTTTTGAAAACTTCGTTTGATTTTTGGACGCACTTTGCCCGAAATTCGTACGTTTGGGAATAATTTATATATCCAAGTCAAGTTTTATTTCCTGACGAATTTCGTATGTTTTATAGTCGCAATTCAAACGAAATTCATGCGATCTAAAGTTTTTAAGTGTTGCCTAAGACGTCGCAGCATTTTGTGGGAACTTTGTATGATTGTTGGACGCATTATGCCCAACATTCGTACGTCTGGGAATAATGTATATATCCAAGTCAATTTTAAGTTTCTGACGAATTTCGTATATTTTGTAGACGCAATTCAAATGAAATTCGTACGATCTAAAATTTTTAATTGTTGCCCAAGACGTAACAGAATTTTTTGAAAACTTCGTTTGATTTTTGGACGCACTTTGCCCGAAATTCGTACGTTTGGGAATAATTTTTATATACAAGTCAAGTTTTATTTCCTGACGAATTTCGTATGTTTTATAGTTGCAATGCAAACGAAATTCATGTGATCTAAAGTTTTTAAGTGTTGCCTAAGACGTCGCAGCATTTTGTGGGAACTTTGTATGATTGTTGGACGCATTATGCCCAACATTCGTACGTCTGGGAATAATTTATATATCCAAGTCAATTTTAAGTTTCTGACGAATTTCGTATATTTTGTAGACGCAATTCAAATGAAATTCGTACGATCTAAATTTTTTAATTGTTGCCCAAGACGTCACAGAATTTTTTGAAAACTTTGTTTGATTTTTGGACGCACTTTGCCCGAAATTCGTACGTTTGGGAATAATTTATATATCCAAGTCAAGTTTTATTTTCTGACGAATTTTGTAGGTTTTATAGTCGCAATTCAAACGAAATTCATGCGATTTAAAGTTTTTAATTGTTGCCTAAGACGTCGCAGCATTTTGTGGGAACTTTGTATGATTGTTGGACGCATTATGCCCAAAATTCGTACGTTTGGGAATAATTTATATATCCAAGTCAATTTTAAGTTTCTGACGAATTTCGTATATTTTGTAGACGCAATTCAAATGAAATTGGTACGATCTAAAATTTTTAATTGTTGCCCAAGACGTAACAGAATTTTTTAAAAACTTCGTTTGATTTTTGGACGCACTTTGCCCGAAATTCGTACGTTTGGGAATAATTTATATATACAAGTCAAGTTTTATTTCCTGACGAATTTCGTATGTTTTATAGTCGCAATGCAAACGAAATTCATGCGATCTAAAGTTTTTAAGTGTTGCCTAAAACGTCGCAGCATTTTGTGGGAACTTTGTATGATTGTTGGACGCATTATGCCCAACATTCGTACGTCTGGGAATAATTTATATATCCAAGTCAATTTTAAGTTTCTGACGAATTTCGTATATTTTGTAGACGCAATTCAAATGAAATTCGTACGATCTAAAATTTTTAATTGTTGCCCAAGACGTCACAAAATTTTTTTAAAACTTCGTTTGATTTTTGGACGCACTTTGCCCGAAATTCGTACGTTTGGGAATAATTTATATATCCAAGTCAAGTTTTATTTCCTGACGAATTTCGTATGTTTTATAGTCGCAATTCAAACGAAATTCATGCGATTTAAAGTTTTTAAAAGTTGCCTAAGACGTTGCAGCATTTTGTGGGAACTTTGTATGATTGTTGGACGCATTATTCCCAAAATTCGTACGTTTGGGAATAATTTATATATCCAAGTCAAGTTTTATTTCCTGACGAATTTCGTATGTTTTATAGTCGCAATGCAAACGAAATTCATGCGATCTAAAGTTTTTAAGTGTTGCCTAAGACGTCGCAGCATTTTGTGGGAACTTTGTATGATTGTTGGACGCATTATGCCCAAAATTCGTACGTTTGGGAATAATTTATATATCCAAGTCAATTTTAAGTTTCTGACGAATTTCGTATATTTTGTAGACGCAATTCAAATGAAATTCGTACGATCTAAAATTTTTAATTGTTGCCCAAGACGTAACAGAATTTTTTGAAAACTTCGTTTGATTTTTGGACGCACTTTGCCCAAAATTCGTACGTTTGGGAATAATTTATATATACAAGTCAAGTTTTATTTCCTGTCGAATTTCGTATGTTTTATAGTCGCAATGCAAACGAAATTCATGCGATCTAAAGTTTTTAAGTGTTGCCTAAGTCGTCGCAGCATTTTGTGGGAACTTTGTATAATTGTTGGACGCATTATGCCCAACATTCGTACGTCTGGGAATAATTTATATATCCAAGTCAAGTTTTATTTCCTGACGAATTTCGTATGTTTTATAGTCGCAATGAAAAACGAAATTTATGCGATCTAAAGTTTTTAAGTGTTGCCTAAGACGTCGCAGCATTTTGTGGGAACTTTTTATGATTGTTGGACGCATTATGCCCAACATTCGTACGTCTGGGAATAATTTATATATCCAAGTCAATTTTAAGTTTCTGACGAATTTCGTATATTTTGTAGACGCAATTCAAATGAAATTCGTACGATCTAAAATTTTTAATTGTTGCCCAAGACGTCACAGAATTTTTTGAAAACTTTGTTTGATTTTTGGACGCACTTTGCCCGAAATTCGTACGTTTGGGAATACTTTATATATACAAGTCAAGTTTTATTTCCTGACGAATTTCGTATGTTTTATAGTCGCAATGCAAACGAAATTCATGCGATCTAAAGTTTTTAAGTGTTGCCTAAGACGTCGCAGCATTTTGTGGGAACTTTGTATGATTGTTGGACGCATTATGCACAAAATTCGTACGTTTGGGAATAATTTATATATCCAAATCAATTTTAAGTTTCTGACGAATTTCGTATATTTTGTAGACGCAATTCAAATAAAATTCGTACGATCTAAAATTTTTAATTGTTGCCCAAGACGTCACAAAATTTTTTGAAAACTTCGTTTGATTTTTGGACGCACTTTGCCCGAAATTCGTACGTTTGGGAATAATTTATATATCCAAGTCAAGTTTTATTTCCTGACGAATTTCGTATGTTTTATAGTCGCAATTCAAACGAAATTCATGCGATTTAAAGTTTTTAAGTGTTGCCTAAGACGTCGCAGCATTTTGTGGGAACTTTGTATGATTGTTGGACGCATTATGCCCAAAATTCGTACGTTTGGGAATAATTTATATATCCAAGTCAATTTTAAGTTTCTGACGAATTTCGTATATTTTGTAGACGCAATTCAAATGAAATTCGTACGATCTAAAATTTTTAATTGTTGCCCAAGACGTAACAGAATTTTTTGAAAACTTCGTTTGATTTTTGGACGCACTTTGCCCAAAATTCGTACGTTTGGGAATAATTTATATATACAAGTCAAGTTTTATTTCCTGTCGAATTTCGTATGTTTTATAGTCGCAATTCAAACGAAATTCATGCGATTTAAAGTTTTTAAGTGTTGCCTAAGACGTCGCAGCATTTTGTGGGAACTTTTTATGATTGTTGGACGCATTATGCCCAACATTCGTACGTCTGGGAATAATTTATATATCCAAGTCAATTTTAAGTTTCTGACGAATTTCGTATATTTTGTAGACGCAATTCAAATGAAATTCGTACGATCTAAAATTTTTAATTGTTGCCCAAGACGTCACAGAATTTTTTGAAAACTTTGTTTGATTTTTGGACGCACTTTGCCCGAAATTCGTACGTTTGGGAATACTTTATATATACAAGTCAAGTTTTATTTCCTGACGAATTTCGTATGTTTTATAGTCGCAATTCAAACGAAATTCATGCGATCTAAAGTTTTTAAGTGTTGCCTAAGACGTCGCAGCATTTTGTGGGAACTTTGTATGATTGTTGGACGCATTATGCACAAAATTCGTACGTTTGGGAATAATTTATATATCCAAATCAATTTTAAGTTTCTGACGAATTTCGTATATTTTGTAGACGCAATTCAAATAAAATTCGTACGATCTAAAATTTTTAATTGTTGCCCAAGACGTCACAAAATTTTTTGAAAACTTCGTTTGATTTTTGGACGCACTTTGCCCGAAATTCGTACGTTTGGGAATAATTTATATATCCAAGTCAAGTTTTATTTCCTGACGAATTTCGTATGTTTTATAGTCGCAATTCAAACGAAATTCATGCGATTTAAAGTTTTTAAGTGTTGCCTAAGACGTCGCAGCATTTTGTGGGAACTTTGTATGATTGTTGGACGCATTATGCCCAACATTCGTACGTCTGGGAATAATTTATATATCCAAGTCAATTTTAAGTTTCTGACGAATTTCGTATATTTTGTAGACGCAATTCAAATGAAATTCGTACGATCTAAAATTTTTAATTGTTGCCCAAGACGTCACAGAATTTTTTGAAAACTTTGTTTGATTTTTGGACGCACTTTGCCCGAAATTCGTACGTTTGGGAATACTTTATATATCTAAGTCAATTTTAAGTTTCTGACGAATTTCGTATATTTTGTAGACGCAATTCAAATGAAATTCGTACGATCTTAAATTTTTAATTGTTGCCCAAGACGTCACAAAATTTTTTGAAAACTTCGTTTGATTTTTGGACGCACTTTGCCCGAAATTCGTACGTTTGGGAATAATTTATATATACAAGTCAAGTTTTATTTCCTGACGAATTTTGTATGTTTTATAGTCGCAATGCAAACGAAATTCATGCGATCTAAAGTTTTTAAGTGTTGCCTAAAACGTCGCAGCATTTTGTGGGAACTTTGTATGATTGTTGGACGCATTATGCCCAACATTCGTACGTCTGGGAATAATTTATATATCCAAGTCAATTTTAAGTTTCTGACGAATTTCGTATATTTTGTAGACGCAATTCAAATGAAATTCGTACGATCTAAAATTTTTAATTGTTGCCCAAGACGTCACAAAATTTTTTTAAAACTTCGTTTGATTTTTGGACGCACTTTGCCCGAAATTCGTACGTTTGGGAATAATTTATATATCCAAGTCAAGTTTTATTTCCTGACGAATTTCGTATGTTTTATAGTCGCAATGCAAACGAAATTCATGCGATCTAAAGTTTTTAAGTGTTGCCTAAGACGTTGCAGCATTTTGTGGGAACTTTGTATGATTGTTGGACGCATTATGCCCAAAATTCGTACGTTTGGGAATAATTTATATATCCAAGTCAAGTTTTATTTCCTGACGAATTTCGTATGTTTTATAGTCGCAATGCAAACAAAATTTATGCGATCTAAAGTTTTTAAGTGTTGCCTAAGACGTCGCAGCATTTTGTGGGAACTTTGTATGATTGTTGGACGCATTATGCCCAAAATTCGTACGTTTGGGAATAATTTATATATCCAAGTCAATTTTAAGTTTCTGACGAATTTCGTATATTTTGTAGACGCAATTCAAATGAAATTCGTACGATCTAAAATTTTTAATTGTTGCCCAAGACGTAACAGAATTTTTTGAAATCTTCGTTTGATTTTTGGACGCACTTTGCCCAAAATTCGTACGTTTGGGAATAATTTATATATACAAGTCAAGTTTTATTTCCTGACGAATTTCGTATGTTTTATAGTCGCAATGCAAACGAAATTCATGCGATCTAAAGTTTTTAAGTGTTGCCTAAGTCGTCGCAGCATTTTGTGGGAACTTTGTATAATTGTTGGACGCATTATGCCCAACATTCGTACGTCTGGGAATAATTTATATATCCAAGTCAATTTTAAGTTTCTGACGAATTTCGTATATTTTGTAGACGCAATTCAAATGAAATTCGTACGATCTAAAATTTTTAATTGTTGCCCAAGACGTCACAGAATTTTTTGAAAACTTCGTTTGATTTTTGGACGCACTTTGCCCGAAATTCGTACGTTTGGGAATAATTTATATATCCAAGTCAAGTTTTATTTCCTGACGAATTTCGTATGTTTTATAGTCGCAATGCAAACGAAATTCATGCGATCTAAAGTTTTTAAGTGTTGCCTAAGACGTCGCAGCATTTTGTGGGAACTTTGTATGATTGTTGGACGCATTATGCCCAAAATTCGTACGTTTGGGAATAATTTATATATCCAAGTCAAGTTTTATTTCCTGACGAATTTCGTATGTTTTATAGTCGCAATGAAAAACGAAATTCATGCGATTTAAAGTTTTTAAAAGTTGCCTAAGACGTTGCAGCATTTTGTGGGAACTTTGTATGATTGTTGGACGCATTATTCCCAAAATTCGTACGTTTGGGAATAATTTATATATCCAAGTCAAGTTTTATTTCCTGACGAATTTCGTATGTTTTATAGTCGCAATGCAAACGAAATTCATGCGATCTAAAGTTTTTAAGTGTTGCCTAAGACGTCGCAGCATTTTGTGGGAACTTTGTATGATTGTTGGACGCATTATGCCCAAAATTCGTACGTTTGGGAATAATTTATATATCCAAGTCAATTTTAAGTTTCTGACGAATTTCGTATATTTTGTAGACGCAATTCAAATGAAATTCGTACGATCTAAAATTTTTAATTGTTGCCCAAGACGTAACAGAATTTTTTGAAAACTTCGTTTGATTTTTGGACGCACTTTGCCCAAAATTCGTACGTTTGGGAATAATTTATATATACAAGTCAAGTTTTATTTCCTGTCGAATTTCGTATGTTTTATAGTCGCAATGCAAACGAAATTCATGCGATCTAAAGTTTTTAAGTGTTGCCTAAGTCGTCGCAGCATTTTGTGGGAACTTTGTATAATTGTTGGACGCATTATGCCCAACATTCGTACGTCTGGGAATAATTTATATATCCAAGTCAAGTTTTATTTCCTGACGAATTTCGTATGTTTTATAGTCGCAATGAAAAACGAAATTTATGCGATCTAAAGTTTTTAAGTGTTGCCTAAGACGTCGCAGCATTTTGTGGGAACTTTTTATGATTGTTGGACGCATTATGCCCAACATTCGTACGTCTAGGAATAATTTATATATCCAAGTCAATTTTAAGTTTCTGACGAATTTCGTATATTTTGTAGACGCAATTCAAATGAAATTCGTACGATCTAAAATTTTTAATTGTTGCCCAAGACGTCACAGAATTTTTTGAAAACTTTGTTTGATTTTTGGACGCACTTTGCCCGAAATTCGTACGTTTGGGAATACTTTATATATACAAGTCAAGTTTTATTTCCTGACGAATTTCGTATGTTTTATAGTCGCAATGCAAACGAAATTCATGCGATCTAAAGTTTTTAAGTGTTGCCTAAGACGTCGCAGCATTTTGTGGGAACTTTGTATGATTGTTGGACGCATTATGCACAAAATTCGTACGTTTGGGAATAATTTATATATCCAAATCAATTTTAAGTTTCTGACGAATTTCGTATATTTTGTAGACGCAATTCAAATAAAATTCGTACGATCTAAAATTTTTAATTGTTGCCCAAGACGTCACAAAATTTTTTGAAAACTTCGTTTGATTTTTGGACGCACTTTGCCCGAAATTCGTACGTTTGGGAATAATTTATATATCCAAGTCAAGTTTTATTTCCTGACGAATTTCGTATGTTTTATAGTCGCAATTCAAACGAAATTCATGCGATTTAAAGTTTTTAAGTGTTGCCTAAGACGTCGCAGCATTTTGTGGGAACTTTGTATGATTGTTGGACGCATTATGCCCAAAATTCGTACGTTTGGGAATAATTTATATATCCAAGTCAATTTTAAGTTTCTGACGAATTTCGTATATTTTGTAGACGCAATTCAAATGAAATTCGTACGATCTAAAATTTTTAATTGTTGCCCAAGACGTAACAGAATTTTTTGAAAACTTCGTTTGATTTTTGGACGCACTTTGCCCAAAATTCGTACGTTTGGGAATAATTTATATATACAAGTCAAGTTTTATTTCCTGTCGAATTTCGTATGTTTTATAGTCGCAATTCAAACGAAATTCATGCGATTTAAAGTTTTTAAGTGTTGCCTAAGACGTCGCAGCATTTTGTGGGAACTTTTTATGATTGTTGGACGCATTATGCCCAACATTCGTACGTCTGGGAATAATTTATATATCCAAGTCAATTTTAAGTTTCTGACGAATTTCGTATATTTTGTAGACGCAATTCAAATGAAATTCGTACGATCTAAAATTTTTAATTGTTGCCCAAGACGTCACAGAATTTTTTGAAAACTTTGTTTGATTTTTGGACGCACTTTGCCCGAAATTCGTACGTTTGGGAATACTTTATATATACAAGTCAAGTTTTATTTCCTGACGAATTTCGTATGTTTTATAGTCGCAATTCAAACGAAATTCATGCGATCTAAAGTTTTTAAGTGTTGCCTAAGACGTCGCAGCATTTTGTGGGAACTTTGTATGATTGTTGGACGCATTATGCACAAAATTCGTACGTTTGGGAATAATTTATATATCCAAATCAATTTTAAGTTTCTGACGAATTTCGTATATTTTGTAGACGCAATTCAAATAAAATTCGTACGATCTAAAATTTTTAATTGTTGCCCAAGACGTCACAAAATTTTTTGAAAACTTCGTTTGATTTTTGGACGCACTTTGCCCGAAATTCGTACGTTTGGGAATAATTTATATATCCAAGTCAAGTTTTATTTCCTGACGAATTTCGTATGTTTTATAGTCGCAATTCAAACGAAATTCATGCGATTTAAAGTTTTTAAGTGTTGCCTAAGACGTCGCAGCATTTTGTGGGAACTTTGTATGATTGTTGGACGCATTATGCCCAACATTCGTACGTCTGGGAATAATTTATATATCCAAGTCAATTTTAAGTTTCTGACGAATTTCGTATATTTTGTAGACGCAATTCAAATGAAATTCGTACGATCTAAAATTTTTAATTGTTGCCCAAGACGTCACAGAATTTTTTGAAAACTTTGTTTGATTTTTGGACGCACTTTGCCCGAAATTCGTACGTTTGGGAATACTTTATATATCTAAGTCAATTTTAAGTTTCTGACGAATTTCGTATATTTTGTAGACGCAATTCAAATGAAATTCGTACGATCTTAAATTTTTAATTGTTGCCCAAGACGTCACAAAATTTTTTGAAAACTTCGTTTGATTTTTGGACGCACTTTGCCCGAAATTCGTACGTTTGGGAATAATTTATATATACAAGTCAAGTTTTATTTCCTGACGAATTTTGTATGTTTTATAGTCGCAATGCAAACGAAATTCATGCGATCTAAAGTTTTTAAGTGTTGCCTAAAACGTCGCAGCATTTTGTGGGAACTTTGTATGATTGTTGGACGCATTATGCCCAACATTCGTACGTCTGGGAATAATTTATATATCCAAGTCAATTTTAAGTTTCTGACGAATTTCGTATATTTTGTAGACGCAATTCAAATGAAATTCGTACGATCTAAAATTTTTAATTGTTGCCCAAGACGTCACAAAATTTTTTTAAAACTTCGTTTGATTTTTGGACGCACTTTGCCCGAAATTCGTACGTTTGGGAATAATTTATATATCCAAGTCAAGTTTTATTTCCTGACGAATTTCGTATGTTTTATAGTCGCAATGCAAACGAAATTCATGCGATCTAAAGTTTTTAAGTGTTGCCTAAGACGTTGCAGCATTTTGTGGGAACTTTGTATGATTGTTGGACGCATTATGCCCAAAATTCGTACGTTTGGGAATAATTTATATATCCAAGTCAAGTTTTATTTCCTGACGAATTTCGTATGTTTTATAGTCGCAATGCAAACAAAATTTATGCGATCTAAAGTTTTTAAGTGTTGCCTAAGACGTCGCAGCATTTTGTGGGAACTTTGTATGATTGTTGGACGCATTATGCCCAAAATTCGTACGTTTGGGAATAATTTATATATCCAAGTCAATTTTAAGTTTCTGACGAATTTCGTATATTTTGTAGACGCAATTCAAATGAAATTCGTACGATCTAAAATTTTTAATTGTTGCCCAAGACGTAACAGAATTTTTTGAAATCTTCGTTTGATTTTTGGACGCACTTTGCCCAAAATTCGTACGTTTGGGAATAATTTATATATACAAGTCAAGTTTTATTTCCTGACGAATTTCGTATGTTTTATAGTCGCAATGCAAACGAAATTCATGCGATCTAAAGTTTTTAAGTGTTGCCTAAGTCGTCGCAGCATTTTGTGGGAACTTTGTATAATTGTTGGACGCATTATGCCCAACATTCGTACGTCTGGGAATAATTTATATATCCAAGTCAATTTTAAGTTTCTGACGAATTTCGTATATTTTGTAGACGCAATTCAAATGAAATTCGTACGATCTAAAATTTTTAATTGTTGCCCAAGACGTCACAGAATTTTTTGAAAACTTCGTTTGATTTTTGGACGCACTTTGCCCGAAATTCGTACGTTTGGGAATAATTTATATATCCAAGTCAAGTTTTATTTCCTGACGAATTTCGTATGTTTTATAGTCGCAATGCAAACGAAATTCATGCGATCTAAAGTTTTTAAGTGTTGCCTAAGACGTCGCAGCATTTTGTGGGAACTTTGTATGATTGTTGGACGCATTATGCCCAAAATTCGTACGTTTGGGAATAATTTATATATCCAAGTCAATTTTAAGTTTCTGACGAATTTCGTATATTTTGTAGACGCAATTCAAATGAAATTCGTACGATCTAAAATTTTTAATTGTTGCCCAAGACGTAACAGAATTTTTTGAAAACTTCGTTTGATTTTTGGACGCACTTTGCCCAAAATTCGTACGTTTGGGAATAATTTATATATACAAGTCAAGTTTTATTTCCTGTCGAATTTCGTATGTTTTATAGTCGCAATGCAAACGAAATTCATGCGATCTAAAGTTTTTAAGTGTTGCCTAAGTCGTCGCAGCATTTTGTGGGAACTTTGTATAATTGTTGGACGCATTATGCCCAACATTCGTACGTCTGGGAATAATTTATATATCCAAGTCAAGTTTTATTTCCTGACGAATTTCGTATGTTTTATAGTCGCAATGAAAAACGAAATTTATGCGATCTAAAGTTTTTAAGTGTTGCCTAAGACGTCGCAGCATTTTGTGGGAACTTTTTATGATTGTTGGACGCATTATGCCCAACATTCGTACGTCTGGGAATAATTTATATATCCAAGTCAAGTTTTATTTTCTGACGAATTTCGTATGTTTTATAGTCGCAATGCAAACGAAATTTATGCGATCTAAAGTTTTTAAGTGTTGCCTAAGACGTCGCAGCATTTTGTGGGAACTTTTTATGATTGTTGGACGCATTATGCCCAACATTCGTACGTCTGGGAATAATTTATATATCCAAGTCAATTTTAAGTTTCTGACGAATTTCGTATATTTTGTAGACGCAATTCAAATGAAATTCGTACGATCTAAAATTTTTAATTGTTGCCCAAGACGACACAGAATTTTTTGAAAACTTTGTTTGATTTTTGGACGCACTTTGCCCGAAATTCGTACGTTTGGGAATACTTTATATATACAAGTCAAGTTTTATTTCCTGACGAATTTCGTATGTTTTATAGTCGCAATTCAAACGAAATTCATGCGATCTAAAGTTTTTAAGTGTTGCCTAAGACGTCGCAGCATTTTGTGGGAACTTTGTATGATTGTTGGACGCATTATGCACAAAATTCGTACGTTTGGGAATAATTTATATATCCAAATCAATTTTAAGTTTCTGACGAATTTCGTATATTTTGTAGACGCAATTCAAATAAAATTCGTACGATCTAAAATTTTTAATTGTTGCCCAAGACGTCACAAAATTTTTTGAAAACTTCGTTTGATTTTTGGACGCACTTTGCCCGAAATTCGTACGTTTGGGAATAATTTATATATCCAAGTCAAGTTTTATTTCCTGACGAATTTCGTATGTTTTATAGTCGCAATTCAAACGAAATTCATGCGATTTAAAGTTTTTAAGTGTTGCCTAAGACGTCGCAGCATTTTGTGGGAACTTTGTATGATTGTTGGACGCATTATGCCCAACATTCGTACGTCTGGGAATAATTTATATATCCAAGTCAATTTTAAGTTTCTGACGAATTTCGTATATTTTGTAGACGCAATTCAAATGAAATTCGTACGATCTAAAATTTTTAATTGTTGCCCAAGACGTCACAGAATTTTTTGAAAACTTTGTTTGATTTTTGGACGCACTTTGCCCGAAATTCGTACGTTTGGGAATACTTTATATATCTAAGTCAATTTTAAGTTTCTGACGAATTTCGTATATTTTGTAGACGCAATTCAAATGAAATTCGTACGATCTTAAATTTTTAATTGTTGCCCAAGACGTCACAAAATTTTTTGAAAACTTCGTTTGATTTTTGGACGCACTTTGCCCGAAATTCGTACGTTTGGGAATAATTTATATATTCAAGTCAAGTTTTATTTTCTGACGAATTTTGTAGGTTTTATAGTCGCAATTCAAACGAAATTCATGCGATTTAAAGTTTTTAAGTGTTGCCTAAGACGTCGCAGCATTTTGTGGGAACTTTGTCTGATTGTTGGACGCATTATGCCCAAAATTCGTACGTTTGGGAATAATTTATATATCCAAGTCAATTTTAAGTTTCTGACGAATTTCGTATATTTTGTAGACGCAATTCAAATGAAATTCGTACGATCTAAAATTTTTAATTGTTGCCCAAGACGTAACAGAATTTTTTAAAAACTTCGTTTGATTTTTGGACGCACTTTGCCCGAATTTCGTACGTTTGGGAATAATTTATATATACAAGTCAAGTTTTATTTCCTGACGAATTTTGTATGTTTTATAGTCGCAATGCAAACGAAATTCATGCGATCTAAAGTTTTTAAGTGTTGCCTAAAACGTCGCAGCATTTTGTGGGAACTTTGTATGATTGTTGGACGCATTATGCCCAACATTCGTACGTCTGGGAATAATTTATATATCCAAGTCAATTTTAAGTTTCTGACGAATTTCGTATATTTTGTAGACGCAATTCAAATGAAATTCGTACGATCTAAAATTTTTAATTGTTGCCCAAGACGTCACAAAATTTTTTTAAAACTTTGTTTGATTTTTGGACGCACTTTGCCCGAAATTCGTACGTTTGGGAATACTTTATATATCTAAGTCAATTTTAAGTTTCTGACGAATTTCGTATATTTTGTAGACGCAATTCAAATGAAATTCGTACGATCTTAAATTTTTAATTGTTGCCCAAGACGTCACAAAATTTTTTGAAAACTTCGTTTGATTTTTGGACGCACTTTGCCCGAAATTCGTACGTTTTGGAATAATTTATATATTCAAGTCAAGTTTTATTTTCTGACGAATTTTGTAGGTTTTATAGTCGCAATTCAAACGAAATTCATGCGATTTAAAGTTTTTAAGTGTTGCCTAAGACGTCGCAGCATTTTGTGGGAACTTTGTCTGATTTTTGGACGCACTTTGCCCGAAATTCGTACGTTTGGGAATAATTTATATATACAAGTCAAGTTTTATTTCCTGACGAATTTTGTATGTTTTATAGTCGCAATGCAAACGAAATTCATGCGATCTAAAGTTTTTAAGTGTTGCCTAAAACGTCGCAGCATTTTGTGGGAACTTTGTATGATTGTTGGACGCATTATGCCCAACATTCGTACGTCTGGGAATAATTTATATATCCAAGTCAATTTTAAGTTTCTGACGAATTTCGTATATTTTGTAGACGCAATTCAAATGAAATTCGTACGATCTAAAATTTTTAATTGTTGCCCAAGACGTCACAAAATTTTTTTAAAACTTCGTTTGATTTTTGGACGCACTTTGCCCGAAATTCGTACGTTTGGGAATAATTTATATATCCAAGTCAAGTTTTATTTCCTGACGAATTTCGTATGTTTTATAGTCGCAATGCAAACGAAATTCATGCGATCTAAAGTTTTTAAGTGTTGCCTAAGACGTTGCAGCATTTTGTGGGAACTTTGTATGATTGTTGGACGCATTATGCCCAAAATTCGTACGTTTGGGAATAATTTATATATCCAAGTCAAGTTTTATTTCCTGACGAATTTCGTATGTTTTATAGTCGCAATGCAAACAAAATTTATGCGATCTAAAGTTTTTAAGTGTTGCCTAAGACGTCGCAGCATTTTGTGGGAACTTTGTATGATTGTTGGACGCATTATGCCCAAAATTCGTACGTTTGGGAATAATTTATATATCCAAGTCAATTTTAAGTTTCTGACGAATTTCGTATATTTTGTAGACGCAATTCAAATGAAATTCGTACGATCTAAAATTTTTAATTGTTGCCCAAGACGTAACAGAATTTTTTGAAATCTTCGTTTGATTTTTGGACGCACTTTGCCCAAAATTCGTACGTTTGGGAATAATTTATATATACAAGTCAAGTTTTATTTCCTGACGAATTTCGTATGTTTTATAGTCGCAATGCAAACGAAATTCATGCGATCTAAAGTTTTTAAGTGTTGCCTAAGTCGTCGCAGCATTTTGTGGGAACTTTGTATAATTGTTGGACGCATTATGCCCAACATTCGTACGTCTGGGAATAATTTATATATCCAAGTCAATTTTAAGTTTCTGACGAATTTCGTATATTTTGTAGACGCAATTCAAATGAAATTCGTACGATCTAAAATTTTTAATTGTTGCCCAAGACGTCACAGAATTTTTTGAAAACTTCGTTTGATTTTTGGACGCACTTTGCCCGAAATTAGTACGTTTGGGAATAATTTATATATCCAAGTCAAGTTTTATTTCCTGACGAATTTCGTATGTTTTATAGTCGCAATGCAAACGAAATTCATGCGATCTAAAGTTTTTAAGTGTTGCCTAAGACGTCGCAGCATTTTGTGGGAACTTTGTATGATTGTTGGACGCATTATGCCCAAAATTCGTACGTTTGGGAATAATTTATATATCCAAGTCAATTTTAAGTTTCTGACGAATTTCGTATATTTTGTAGACGCAATTCAAATGAAATTCGTACGATCTAAAATTTTTAATTGTTGCCCAAGACGTAACAGAATTTTTTGAAAACTTCGTTTGATTTTTGGACGCACTTTGCCCAAAATTCGTACGTTTGGGAATAATTTATATATACAAGTCAAGTTTTATTTCCTGTCGAATTTCGTATGTTTTATAGTCGCAATGCAAACGAAATTCATGCGATCTAAAGTTTTTAAGTGTTGCCTAAGTCGTCGCAGCATTTTGTGGAACTTTGTATAATTGTTGGACGCATTATGCCCAACATTCGTACGTCTGGGAATAATTTATATATCCAAGTCAAGTTTTATTTCCTGACGAATTTCGTATGTTTTATAGTCGCAATGAAAAACGAAATTTATGCGATCTAAAGTTTTTAAGTGTTGCCTAAGACGTCGCAGCATTTTGTGGGAACTTTTTATGATTGTTGGACGCATTATGCCCAACATTCGTACGTCTGGGAATAATTTATATATCCAAGTCAAGTTTTATTTTCTGACGAATTTCGTATGTTTTATAGTCGCAATGCAAACGAAATTTATGCGATCTAAAGTTTTTAAGTGTTGCCTAAGACGTCGCAGCATTTTGTGGGAACTTTTTATGATTGTTGGACGCATTATGCCCAACATTCGTACGTCTGGGAATAATTTATATATCCAAGTCAATTTTAAGTTTCTGACGAATTTCGTATATTTTGTAGACGCAATTCAAATGAAATTCGTACGATCTAAAATTTTTAATTGTTGCCCAAGACGTCACAGAATTTTTTGAAAACTTTGTTTGATTTTTGGACGCACTTTGCCCGAAATTCGTACGTTTGGGAATACTTTATATATACAAGTCAAGTTTTATTTCCTGACGAATTTCGTATGTTTTATAGTCGCAATTCAAACGAAATTCATGCGATCTAAAGTTTTTAAGTGTTGCCTAAGACGTCGCAGCATTTTGTGGGAACTTTGTATGATTGTTGGACGCATTATGCACAAAATTCGTACGTTTGGGAATAATTTATATATCCAAATCAATTTTAAGTTTCTGACGAATTTCGTATATTTTGTAGACGCAATTCAAATAAAATTCGTACGATCTAAAATTTTTAATTGTTGCCCAAGACGTCACAAAATTTTTTGAAAACTTCGTTTGATTTTTGGACGCACTTTGCCCGAAATTCGTACGTTTGGGAATAATTTATATATCCAAGTCAAGTTTTATTTCCTGACGAATTTCGTATGTTTTATAGTCGCAATTCAAACGAAATTCATGCGATTTAAAGTTTTTAAGTGTTGCCTAAGACGTCGCAGCATTTTGTGGGAACTTTGTATGATTGTTGGACGCATTATGCCCAACATTCGTACGTCTGGGAATAATTTATATATCCAAGTCAATTTTAAGTTTCTGACGAATTTCGTATATTTTGTAGACGCAATTCAAATGAAATTCGTACGATCTAAAATTTTTAATTGTTGCCCAAGACGTCACAGAATTTTTTGAAAACTTTGTTTGATTTTTGGACGCACTTTGCCCGAAATTCGTACGTTTGGGAATACTTTATATATCTAAGTCAATTTTAAGTTTCTGACGAATTTCGTATATTTTGTAGACGCAATTCAAATGAAATTCGTACGATCTTAAATTTTTAATTGTTGCCCAAGACGTCACAAAATTTTTTGAAAACTTCGTTTGATTTTTGGACGCACTTTGCCCGAAATTCGTACGTTTGGGAATAATTTATATATTCAAGTCAAGTTTTATTTTCTGACGAATTTTGTAGGTTTTATAGTCGCAATTCAAACGAAATTCATGCGATTTAAAGTTTTTAAGTGTTGCCTAAGACGTCGCAGCATTTTGTGGGAACTTTGTCTGATTGTTGGACGCATTATGCCCAAAATTCGTACGTTTGGGAATAATTTATATATCCAAGTCAATTTTAAGTTTCTGACGAATTTCGTATATTTTGTAGACGCAATTCAAATGAAATTCGTACGATCTAAAATTTTTAATTGTTGCCCAAGACGTAACAGAATTTTTTAAAAACTTCGTTTGATTTTTGGACGCACTTTGCCCGAATTTCGTACGTTTGGGAATAATTTATATATACAAGTCAAGTTTTATTTCCTGACGAATTTTGTATGTTTTATAGTCGCAATGCAAACGAAATTCATGCGATCTAAAGTTTTTAAGTGTTGCCTAAAACGTCGCAGCATTTTGTGGGAACTTTGTATGATTGTTGGACGCATTATGCCCAACATTCGTACGTCTGGGAATAATTTATATATCCAAGTCAATTTTAAGTTTCTGACGAATTTCGTATATTTTGTAGACGCAATTCAAATGAAATTCGTACGATCTAAAATTTTTAATTGTTGCCCAAGACGTCACAAAATTTTTTTAAAACTTCGTTTGATTTTTGGACGCACTTTGCCCGAAATTCGTACGTTTGGGAATAATTTATATATCCAAGTCAAGTTTTATTTCCTGACGAATTTCGTATGTTTTATAGTCGCAATTCAAACGAAATTCATGCGATTTAAAGTTTTTAAGTGTTGCCTAAGACGTTGCAGCATTTTGTGGGAACTTTGTATGATTGTTGGACGCATTATGCCCAAAATTCGTACGTTTGGGAATAATTTATATATCCAAGTCAAGTTTTATTTCCTGACGAATTTCGTATGTTTTATAGTCGCAATGCAAACAAAATTTATGCGATCTAAAGTTTTTAAGTGTTGCCTAAGACGTCGCAGCATTTTGTGGGAACTTTGTATGATTGTTGGACGCATTATGCCCAAAATTCGTACGTTTGGGAATAATTTATATATCCAAGTCAATTTTAAGTTTCTGACGAATTTCGTATATTTTGTAGACGCAATTCAAATGAAATTCGTACGATCTAAAATTTTTAATTGTTGCCCAAGACGTAACAGAATTTTTTGAAATCTTCGTTTGATTTTTGGACGCACTTTGCCCAAAATTCGTACGTTTGGGAATAATTTATATATACAAGTCAAGTTTTATTTCCTGACGAATTTCGTATGTTTTATAGTCGCAATGCAAACGAAATTCATGCGATCTAAAGTTTTTAAGTGTTGCCTAAGTCGTCGCAGCATTTTGTGGGAACTTTGTATAATTGTTGGACGCATTATGCCCAACATTCGTACGTCTGGGAATAATTTATATATCCAAGTCAATTTTAAGTTTCTGACGAATTTCGTATATTTTGTAGACGCAATTCAAATGAAATTCGTACGATCTAAAATTTTTAATTGTTGCCCAAGACGTCACAGAATTTTTTGAAAACTTCGTTTGATTTTTGGACGCACTTTGCCCGAAATTCGTACGTTTGGGAATAATTTATATATCCAAGTCAAGTTTTATTTCCTGACGAATTTCGTATGTTTTATAGTCGCAATTCAAACGAAATTCATGCGATCTAAAGTTTTTAAGTGTTGCCTAAGACGTCGCAGCATTTTGTGGGAACTTTGTATGATTGTTGGACGCATTATGCCCAACATTCGTACGTCTGGGAATAATGTATATATCCAAGTCAATTTTAAGTTTCTGACGAATTTCGTATATTTTGTAGACGCAATTCAAATGAAATTCGTACGATCTAAAATTTTTAATTGTTGCCCAAGACGTAACAGAATTTTTTGAAAACTTCGTTTGATTTTTGGACGCACTTTGCCCGAAATTCGTACGTTTGGGAATAATTTATATATACAAGTCAAGTTTTATTTCCTGACGAATTTCGTATGTTTTATAGTTGCAATGCAAACGAAATTCATGTGATCTAAAGTTTTTAAGTGTTGCCTAAGACGTCGCAGCATTTTGTGGGAACTTTGTGTGATTGTTGGACGCATTATGCCCAACATTCGTACGTCTGGGAATAATTTATATATCCAAGTCAATTTTAAGTTTCTGACGAATTTCGTATATTTTGTAGACGCAATTCAAATGAAATTCGTACGATCTAAATTTTTTAATTGTTGCCCAAGACGTCACAGAATTTTTTGAAAACTTTGTTTGATTTTTGGACGCACTTTGCCCGAAATTCGTACGTTTGGGAATACTTTATATATCCAAGTCAATTTTAAGTTTCTGACGAATTTCGTATATTTTGTAGACGCAATTCAAATGAAATTCGTACGATCTAAATTTTTTAATTGTTGCCCAAGACGTAACAGAATTTTTTAAAAACTTCGTTTGATTTTTGGACGCACTTTGCCCGAAATTCGTACGTTTGGGAATAATTTATATATACAAGTCAAGTTTTATTTCCTGACGAATTTCGTATGTTTTATAGTCGCAATGCAAACGAAATTCATGCGATCTAAAGTTTTTAAGTGTTGCCTAAAACGTCGCAGCATTTTGTGGGAACTTTGTATGATTGTTGGACGCATTATGCCCAACATTCGTACGTCTGGGAATAATTTATATATCCAAGTCAATTTTAAGTTTCTGACGAATTTCGTATATTTTGTAGACGCAATTCAAATGAAATTCGTACGATCTAAAATTTTTAATTGTTGCCCAAGACGTCACAAAATTTTTTTAAAACTTCGTTTGATTTTTGGACGCACTTTGCCCGAAATTCGTACGTTTGGGAATAATTTATATATCCAAGTCAAGTTTTATTTCCTGACGAATTTCGTATGTTTTATAGTCGCAATTCAAACGAAATTCATGAGATTTAAAGTTTTTAAGTGTTGCCTAAGACGTTGCAGCATTTTGTGGGAACTTTGTATGATTGTTGGACGCATTATGCCCAAAATTCGTACGTTTGGGAATAATTTATATATCCAAGTCAAGTTTTATTTCCTGACGAATTTCGTATGTTTTATAGTCGCAATGCAAACGAAATTCATGCGATCTAAAGTTTTTAAGTGTTGCCTAAGACGTCGCAGCATTTTGTGGGAACTTTGTATGATTGTTGGACGCATTATGCCCAAAATTCGTACGTTTGGGAATAATTTATATATCCAAGTCAATTTTAAGTTTCTGACGAATTTCGTATATTTTGTAGACGCAATTCAAATGAAATTCGTACGATCTAAAATTTTTAATTGTTGCCCAAGACGTAACAGAATTTTTTGAAAACTTCGTTTGATTTTTGGACGCACTTTGCCCAACATTCGTACGTCTGGGAATAATTTATATATCCAAGTCAAGTTTTATTTCCTGACGAATTTCGTATGTTTTATAGTCGCAATGAAAAACGAAATTTATGCGATCTAAAGTTTTTAAGTGTTGCCTAAGACGTCGCAGCATTTTGTGGGAACTTTTTATGATTGTTGGACGCATTATGCCCAACATTCGTACGTCTGGGAATAATTTATATATCCAAGTCAAGTTTTATTTTCTGACGAATTTCGTATGTTTTATAGTCGCAATGCAAACGAAATTTATGCGATCTAAAGTTTTTAAGTGTTGCCTAAGACGTCGCAGCATTTTGTGGGAACTTTTTATGATTGTTGGACGCATTATGCCCAACATTCGTACGTCTGGGAATAATTTATATATCCAAGTCAATTTTAAGTTTCTGACGAATTTCGTATATTTTGTAGACGCAATTCAAATGAAATTCGTACGATCTAAAATTTTTAATTGTTGCCCAAGACGTCACAGAATTTTTTGAAAACTTTGTTTGATTTTTGGACGCACTTTGCCCGAAATTCGTACGTTTGGGAATACTTTATATATACAAGTCAAGTTTTATTTCCTGACGAATTTCGTATGTTTTATAGTCGCAATTCAAACGAAATTCATGCGATCTAAAGTTTTTAAGTGTTGCCTAAGACGTCGCAGCATTTTGTGGGAACTTTGTATGATTGTTGGACGCATTATGCACAAAATTCGTACGTTTGGGAATAATTTATATATCCAAATCAATTTTAAGTTTCTGACGAATTTCGTATATTTTGTAGACGCAATTCAAATAAAATTCGTACGATCTAAAATTTTTAATTGTTGCCCAAGACGTCACAAAATTTTTTGAAAACTTCGTTTGATTTTTGGACGCACTTTGCCCGAAATTCGTACGTTTGGGATTAATTTATATATCCAAGTCAAGTTTTATTTCCTGACGAATTTCGTATGTTTTATAGTCGCAATTCAAACGAAATTCATGCGATTTAAAGTTTTTAAGTGTTGCCTAAGACGTCGCAGCATTTTGTGGGAACTTTGTATGATTGTTGGACGCATTATGCCCAACATTCGTACGTCTGGGAATAATTTATATATCCAAGTCAATTTTAAGTTTCTGACGAATTTCGTATATTTTGTAGACGCAATTCAAATGAAATTCGTACGATCTAAAATTTTTAATTGTTGCCCAAGACGTCACAGAATTTTTTGAAAACTTTGTTTGATTTTTGGACGCACTTTGCCCGAAATTCGTACGTTTGGGAATACTTTATATATACAAGTCAAGTTTTATTTCCTGACGAATTTCGTATGTTTTATAGTCGCAATTCAAACGAAATTCATGCGATCTAAAGTTTTTAAGTGTTGCCTAAGACGTCGCAGCATTTTGTGGGAACTTTGTATGATTGTTGGACGCATTATGCACAAAATTCGTACGTTTGGGAATAATTTATATATCCAAATCAATTTTAAGTTTCTGACGAATTTCGTATATTTTGTAGACGCAATTCAAATAAAATTCGTACGATCTAAAATTTTTAATTGTTGCCCAAGACGTCACAAAATTTTTTGAAAACTTCGTTTGATTTTTGGACGCACTTTGCCCGAAATTCGTACGTTTGGGAATAATTTATATATCCAAGTCAAGTTTTATTTCCTGACGAATTTCGTATGTTTTATAGTCGCAATTCAAACGAAATTCATGCGATTTAAAGTTTTTAAGTGTTGCCTAAGACGTCGCAGCATTTTGTGGGAACTTTGTATGATTGTTGGACGCATTATGCCCAACATTCGTACGTCTGGGAATAATTTATATATCCAAGTCAATTTTAAGTTTCTGACGAATTTCGTATATTTTGTAGACGCAATTCAAATGAAATTCGTACGATCTAAAATTTTTAATTGTTGCCCAAGACGTCACAGAATTTTTTGAAAACTTTGTTTGATTTTTGGACGCACTTTGCCCGAAATTCGTACGTTTGGGAATACTTTATATATCTAAGTCAATTTTAAGTTTCTGACGAATTTCGTATATTTTGTAGACGCAATTCAAATGAAATTCGTACGATCTTAAATTTTTAATTGTTGCCCAAGACGTCACAAAATTTTTTGAAAACTTCGTTTGATTTTTGGACGCACTTTGCCCGAAATTCGTACGTTTGGGAATAATTTATATATTCAAGTCAAGTTTTATTTTCTGACGAATTTTGTAGGTTTTATAGTCGCAATTCAAACGAAATTCATGCGATTTAAAGTTTTTAAGTGTTGCCTAAGACGTCGCAGCATTTTGTGGGAACTTTGTCTGATTGTTGGACGCATTATGCCCAAAATTCGTACGTTTGGGAATAATTTATATATCCAAGTCAATTTTAAGTTTCTGACGAATTTCGTATATTTTGTAGACGCAATTCAAATGAAATTCGTACGATCTAAAATTTTTAATTGTTGCCCAAGACGTAACAGAATTTTTTAAAAACTTCGTTTGATTTTTGGACGCACTTTGCCCGAAATTCGTACGTTTGGGAATAATTTATATATACAAGTCAAGTTTTATTTCCTGACGAATTTTGTATGTTTTATAGTCGCAATGCAAACGAAATTCATGCGATCTAAAGTTTTTAAGTGTTGCCTAAAACGTCGCAGCATTTTGTGGGAACTTTGTATGATTGTTGGACGCATTATGCCCAACATTCGTACGTCTGGGAATAATTTATATATCCAAGTCAATTTTAAGTTTCTGACGAATTTCGTATATTTTGTAGACGCAATTCAAATGAAATTCGTACGATCTAAAATTTTTAATTGTTGCCCAAGACGTCACAAAATTTTTTTAAAACTTCGTTTGATTTTTGGACGCACTTTGCCCGAAATTCGTACGTTTGGGAATAATTTATATATCCAAGTCAAGTTTTATTTCCTGACGAATTTCGTATGTTTTATAGTCGCAATTCAAACGAAATTCATGCGATTTAAAGTTTTTAAGTGTTGCCTAAGACGTTGCAGCATTTTGTGGGAACTTTGTATGATTGTTGGACGCATTATGCCCAAAATTCGTACGTTTGGGAATAATTTATATATCCAAGTCAAGTTTTATTTCCTGACGAATTTCGTATGTTTTATAGTCGCAATGCAAACAAAATTTATGCGATCTAAAGTTTTTAAGTGTTGCCTAAGACGTCGCAGCATTTTGTGGGAACTTTGTATGATTGTTGGACGCATTATGCCCAAAATTCGTACGTTTGGGAATAATTTATATATCCAAGTCAATTTTAAGTTTCTGACGAATTTCGTATATTTTGTAGACGCAATTCAAATGAAATTCGTACGATCTAAAATTTTTAATTGTTGCCCAAGACGTAACAGAATTTTTTGAAATCTTCGTTTGATTTTTGGACGCACTTTGCCCAAAATTCGTACGTTTGGGAATAATTTATATATACAAGTCAAGTTTTATTTCCTGACGAATTTCGTATGTTTTATAGTCGCAATGCAAACGAAATTCATGCGATCTAAAGTTTTTAAGTGTTGCCTAAGTCGTCGCAGCATTTTGTGGGAACTTTGTATAATTGTTGGACGCATTATGCCCAACATTCGTACGTCTGGGAATAATTTATATATCCAAGTCAATTTTAAGTTTCTGACGAATTTCGTATATTTTGTAGACGCAATTCAAATGAAATTCGTACGATCTAAAATTTTTAATTGTTGCCCAAGACGTCACAGAATTTTTTGAAAACTTCGTTTGATTTTTGGACGCACTTTGCCCGAAATTCGTACGTTTGGGAATAATTTATATATCCAAGTCAAGTTTTATTTCCTGACGAATTTCGTATGTTTTATAGTCGCAATTCAAACGAAATTCATGCGATCTAAAGTTTTTAAGTGTTGCCTAAGACGTCGCAGCATTTTGTGGGAACTTTGTATGATTGTTGGACGCATTATGCCCAACATTCGTACGTCTGGGAATAATGTATATATCCAAGTCAATTTTAAGTTTCTGACGAATTTCGTATATTTTGTAGACGCAATTCAAATGAAATTCGTACGATCTAAAATTTTTAATTGTTGCCCAAGACGTAACAGAATTTTTTGAAAACTTCGTTTGATTTTTGGACGCACTTTGCCCGAAATTCGTACGTTTGGGAATAATTTATATATACAAGTCAAGTTTTATTTCCTGACGAATTTCGTATGTTTTATAGTTGCAATGCAAACGAAATTCATGTGATCTAAAGTTTTTAAGTGTTGCCTAAGACGTCGCAGCATTTTGTGGGAACTTTGTATGATTGTTGGACGCATTATGCCCAACATTCGTACGTCTGGGAATAATTTATATATCCAAGTCAATTTTAAGTTTCTGACGAATTTCGTATATTTTGTAGACGCAATTCAAATGAAATTCGTACGATCTAAATTTTTTAATTGTTGCCCAAGACGTCACAGAATTTTTTGAAAACTTTGTTTGATTTTTGGACGCACTTTGCCCGAAATTCGTACGTTTGGGAATACTTTATATATCCAAGTCAATTTTAAGTTTCTGACGAATTTCGTATATTTTGTAGACGCAATTCAAATGAAATTCGTACGATCTAAATTTTTTAATTGTTGCCCAAGACGTAACAGAATTTTTTAAAAACTTCGTTTGATTTTTGGACGCACTTTGCCCGAAATTCGTACGTTTGGGAATAATTTATATATACAAGTCAAGTTTTATTTCCTGACGAATTTCGTATGTTTTATAGTCGCAATGCAAACGAAATTCATGCGATCTAAAGTTTTTAAGTGTTGCCTAAAACGTCGCAGCATTTTGTGGGAACTTTGTATGATTGTTGGACGCATTATGCCCAACATTCGTACGTCTGGGAATAATTTATATATCCAAGTCAATTTTAAGTTTCTGACGAATTTCGTATATTTTGTAGACGCAATTCAAATGAAATTCGTACGATCTAAATTTTTTAATTGTTGCCCAAGACGTCACAGAATTTTTTGAAAACTTTGTTTGATTTTTGGACGCACTTTGCCCGAAATTCGTACGTTTGGGAATACTTTATATATCCAAGTCAATTTTAAGTTTCTGACGAATTTCGTATATTTTGTAGACGCAATTCAAATGAAATTCGTACGATCTAAATTTTTTAATTGTTGCCCAAGACGTAACAGAATTTTTTAAAAACTTCGTTTGATTTTTGGACGCACTTTGCCCGAAATTCGTACGTTTGGGAATAATTTATATATACAAGTCAAGTTTTATTTCCTGACGAATTTCGTATGTTTTATAGTCGCAATGCAAACGAAATTCATGCGATCTAAAGTTTTTAAGTGTTGCCTAAAACGTCGCAGCATTTTGTGGGAACTTTGTATGATTGTTGGACGCATTATGCCCAACATTCGTACGTCTGGGAATAATTTATATATCCAAGTCAATTTTAAGTTTCTGACGAATTTCGTATATTTTGTAGACGCAATTCAAATGAAATTCGTACGATCTAAAATTTTTAATTGTTGCCCAAGACGTCACAAAATTTTTTTAAAACTTCGTTTGATTTTTGGACGCACTTTGCCCGAAATTCGTACGTTTGGGAATAATTTATATATCCAAGTCAAGTTTTATTTCCTGACGAATTTCGTATGTTTTATAGTCGCAATTCAAACGAAATTCATGAGATTTAAAGTTTTTAAGTGTTGCCTAAGACGTTGCAGCATTTTGTGGGAACTTTGTATGATTGTTGGACGCATTATGCCCAAAATTCGTACGTTTGGGAATAATTTATATATCCAAGTCAAGTTTTATTTCCTGACGAATTTCGTATGTTTTATAGTCGCAATGCAAACGAAATTCATGCGATCTAAAGTTTTTAAGTGTTGCCTAAGACGTCGCAGCATTTTGTGGGAACTTTGTATGATTGTTGGACGCATTATGCCCAAAATTCGTACGTTTGGGAATAATTTATATATCCAAGTCAATTTTAAGTTTCTGACGAATTTCGTATATTTTGTAGACGCAATTCAAATGAAATTCGTACGATCTAAAATTTTTAATTGTTGCCCAAGACGTAACAGAATTTTTTGAAAACTTCGTTTGATTTTTGGACGCACTTTGCCCAAAATTCGTACGTTTGGGAATAATTTATATATACAAGTCAAGTTTTATTTCCTGACGAATTTCGTATGTTTTATAGTCGCAATGCAAACGAAATTCATGCGATCTAAAGTTTTTAAGTGTTGCCTAAGTCGTCGCAGCATTTTGTGGGAACTTTGTATAATTGTTGGACGCATTATGCCCAACATTCGTACGTCTGGAAATAATTTATATATCCAAGTCAAGTTTTATTTCCTGACGAATTTCGTATGTTTTATAGTCGCAATGCAAACGAAATTTATGCGATCTAAAGTTTTTAAGTGTTGCCTAAGACGTCGCAGCATTTTGTGGGAACTTTTTATGATTGTTGGACGCATTATGCCCAACATTCGTACGTCTGGGAATAATTTATATATCCAAGTCAAGTTTTATTTTCTGACGAATTTCGTATGTTTTATAGTCGCAATGCAAACGAAATTTATGCGATCTAAAGTTTTTAAGTGTTGCCTAAGACGTCGCAGCATTTTGTGGGAACTTTTTATGATTGTTGGACGCATTATGCCCAACATTCGTACGTCTAAGAATAATTTATATATCCAAGTCAATTTTAAGTTTCTGACGAATTTCGTATATTTTGTAGACGCAATTTAAATGAAATTCGTACGATCTAAAATTTTTAATTCTTGCCCAAGACGTCACAAAATTTTTTGAAAACTTCGTTTGATTTTTGGACGCATTATGCCCAACATTCGTACGTCTGGGAATAATTTATATATCCAAGTCAAGTTTTATTTCCTGACGAATTTCGTATGTTTTATAGTTGCAATGCAAACGAAATTCATGTGATCTAAAGTTTTTAAGTGTTGCCTAAGACGTCGCAGCATTTTGTGGGAACTTTGTATGATTGTTGGACGCATTATGCCCAACATTCGTACGTCTGGGAATAATTTATATATCCAAGTCAATTTTAAGTTTCTGACGAATTTCGTATATTTTGTAGACGCAATTCAAATGAAATTCGTACGATCTAAATTTTTTAATTGTTGCCCAAGACGTCACAGAATTTTTTGAAAACTTTGTTTGATTTTTGGACGCACTTTGCCCGAAATTCGTACGTTTGGGAATACTTTATATATCCAAGTCAATTTTAAGTTTCTGACGAATTTCGTATATTTTGTAGACGCAATTCAAATGAAATTCGTACGATCTTAAATTTTTAATTGTTGCCCAAGACGTCACAAAATTTTTTGAAAACTTCGTTTGATTTTTGGACGCACTTTGCCCGAAATTCGTACGTTTGGGAATAATTTATATATCCAAGTCAAGTTTTATTTTCTGACGAATTTTGTAGGTTTTATAGTCGCAATTCAAACGAAATTCATGCGATTTAAAGTTTTTAAGTGTTGCCTAAGACGTTGCAGCATTTTGTGGGAACTTTGTATGATTGTTGGACGCATTATGCCCAAAATTCGTACGTTTGGGAATAATTTATATATACAAGTCAAGTTTTATTTCCTGACGAATTTCGTATGTTTTATAGTCGCAATGCAAACGAAATTTATGCGATCTAAAGTTTTTAAGTGGTGCCTAAGACGTCGCAGCATTTTGTGGGAACTTTTTATGATTGTTGGACGCATTATGCCCAACATTCGTACGTCTGAAAATAATTTATATATCCAAGTCAAGTTTTATTTCCTGACGAATTTCGTATGTTTTATAGTCGCAATGCAAACGAAATTCGTACGATCTAAAATTTTTAATTGTTGCCCAAGACGTCACAGAATTTTTTGAAAACTTTGTTTGATTTTTGGACGCACTTTGCCCGAAATTCGTACGTTTGGGAATAATTTATATATACAAGTCAAGTTTTATTTCCTGACGAATTTCGTATGTTTTATAGTCGCAATTCAAACGAAATTCATGCGATTTAAAGTTTTTAAGTGTTGCCTAAGACGTCGCAGCATTTTGTGGGAACTTTGTATGATTGTTGGACGCATTATGCCCAAAATTCGTACGTTTGGGAATAATTTATATATCCAAGTCAATTTTAAGTTTCTGACGAATTTCGTATATTTTGTAGACGCAATTCAAATGAAATTCGTACGATCTAAAATTTTTAATTGTTGCCCAAGACGTAACAGAATTTTTTGAAAACTTCGTTTGATTTTTGGACGCACTTTGCCCAAAATTCGTACGTTTGGGAATAATTTATATATACAAGTCAAGTTTTATTTCCTGACGAATTTCGTATGTTTTATAGTCGCAATGCAAACGAAATTCATGCGATCTAAAGTTTTTAAGTGTTGCCTAAGACGTCGCAGCATTTTGTGGGAACTTTGTATAATTGTTGGACGCATTATGCCCAACATTCGTACGTCTGGGAATAATTTATATATCCAAGTCAATTTTAAGTTTCTGACGAATTTCGTATATTTTGTAGACGCAATTCAAATGAAATTCGTACGATCTAAAATTTTTAATTGTTGCCCAAGACGTCACAGAATTTTTTGAAAACTTCGTTTGATTTTTGGACGCACTTTGCCCGAAATTCGTACGTTTGGGAATAATTTATATATCCAAGTCAAGTTTTATTTCCTGACGAATTTCGTATGTTTTATAGTCGCAATTCAAACGAAATTCATGCGATCTAAAGTTTTTAAGTGTTGCCTAAGACGTCGCAGCATTTTGTGGGAACTTTGTATGATTGTTGGACGCATTATGCCCAAAATTCGTACGTTTGGGAATAATTTATATATCCAAGTCAAGTTTTATTTCCTGACGAATTTCGTATGTTTTATAGTCGCAATGCAAACGAAATTCATGCGATCTAAAGTTTTTAAGTGTTGCCTAAGACGTCGCAGCATTTTGTGGGAACTTTGTATGATTGTTGGACGCATTATGCCCAAAATTCGTACCTTTGGGAATAATTTATATATCCAAGTCAATTTTAAGTTTCTGACGAATTTCGTATATTTTGTAGACGCAATTCAAATGAAATTCGTACGATCTAAAATTTTTAATTGTTGCCCAAGACGTAACAGAATTTTTTGAAAACTTCGTTTGATTTTTGGACGCACTTTGCCCGAAATTCGTACGTTTGGGAATAATTTATATATCCAAGTCAAGTTTTATTTCCTGACGAATTTCGTATGTTTTATAGTCGCAATTCAAACGAAATTCATGCGATTTAAAGTTTTTAAGTGTTGCCTAAGACGTTGCAGCATTTTGTGGGAACTTTGTATGATTGTTGGACGCATTATTCCCAAAATTCGTACGTTTGGGAATAATTTATATATCCAAGTCAAGTTTTATTTCCTGACGAATTTCGTATGTTTTATAGTCGCAATGCAAACGAAATTCATGCGATCTAAAGTTTTTAAGTGTTGCCTAAGACGTCGCAGCATTTTGTGGGAACTTTTTATGATTGTTGGACGCATTATGCCCAACATTCGTTCGTCTGGGAATAATTTATATATCCAAGTCAAGTTTTATTTCCTGACGAATTTCGTATGTTTTATAGTCGCAATGCAAACGAAATTTATGCGATCTAAAGTTTTTAAGTGGTGCCTAAGACGTCGCAGCATTTTGTGGGAACTTTTTATGATTGTTGGACGCATTATGCCCAACATTCGTTCGTCTGGGAATAATTTATATATCCAAGTCAATTTTAAGTTTCTGACGAATTTCGTATATTTTGTAGACGCAATTCAAATGAAATTCGTACGATCTAAAATTTTTAATTGTTGCCCAAGACGTCACAGAATTTTTTGAAAACTTTGTTTGATTTTTGGACGCACTTTGCCCGAAATTCGTACGTTTGGGAATACTTTATATATACAAGTCAAGTTTTATTTCCTGACGAATTTCGTATGTTTTATAGTCGCAATTCAAACGAAATTCATGCGATCTAAAGTTTTTAAGTGTTGCCTAAGACGTCGCAGCATTTTGTGGGAACTTTGTATGATTGTTGGACGCATTATGCACAAAATTCGTACGTTTGGGAATAATTTATATATCCAAATCAATTTTAAGTTTCTGACGAATTTCGTATATTTTGTAGACGCAATTCAAATAAAATTCGTACGATCTAAAATTTTTAATTGTTGCCCAAGACGTCACAAAATTTTTTGAAAACTTCGTTTGATTTTTGGACGCACTTTGCCCGAAATTCGTACGTTTGGGAATAATTAATATATCCAAGTCAAGTTTTATTTCCTGACGAATTTCGTATGTTTTATAGTCGCAATTCAAACGAAATTCATGCGATTTAAAGTTTTTAAGTGTTGCCTAAGACGTCGCAGCATTTTGTGGGAACTTTGTATGATTGTTGGACGCATTATGCCCAACATTCGTACGTCTGGGAATAATTTATATATCCAAGTCAATTTTAAGTTTCTGACGAATTTCGTATATTTTGTAGACGCAATTCAAATGAAATTCGTACGATCTAAAATTTTTAATTGTTGCCCAAGACGTCACAGAATTTTTTGAAAACTTTGTTTGATTTTTGGACGCACTTTGCCCGAAATTCGTACGTTTGGGAATACTTTATATATCCAAGTCAATTTTAAGTTTCTGACGAATTTCGTATATTTTGTAGACGCAATTCAAATGAAATTCGTACGATCTTAAATTTTTAATTGTTGCCCAAGACGTCACAAAATTTTTTGAAAACTTCGTTTGATGTTTGGACGCACTTTGCCCGAAATTCGTACGTTTGGGAATAATTTATATATCCAAGTCAAGTTTTATTTTCTGACGAATTTTGTAGGTTTTATAGTCGCAATTCAAACGAAATTCATGCGATTTAAAGTTTTTAAGTGTTGCCTAAGACGTCGCAGCATTTTGTGGGAACTTTGTATGATTGTTGGACGCATTATGCCCAAAATTCGTACGTTTGGGAATAATTTATATATCCAAGTCAATTTTAAGTTTCTGACGAATTTCGTATATTTTGTAGACGCAATTCAAATGAAATTCGTACGATCTAAAATTTTTAATTGTTGCCCAAGACGTAACAGAATTTTTTAAAAACTTCGTTTGATTTTTGGACGCACTTTGCCCGAAATTTGTACGTTTGGGAATAATTTATATATACAAGTCAAGTTTTATTTCCTGACGAATTTCGTATGTTTTATAGTCGCAATGCAAACGAAATTCATGCGATCTAAAGTTTTTAAGTGTTGCCTAAAACGTCGCAGCATTTTGTGGGAACTTTGTATGATTGTTGGACGCATTATGCCCAACATTCGTACGTCTGGGAATAATTTATATATCCAAGTCAATTTTAAGTTTCTGACGAATTTCGTATATTTTGTAGACGCAATTCAAATGAAATTCGTACGATCTAAAATTTTTAATTGTTGCCCAAGACGTCACAAAATTTTTTTAAAACTTCGTTTGATTTTTGGACGCACTTTGCCCGAAATTCGTACGTTTGGGAATAATTTATATATCCAAGTCAAGTTTTATTTCCTGACGAATTTCGTATGTTTTATAGTCGCAATTCAAACGAAATTCATGCGATTTAAAGTTTTTAAGTGTTGCCTAAGACGTTGCAGCATTTTGTGGGAACTTTGTATGATTGTTGGACGCATTATGCCCAAAATTCGTACGTTTGGGAATAATTTATATATCCAAGTCAAGTTTTATTTCCTGACGAATTTCGTATGTTTTATAGTCGCAATGCAAACAAAATTCATGCGATCTAAAGTTTTTAAGTGTTGCCTAAGACGTCGCAGCATTTTGTGGGAACTTTGTATGATTGTTGGACGCATTATGCCCAAAATTCGTACGTTTGGGAATAATTTATATATCCAAGTCAATTTTAAGTTTCTGACGAATTTCGTATATTTTGTAGACGCAATTCAAATGAAATTCGTACGATCTAAAATTTTTAATTGTTGCCCAAGACGTAACAGAATTTTTTGAAAACTTTGTTTGATTTTTGGACGCACTTTGCCCAAAATTCGTACGTTTGGGAATAATTTATATATACAAGTCAAGTTTTATTTCCTGACGAATTTCGTATGTTTTATAGTCGCAATGCAAACGAAATTCATGCGATCTAAAGTTTTTAAGTGTTGCCTAAGTCGTCGCAGCATTTTGTGGGAACTTTGTATAATTGTTGGACGCATTATGCCCAACATTCGTACGTCTGGGAATAATTTATATATCCAAGTCAATTTTAAGTTTCTGACGAATTTCGTATATTTTGTAGACGCAATTCAAATGAAATTCGTACGATCTAAAATTTTTAATTGTTGCCCAAGACGTCACAGAATTTTTTGAAAACTTCGTTTGATTTTTGGACGCACTTTGCCCGAAATTCGTACGTTTGGGAATAATTTATATATCCAAGTCAAGTTTTATTTCCTGACGAATTTCGTATGTTTTATAGTCGCAATTCAAACGAAATTCATGCGATCTAAAGTTTTTAAGTGTTGCCTAAGACGTCGCAGCATTTTGTGGGAACTTTGTACGATTGTTGGACGCATTATGCCCAACATTCGTACGTCTGGGAATAATGTATATATCCAAGTCAATTTTAAGTTTCTGACGAATTTCGTATATTTTGTAGACGCAATTCAAATGAAATTCGTACGATCTAAAATTTTTAATTGTTGCCCAAGACGTAACAGAATTTTTTGAAAACTTCGTTTGATTTTTGGACGCACTTTGCCCGAAATTCGTACGTTTGGGAATAATTTATATATACAAGTCAAGTTTTATTTCCTGACGAATTTCGTATGTTTTATAGTTGCAATGCAAACGAAATTCATGTGATCTAAAGTTTTTAAGTGTTGCCTAAGACGTCGCAGCATTTTGTGGGAACTTTGTATGATTGTTGGACGCATTATGCCCAACATTCGTACGTCTGGGAATAATTTATATATCCAAGTCAATTTTAAGTTTCTGACGAATTTCGTATATTTTGTAGACGCAATTCAAATGAAATTCGTACGATCTAAATTTTTTAATTGTTGCCCAAGACGTCACAGAATTTTTTGAAAACTTTGTTTGATTTTTGGACGCACTTTGCCCGAAATTCGTACGTTTGGGAATACTTTATATATCCAAGTCAATTTTAAGTTTCTGACGAATTTCGTATATTTTGTAGACGCAATTCAAATGAAATTCGTACGATCTTAAATTTTTAATTGTTGCCCAAGACGTCACAAAATTTTTTGAAAACTTCGTTTGATTTTTGGACGCACTTTGCCCGAAATTCGTACGTTTGGGAATAATTTATATATCCAAGTCAAGTTTTATTTTCTGACGAATTTTGTAGGTTTTATAGTCGCAATTCAAACGAAATTCATGCGATTTAAAGTTTTTAAGTGTTGCCTAAGACGTCGCAGCATTTTGTGGGAACTTTGTATGATTGTTGGACGCATTATGCCCAAAATTCGTACGTTTGGGAATAATGTATATATCCAAGTCAATTTTAAGTTTCTGACGAATTTCGTATATTTTGTAGACGCAATTCAAATGAAATTCGTACGATCTAAAATTTTTAATTGTTGCCCAAGACGTAACAGAATTTTTTGAAAACTTCGTTTGATTTTTGGACGCACTTTGCCCGAAATTCGTACGTTTGGGAATAATTTATATATACAAGTCAAGTTTTATTTCCTGACGAATTTCGTATGTTTTATAGTTGCAATGCAAACGAAATTCATGTGATCTAAAGTTTTTAAGTGTTGCCTAAGACGTCGCAGCATTTTGTGGGAACTTTGTATGATTGTTGGACGCATTATGCCCAACATTCGTACGTCTGGGAATAATTTATATATCCAAGTCAATTTTAAGTTTCTGACGAATTTCGTATATTTTGTAGACGCAATTCAAATGAAATTCGTACGATCTAAATTTTTTAATTGTTGCCCAAGACGTCACAGAATTTTTTGAAAACTTTGTTTGATTTTTGGACGCACTTTGCCCGAAATTCGTACGTTTGGGAATACTTTATATATCCAAGTCAATTTTAAGTTTCTGACGAATTTCGTATATTTTGTAGACGCAATTCAAATGAAATTCGTACGATCTTAAATTTTTAATTGTTGCCCAAGACGTCACAAAATTTTTTGAAAACTTCGTTTGATTTTTGGACGCACTTTGCCCGAAATTCGTACGTTTGGGAATAATTTATATATCCAAGTCAAGTTTTATTTTCTGACGAATTTTGTAGGTTTTATAGTCGCAATTCAAACGAAATTCATGCGATTTAAAGTTTTTAAGTGTTGCCTAAGACGTCGCAGCATTTTGTGGGAACTTTGTATGATTGTTGGACGCATTATGCCCAAAATTCGTACGTTTGGGAATAATTTATATATCCAAGTCAATTTTAAGTTTCTGACGAATTTCGTATATTTTGTAGACGCAATTCAAATGAAATTCGTACGATCTAAAATTTTTAATTGTTGCCCAAGACGTAACAGAATTTTTTAAAAACTTCGTTTGATTTTTGGACGCACTTTGCCCGAAATTCGTACGTTTGGGAATAATTTATATATACAAGTCAAGTTTTATTTCCTGACGAATTTCGTATGTTTTATAGTCGCAATGCAAACGAAATTCATGCGATCTAAAGTTTTTAAGTGTTGCCTAAAACGTCGCAGCATTTTGTGGGAACTTTGTATGATTGTTGGACGCATTATGCCCAACATTCGTACGTCTGGGAATAATTTATATATCCAAGTCAATTTTAAGTTTCTGACGAATTTCGTATATTTTGTAGACGCAATTCAAATGAAATTCGTACGATCTAAAATTTTTAATTGTTGCCCAAGACGTCACAAAATTTTTTTAAAACTTCGTTTGATTTTTGGACGCACTTTGCCCGAAATTCGTACGTTTGGGAATAATTTATATATCCAAGTCAAGTTTTATTTCCTGACGAATTTCGTATGTTTTATAGTCGCAATTCAAACGAAATTCATGAGATTTAAAGTTTTTAAGTGTTGCCTAAGACGTTGCAGCATTTTGTGGGAACTTTGTATGATTGTTGGACGCATTATGCCCAAAATTCGTACGTTTGGGAATAATTTATATATCCAAGTCAAGTTTTATTTCCTGACGAATTTCGTATGTTTTATAGTCGCAATGCAAACGAAATTCATGCGATCTAAAGTTTTTAAGTGTTGCCTAAGACGTCGCAGCATTTTGTGGGAACTTTGTATGATTGTTGGACGCATTATGCCCAAAATTCGTACGTTTGGGAATAATTTATATATCCAAGTCAATTTTAAGTTTCTGACGAATTTCGTATATTTTGTAGACGCAATTCAAATGAAATTCGTACGATCTAAAATTTTTAATTGTTGCCCAAGACGTAACAGAATTTTTTGAAAACTTCGTTTGATTTTTGGACGCACTTTGCCCAAAATTCGTACGTTTGGGAATAATTTATATATACAAGTCAAGTTTTATTTCCTGACGAATTTCGTATGTTTTATAGTCGCAATGCAAACGAAATTCATGCGATCTAAAGTTTTTAAGTGTTGCCTAAGTCGTCGCAGCATTTTGTGGGAACTTTGTATAATTGTTGGACGCATTATGCCCAACATTCGTACGTCTGGGAATAATTTATATATCCAAGTCAAGTTTTATTTCCTGACGAATTTCGTATGTTTTATAGTCGCAATGCAAACGAAATTTATGCGATCTAAAGTTTGTAAGTGTTGCCTAAGACGTCGCAGCATTTTGTGGGAACTTTTTATGATTGTTGGACGCATTATGCCCAACATTCGTACGTCTGGGAATAATTTATATATCCAAGTCAAGTTTTATTTTCTGACGAATTTCGTATGTTTTATAGTCGCAATGCAAACGAAATTTATGCGATCTAAAGTTTTTAAGTGTTGCCTAAGACGTCGCAGCATTTTGTGGGAACTTTTTATGATTGTTGGACGCATTATGCCCAACATTCGTACGTCTGGGAATAATTTATATATCCAAGTCAATTTTAAGTTTCTGACGAATTTCGTATATTTTGTAGACGCAATTCAAATGAAATTCGTACGATCTAAAGTTTTTAATTCTTGCCCAAGACGTCACAAAATTTTTTGAAAACTTCGTTTGATTTTTGGACGCACTTTGCCCGAAATTCGTACGTTTGGGAATAATTTATATATACAAGTTAAGTTTTATTTCCTGACGAATTTCGTATGTTTTATAGTCGCAATGCAAACGAAATTTATGCGATCTAAAGTTTTTAAGTGGTGCCTAAGACGTCGCAGCATTTTGTGGGAACTTTTTATGATTGTTGGACGCATTATGCCCAACATTCGTACGTCTGAAAATAATTTATATATACAAGTCAAGTTTTATTTCCTGACGAATTTCGTATGTTTTATAGTCGCAATGCAAACGAAATTCATGCGATCTAAAGTTTTTAAGTGTTGCCTAAGACGTCGCAGCATTTTGTGAAAACTTTGTATGATTGTTGGACGCATTATGCCCAACATTCGTACGTCTGGGAATAATTTATATATCCAAGTCAAGTTTTATTTCCTGACGAATTTCGTATTTTTTATAGTCGCAATGCAAACGAAATTCATGCGATCTAAAGTTTTTAAGTGTTGCCTAAGACGTCGCAGCATTTTGTGAAAACTTTGTATGATTGTTGGACGCATTATGCCCAACATTCGTACGTCTGGGAATAATTTATATATCCAAGTCAAGTTTTATTTCCTGACGAATTTCGTATGTTTTATAGTCGCAATGCAAACGAAATTCATGCGATCTAAAGTTTTTAAGTGGTGCCTAAGACGTTGCAGCATTTTGTGGGAACTTTGTATGATTGTTGGACGCATTATGCCCGAAATTCGTACGTTTGGGAATAATTTATATATACAAGTCAAGTTTTATTTCCTGACGAATTTCGTATGTTTTATAGTCGCAATGCAAACGAAATTCATGCGATCTAAAGTTTTTAAGTGTTGCCTAAGACGTCGCAGCATTTTGTGAAAACTTTGTATGATTGTTGGACGCATTATGCCCAACATTCGTACGTCTGGGAATAATTTATATATCCAAGTCAAGTTTTATTTCCTGACGAATTTCGTATGTTTTATAGTCGCAATGCAAACGAAATTCGTACGATCTAAAATTTTTAATTGTTGCCCAAGACGTCACAAAATTTTTTGAAAACTTCGTTTGATTTTTGGACGCACTTTGCCCGAAATTCGTACGTTTGGGGATAATTTATATATCCAAGTCAAGTTTTATTTCCTGACGAATTTCGTATGTTTTATAGTCGCAATTCAAACGAAATTCATGCGATTTAAAGTTTTTAAGTGTTGCCTAAGACGTCGCAGCATTTTGTGGGAACTTTGTATGATTGTTGGACGCATTATGCCCAAAATTCGTACGTTTGGGAATAATTTATATATCCAAGTCAATTTTAAGTTTCTGACGAATTTCGTATATTTTGTAGACGCAATTCAAATGAAATTCGTACGATCTAAAATTTTTAATTGTTGCCCAAGACGTAACAGAATTTTTTGAAAACTTCGTTTGATTTTTGGACGCACTTTGCCCAAAATTCGTACGTTTGGGAATAATTTATATATACAAGTCAAGTTTTATTTCCTGACGAATTTCGTATGTTTTATAGTCGCAATGCAAACGAAATTCATGCGATCTAAAGTTTTAAAGTGTTGCCTAAGACGTCGCAGCATTTTGTGGGAACTTTGTATAATTGTTGGACGCATTATGCCCAACATTCGTACGTCTGGGAATAATTTATATATCCAAGTCAATTTTAAGTTTCTGACGAATTTCGTATATTTTGTAGACGCAATTCAAATGAAATTCGTAAGATCTAAAATTTTTAATTGTTGCCCAAGACGTCACAGAATTTTTTGAAAACTTCGTTTGATTTTTGGACGCACTTTGCCCGAAATTCGTACGTTTGGGAATAATTTATATATCCAAGTCAAGTTTTATTTCCTGGCGAATGTCGTATGTTTTATAGTCGCAATGCAAACGAAATTCATGCGATCTAAAGTTTTTAAGTGTTGCCTAAGACGTCGCAGCATTTTGTGGGAACTTTGTTTGATTGTTGGACGCATTATGCCCAACATTCGTACGTCTGGGAATAATTTATATATCCAAGTCAATTTTAAGTTTCTGACGAATTTCGTATATTTTGTAGACGCAATTCAAATGAAATTCGTACGATCTAAAATTTTTAATTGTTGCCCAAGACGTCACAAAATTTTTTGAAAACTTCGTTTGATTTTTGGACGCACTTTGCCCGAAATTCGTACGTTTGGGGATAATTTATATATCCAAGTCAAGTTTTATTTCCTGACGAATTTCGTATGTTTTATAGTCGCAATTCAAACGAAATTCATGCGATTTAAAGTTTTTAAGTGTTGCCTAAGACGTCGCAGCATTTTGTGGGAACTTTTTATGATTGTTGGACGCATTATGCCCAACATTCGTACGTCTGGGAATAATTTATATATCCAAATCAATTTTAAGTTTCTGACGAATTTCGTATATTTTGTAGACGCAATTCAAATGAAATTCGTACGATCTAAAATTTTTAATTGTTGCCCAAGACGTCACAGAATTTTTTGAAAACTTTGTTTGATTTTTGGACGCACTTTGCCCGAAATTCGTACGTTTGGGAATACTTTATATATCCAAGTCAAGTTTTATTTCCTGACGAATTTCGTATGTTTTATAGTCGCAATTCAAACGAAATTCATGCGATCTAAAGTTTTTAAGTGTTGCCTAAGACGTCGCAGCATTTTGTGGGAACTTTGTATGATTGTTGGACGCATTATGCCCAAAATTCGTACGTTTGGGAATAATTTATATATCCAAGTCAAGTTTTATTTCCTGACGAATTTCGTATGTTTTATAGTCGCAATTCAAACGAAATTCATGCGATTTAAAGTTTTTAAGTGTTGCCTAAGACGTCGCAGCATTTTGTGGGAACTTTGTATGATTGTTGGACGCATTATGCCCAAAATTCGTACGTTTGGGAATAATTTATATATCCAAGTCAAGTTTTATTTCCTGACGAATTTCGTATGTTTTATAGTCGCAATTCAAACGAAATTCATGCGATTTAAAGTTGTTAAGTGTTGCCTAAGACGTCGCAGCATTTTGTGGGAACTTTGTATGATTGTTGGACGCATTATGCCCAAAATTCGTACGTTTGGGAATAATTTATATATCCAAGTCAATTTTAAGTTTCTGACGAATTTCGTATATTTTGTAGACGCAATTCAAATGAAATTCGTACGATCTAAAATTTTTAATTGTTGCCCAAGACGTAACAGAATTTTTTGAAAACTTCGTTTGATTTTTGCACGCACTTTGCCCGAAATTCGTACGTTTGGGAATAATTTATATATCCAAGTCAAGTTTTATTTCCTGACGAATTTCGTATGTTTTATAGTCGCAATTCAAACGAAATTCATGCGATTTAAAGTTTTTAAGTGTTGCCTAAGACGTCGCAGCATTTTGTGGGAACTTTGTATGATTGTTGGACGCATTATGCCCAAAATTCGTACGTTTGGGAATAATTTATATATCCAAGTCAAGTTTTATTTCCTGACGAATTTCGTATGTTTTATAGTCGCAATTCAAACGAAATTCATGCGATTTAAAGTTTTTAAGTGTTGCCTAAGACGTCGCAGCATTTTGTGGGAACTTTGTATGATTGTTGGACGCATTATGCCCAAAATTCGTACGTTTGGGAATAATTTATATATCCAAGTCAATTTTAAGTTTCTGACGAATTTCGTATATTTTGTAGACGCAATTCAAATGAAATTCGTACGATCTAAAATTTTTAATTGTTGCCCAAGACGTAACAGAATTTTTTGAAAACTTCGTTTGATTTTTGGACTCACTTTGCCCGAAATTCGTACGTTTGGGAATAATTTATATATACAAGTCAAGTTTTATTTCCTGACGAATTTCGTATGTTTTATAGTCGCAATTCAAACGAAATTCATGCGATCTAAAGTTTTTAATTGTTGCCTAAGACGTCGCAGCATTTTGTAGGAACTTTGTATGATTGTTGGACGCATTTTGCCCGAAATTCGTACGTTTGGGAATAATTTATATATTTAAGTCAATTTTAAGTTTCTGACGAATTTTGTATATTTTGTAGACGCAATTCAAACGAAATTCGTACGATCTAAAATTTTTAATTGTTGCCCATGACGTCACAGAATTTTTTGAAAACTTTGTTTGATTTTTGGACGCACTTTGCCCGAAATTCGTACGTTTGGGAATACTTTATATATCCAAGTCAATTTTAAGTTTCTGACGAATTTCGTATATTTTGTAGACGCAATTCAAATGAAATTCGTACGATCTTAAATTTTTAATTGTTGCCCAAGACGTCACAAAATTTTTTGAAAACTTCGTTTGATTTTTGGACGCACTTTGCCCGAAATTCGTACGTTTGGGAATAATCTATATATTTAAGTCAATTTTAAGTTTCTGACGAATTTCGTAGGTTTTGTAGACGCAATTCAAACGAAATTCGTACGATCTAAAATTTTTAATTGTTGCCCAAGACGTCACAGAATTTTTTGAAAACTTCGTATGATTTTTGGACGCACTTTGCCCGAAATTCGTACGTTTGGGAATAATTTATATATCCAAGTCAATTTTAAGTTTCTGACGAATTTCGTATGTTTTATAGTCGCAATTCAAACGAAATTCATGCGATTTAAAGTTTTTAAGTGTTGCCTAAGACGTTGCAGCATTTTGTGGGAACTTTGTATGATTGTTGGACGCATTATGCCCAAAATTCGTACGTTTGGGAATAATTTATATATACAAGTCAAGTTTTATTTCCTGACGAATTTCGTATGTTTTATAGTCGCAATGCAAACGAAATTTATGCGATCTAAAGTTTTTAAGTGGTGCCTAAGACGTCGCAGCATTTTGTGGGAACTTTTTATGATTGTTGGACGCATTATGCCCAACATTCGTACGTCTGAAAATAATTTATATATCCAAGTCAAGTTTTATTTCCTGACGAATTTCGTATGTTTTATAGTCGCAATGCAAACGAAATTCGTACGATCTAAAATTTTTAATTGTTGCCCAAGACGTCACAGAATTTTTTGAAAACTTTGTTTGATTTTTGGACGCACTTTGCCCGAAATTCGTACGTTTGGGAATAATTTATATATACAAGTCAAGTTTTATTTCCTGACGAATTTCGTATGTTTTATAGTCGCAATGCAAACGAAATTCATGCGATCTAAAGTTTTTAAGTGTTGCCTAAGACGTCGCAGCATTTTGTGAAAACTTTGTATGATTGTTGGACGCATTATGCCCAACATTCGTACGTCTGGGAATAATTTATATATCCAAGTCAAGTTTTATTTCCTGACGAATTTCGTATGTTTTATAGTCGCAATGCAAACGAAATTCGTACGATCTAAAATTTTTAATTGTTGCCTAAGACGTCACAAAATTTTTTGAAAACTTCGTTTGATTTTTGGACGCACTTTGCCCGAAATTCGTACGTTTGGGGATAATTTATATATCCAAGTCAAGTTTTATTTCCTGACGAATTTCGTATGTTTTATAGTCGCAATTCAAACGAAATTCATGCGATTTAAAGTTTTTAAGTGTTGCCTAAGACGTCGCAGCATTTTGTGGGAACTTTGTATGATTGTTGGACGCATTATGCCCAAAATTCGTACGTTTGGGAATAATTTATATATCCAAGTCAATTTTAAGTTTCTGACGAATTTCGTATATTTTGTAGACGCAATTCAAATGAAATTCGTACGATCTAAAATTTTTAATTGTTGCCCAAGACGTAACAGAATTTTTTGAAAACTTCGTTTGATTTTTGGACGCACTTTGCCCAAAATTCGTACGTTTGGGAATAATTTATATATACAAGTCAAGTTTTATTTCCTGACGAATTTCGTATGTTTTATAGTCGCAATGCAAACGAAATTCATGCGATCTAAAGTTTTAAAGTGTTGCCTAAGACGTCGCAGCATTTTGTGGGAACTTTGTATAATTGTTGGACGCATTATGCCCAACATTCGTACGTCTGGGAATAATTTATATATCCAAGTCAATTTTAAGTTTCTGACGAATTTCGTATATTTTGTAGACGCAATTCAAATGAAATTCGTAAGATCTAAATGTTTAATTGTTGCCCAAGACGTCACAGAATTTTTTGAAAACTTCGTTTGATTTTTGGACGCACTTTGCCCGAAATTCGTACGTTTGGGAATAATTTATATATCCAAGTCAAGTTTTATTTCCTGACGAATTTCGTATGTTTTATAGTCGCAATTCAAACGAAATTCAGGCGATCTAAAGTTTTTAAGTGTTGCCTAAGACGTCGCAGCATTTTGTGGGAACTTTGTATGATTGTTGGACGCATTATGCCCAAAATTCGTACGTTTGGGAATAATTTATATATCCAAGTCAAGTTTTATTTCCTGGCGAATTTCGTATGTTTTATAGTCGCAATGCAAACGAAATTCATGCGATCTAAAGTTTTTAAGTGTTGCCTAAGACGTCGCAGCATTTTGTGGGAACTTTGTTTGATTGTTGGACGCATTATGCCCAAAATTCGTACGTTTGGGAATAATTTATATATCCAAGTCAATTTTAAGTTTCTGACGAATTTCGTATATTTTGTAGACGCAATTCAAATGAAATTCGTACGATCTAAAATTTTTAATTGTTGCCCAAGACGTCACAAAATTTTTTGAAAACTTCGTTTGATTTTTGGACGCACTTTGCCCGAAATTCGTACGTTTGGGGATAATTTATATATCCAAGTCAAGTTTTATTTCCTGACGAATTTCGTATGTTTTATAGTCGCAATTCAAACGAAATTCATGCGATTTAAAGTTTTTAAGTGTTGCCTAAGACGTCGCAGCATTTTGTGGGAACTTTTTATGATTGTTGGACGCATTATGCCCAACATTCGGACGTCTGGGAATAATTTATATATCCAAGTCAATTTTAAGTTTCTGACGAATTTCGTATATTTTGTAGACGCAATTCAAATGAAATTCGTACGATCTAAAATTTTTAATTGTTGCCCAAGACGTCACAGAATTTTTTGAAAACTTTGTTTGATTTTTGGACGCACTTTGCCCGAAATTCGTACGTTTGGGAATAATTTATATATACAAGTCAAGTTTTATTTCCTGACGAATTTCGTATGTTGTATAGTCGCAATGCAAACGAAATTCATGCGATCTAAAGTTTTTAAGTGTTGCCTAAGACGTCGCAGCATTTTGTGGGAACTTTGTATGATTGTTGGACGCATTATGCCCAAAATTCGTACGTTTGGGAATAATTTATATATCCAAGTCAAGTTTTATTTCCTGACGAATTTCGTATGTTTTATAGTCGCAATTCAAACGAAATTCATGCGATTTAAAGTTTTTAAGTGTTGCCTAAGACGTCGCAGCATTTTGTGGGAACTTTGTATGATTGTTGGACGCATTATGCCCAAAATTCGTACGTTTGGGAATAATTTATATATCCAAGTCAATTTTAAGTTTCTGACGAATTTCGTATATTTTGTAGACGCAATTCAAATGAAATTCGTACGATCTAAAATTTTTAATTGTTGCCCAAGACGTAACAGAATTTTTTGAAAACTTCGTTTGATTTTTGGACGCACTTTGCCCGAAATTCGTACGTTTGGGAATAATTTATATATCCAAGTCAAGTTTTATTTCCTGACGAATTTCGTATGTTTTATAGTCGCAATTCAAACGAAATTCATGCGATTTAAAGTTTTTAAGTGATGCCTAAGACGTCGCAGCATTTTGTGGGAACTTTGTATGATTGTTGGACGCATTATGCCCAAAATTCGTACGTTTGGGAATAATTTATATATCCAAGTCAATTTTAAGTTTCTGACGAATTTCGTATATTTTGTAGACGCAATTCAAATGAAATTCGTACGATCTAAAATTTTTAATTGTTGCCCAAGACGTCACAAAATTTTTTGAAAACTTCGTTTGATTTTTGGACGCACTTTGCCCGAAATTCGTACGTTTGGGGATAATTTATATATCCAAGTCAAGTTTTATTTCCTGACGAATTTCGTATGTTTTATAGTCGCAATTCAAACGAAATTCATGCGATTTAAAGTTTTTAAGTGTTGCCTAAGACGTCGCAGCATTTTGTGGGAACTTTTTATGATTGTTGGACGCATTATGCCCAACATTCGGACGTCTGGGAATAATTTATATATCCAAGTCAATTTTAAGTTTCTGACGAATTTCGTATATTTTGTAGACGCAATTCAAATGAAATTCGTACGATCTAAAATTTTTAATTGTTGCCCAAGACGTCACAGAATTTTTTGAAAACTTTGTTTGATTTTTGGACTCACTTTGCCCGAAATTCGTACGTTTGGGAATAATTTATATATACAAGTCAAGTTTTATTTCCTGACGAATTTCGTATGTTTTATAGTCGCAATTCAAACGAAATTCATGCGATCTAAAGTTTTTAATTGTTGCCTAAGACGTCGCAGCATTTTGTAGGAACTTTGTATGATTGTTGGACGCATTTTGCCCGAAATTCGTACGTTTGGGAATAATTTATATATTTAAGTCAATTTTAAGTTTCTGACGAATTTTGTATATTTTGTAGACGCAATTCAAACGAAATTCGTACGATCTAAAATTTTTAATTGTTGCCCATGACGTCACAGAATTTTTTGAAAACTTTGTTTGATTTTTGGACGCACTTTGCCCGAAATTCGTACGTTTGGGAATACTTTATATATCCAAGTCAATTTTAAGTTTCTGACGAATTTCGTATATTTTGTAGACGCAATTCAAATGAAATTCGTACGATCTTAAATTTTTAATTGTTGCCCAAGACGTCACAAAATTTTTTGAAAACTTCGTTTGATTTTTGGACGCACTTTGCCCGAAATTCGTACGTTTGGGAATAATCTATATATTTAAGTCAATTATAAGTTTCTGACGAATTTCGTAGGTTTTGTAGACGCAATTCAAACGAAATTCGTACGATCTAAAATTTTTAATTGTTACCCAAGACGTCACAGAATTTTTAGAAAACTTCGTTTAATTTTTGGACGCACTTTGCCCTAAATTCGTACGTTTGGGAATAATTTATATATCTAAGTAAATTTTTATTTCCTGACGAATTTCGTATGTTTTATAGTCGCAATTCAAACGAAATTCATGCGATTTAAAGTTTTTAAGTGTTGCCTAAGACGTCGCAGCATTTTGTGGGAACTTTGTATGATTGTTGGACGCATTATGCCCAAAATTCGTACGTTTGGGAATAATTTATATATCCCAGTCAATTTTAAGTTTCTGACGGATTTCGTATATTTTGTAGACGAAATTCAAACGAAATTCGTACGATCTAAAATTTTTATATGTTGCCCAAGACGTCACACAATTTTTTGAAAACTTCGTTTGATTTTTGGACGCACTTAGCCCGAAATTCGTACGTTTGGGAATAATTTATATATCCAAGTCAAGTTTTATTTCCTGACGAATTTCGTATGTTTTATAGTCGCAATTCAAACGAAATTCATGCGATCTAAAGTTTTTAATTGTTGCCTAAGACGTCGCAGCAATTTTTTATTTTGTGGGAACTTTGTATGATTGTTGGACGCATTTTGCCCGAAATTCGTATGTTTGGGAATAATTTATATATTTAAGTCAATTTTAAGTTTCTGACGAATTTTGTATATTTTTTAGACGCAATTCAAACGAAATTCGTACGATCTAAAATTTTTAATTGTTGCCCAAGACGTCACAGAATTTTTTGAAAACTTCGTATGATTTTTGGACGCACTTTGCCCGAAATTCGTACGTTTGGGAATAATTTATATATCCAAGTTAATTTTAAGTTTCTGACGGATTTTGTATATTTTGTAGACGCAATTCAAACGAAATTCGTACGATCTAAACTTTTTAATTGTTGCCCAAGACGTCACAGAATTTTTTGAAAACTTCGTATGATTTTTGGACATACTTTGCCCGAAATTCGTACGTTTGGGAATAATTTATATATCCAAGTTAAGTTTTATTTCCTGACGAATTTCGTATGTTTTATAGTCGCAATTCAAACGAAATTCATGCGATCTAAAGTTTTAATTGTTGCCTAAGACGTCGCAGCATTTTGTGGGAACTTTGTATGATTGTTGGACGCATTTTGCCCGAAATTCGTACGTTTAGGAATAATTTATATATTTAAGTCAATTTTAAGTTTCTGACGATTTTTGTATATTTTGTAGACGCAATTCAAACGAAATTCGTACCATCTAAAATTTTTAATTGTTGCCCAAGACGTCACAAAATTTTTTGAAAACTTTGTTTGATTTTTGGACGCACTTTGCCCGAAATTCGTACGTTTGGGAATAATTTATATATCCAAGTCAAGTTTTATTTCCTGACGAACTTCGTATGTTTTATAGTCGCAATTCAAACGAAATTCATGCGATCTTATGCTTTTAAGTGTTGCCTAAGACGTCGCAGCATTTTGTGGGAACTTTGTATGATTGTTGGACGCAGTATGCCCAAAATTCGTACGTTTGGGAATAATTTATATATCCAAGTCAAGTTTTATTTCCTGACGAATTTCGTATGTTTTATAGTCGCAATTCAAACGAAATTCATGCGATCTAAAGTTTTTAAGTGTTGCCTAAGACGTCGCAGCATTTTGTGGGAACTTTGTATGATTGTTGGACGCATTATGCCCAAAATTCGTACGTTTGGGAATAATTTATATATCCAAGACAATTTTAAGTTTCTGACGAATTTCGTATATTTTGTAGATGCAATTAAAACGAAATTCGTACGATCTAAAATTTTTAATTGTTGCCCAAGACGTCACAGAATTTTTTGAAAACTTTGTTTGATTTTTGGACGCACTTTGCCCGAAATTCGTACGTTTGGGAATAATTTATATATCCAAGTCAAGTTTTATTTCCTGACGAATTTCGTATGTTTTATAGTCGCAATTCAAACGAAATTTATGCGATCTTATGCTTTTAAGTGTTGCCTAAGACGTCGCAGCATTTTGTGGGAACTTTGTATGATTGTTGGACGCATTATGCCCAAAATTCGTACGTTTGGGAATAATTTATATATCCAAGTCAAGTTTTATTTCCTGACGATTTTTGTATATTTTGTAGACGCAATTCAAACGAAATTCGTACCATCTAAAATTTTTAATTGTTGCCCAAGACGTCACAGAATTTTTTGAAAACTTTGTTTGATTTTTGGACGCACTTTGCCCGAAATTCGTACGTTTGAGAATAATTTATATATCCAAGTCAAGTTTTATTTCCTGACGAATTTCGTATGTTTTATAGTCGCAATTCAAACGAAATTCATGCGATCTTATGCTTTTAAGTGTTGCCTAAGACGTCGCAGCATTTTGTGGGAACTTTGTATGATTGTTGGACGCATTATGCCCAAAATTCGTACGTTTGGGAATAATTTATATATCCAAGACAATTTTAAGTTTCTGACGAATTTCGTATATTTTGTAGATGCAATTAAAACGAAATTCGTACGATCTAAAATTTTTAATTGTTGCCCAAGACGTCATAGAATTTTTTGAAAACTTTGTTTGATTTTTGGACGCACTTTGCCCGAAATTCGTACGTTTGGGAATAATTTATATATCCAAGTCAAGTTTTATTTCCTGACGAATTTCGTATGTTTTATAGTCGCAATTCAAACGAAATTCATGCGATCTAAAGTTTTTAAGTGTTGCCTAAGACGTCGCAGCATTTTGTGGGAACTTTGTATGATTGTTGGACGCATTATGCCCAAAATTCGTACGTTTGGGAATAATTTATATATCCAAGACAATTTTAAGTTTCTGACGAATTTCGTATATTTTGTAGATGCAATTAAAACGAAATTCGTACGATTTAAAATTTTTAATTGTTGCCCAAGACGTCACAGAATTTTTTGAAAACTTTGTTTGATTTTTGGACGCACTTTGCCCGAAATTCGTACGTTTGGGAATAATTTATATATCCAAGTCAAGTTTTATTTCCTGACGAATTTCGTATGTTTTATAGTGTCAATTCAAACAAAATTTATGCGATCTTATGCTTTTAAGTGTTGCCTAAGACGTCGCAGCATTTTGTGGGAACTTTGTATGATTGTTGGACGCATTATGCCCAAAATTCGTACGTTTGGGAATAATTTATATATCCAAGACAATTTTAAGTTTCTGACGAATTTCGTATATTTTGTAGATGCAATTAAAACGAAATTCGTACGATCTAAAATTTTTAATTGTTGCCCAAGACGTCACAGAATTTTTTGAAAACTTTGTTTGATTTTTGGACGCACTTTGCCCGAAATTCGTACGTTTGGGAATAATTTATATATCCAAGTCAAGTTTTATTTCCTGACGAATTTCGTATGTTTTATAGTCGCAATTCAAACGAAATTTATGCGATCTTATGCTTTTAAGTGTTGCCTAAGACGTCGCAGCATTTTGTGGGAACTTTGTATGATTGTTGGACGCATTATGCCCAAAATTCGTACGTTTGGGAATAATTTATATATCCAAGTCAAGTTTTATTTCCTGACGATTTTTGTATATTTTGTAGACGCAATTCAAACGAAATTCGTACCATCTAAAATTTTTAATTGTTGCCCAAGACGTCACAGAATTTTTTGAAAACTTTGTTTGATTTTTGGACGCACTTTGCCGAAATTCGTACGTTTGGGAATAATTTATATATCCAAGTCAAGTTTTATTTCCTGACGAATTTCGTATGTTTTATAGTCGCAATTCAAACGAAATTTATGCGATCTTATGCTTTTAAGTGTTGCCTAAGACGTCGCAGCATTTTGTGGGAACTTTGTATGATTCTTGGACGCATTATGCCCAAAATTCGTACGTTTGGGAATAATTTATATATCCAAGACAATTTTAAGTTTCTGACGAATTTCGTATATTTTGTAGATGCAATTAAAACGAAATTCGTACGATCTAAAATTTTTAATTGTTGCCCAAGACGTCACAGAATTTTTTGAAAACTTTGTTTGATTTTTGGACGCACTTTGCCCGAAATTCGTACGTTTGGGAATAATTTATATATCCAAGTCAAGTTTTATTTCCTGACGAATTTCGTATGTTTTATAGTCGCAATTCAAACGAAATTCATGCGATCTTATGCTTTTAAGTGTTGCCTAAGACGTCGCAGCATTTTTGGGAACTTTGTATGATTGTTGGACGCATTATGCCCAAAATTCGTACGTTTGGGAATAATTTATATATCCAAGACAATTTTAAGTTTCTGACGAATTTCGTATATTTTGTAGATGCAATTAAAACGAAATTCGTACGATCTAAAATTTTTAATTGTTGCCCAAGACGTCACAGAATTTTTTGAAAACTTTGTTTGATTTTTGGACGCACTTTGCCCAAAATTCGTACGTTTGGGAATAATTTATATATCCAAGTCAAGTTTTATTTCCTGACGAATTTCGTATGTTTTATAGTGGCAATTCAAACAAAATTTATGCGATCTTATGCTTTTAAGACGTCGCAGCATTTTGTGGGAACTTTGTATGATTGTTGTACGCATTATGCCCAAAATTCGTACGTTTGGGAATAATTTATATATCCAAGTCAAGTTTTATTTCCTGACGATTTTTGTATATTTTGTAGACGCAATTCAAACGAAATTCGTACCATCTAAAATTTTTAATTGTTGCCCAAGACGTAACAGAATTTTTTGAAAACTTCGTATGATTTTTGGACGAACTTTGCCCGAAATTCGTACGTTTGGGAATAATTTATATATCCAAGTCAAGTTTTATTTCCTGACGAATTTCGTATGTTTTATAGTCGCAATTCAAACGATTTTTATGCGATCTTATGCTTTTAAGTGTTGCCTAAGACGTCGCAGCATTTTGTGGGAACTTTGTATGATTGTTGGACGCATTATGCCCAAAATTCGTACGTTTGGGAATAATTTATATATCCAAGTCAAGTTTTATTTCCTGACGATTTTTGTATATTTTGTAGACGCAATTCAAACGAAATTCGTACCATCTAAAATTTTTAATTGTTGCCCAAGACGTCACAGAATTTTTTGAAAACTTTGTTTGATTTTTGGACGCACTTTGCCCGAAATTCGTACGTTTGGGAATAATTTATATATCCAAGTCAAGTTTTATTTCCTGACGAATTTCGTATGTTTTATAGTGGCAATTCAAACAAAATTTATGCGATCTTATGCTTTTAAGTGTTGCCTAAGACGTCGCAGCATTTTGTGGGAACTTTGTATGATTGTTGTACGCATTATGCCCAAAATTCGTACGTTTGGGAATAATTTATATATCCAAGTCAAGTTTTATTTCCTGACGATTTTTGTATATTTTGTAGACGCAATTCAAACGAAATTCGTACCATCTAAAATTTTTAATTGTTGCCCAAGACGTAACAGAATTTTTTGAAAACTTCGTATGATTTTTGGACGAACTTTGCCCGAAATTCGTACGTTTGGGAATAATTTATATATCCAAGACAATTTTAACTTTCTGACGAATTTCGTATATTTTGTAGATGCAATTAAAACGAAATTCGTACGATCTAAAATTTTTAATTGTTGCCCAAGACGTCACAGAATTTTTTGAAAACTTTGTATGATTGTTGGACGCATTATGCCCAAAATTCGTACGTTTGGGAATAATTTATATATCCAAGTCAAGTTTTATTTCCTGACGAATTTCGTATGTTTTATAGTCGCAATTCAAACGAAATTCATGCGATCTTATGCTTTTAAGTGTTGCCTAAGACGTCGCAGCATTTTGTGGGAACTTTGTATGATTGTTGGACGCATTATGCCCAAAATTCGTACGTTTGGGAATAATTTATATATCCAAGACAATTTTAAGTTTCTGACGAATTTCGTATATTTTGTAGATGCAATTAAAACGAAATTCGTACGATCTAAAATTTTTAATTGTTGCCCAAGACGTCACAGAATTTTTTGAAAACTTTGTTTGATTTTTGGACGCACTTTGCCCAAAATTCGTACGTTTGGGAATAATTTATATATCCAAGTCAAGTTTTATTTCCTGACGAATTTCGTATGTTTTATAGTGGCAATTCAAACAAAATTTATGCGATCTTATGCTTTTAAGTGTTGCCTAAGACGTCGCAGCATTTTGTGGGAACTTTGTATGATTGTTGTACGCATTATGCCCAAAATTCGTACGTTTGGGAATAATTTATATATCCAAGACAATTTTAAGTTTCTGACGAATTTCGTATATTTTGTAGATGCAATTAAAACGAAATTCGTACGATCTAAAATTTTTAATTGTTGCCCAAGACGTAACAGAATTTTTTGAAAACTTTGTTTGATTTTTGGACGAACTTTGCCCGAAATTCGTACGTTTGGGAATAATTTATATATCCAAGTCAAGTTTTATTTCCTGACGAATTTCGTATGTTTTATAGTCGCAATTCAAACGATTTTTATGCGATCTTATGCTTTTAAGTGTTGCCTAAGACGTCGCAGCATTTTGTGGGAACTTTGTATGATTGTTGGACGCATTATGCCCAAAATTCGTACGTTTGGGAATAATTTATATATCCAAGTCAAGTTTTATTTCCTGACGATTTTTGTATATTTTGTAGATGCAATTAAAACGAAATTCGTACGATCTAAAATTTTTAATTGTTGCCCAAGACGTAACAGAATTTTTTGAAAACTTTGTTTGATTTTTGGACGAACTTTGCCCGAAATTCGTACGTTTGGGAATAATTTATATATCCAAGTCAAGTTTTATTTCCTGACGAATTTCGTATGTTTTATAGTCGCAATTCAAACGATTTTTATGCGATCTTATGCTTTTAAGTGTTGCCTAAGACGTCGCAGCATTTTGTGGGAACTTTGTATGATTGTTGGACGCATTATGCCCAAAATTCGTACGTTTGGGAATAATTTATATATCCAAGTCAAGTTTTATTTCCTGACGATTTTTGTATATTTTGTAGACGCAATTCAAACGAAATTCGTACCATCTAAAATTTTTAATTGTTGTTCAAGACGTCACAGAATTTTTTGAAAACTTTGTTTGATTTTTGGACGCACTTTGCCCGAAATTCGTACGTTTGGGAATAATTTATATATCCAAGTCAAGTTTTATTTCCTGACGAATTTCGTATGTTTTATAGTCGCAATTTAAACGAAATTCATGCGATCTTATGCTTTTAAGTGTTGCCTAAGACGTCGCAGCATTTTGTGGGAACTTTGTATGATTGTTGGACGCATTATGCCCAAAATTCGTACGTTTGGGAATAATTTATATATCCAAGACAATTTTAAGTTTCTGACGAATTTCGTATATTTTGTAGATGCAATTAAAACGAAATTCGTACGATCTAAAATTTTTAATTGTTGCCCAAGACGTCACAGAATTTTTTGAAAACTTTGTTTGATTTTTGGACGCACTTTGCCCGAAATTCGTACGTTTGGGAATAATTTATATATCCAAGTCAAGTTTTATTTCCTGACGAATTTCGTATGTTTTATAGTCGCAATTCAAACGAAATTCATGCGATCTTATGCTTTTAAGTGTTGCCTAAGACGTCGCAGCATTTTGTGGGAACTTTGTATGATTGTTGGACGCATTATGCCCAAAATTCGTACGTTTGGGAATAATTTATATATCCAAGTCAAGATTTATTTCCTGACGATTTTTGTATATTTTGTAGACGCAATTCAAACGAAATTCGTACCATCTAAAATTTTTAATTGTTGCCCAAGACGTCACAGAATTTTTTGAAAACTTTGTTTGATTTTTGGACGCACTTTGCCCGAAATTCGTACGTTTGGGAATAATTTATATATCCAAGTCAAGTTTTATTTCCTGACGAATTTCGTATTTTTTATAGTTGCAATTCAAACGAAATTCATGCGATCTTATGCTGTTAAGTGTTGCCTAAGACGTCGCAGCATTTTGTGGGAACTTTGTATGATTGTTGGACGCATTATGCCCAAAATTCGTACGTTTGGTAATAATTTATATATCCAAGTCAAGTTTTATTTCCTGACGAATTTCGTATGTTTTATAGTCGCAATTCAAACGAAATTCATGCGATCTAAAGTTTTTAAGTGTTGCCTAAGACGTCGCAGCATTTTGTGGGAACTTTGTATGATTGTTGGACGCATTATGCCCAAAATTCGTACGTTTGGGAATAATTTATATATCCAAGTCAAGTTTTATTTCCTGACGAATTTCGTATGTTTCATAGTCGCAATTCAAACGAAATTCATGCGATCTTATGCTTTTAAGTGTTGCCTAAGACGTCGCAGCATTTTGTGGAAACTTTGTATGATTGTTGGACGCATTATGCCCAAAATTCGTACGTTTGGGAATAATTTATATATCCAAGTCAAGTTTTATTTCCTGACGATTTTTGTATATTTTGTAGACGCAATTCAAACTAAATTCGTACCATCTAAAATTTTTAATTGTTGCCCAAGACGTCACAGAATTTTTTGAAAACTTTGTTTGATTTTTGGACGCACTTTGCCCGAAATTCGTACGTTTGGGAATAATTTATATATCCAAGTCAAGTTTTATTTCCTGACAAATTTCGTATATTTTGTAGATGCAATTAAAACGAAATTCGTACGATCTAAAATTTTTAATTGTTGCCCAAGACGTAACAGAATTTTTTGAAAACTTTGTTTGATTTTTGGACGAACTTTGCCCGAAATTCGTACGTTTGGGAATAATTTATATATCCAAGTCAAGTTTTATTTCCTGACGAATTTCGTATGTTTTATAGTCGCAATTCAAACGATTTTTATGCGATCTTATGCTTTTAAGTGTTGCCTAAGACGTCGCAGCATTTTGTGGGAACTTTGTATGATTGTTGGACGCATTATGCCCAAAATTCGTACGTTTGGGAATAATTTATATATCCAAGTCAAGTTTTATTTCCTGACGATTTTTGTATATTTTGTAGACGCAATTCAAACGAAATTCGTACCATCTAAAATTTTTAATTGTTGTTCAAGACGTCACAGAATTTTTTGAAAACTTTGTTTGATTTTTGGACGCACTTTGCCCGAAATTCGTACGTTTGGGAATAATTTATATATCCAAGTCAAGTTTTATTTCCTGACGAATTTCGTATGTTTTATAGTCGCAATTTAAACGAAATTCATGCGATCTTATGCTTTTAAGTGTTGCCTAAGACGTCGCAGCATTTTGTGGGAACTTTGTATGATTGTTGGACGCATTATGCCCAAAATTCGTACGTTTGGGAATAATTTATATATCCAAGACAATTTTAAGTTTCTGACGAATTTCGTATATTTTGTAGATGCAATTAAAACGAAATTCGTACGATCTAAAATTTTTAATTGTTGCCCAAGACGTCACAGAATTTTTTGAAAACTTTGTTTGATTTTTGGACGCACTTTGCCCGAAATTCGTACGTTTGGGAATAATTTATATATCCAAGTCAAGTTTTATTTCCTGACGAATTTCGTATGTTTTATAGTCGCAATTCAAACGAAATTCATGCGATCTTATGCTTTTAAGTGTTGCCTAAGACGTCGCAGCATTTTGTGGGAACTTTGTATGATTGTTGGACGCATTATGCCCAAAATTCGTACGTTTGGGAATAATTTATATATCCAAGTCAAGATTTATTTCCTGACGATTTTTGTATATTTTGTAGACGCAATTCAAACGAAATTCGTACCATCTAAAATTTTTAATTGTTGCCCAAGACGTCACAGAATTTTTTGAAAACTTTGTTTGATTTTTGGACGCACTTTGCCCGAAATTCGTACGTTTGGGAATAATTTATATATCCAAGTCAAGTTTTATTTCCTGACGAATTTCGTATTTTTTATAGTCGCAATTCAAACGAAATTCATGCGATCTTATGCTTTTAAGTGTTGCCTAAGACGTCGCAGCATTTTGTGGGAACTTTGTATGATTGTTTGACGCATTATGCCCAAAATTCATACGTTTGGGAATAATTTATATATCCAAGTCAAGTTTTATTTCCTGACGAATTTCGTATGTTTTATAGTCGCAATTCAAACGAAATTCATGCGATCTAAAGTTTTTAAGTGTTGCCTAAGACGTCGCAGCATTTTGTAGGAACTTTGTATGATTGTTGGACGCATTATGCACAAAATTCGTACGTTTGGGAATAATTTATATATCCAAGACAATTTTAAGTTTCTGACGAATTTCGTATATTTTGTAGATGCAATTAAAACGAAATTCGTACGATTTAAAATTTTTAATTGTTGCCCAAGACGTCACAGAATTTTTTGAAAACTTTGTTTGATTTTTGGACGCACTTTGCCCGAAATTCGTACGTTTGGGAATAATTTATATATCCAAGTCAAGTTTTATTTCCTGACGAATTTCGTATGTTTTATAGTTGCAATTCAAACGAAATTCATGCGATCTTATGCTGTTAAGTGTTGCCTAAGACGTCGCAGCATTTTGTGGGAACTTTGTATGATTGTTGGACGCATTATGCCCAAAATTCGTACGTTTGGTAATAATTTATATATCCAAGTCAAGTTTTATTTCCTGACGAATTTCGTATGTTTTATAGTCGCAATTCAAACGAAATTCATGCGATCTAAAGTTTTTAAGTGTTGCCTAAGACGTCGCAGCATTTTGTGGGAACTTTGTATGATTGTTGGACGCATTATGCCCAAAATTCGTACGTTTGGGAATAATTTATATATCCAAGTCAAGTTTTATTTCCTGACGAATTTCGTATGTTTCATAGTCGCAATTCAAACGAAATTCATGCGATCTTATGCTTTTAAGTGTTGCCTAAGACGTCGCAGCATTTTGTGGAAACTTTGTATGATTGTTGGACGCATTATGCCCAAAATTCGTACGTTTGGGAATAATTTATATATCCAAGTCAAGTTTTATTTCCTGACGATTTTTGTATATTTTGTAGACGCAATTCAAACTAAATTCGTACCATCTAAAATTTTTAATTGTTGCCCAAGACGTCACAGAATTTTTTGAAAACTTTGTTTGATTTTTGGACGCACTTTGCCCGAAATTCGTACGTTTGGGAATAATTTATATATCCAAGTCAAGTTTTATTTCCTGACAAATTTCGTATGTTTTATAGTCGCAATTCAAACGAAATTCATGCGATCTTATGCTTTTAAGTGTTGCCTAAGACGTCGCAGCATTTTGTGGGAACTTTGTATGATTGTTGGACGCATTATGCCCAAAATTCGTACGTTTGGGAATAATTTATATATCCAAGACAATTTTAAGTTTCTGACGAATTTCGTATATTTTGTAGATGCAATTAAAACGAAATTCGTACGATCTAAAATTTTTAATTGTTGCCCAAGACGTCACAGAATTTTTTGAAAACTTTGTTTGATTTTTGGACGCACTTTGCCCGAAATTCGTACGTTTGGGAATAATTTATATATCCAAGTCAAGTTTTATTTCCTGACGAATTTCGTATGTTTTATAGTCGCAATTCAAACGAAATTCATGCGATCTTATGCTTTTAAGTGTTGCCTAAGACGTCGCAGCATTTTGTGGGAACTTTGTATGATTGTTGGACGCATTATGCCCAAAATTCGTACGTTTGGGAATAATTTATATATCCAAGTCAAGTTTTATTTCCTGACGAATTTCGTATGTTTTATAGTCGCAATTCAAACGAAATTCATGCGATCTAAAGTTTTTAAGTGTTGCCTAAGACGTCGCAGCATTTTGTGGGAACTTTGTATGATTGTTGGACGCATTATGCCCAAAATTCGTACGTTTGGGAATAATTTATATATCCAAGACAATTTTAAGTTTCTGACGAATTTCGTATATTTTGTAGATGCAATTAAAACGAAATTCGTACGATCTAAAATTTTTAATTGTTGCCCAAGACGTCACAGAATTTTTTGAAAACTTTGTTTGATTTTTGGACGCACTTTGCCCGAAATTCGTACGTTTGGGAATAATTTATATATCCAAGTCAAGTTTTATTTCCTGACGAATTTCGTATGTTTTATAGTCGCAATTCAAACGAAATTCATGCGATCTTATGCTTTTAAGTGTTGCCTAAGACGTCGCAGCATTTTGTGGGAACTTTGTATGATTGTTGGACGCATTATGCCCAAAATTCGTACGTTTGGGAATAATTTATATATCCAAGTCAAGTTTTATTTCCTGACGAATTTCGTATGTTTTATAGTCGCAATTCAAACGAAATTCATGCGATCTAAAGTTTTTAAGTGTTGCCTAAGACGTCGCAGCATTTTGTGGGAACTTTGTATGATTGTTGGACGCATTATGCCCAAAATTCGTACGTTTGGGAATAATTTATATATCCAAGACAATTTTAAGTTTCTGACGAATTTCGTATATTTTGTAGATGCAATTAAAACGAAATTCGTACGATCTAAAATTTTTATTTGTTGCCCAAGACGTCACAGAATTTTTTGAAAACTTTGTTTGATTTTTGGACGCACTTTGCCCGAAATTCGTACGTTTGGGAATAATTTATATATCCAAGTCAAGTTTTATTTCCTGACGAATTTCGTATGTTTTATAGTCGCAATTTAAACGAAATTCATGCGATCTAAAGTTTTTAAGTGTTACCTAAGACGTCGCAGCATTTTGTGGGAACTTTGTATGATTGTTGGACGCATTATGCCCAAAATTCGTACGTTTGGGAATAATTTATATATCCAAGTCAATTTTAAGTTTCTGACGAATTTCGTATATTTTGTAGATGCAATTAAAATGAAATTCGTACGATCTAAAATTTTTAATTGTTGCCCAAGACGTCACAGAATTTTTTGAAAACTTTGTTTGATTTTTGGACGCACTTTGCCCGAAATTCGTACGTTTGGGAATAATTTATATATCCAAGTCAAGTTTTATTTCCTGACGAATTTCGTATGTTTCATAGTCGCAATTCAAACGAAATTCATGCGATCTTATGCTTTTAAGTGTTGCCTAAGACGTCGCAGCATTTTGTGGAAACTTTGTATGATTGTTGGACGCATTATGCCCAAAATTCGTACGTTTGGGAATAATTTATATATCCAAGTCAAGTTTTATTTCCTGACGATTTTTGTATATTTTGTAGACGCAATTCAAACTAAATTCGTACCATCTAAAATTTTTAATTGTTGCCCAAGACGTCACAGAATTTTTTGAAAACTTTGTTTGATTTTTGGACGCACTTTGCCCGAAATTCGTACGTTTGGGAATAATTTATATATCCAAGTCAAGTTTTATTTCCTGACAAATTTCGTATGTTTTATAGTCGCAATTCAAACGAAATTCATACGATCTTATGCTTTTAAGTGTTGCCTAAGACGTCGCAGCATTTTGTGGGAACTTTGTATGATTGTTGGACGCATTATGCCCAAAATTCGTACTTTTGGGAATAATTTATATATCCAAGTCAAGTTTTATTTCCTGACGAATTTCGTATGTTTTATAGTCGCAATTCAAACGAAATTCATGCGACCAAAATTTTTTAAGTGTTGCCTAAGACGTCGCAGCATTTTGTGGGAACTTTGTATGATTGTTGGACGCATTATGCCCAAAATTCGTACGTTTGGGAATAATTTATATATCCAAGACAATTTTAAGTTTCTGACGAATTTCGTATATTTTGTAGATGCAATTAAAACGAAATTCGTACGATCTAAAATTTTTAATTGTTGCCCAAGACGTCACAGAATTTTTTGAAAACTTTGTTTGATTTTTGGACGCACTTTGCCCGAAATTCGTACGTTTGGGAATAATTTATATATCCAAGTCAAGTTTTATTTCCTGACGAATTTCGTATGTTTTATAGTCGCAATTCAAACGAAATTCATGCGATCTTATGCTTTTAAGTGTTGCCTAAGACGTCGCAGCATTTTGTGGGAACTTTGTATGATTGTTGGACGCATTATGCCCAAAATTCGTACGTTTGGGAATAATTTATGTATCCAAGTCAAGTTTTATTTCCTGACGATTTTTGTATATTTTGTAGACGCAATTCAAACGAAATTCGTACCATCTAAAATTTTTAATTGTTGCCCAAGACGTCACAGAATTTTTTGAAAACTTCGTATGATTTTTGGACGCACTTTGCCCGAAATTCGTACGTTTGGGAATAATTTATATATCCAAGTCAATTTTAAGTTTCTGACGAATTTCGTATATTTTGTAGACGCAATTCAAACGAAATTCGTACGATCTAAAATTTTTAATTGTTGCCCAAGACGTCACAGAATTTATTGAAAACTTCGTATGATTTTTGGACGCACTTTGCCCAAAATTCGTACGTTTGGGAATAATTTATATATCCAAGTCAATTTTAACCCATTAACGCCCAGACGGACGAAAAATTTCTGTTGACTTTGAGGACCTCCCTTTTAAAAAAAATGCCTACAAAAAAATTAGCACTTATCATTTTTAACGTAAAATTTACTCCTCTTTTAGATTCTGAAGTTAAAATTTGTTTATAACAAATCGTTAAAAAGTTATAAACAATTTTTTGCAAAAAAACACGATTTTTTGAGAAAAAATTTTCATTTTAGACATATTTTCACCGGAAAAAAGCAAGTAGATGCTCTCAAAAGCTCAAAATATCGCGTCCATGGACCCCCAGCTATAAGACCCTGAAGCAAAAAAATTTTTTTTTCAAAATGGCGGACGCCAATATGGCGGCTAAAACTAAAAAAATGGCTCAGATATGAAACAGGGTGCTCCAACTTTTTCATGTGACTGAAATCGCCTAAAACTCTTTATACGGGGGTTTTTGGGGTCGCTGATTACGAATATGATGTCAGTTTTTAAAAATTCAAAATGGCTGATCCAATATGGCGGACGAATTTTTAAAAAAATTTTGGATTCACTTAAAACTCTCCACTCAGGGGTTTTTGGGGTCGCTGATTACGAATATGATGTCAGTTTTTAAAAATTCAAAATGGCGGATCCAATATGGCGGACGAATTTTTAAAAAAATTTTGGATTCACTTGAAACTCTCCACTCAGGGGTTTTTGGGGTCGCTGATTACGAATATGATGTCAGTTTTTAAAAATTCAAAATGGCGGATCCAATATGGCGGACGAGTTTTTAAAAAAATTTTGGATTCACTTGAAACTCTCCACTCAGGGGTTTTTGGGGTCGCTGATTACGAATATGATGTCAGTTTTTAAAAATTCAAAATGGAGTTGGCAAATTTTTTAAGTCTTATTATTTTTTTTGGTTATTTTTGTTTATTTGACGCTGATTTATTTGCTGTGGTGCTGTATAACTTTTAACTATGCTCACAACTAAGACGGTTTTGCGCTTGTTGTTTCCGCTAAGATCTGGCATTTCGAAGTCGGCGCATTACTAGTTTTGCAGAAAATGCAATGGCATGCAGTTATTACTGCTGTACTGCTTGTTGGCATTGTGCCAGAATTTGCTTGCAGCTCTGGCTATTGTTACTGAGCCAGCATTTGCTTCCACCACTGGTTGTCCTTACTGTGCCAGCGTTGCTTGCAGCTCTGATTATTGTTACTGCGCCAGCATTTGCTTCTACCACTGGTTGTCCCCTTACAAAAAAGGAGTATTAGAATGAGTATTGAATAATGAGTACTGCAGTGAGTATTGCAATGAGTATTGCAATGAGTACTGCATAAGTACTGCAATGAGTACTGCAATGAGTATTGGAAATTCCAGTACTTTTTTCGCCACATGTATTTTTTAAGTACAGTAAACAATTTTTTTTAAAATTATAATGAAATTGTGATTTTGCGTTCCATGTATTTCTGTATATTTAGTTTACAACAAAAAAAGTAGTGCGCAGACGTAGGAGCCGTAGAAACTTAGTGCGCAACATATTATATTTTCAACAATGTTTGGCGAAAAAAGTACTGGAATTTTCAATACTCATTGCAGTACTCATTGCAATACTCATTGCAATACTCACTGCAGTACTCATTATTCAATACTCATTCTAATACTCTTTTTTTGTAAGGGTCGTTACTGTGTCAGCGTTGCTTGCAGCTCTGGTTATTGTTACTGCCGAAGCATTTGCTTCCACCACTGGTTGTCGTTACTGTGCCAGCGTTGCTTGCAGCTCTTGTTATTGTTACTGCGCTAGCATTTGCTTCTACCACTGGTTGTTGTTACTGTGTCAGCATTTGCGTGCAGCTCAGGTTGTCGTAACTGTGCCAGCATTCGTTTGCATCACTAGTTGTCGTCATTGTGCCAACATTCACGTGCACCACTGGTTGTCTGCACTGCGCCAGCATTCTTTTATTACTGGGTCGATTTTAAAAATGTCAACAAAGCGTAAGTCGAAACGGCAGAAAGTTGTAAATGACGCCGAGAGTTTCGAAGTTGAAGAACATGACGAACACCTAGATGTGCTAATACTACCAAACTCGAATGATTCTGGCGAATCTGATTGTGAATCTGATTCAGATGATGATGCTATTCATGAAGAGCTAGAAAATTCGCTTAAGAATGAATGTGCCGATTTACTGCAAAATTCATACCAGACGATTCGAGAAAATTATACTTCAAATCAATCGAAGTTGGAGCCAGATCATATTTTTGAATGGGTTGATGGTGAACAGAAGTATGATCCTCAGTATAAAAATGAAACTTTTATACCTGATAGCGTTGCAAAAAAAATTCGGTCATCCTCGTCAACTGAACTATTTGAATTTTTCTTTTCCAAGGAGCTAAAAGAATTCATATTAGACGCAACACGTCTGAATGATTGTCAAATTTCGTTGACTGAATTAGACAAATTTCTTGGAATAATTATTTTGTCTATTTTCAACGAAAGGAAATCTCAACGAGATTATTGGTCTCAGAATCATCTTCTAGGTTGTGAAGCTGTAGCTGGAGCTATGAGTCGCAACAAGTTTGAAGATATCAAGTCCAAGCTAAAGCTATCCAAACCTGAAGATGAAAATGCTGATGATAGAGCTTGGCGAGTGAGAGGTCCTTTGGAGATTTTTAAGAAAAATGCGAGGCAGTTTGGGTATTTTTCATCAGCTTTGTCAGTTGACGAAATGATGGTAAAGTTTCGGGGAAGAACTATTTTGAAGCAGTTTATAAGAAACAAGCCTGTCCGTTTCGGTATCAAAATGTGGGCTCTTTGTAGTTCCGAAGGATTTTTATTCGATTGTGACATTTATTGTGGCAAGAATTCAAAAAGTTTTTTTTTTGGCAATGAAGAAAAGCTAAATAAATGTGCTTTAGGTAGCTGCATTGTCGTTGGTCTTCTCCAAAACCTTCTTTCTTCAGTTGTACCCAGAAATGTAGTGAAATATCACGTATATTTTGACAACTTTTTTACAAGTCCAGATTTACTGGTTCATCTGAAGAAAGTTGGTTTGCGGGCAACAGGGACAGTCAGAGCTAATCGAATTCAAGTAAAAAATCCGATTACGGAAAAGGATCCAAGAGGGACATTTATTGCCAAGCATGACAAATGCAGTGGTGTCAATTATGTCACAGTAAAAGATTCGAAAGTAGTGTCTATACTGTCAACACTGATAGGTGTTACACCAATTAGTTCAGTCAAAAGATATTCTTCGGAGACAAAGAGCAAAGTTGATATAGCATTTCCTAATGCTTTTACAACCTACAACAAGTTTATGGGCGGAGTAGACTTGCACGACGCACATTGCAGCAATTTGATGCCATGCATAAGGTCGAAGAAATGGACTTGGGTTATACTTATGAGACTCGTTCAAGCATCAATTGCAAATGCAACTGTTCTAAGAAACTTAGTTGTCCAAGAAAAAAAAATAGGTACTAAAGACATGGCTCTACAGATTGCAGAAGCATATCTAAAAAAATCTGAATCCATCAAAAACCACAAAGTTCAAAGAGTTGAACAAAAGAAAAACTGCTCTAATTTCTCCAAGTGCACCTGTAGAACGCAACGAAAGTGCGTGGAGTGTGATGCATATTTATGCGTTTCCTGCTTTCAGGATTTTCACACCTAAAATGTAAAAATGTAAAAAATATTAAAACAAAAAAAAAACAAAAAAAAATAAAATAAAAAACGAAAAAAACAAAAAAAAATAAAATAAAAAACGAAAAAAAAAAAAGACTCTTTATTGTCCACCTCCTCGCGGTAAGAGTCGGGCAACGGCGAATTATTCGACGGCAAACGGACCAAAAAATTCTTATTCATTGTATAATACTTATTGAAATTCAAACAATTTGACTCTGCTATTTTGTATTTTCAAGAATTGCCATCAGATTTGCAATTAGCGACCCAAAAAACCCCCGAATAGAGAGTTTCAAGTAAATCCAATAATTTTTTACAAAACTCGTCCGCCATATTGGATCCGCCATTTTGAATTTTTAAAAACTGACATCATATTCGTAATCAGCGACCCCAAAAAGCCCTGAGTGGAGAGTTTCAAGTGAATCCAAAATTTTTTTAAAAATTCGTCCGCCATATTGGATCCGCCATTTTGAATTTTTAAAAACTGACATCATATTCGTAATCAGCGACCCCAAAAACCCCTGAGTGGAGAGTTTCAAGTGAATCCAAATTTTTTTTAAAAATTCGTCCGCCATATTGGATCCGCCATTTTGAATTTTTAAAAACTGACATCATATTCGTAATCAGCGACCCCAAAAACCCCTGAGTGGAGAGTTTCAAGTGAATCCAAAATTTTTTTAAAAATTCGTCCGCCATATTGGATCAGCCATTTTGAATGTTTAAAAACGGACATCATATTCGTAATCAGCGACCCCAAAAACCCCCGTATAAAGAGTTTTAGGCGATTTCAGTCACATGAAAAAGTTGGAGCACCCTGTTTCATATCTGAGCCATTTTTTTAGTTTTAGCCGCCATATTGGCGTCCGCCATTTTGAAAAAAAAATTTTTTTGCTTCAGGGTCTTATAGCTGGGGGTCCATGGACGCGATATTTTGAGCTTTTGAGAGCATCTACTTGCTTTTTTCCGGTGAAAATATGTCTAAAATGAAAATTTTTTCTCAAAAAATCGTGTTTTTTTGCAAAAAATTGTTTATAACTTTTTAACGATTTGTTATAAACAAATTTTAACTTCAGAATCTAAAAGAGGAGTAAATTTTACGTTAAAAATGATAAGTGCTAATTTTTTTGTAGGCATTTTTTTTAAAAGGGAGGTCCTCAAAGTCAACAGAAATTTTTCGTCCGTCTGGGCGTTAATGGGTTAAGTTTCTGACGAATTTCGTATATTTTGTAGATGCAATTAAAACGAAATTCGTACAATCTAAAATTTTTAATTGTTGCCCAAGACGTCACAGAATTTTTTGAAAACTTTGTTTGATTTTTGGACGCACTTTGCCCGAAATTCGTACGTTTGGGAATAATTTATATATCCAAGTCAAGTTTTATTTCCTGACGAATTTCGTATGTTTTATAGTCGCAATTCAAACGAAATTCATGCGATCTTAAGCTTTTAAGTGTTGCCTAAGACGTCGCAGCATTTTGTGGGAACTTTGTATGATTGTTGGACGCATTATGCCCAAAATTCGTACGTTTGGGAATAATTTATATATCCAAGTCAATTTTAAGTTTCTGACGAATTTCGTATATTTTGTAGATGCAATTGAAACGAAATTCGTACGATCTAAAATTTTTAATTGTTGCCCAAGACGTCACAGAATTTTTTGAAAACTTCGTATGATTTTTGGACGCACTTTGCCCGTAATTAGTACGTTTGGGAATAATTTATATATCCAAGTCAATTTTAAGTTTCTGACGAATTTCGTATATTTTGTAGACGCAATTCAAACGAAATTCGTTCGATCTAAAATTTTTAATTGTTGCCCAAGACGTCGCAGCATTTTGTGGGAACTTTGTATGATTGTTGGACGCATTATGCCCAAAATTCGTACGTTTGGGAATAATTTATATATCCAATTCAATTTTTAGTTTCTGACGAATTTTGTATATTTTGTAGACGCAATTCAAACGAAATTCGTACGATCTAAAATTTTTAATTGTTGCCCAAGACGTCGCAGCATTTTGTGGGAACTTTGTATGATTGTTGGACGCATTTTGCCCGAAATTCGTACGTTTGGGAATAATTTATATATTTAAGTCAATTTTAAGTTTCTGACGAATTTTGTATATTTTGTAGACGCAATTCAAACGAAATTCGTACGATCTAAAATTTTTAATTGTTGCCCAAGACGTCGCAGCATTTTGTGGTAACTTTGTATGATTGTTGGACGCATTTTGCCCGAAATTCGTACGTTTGGGAATAATTTATATATTTAAGTCAATTTTAAGTTTCTGACGAATTTCGTATATTTTGTAGACGCAATTCAAACGAAATTCGTACGATCTAAAATTTTTAATTGTTGCCCAAGACGTCACAGAATTTTTTGAAAACTTCGTTTGATTTTTGGACGCACTTTGCCCGAAATTCGTACGTTTGGGAATAATTTATATATCTCAGTCAATTTTTATTTCCTGACGAATTTCGTATGTTTTATAGTCGCAATTCAAACGAAATTCATGCGATCTAAACTTTTCAATTGTTTTTACTTGATGCCAAAGATGCCACAAAATTTTGTGGGAACTTTATGATTTTTGGAAGCACTTTGCCCGAAATTCGTGCGTTTTGAAATAATTTATATGTCCAAGTCAATTTTATGTGTCAGTCGAAATTCGTATCTTTGATCGTCAGAAATTCACCCGAAATTCATCTGATTCGAAGTTTTTACTTAAAAACCAAGTTCAGTTATTAATTCGGTTAAGATTCGTTTGCACTGCGGGAGAAATTCGTACTTAATTCGCCTGATTTGAATAAATTAATTATTCATTTCTTGGTCAATTTAAGTTTTTCCCAAAGTTTGCAAGATAAGATATTTTTCATATAAAAGATAAGTTTTATCCTTTTTTTGACCAAATTTCGTGCTTGTTTTCGGCGAAATTCGCTAGAAAATCGTACGACATACGCACGAATTGTACCCGAAATTCTCGCGAAATTCTGTTTCAAAACGCCGCACGAAATCGTAGGACATTCCGGCTGTATTTCTACTAAAATTCGGACGAATTCCGTGGACATTTCTGATCGAAATTCTGTCGAATTATTTTGACCTGGGTATCAATTTTTCATATAGGCTATTAATTTATTTACGTCCTTATTTAATATATTTTTAAAGCAACATTAAGAAATATTAAAAAAAAAGAATCTTCGAGAAGATTAAAGAATTCTCCTAAATATTAGCTAAGTTGACGACCCCTCGGTTTTTTGCGATTCGGTTTAATCCGTTCGCATCCTTAAAATGTTATTGTTTTTTATAAAAATTTCCTATTATGAAAAATTTAAAAAAAAAAATCTTAAAATATTCGTTTGATTGCTTGTGTGTGATGACAGATATCTGCTCGGTAAGTTTTGAGGTTATGTGTATATTTTAATAACTTTTGACACTTAACAAATATATTTAATTAAAAATGAAAAAATAATATTTTACAACAATAAACTCCTAAAGAGGCCCATCGTTAAAGGGCGAAAACTTGAGTAATGTAAGCTGGGAGAAAAAAATAAATGGATTTTATGAAAAAACAAAATTAACAACGTTACTACTTATGTAAATAAATTCAAACAAAATTTCCATTCTCAATTAAAAATATTAATCTTTACAATTGTTTAAATAAATTATATTGTTTATTATTAACTTTTTATGAAATAGAGATAAAGAAATGCAACTTTATTTTCAAATTTTTAACTTTTCGAGGTCAGTCAACCCATAATCTAGCAACAAACTACAAATAATAATTTTTACAATTGTTTTAACAAATTATATTGTTTATTATTAACTTTTTATTAAATAGAGCTACAGAAATACAACTTTCTTTAAATTTTACATCTTTTGAAGGCCTATAGATACAAGTATGAGCAACAAAATAAGAAACTGAATTTTAACAACTGTTTAAACAATTTAATAATGTGTATTTCTAACTTTTCATTGAATAGAGCTAGAAAGATCAAAAAGTGTCAATCAATTTATAAACGAAAAATCAAAGAACTTCTTTTTACGTTTTAGAATGCAAAGTTTTTTTCTTAAAGAATATCCCTCACTATGGCATCAGAACAAAAAAACCTTATCCGATAAAGTGATGTGAAAACCAACATATGTATTTGTCATATTAAAAAAAATAAATATTCTAAACTTTTGTACTTAATTATTATATCTTACAGTCATTTCTACCTCTCTACAAAAGAAAACTTGCAAAACTGAGAGAAAGTTGCGATTCTCTAGCGCTATTTAATAAAAAGTTGAAAATAAACATTATTAGTTTATTTAAACAAATGTAAAAAATATTATTTTCAGTTTGTTCTTAGTACATAGCTTCACTGATTTCGGAACCCTTACAAAAAAGAAGTACTGGATTTAGTACTGGGTTAAGTACTGGAAAAAAGTACTGGGTTCAGTACTGGGATAAGTACTGGGTCTAGTACTGGGTTCAGTACTGGGAAACCAGTACGCTTTTCGCCATGCACTGTTGAAAATTTGTACACGTTGCGCACTAAGTTTCTATGGGTTCTATGGCTGCGCAGTAGTTTTTTGTTGTAAATTAAATAGAGAGGAATATATTGAACGCAAAATCACAGTTCCAATGAAATTAAAAAAAAATGTGTTATTGTGCTTAAAAAATTATATTGCGCGAAAAAAGTACTGGTTTCCCAGTACTTAACCCAGTACTTCTTCCCAGTACGGAATCCAGTACTACTTTTTTGTAAGGGAAAGTTGCAAAATTTTAAAAAAGTTGCAATTCCCTAGCTCTAATTCATAAAAATTTGATAATAAACAATATAATTTGTTTAAACAATTGTAAAAATTATTATTTTTAGTTAATTGTTAGAAAATGGGTTGACTGACCTCGAAAAGTTGAAAATTTGAGAAAAAGTTGCATTTCTGTAGCTATATTTCATAAAAAGTTGATAATAAAGAATATAATTTGTTTAAACAATTGTAAAGATTATTGTTTTAACTTTATTGTTTGTTTTTGGCTCTGATGGCATAGATAAGTTGCAAAATTAAGAAAAAGTTGCAAATATCTAGCTCAATTTGATAAAAGGTTGTAAATAAACAATAATAATTTGTTTAAACTGATTAGCAATTATATGGAATAATGATTAAAAATCAATATTCATATTATTTATTCAAAATCTAGAAAACAACTTTCATAAAAATAATGAAAAATATTTTTTAACCATTTTTTCGTAATTTTGAACTTTATTGGGTTTTTTTGGGGCCCTATAAAAAAGAGTTAATATCAAAAAATGTTTAAAAAAACAATTGAGCATTATTGTTTAAAGTCTTCTAAAGAGAAAAAGAGTTGAGCGATTGAAAAATATTGATTTTCTAGGGTTCTATACCAATTCTACGAAAAAGCCTTTTTTTCCCATGCATTTTGCATGGGAAACTTTGAGCACTTTGAGCCTCATCTAAATATTAAAAAAAAAAAAAATAGGGGAATTTTTTTTCGATATGTACAATCCTGGGGGGGTGAGAGCATTAAAAAGAAAAAATGTTTGTTCTGGACCACCCTTATGTTTATATTACTTGAATAATAAATGCAGCGATTATAAATGATTAATTATTTATTATCTTCACGTTTTAAAGTATTTATCTTCATTAAACATTGCATTATAAAAGCGATCTGCAATATCGACCCCACATTGTCACAACACGCCTCACTGTTAATTTTCAGGGAACTTTCGCGTATTAATATTTCCTGTAGGCGGACATTTTAATGCTTTCTTGAAACTTCCCTGAATATTAGGTCCAAATATTCGGCAAACGACGACTCGACGACCAATATTTAGGGAATTTTCAGGGAATGTCCGGTACTGTAGGGTAAAATAGGGCTCTCGCCTATTTTATGAGATAAAAGCAAAACATCGTGAATTATTATGTAAGTTTCTTTTTTTTTTGCAATTTTCTCGAGAAACATTGACTTTTGGTCAAAAATGCATACAACATAAAATGTATTTTCATAAGGACTACAACTTTTATCTGAAACATTTTTTGAAATTTTGAATATTTTATGAGATAAAAAGCAAAAAACCGTGTATTATTATGGTAGTTTTTATGGTTTTTACAAAGGATAATCAAATTTTCGCCAATTTTCACTATTATTCTTTAAATCAGTGCATTAAGATATATAACTATACCAAGCTTTATTAAAATCCGAGATACGCTCTAATGGGAAGACACCCAATAATTTTTCTTTGTTATAAACATTAGTATGGAGAAAATATAACGAGTCATATTTTGATTGTAAAATGTGATACAGGTAAATAAATCATAAACGAACTAAGTGATTTATTCTTATTGTCAAATCATTTTTGCTTTTAAACAATTACTTAATATCATATTGATGCATCACGATAAAATGCAGGTAGAGTAATTGATGAACTGACATTTCTACATTATTCTGTTAACTGTAAAGTGTTGAAGTTAGGCTTGAGAAATATATAAGTTTTGTTTGTTATATAGAAGATAAAAAATGTTATTACATATAATAATAATTTTGTTATTTGTTAAAAGCTTTGAAACTAGAAATAACGAAGTTGTTATTGATTATTTTATACACAAGGAAGTGAGTGGCATAGTAGGATTCTCCTGTGATGACGTAAAAAGTAAAAGTATATAAATAATTATAAAAAACTTTTGAAACATCAAGTTTGTAGTAATATTTCCTTCTAAATTGTATTCTTAAAGAAAGATTGATCTATCTTGGAAAGGTGAGATAAATAAAAAATTACAAATTTTTTCATTTATCTCACCTTTCTATGATCTATCTTTCGTTAAGAATTCAAAATATCAAGTCACATTTTACTCCAGATTTCTTTATATATTTGAGTAAAAGTTTAAAAAAAACGAAAAGATGTTCTTCTCTGGATATATATGGGGCAAAATTCCTGAACTGTCCAGGTCAAAAAATAAAATTTATTCAAACTTTGCTAAAATGTTTCCATTTTTGGTGGAAGTGTAAATACCAAATATTTTCAAATTCCTTGAAATAGTTTTTGAGTTACACAGTTTTAAAATTTTGAATTTTTTTAAAATGAATTTTTTTAAATTTATTATATTTCTAATTAGATTGCATAAAAGTTAACATATATATAGTGATTTTTAAAGTTTTTTTTACGGGCTATTCAATGATAATAAATGTTTTTTTGTAAAAAAAAAAATTTGACCTTGAAATCCAAAGTCAAAAGTGTTAATTTGATTGTATCTCGAAATCGGAGTTTTAAAAACAAATTTAACCTATCTCAATGGAAAGCTTGACTTTTTTCCTATAAGATTTGTAAAAATTAGAGTGGAACTCTAAATACTTCTGTCAAAAATACATCTCAAATACCCGCGCGCGTTCGAAAAGCGCAACCTCGCGCGAATAACCACTGGTTAATCGAGCGCTCGCGGGTATTTGAGATGTATTTTTGACAGAAGTGTTTAGAGTTCCACTCAAATTTTTACATATCTTATAGGAAAAAAGTCAAGCTTTCCATTGAGATTGGTTAAATTTGTTTTTAAAACTCCGATTTCGAGATACAATCAAATTAACACTTTGACCTTGAATTTAAAGGTCAGATTTTTTTTTTACAAAAAAACATTTATTATGATCGAATAGTCAGTAAAAAAAGCTTTAAAAATCACTATATATATGTTAACTTTTATGCAATCTAATTAAAAATATAATAAATTTAAAAAAATAAATTTTAAAAAAATTCAAAATTTTAAAACTGTGTAACTCAAAAACTATTTCATGGAATTTAAAAATATTTGGTATTTACACTTCCACCAACAATGGAAACATTTTAGCAAAGTTTGAATAAATTTTATTTTTTGACCTGGACAGTTCAGGAATTTTGCCCCGTATTATTTATTAATACTAGCTCTACATAGGCGCGCAACGCGCGCCCATTCTTAACACTGTCAGCTTTAAAAACATAATGCATTACTATTGTATATTGTAGTGATTAAACTTTAGAAATGAAGGACATAGTCAATAATTGTAATTTTTTTAATAAAAGACAATTAGTTTTTAAAATTAAAAAAAAATGTTGATTCTTTTTGTAGGTACAGTTGTAAACAATTAATACGGAATATCAATAATATGTTTAAGGGATTCCAAATGATTGTTGCAATTAATTTTGCTGAATATATAATGGTTTGAGATATAAGAAATGAATAAGTGAAAACAAAAGTACAACTCGATAAATATTTTATGATAAAAATTATAAATTAGCCCTAATACAGTGTTTTAATCATTAAAAAATAAAAAATGATAGTAAATAATTTTTACGTTTCTAAGCAGAGCCCATTAATTTCTAAAATAAGTAAAAAGTTCTTTCTTTTTAAGAGCATTTGTAAAGGAGTAAATAATTTGTTAAAATAATTGCAACTGCTTTTTTTAATTCATTTAGCTGAATATATTATTCTTTTAAAAATAAAAAAGTAAGAAAAAAGTACAACTCGATAGGTTTATTCGAATAATAGTTGTAAATGTACAATAATAAATTGTTTAAAAAAAAGATAAACAAATAACAATGTCTGTTAAGTTTCACAACTTTACAATATCTTACAATTTAGTTAAAAATCTTAACAAAAATATTTATTATTATAGGGGAGAGGGACCCAAGTGTGACACCCTTTCGATTTATTGCTGTAGAATCCAAACCAAATAAAATATATTAAAATGTTTTATACACTTAAAAACTTTTTAGATTAATATTTACTAAAACCGATATTTTATTTTAGTAAACTCACTACCATAATGTGAAAAAAAGTGTAACTATTCAGAATGTTTCAATTATTAACATGTAGCCAATATTTTATACTTTTAATTTAAATTTGAATTGTAATTCGCGCCAATAGTCAAGTAGCGCCGAGACGGTGCTAATTCCGGTAAGCGACGGGACGACGAAAGAAGCATCTTTTTGTTCAGATTACAATGAACCGTTATTGAATAAAGATATCATTTTATATTTCAATTAACCTGTCGTATAATTTATCTCCAATTCCCACTAAGAGATAGTTTACAGTTTCAGAAGTGGGATCAGGGAACTGGAGATACGGGACGCGAGTGTAAAATGAGATAATGAGGCACGTGATCTAAAAAAAAAAAAAAGTGAATTGGTCAAGGGGACCAACGTGTTCATAAAACTTTTTGAAATTTAGCAGCAAAAGCTAACGGGCAGTGTGTTCATTAAATGATTAGAGTTTCCAACAAGTGAACGAAACTTCTAGAAGCATCATGGCGTGGGGCCATTTTGAGAATCGTGTTAACGACGGGTGAATCTGAATTAAGTGAAGTGTTGCCAAGTAGACTGAGATTTTAGTCTGAAGTGTATTAAATTGTGAGAAATTAATTGTGGCTGGGAGAAAAGAAGATTTTGTGCCTCTTGGGGAGACACCGAGTGTAGCACCATCCACGGATTCTGAGACGAGACAAAGGAGGAAATCATCGGTATTGAAAGGACGCGATTTATTGGAAGTTTCAAAAAGAACAAAATGTCAGACAATCAAGATCTGGGTGATGATTTGAGAGAAGAGGGAAATCAGGATAATAATCAAGGGAATGGAGACGGAAATGAGAATCGAGAAGGTGACAACGGGCAAAATTATTTGCCTCAGGGTGCACTAATAGTTAATGTGCAAGAGATTGTTGCTGCAACAGCTAGAGCAGTCATTGAGGCTCTCAGACTGACTGACAGGGTGCCAACTGCAAATAGAGAAAATGTAAATGTAGCAGAACCATCTGCGAGTGGAAGTCTTCGACCCAATGAGATTGGAGAATTGATTCCTTTTTATGGAGAGGAAGCAGATGATGATATAGAAAACTGGATCCGTCGAGTGAATGAAGTTAAGGAAGCTTATCATGTTTCTGACACTATGATCAAATTGCAAGCTTCGCGTCGATTGAGGAAACGCGCCTTGGATTGGTATAATAATACTCCAGGGATTGTAGGCAAAACATGGACTGAGCTGAAAGAGGAATTGACTCAAGTGTTTAAGTGTAGAGAAGACCCATTAACACGTGCAAAGAAAATGGAAGGACGTTTTTGGAAGGTGGGGGAAAAATTCAGTTCTTATTTTCAAGATAAATTGAAATTGATCAACAGATTAGGCTTGCCTGAGGACATTTCTCACGAATACATGATCGAGGGGATTCCTGATTTTTTGTTAAAATCACATGTACGTGCAGGAAATTACAAAACATTGATTGACCTCTTTGACGGATGCAACGAATAACTCGAAACGAACCTTGAAGAGACACCAGGAGGTCAGCTGGACCCAAGCAGAATGGGAATTTCTCTTCTACTTCAAGACAACCGAGGTCAAATGACAATCATGACGACCAAACAAATATTCCACGAACAAGATGTTACAAGGGCCACGAGTTTGGACATGTGGCTCCCGATTGTAAAAATACACCAAAAGAGTGGCGCGCTTGTTTTAAATGTGGACTACAGGGCCATCAAGCCAGAGGGTGTCCAGTAAAACCAACGAAAAATACATTGGGAAATAATGAAAGATCTTCGACTGCACCGGCCGGTTCGTTTTCCAAAGAAAATGCAGTAGCTTTTATCAACGAAACATCGAGAAAACCTTTGACAGAAATTATGATCGAGACATCAGCTGTGTCAACGGAGAAGAGGATACCCTTGAACACACCAAGTACCACGGACACTGTTTTGTTATGCAACGAAGTTGACGATAAGTATTATGTTGAAGCCTTAGTTGATAATGGTAGTCCTATTTCGTTATTAAAAGAAAAAGTTTATTTTCGAGATTTTTATAATTATAATTTACTGACTGAGTGTGAACCTGACTCTTCATACGCGGGAATTAATTTTTCTCCTTTCAAAATAATCGGCTTTGTAACGGAAAGAGCTAAAATTCAGCAATTAGAGGATAAAGTTATACCTGTTCATTTTGCAATAGTTCCTAATACCACGATGACTCATGACGCGATTTTGGGTCGTGATTTTTTAAATAAATCGGGAATGACATTAATAAGACGTGATCGCGTGACTTTAACGTACGAACTCCCTGAAAATAATATAATGTTAATAGATGAAATACAAACTGGCAAAAAACTTGTTGATTTGTCGTTGAGTACAGTAGATGAAAGAGTTCCTTTTGAATTTAAAGATTATTTGCAAATTATGTTAAACGATTACGAAGAAAAACTTAGCAACCCTGAACCTATCAATTTCGAAATGAAATTGCATTTAACGTCTGATGAACCTTTTTATTTCAAACCACGGCGATTGTCATATTTAGAGCTTGCTAAATTAAAAGAAATTATTGATAAGCTGTTGATATCCGGATATATCAGGACTAGTCAATCGAGTTATAGTAGTCCTATAGTGATGACCAAAAAGAAAAATGGGGAATACAGACTGTGTATCGATTTTCGAGCTTTAAATAAATTAATAACAAGTGAACATTTCCCTTTACCACTTATTGACGATTTGATTGATACTTTGTTAAATAAAGTATTGTTCACAAATCTAGATTTACGAGACGGGTTTCACCATATAAAAATGGCTGCTAATTCAATTAAGTACCTATACATCTCTTTGTACTCCGGAAGGTCAATACGAGTACGTAAGGATGCCGTTCGGGTTAACGAACGCTCCTTCGTATTTTCAAAGATATCTTTGTTATATTTTTTAAAGAATTGATACGCGCAGGGAAACTTTTAATATACTTGGACGATTTTCTAATCGCAACAGAAACCCTAGAGGAAAATTGGTCAATTTTAAAAAAAGTCCTCGATTTAATGTCAAAAAATGGGCTAAAATTGAGACTGGATAAATGTGTTTTTGGGGCCCGGGAGATTGAATACCTCGGATATGTTATAAACGCGGACGGTGTAAAACCGAGTCGAGAAGATATTAAAACATTATTAGAATATCCTGTACCTAAAAGTGTTTTACAAATTCAAAAATTTCTGGGACTTGTCGGTTTTGTGCGGCGATTTATACCAAATTTCGCAATAATCGCGAAGCCATTGTATGATCTACTCAGAAAACGAGTTGAGTTTAAATTTGGCGATTGTCAACTGCGAGCGTTTAAGAGTCTGATTCAATGTATGGTAACTGAGCCTGTATTGGCCATTTATTGTAGAACTGCTTTTACTGAATTACACACTGACGCCAGTTGTCTAAAGAGCGGAGCTTGGCTCGGAGAAGCAATCTCCACGAGGTTCCCCGCGGGTACTGCCCTTGGGAACATCAGGCAACATGTTGCTTGGTGCTAACAAGGGTTGCTAAACGCTTCTCTCCCATTATAGGCGCTCGGGTCTTCCGCTGAGATGTCACAGACTCTAAAGCGGTGATTTTTCCAAGTCTCTACCTCCTGGGATGATGCCGATGTTAAATCATCGGCATCATCGTAGGTAGGGTGGTGGTTTCGCTGGGGAGTAAACGACTGAGAAACTAATGGGGAGGTGGAGTAAAGAAGCTGAAAGTTAAAAGTAGTCTAAAGATTTTTGTAGTTTAAGAAAGAAATTAGAAATAAAATTAGTTAGAGTTAAATTAATAAAATTTTTGTTACCTGCAAATATTGATTTGAGAAAATAGAAAGTAAAAATAATTAAAGTTAGAGTAAATTGTAAAGCCTGTTGGTAAATTTTCGGACCAGAAACAACAGGGTTTATAGTTTAATTAAAATTAAATTTAAAATATAGGTAAATAAATCACTTTGTTAAATCACTTTGACGCCAGTAGTCTGGGATTCGGCGCCATCCTGCTACAAGAAGGAAAAGATGATCAGTTACACCCGATTTATTATTATAGTAAACGTACGTCTAGGGAAGAAAGTAATTACCACAGTTATGAGTTCGAGTTAATTGCTATTGTTTATGCTATAAAAAAGTTTCGTGTGTATTTACTTGGAATATCGTTTGTGATTCGTACAGATTGTAGTGCTGTTAAATTAGCCCTAGAGAAAAAAGAGATTAATCCGCGGATAACTCGGTGGTATTGTGAATTACAAGATTTTGATTTTAAGATTGAGCATAGACGGTCGGAACGAATGCGACATGTCGACGCATTAAGTCAAGAAATATATGTAATCGAACCTTTAACTTTTGAGCTGGAGCTTACGTACAAGCAACTATCGGATCCTGTTCTAAAGGCGATTCGCGAATCCTTAGAACTTTGAGAAAGCGACAAGTACGAAGTGTGGAATGGCTTATTATTTCGTAAAAATAAAGGCGAACTCCTTTTTTATGTACCAGAAGGATGATAATGCATGTAATTAGGTCTTGTCACGACGATATTGGTCATGTAGGGGTGGACAAAACGGTAGAGTTGATCTTGAGGGTGTACTGGTTTCCGGAACTGCGTAAAAGGGTTAAGGAATATATTGGTTCATGCCTTAAATGTATAACGTATTCTGTTCGTACCGGGAAAAGTAAAGGTGAATTACACCTATAGGATCGAGCAAGACGACCGTTTGAAGCTAGTTTTGTCGACCACTACCGGCCATTGCAAATAGCCAGTTTGGGCTACAAATATATATTTCTAATCATTGATGGTTATACGAAGTTCGTTGTGTTTTATCCTGTGAAATCAACCACGGCTGAAGAAACTATAATAATTGCTGGAACAACTGATTGGCGCAAGAAATGGACAGATGCCCAATTTGTAATTAATAATACTTTAAATCGATCTATAGGTTGTTCTCCAGCTCGATTATTTTTCGGCGCAGATCAAGCAGGTCTCTTCGACGAAGAGTTCAGAGTTTTGTTATCTGAAATGGAAAGCGTAATTGAACCTGATGTATTGAGAGAGAGACTGCGTGAAAATGCGAATGAAATTTGTCAAAAATTGCGTGAGAAAATAAAGAACTTTTTGATAGGAAACACAAAAAACCGACTAAGTATGAATGTGGCGATTATGTTATGATACCTAATGTTGTATCCGAAGTTGGCGTAAATCATAAATTATTACCTAAGAAAAAAGGCCCATACGAGGTAAAAAAGGTCCTGCGAAACAACTGATACTTGATAGGTGATGTCGATGCGTTCCAATTGAGCCAAAAACCGTTTTCCAGTAGTGCTGCCCACGAGACGATACGATACGAGACTTCATGTGGTATCGTCTCGGTCTCGTCAAATATTAAAATTTCAGGTCTCGGTATCGGTATCGGCAAGGATGGTCTCGGTCTCGGTCTCGAAGTCTCGGAGTCTCGAAAAATTTAAATCAATCTATTTTAAGTTCTACTTGACACAATAACATGTAATTTCGAGTAAAATTAAAGTAAGCGTATTATTAAAAAATAAAAGTTAAATTGTTTGCTTACTTATTTAAATTTTTATGGGCACACATTTTTTGAAAGAAAATAATATATTTTCCCTGGGGCATGACTTCTTGATCCAAGGAAATAAAAAACATAGAAATTAAAAATTCCAACATTTCGATTGTCATGAATTTTTATCTGGTAATTTAACAATGCTATTTTTCTTCAAAAATGGATTTTGAAATCTTAAATTTATTTAAAAAAAATTAGTTTGATTGGACAAAGCTTGTTACTATGACACAAAGGATGAACTAGCTTCAAAAAGAAACAAAAAATCCAATAGTGCAAACTTTATTGAATGCCACATTTCTTTCCCAATGTTTTTATAATTTTGTATTCAAGAAAAAAAAAATTCTTTTTTAAGACTAGATTTTGCCCAAGAACTTAAGCATAACTTAGCACGAATTGGATTTTAAAGGATTTTTAAATTTCTTTTATGAAGTTATTAATTGTCTTCATATATACATTTTTCATTTTATTTTTATTAATTTAAATTTTTTAGTAGATTCTAAACAAATTTTATTATTTTTTGTACTTTATACATTTTTTACAGTTTCTTAGATAAATGAAAAAAAAAATTTTCATTATCTTCATATTTAATTATTTTTCTTGATTTTTAAATATTTTTTTAGTTCTTTCCTATGTTTTAATTAATTTCTACCACACATGCACGAAAACCCTCGTGTTTTCGTTCGCCTTAAGCGGGGCAGAACTCACAGTTTTTAGGTCAGTGAACGTTAGAGGTAAAAAAACGAACTCGTTTCGCACTCGCTACGCTCGTGCTACACTCGTTCTTCGAACATTTGTGCTTGGCAAAAAAACACGGACTTCCCTCCCTTGATGCATAATATACTATTTTTAATGTTTGTCATAATTTTTTTATTTCTTAGAAATATTTCTCTTTTTTTCAAATTGTTTAGTTTTTATCTTATAATAACTAATTTTTGAAAACATTTATTCGATGCTTTTATCTAGGTACATTTTATAAACTTCTCAATTTTCTACTTTTTTTAACAATTTTATTCTTTTATTTTGCATGTAAATTTAATCTTGCACTAAATATTCTCATTTTAAAATCGTTCTTCTTTCTCATAGAATTTCTTTTGTTTTAAAATGTTTATAAATTTTCTAAAATTGTATTCATTATTTTTTTATTCCATTTGTAAAATAATTCTCTGATTTTTTTAATTTTAAAATTTTGTTGTCTTTTATAATACATTTTAACGTTTTTTTTTTAATTATCTTTTTCATTTTTTTAAATTAAAAAACAATGTTGGTAAACAGTTTAATTTTCAGAAAAGAGTTTCTACTTTTTTATATAGGGGAGAGTAGTCAGAGTTGGACAGTGGTCAGAGTTGAATCATCGCGTTTATTTTGTTTTATTACAGTAGATCCATATGTCGTTGTGTGTAAATACTTGTTAGCAATGCCAGCAAACTTTTTACATGGATTGCAGTGAAGTGTGCGAATTATATAAACGTATTAAGCGAGTCCGTGTTATACGCCCAACAAAAAACGTTTTTATAGTTTCAAAATTTGATAATTAAATGTAGAAGAAATATGCCAAAGACAAATTATGTTGACTAAAATTGTTTATTAACATGTTATACGAAAATGTGGAACGTAATTTGGTGTTTGTATAAAGCGTTCATGGTGTGTGTGTGATATGAAGCTAAACGACGCTTGAGTCAAGGTTGGTGCATCCAAAATTTTGCAATTCTGAAGCATTTTTGCAATCAAAATGAATTTGTTAACTTAAAAAGGTGTCAAAAACTTCATTTCTATTGGAAAGAAAGAAAATTTAAATTTTTGGTAATACTTTTTCACTTTCAGATCAATTTCGCTATACAAGAGGAAATATGATTTATTTCAATTTCATGTTTCCTTTTGTCATTTCCAAATGTATTTGAGTGCCATTCTATCATGCGAAGGTAAAGATATTGTCATTTTCAATAATTTATCTTCATATTTCATTGATTTTCTACAGTGACCCAGCTCTGACTAGGGGCCGTTCATATACCACGTGGACAACTTTTCTCCGATTTTTGACCCCCCCTCCCCCCCATCGTGGACAATCGTGGACATTTGTCTAACCCTCCCTCCCCCCCAAATGTCCACGTGGACAATTTTAGTGAAAAATAGTTTTTGGATGTTAAAATCAAAGAACTATTCAAAGGAAATATGAATATTCGAGTAAACTTCACAACTTTTTATGACAAATTCTTTGAAATAGGATGCTCTTTTACGTGAAATTAGGTAAATAAATAGATCTTCAATTGTTCTTAAAAAATTTAATCACAGCCCCCACAGCACCGAAAATTTCCTGAAAATTTATTAAAGATTTATTTGCAAACTTCGGAATATTTAGGTGCAAAGCTTAGTGAAAATTGTGTAAAGATTTAAATGTCCTGATTAAACAAATGTTTAGCGTAAAAGTTAACTGAAGATTTAAATTAAATTTTCGTGAAATTTTCGTCGCGAAAGTTTCCTGAACATTTAAATTACATTTTCGTGACATTTTCGTCGCGAATGTTTCCTGAACATTTAAATTACATTTTCGTGAAATGTTCGTCGTAAAAGTTGACTGAAGATATTAATTAAATTTTCGTGAAATGTTTGTCGCAAAAGTTGATTCAACATTTAAATTAAATTTTCGTGAAATTTTCGTAGGAAAAGTTGACTAAACATTTAAACTGAATTTTTGTGAAATGTTTGTCGCAAAAGTGGATTGAACATTCAAGTGAATATTTGCTAAATGTTGAGCGGAAAGTTGACCGAATAAAAAAAATTATATTAAATAGAAGGGGGATAAGTAAATTAAACAGTAATTAAATTAATATAAACACATTTATTGAATAAAATTTTGAAGATTCTGTAACGTTTTACAAACTCTTAATCTAATACAATCTTTCAACTTACAATTTCCTGTGTGTTGCAATTCTTTTGTTTTGTTACTGAAAATTAAAACTAAAATAAATGTTAAATAATAATATTCAATAAATTCCCCTTCTATTTAATATAATTTTTTTTATTCGGTCAACTTTCCGCTCAACATTTAGCAAATATTCACTTAAATGTTCAATCAACTTTTGCGACAAACATTTCACAAAAATTATGTTTGAATGTTGAATCAACTTTTGGGACAAACATTTCACGAAAATTTAATTTAAATCTTCAGTCAACTTTTACGACGAACATTTCACGAAAATGTAATTTAAATGTTCAGAAAACTTTCGCGACGAAAATTTCACGAAAATGTAATTCAAATCTTCAGTCAACTTTTACGCTAAACATTTGTTTAATCGGGACATTTAAATCTTTACACAATTTTCACTAAGCTTTGCACCTAAATATTCCGAAGTTTGCAAATAAATCTTTAATAAATTTTCAGGACTTTTCGGTGCTGTGGGGGAGCTTTTTATTAATACGAAAATACTTTATAAGTTCTACTAGTAAATAATAAAAAGTTTAAGAAGTTCTACAAGTAATAGGTAAATTGCCATTTTTGGTAGAATACTTTGGAAGGAACATTTTCAATTATAAAAAATAAAAATAATTTTTTGTCACAAATCTAATATTCGTTATTAGATATTTCAGGATTATCTTCGGCAATCCACGGGGGCACTAACCACTCAGAAATATTGTCAATGTTAGCAAAACAATCGTCATTTTGCACCGTTGTGGAATCTATTTATTATTATTGGACATTGAAGAATGAATTAAAAATTTTAAAAAAATTGAAAATTCAAAAAAATTATTAAAAATTGAAAAAAAATTGAAAATTTAAGAAATATATCGAATTTTTAAGAAAATAATTGATAGTTTTAAAAAAAGTATTAAATGACAAAAATAATTAAACATTAGGTTGAATCCATTTCAAATCATGCAGACCGACTGACTTCAAGTTGTAGATTTAACTGCCACTGAAATATGTTATTCTTTATGAAAAATAAAGACACTCGTATTTTTTTATTTTTGAAAAAAATTATTTTTAACGAAGTTATGCGCATTTGAATTTTGAACCAGAAAACTCAAAAGAACAGTAAAAAAAATTTGTTTCGCTTGTAATTTTTTGGCTAATTTATATAATCAAATTATTTTTCTTGGGACTTTTGAGTGGTCTTGTATTCTTCAAAATCCTATTTGAAATTTGTAAAAAGCTTTAAAATTAACGAAATGGGGCGTGATTTTCTGAAAATAAATAAGGTCAATTTTCTCAAAAACCCCAGCTTTTTTTTGTCTCAAAATTTTACCATAAATTCTTACTAATATGACAACTAATTCCCATAAGTTTCAAGCTTGCTAAACCATACTGCCCAGGTACGAATTGTCCGTCGGGCCACGGTCGGGCCAACCTTGCGGCAGTTGGTCCGACTCTGCATGCCGTAGGTCGGGCCAACTAGCAAAATGATAACGGTTCGCCGATCAACGGTACTGATAACGGTACTGACCAACTACTGAGCCCAAAGTTGGGCTCAGTAGTTTTCCCAACGGTCGGGGAAACTCTGGGCAAGGTTTGGCCGACCTCTAAAATTAAAGTCCCCCAAACTATGTTTTATGGAGTTTTGCCGACAGTCGGAAAAACACTGGGCAAGGTTGGGCCGACCTCTAAAATTAAGGTCCCCCAAATTATGTTTTACGGAGTTTTGCCAACGGTCGGGGAAACTCTGGGTAAGGTTAGGCCGACCTCTAAATTTAGAGTCTTTTAAACTGTGTTATACAAAGTTTCCCCAACGGTCGGGGAAAGTCTGGGCAAGGTTGGGCCGACCTCTAAATTTAGAGTTTTTAACCTGTGTTTTACAGAGTTTCCCCAACGGTCGGGAAAACTCTGGTCAAGGTTGTACCGACCTCTAAAATTAAGGTCCCCAAAATTATGTTTTACGGAGTTTTGCCAACTGTCGGGAAAACTCTGGGCAAGGTTGGGCCGACCTCTAAATTTAGAGTATTTTAAACTGTGTTTTACAAAGTTTGCCCAACGGTCGGGGAAACTCTGGGCAAGGTTGGGCCGACGGTCGGGAAAACTGCGAGAGCCACAGTTGGCTTGCAGAGTCGGCCCAACTTTGGGAACTTGAAAAAAAATATAGTTGGGCCAACTCTGGCAGACGTAACTACGCATGCCAGAGTTGTGCCGACCTTGGCCCGACGGACAAACTCTGGCTGCCGACCAAAATTCGCACCTGGGTGGCAGCCAGGAAAATTTTTTTTTGAAAAATATTTTTTACTCGGTTTTGGATTGTTGAAGGGCAAGTTCAAGAACAAATGAAATGTTATGAATCAAACTGAAGTAAGTTTGTTTATAACCAACAATTATAGATTTAAGTGAAAGCATTTCCACTTAATTTTAAACTAATATTACCATAGGTTTAAAACATTAAACCCTGTAAAATTTCTTAATTTTAATATCATTAGAACTAATTAATATTTAATTCTTAAAAAACTTCTAAGAGAAATTGTTTTTTAAATATTACGATCCTAATGGGAGCGTACTTTCGAGATTTTCTTTAAAATCAATTTGTTATCGTACAAAATATATTTTAAAGGTACTTTAATTTAAAAGATTACTTAAAAGTTTTTGCTAACAGATAATATTATGAAATTAATTCTTGTGAATTTATAATATTAGATAATTTATATAATTCACCACAGAGTTAGCTCAGTTGGTTAAATACTAGACTCTGCCGTCGCGCCAAGTCCAGCTTGCTGGGTTCGCGCTCCGATGAGTCTGGGATTTTTCTAACTCGTGAGATAACTTCAGTGATAGGTTTGACGTCGAGGAATAATGATATGCACTGTCGGTAATCGACCTGTGCAGATCACTAGAACTCGACTGTCGATAAACCGGTTGTATTCGGTGAGGTTTTTCTACAGTTTTCCCTCTCCACTGGCGAGAAAACCCAATATACCGAGTGGTCCAGGCAAATGCGAGTACTCCTAATTTCAAGCCGTTCTGTAGACGCAAAACCACTTAAAAAAGAATATATACAAAGGTACAATTCTAGGAACTCCCTACGGGGGACACTCATTGTCCCAGTAAGGTCGTTAAAACGAGTGTATAATAACTAATTTATATAATTCAATAGACTTTAATATTGTATAAATTCCAATTTGAAGAAATAAAGATTTAAAATTTTATTTTTAAGTACGTTTTAAGGTATTAAAAAGTGTTTTAATTCAAATTTATAAATGTTTTGAAATTTTCAGTATTTAAAAATAAGAAGCGTTTTTATACAGTAAAATTTGTAAATATATTTTTTGCATTTATTATAAATAACATTTCAAAATATAAAATAATTTTTTTTATTGCACATTAAACATTCATTTTAAGTGAACTTTGGATATATATTTGATATATGATTTAAAATACCCCAGGCTCGCAGGGACGATGATTTGAGGCTTTTTTATAAAGCTTGACTAAGGACTGGTCAATATTGATTAAGGATTGGTGAGTCGGAGGAAGCAAGACTCGTCCAAGCTAGAATTTAACAGCGATTCAAGCCTGACGCTCCAAGCTTGGTTGAGGATTGGAGTCCAAGACTCAATCAATGTTCGGAAGTCCGATTATAGCTTCGTCAAGCCTGATTCCACTGTCGCTTACAGAAGACAGAACGTTAAATAATTATTAATATAATAATATTCTTGTTGTATTATGTTGTTAATAATGATAATTCTGATAATTATAATAATAATAATAATAATATTATATTATTATTATGAATTATATTATTATATTATTTATAATTATAAATACAATAATAATATTATTATTATCATTTTTTCTTAATTACTGTACTGCTGCAGATTATCATAAAATTAATAAAATAAAAAATTTTTTTAATGTTCATCTATAATTATTTAAATTGATATTCTTTAGATTGATTTTTTTTATAATTTAAGATTAATTGCACATTTACACACTTAATTATTATCGACTTAAGATTAATTAACAATTTTAATACATATAAACACTTAACCTATGAAACAAAATTTCGCACGCTCAAGAGTAGTTGAGAGTCAATAGAAATAACTTTGTGAGGTTCAGACCTGGATTATGTGCTATTTACATTTTAATAGTTCTGGAACATGTTCATTATCAAAAATAAATGAATAGAATTTATTTATCCTTCGTTTATACTGATATACAGTTTATACAATCCAATCTCCTAACTTATTAATATTTTATAAATAAATATTTTTGTAAAATATTTGCAAAATATGTAAACAAAATTAACTAATAATTTATCATTTTTATTTATAACTTTAATTTAATAATATTATTTAAATAATTAATTTCAATAATACATAATACAAAAGTAAATTATAAAAATTGTTTACATATAATGTATTGAAGGGCACTTTTATTTAAATAAAGAAAATTATTCAATTTGTATAATTAAAGTTTTTTTGAAATGAATGATTTTACAAAATTACGCTATCGAGCACGTAATCATATCTTCAATATTTTTCAAATTTGAAAATTGTCTTTAAATTATTTCGTTTGGTTATGATTCTTTGAAATTTATTTTTTTAAAATAAGTAAATAATTGTTTACAAATTTAATTTACTTCTAATATATCTTACTATTAAGTAAAATTACATAATTTTTGTTTGTTTATTTATAGTTTATTTTATACAAAATTAATAGTAAATATTAATAAAATTACTAAATCTGCAGCAGTTGCAATATTTATTATTTAATTAATAATACTTTTTATATGTATATACTTTAATATATAAAAAAATATGTAATATGATAAGTTGAGCAATTGTGTCACAGTTGATTCAAGCTTGAATCTAGATTGGATGTTCAAGCTTCGCGCATGAGGATTCAAGCAGTCTTGAATCAAGCATGGAACGAGCATTGGTGTCCAATCTTCAACCAATATTGAACGACAGTGATTTAAAGACTGTTCCCAGTCTCGGTTACCCACTCTGGGTGTCAAAGCTAGAATCAAGCCTCCACCCAGCGTCAACATTGGTTTCTCGCGCCTGGGACGTTTATTTAATTTTTTCAAAATTATGTTTTGCAGTTCGAGCCTATAGTAATATTAGTTTGAAATTTTGCGAAAATGCTTTCCCTTAAATCTATAATTGTTGGTTATAAACAAACTTACTTCAGTTTGATTCATAACATTTCATTTGTTTTTGAACTTGCCCTCCAACAATCCAAAACCAAGTAAAAAAATATTTTTCAAAAAAAATTCTCCTGGCTGCCAGTATGGTTTAGCAAGCTTAAAACTTATGGGAATTAGTTGTCATATTAGTGAGCATTTATGGTAAAATTTTGAGACAAAAAAAGCTGGGGTTTTTGAGAAAATGGACCTTATTTATTTTCAGAAAATCACCCCCCATTTCGTTAATTTTGAAGCTTGTTACAAATTTCAAATAGGATTTTGAAGAATATAAGACCACTCAAAAGACCCAAGATAAATAATTTGATTATATAAATTAGCCAAAAAATTACAAGCGAAACAAATTTTTTTTACTGTACTTTTGAGTTTTCTGGTTCAAAATTCAAATGCGCATAACTTCGTTAAAAATAATTTTTTTTAAAAATGAAAAAATACGAGTGTCTTTATTTTTCATAAAGAATAACATATTTCAGTGGCAGTTAAATATACAACTTGAAGTTTGTCGGTCTGCATGATTTGAAATGGAATTAAAGAAAACAATTGAGAAATGAGAAAACTAATTGACAATTTTAAAAAATGACTAGATTAATTCACACTTGAAAGAAAAAATTTAAAAAAATTAAAGAATAATTATAAAACGTTAAGAGAATAAATAAAAATTTAAAAGATTGTATAGGAAATAACTTAAAATTGAAGAAAATAATTAAGTATTATAGGAATTATAGGAATAATTGTTGGAAATAGTTGCTAATTGAACAACTAAATTGAAAATAAAAAAAAAATAGTTGAAATTGAAGAAAAAATTGAAATTAAGGAGTGATATTAAAATTTAAAGAATCTACTTTAAAATTAAAAAATGGAATTGAAAGAAGTCGAGATATATCGAATATAGAATACAAAACTTGAAGGAGGGAATTAAAGTTTTAAAAAAATAATGTCAGTGATGCGCAATTGAAACGTTGAATAAAGGAAATATAAGAAATAAAAAAACATTTTTAATGGAGACATTTTGCGAATCACACATAATTGTCCACGTGGACATTTGACGAAACCCCCCCTCCCCCCATCATGGACAGTCGTGGACATTTGGCGAACCCCCTCTCCCCCCCTAAGCTGTCCACGTGGTATATGAACGGCCCCTAACAAATTTTAATCAACTGACTACTAAAAATAAAATACCGTTAATTTTAAATAATATTGATAATCAAACTGTGAAATAATAATAGTTTACACATTTTTCCCCATTTTGGTAGTGAGTTTACAAAAATTAAATCGCGGTTTTAGCAAATATTAATATAAAAAGTCTTTTAGTGTATCGGATAAAAGTGCAATTTATAAGGTAACTTATGGCCACAGGGATAAAATTTTATTTTGAACATAAACACTTTTTAAAGCATTTTTTCTAATTGTTAAAATTTTCTGTCTAAAAAAAGTGTCCCCAAGAAGGACACCTTCTTAAAAGACTCTGAAAATTGTAGTAAATATAAAATGAACATCGTGTAACAATTCTTAAACTAATTTTTAATCGAATCATTTTACGAAATTTACCAAGAAATAACATTTCTAAAAACTTCAACTTAATAGCTTAACAGTAAAAAGTAATAAAATATCGAAAAATATCGATATATCAAATTCTCTAACGATAACATCACATTTTATAATTGAAAATAAAAAATTTTAATTAATTGGCTCAAAAAATGATTGAAAAAAGTGTTAAATCGAAAATATGCAAATAAATACATTGAGATTTGAGGCCTGTACATCTTAGGGTACATGACACCATTTTTTTCTAGGCTCAAATATGACACAAGGATTGATTATGACTCGAGGACCGATTATGACTCAAGGAATTAGGGTCAACACTCTAATTTGTCTCAATTTTCAATTATGACTTAAGGGGGGAACACCAGTTGTAATTTTCGAAAAATCGTTTTTCTTTTTTTGCATTTTCTTAAACTATACATATTTAGAAATATGTCTGTAAATTTCTAAGTTAATCCGGTGAAAAATAAATGAGATATACAGCACAATGCGGGGGCGCGTCAGGTCGCTCCAGATCTGGCAACACTTACACCTGGTGCTCAATGGCTATTCCTCTTTTGTTTTACGCGTAAATTTACAGTTTTTCTACCTACTAGCACTAACAATGGCGCGCTATTTGCACTCTTTTCTTTTACATACGTACTGGTAAGGACCCTAGGTTAAGAAGAAACTGAGTTTCACCGTTTCTCTATTTCTCTCTCTCTCTCTCTCTCTCTCTCTCTCTCTCTCTCACACATTTAAATTTGAAATTTTACATAAATTTTTATCTGATTATACTAATATTCTTTAAATTTAAATCTTATTTCTAAATACAAACAGTAGACCTCCTGCTAGGCTAATTATCGTCCGAACGAACCCTTGCATAATGAGGGTTAATAGCTTTAGGAAAAGAGGCGAAAATTTCGAACTTTAATGGAAAAGAAAGAAAATTTGCCTTTCTCTTTCTCATTACCTGCAAAAATATTTGCTTCTCACTCTCTCCAAAGAAAAGCATTACTTTTTCTAACGGCCTTTCCTAACTCAAAATCTAACGGTCCTTGGTAACTCATTTGCATATAACTTCTTTCTTAGTAAGGACCCTTCATAATTTTAAGGAAAGATAGAGTAATATGACAAGCAAAGGTCATTTCAAGTATTTGACAAAAAAGTACGTTGAAACTTTAAATGAGTTTTTCTCAAAATTTCATTTTTAAAGTCGGTGATCACGATTACTCGAAAACCATTAAACCGATTTACTTGAAATTTAGAATGTTTAATTTACACATATAAGCCGAGTTAGTGATCGAAGGATTTTTTGTTAATGCAAAACTTTTTTTTATATAGCTGAAAATCGACCGTTTTTTTAACGAAAATCATACTTTTGACTGACAGGTCGCCATTTTGTCAATTTTTTGTTTTCTTCAAATTCTTCGATCACTAACAGAATAATCTTATGATAAATGTAAATCAATTTCATTTTTGCATTTCAGACAAAGCATACTTACGGAATCCTGATCACGCAAATCGCCTTTTTTGTAAGGCGTAGTTTCAATGGCTCATATCTTTGAAAGTTTTGGTTGAAAAACACTTTTCTTTTTAAATTACAGCTTTTAACATGTACTTTTAACTAATAAATAGTATTCTTCAAAAAGTTTCATGGTTTTCTAGGAAAAAAATCTTGAAAAAAGCACTTTTTATTTAGTTACAACTGGTGTTCCCCCCTTAAGCATTAATTATGGCTCATTAATTGATTATAGATTGAGGATTAATTATGGCTTAAGGATTGATTATGGCAGTAGCGGCTTTAGGGGGAGGGGGCGAACCCGCGCGACCGCCCGTGGCGCACAGTTGAAAAGGGCGCACTCAAGGATGTAGACGTAGCATATCATGTACATATGGGGTAAAATTCTTGAACTGTCCAGGTCAAAAGATAAAATTTTTTCAATTTAGTTTAAACTTTGCTATAGTGTTTTTACTGTTAGTGGAAGTGTAAACACCAAATTTTTTTTCAAATTTCATAAAATAGTTTTTGAGTTATACAGTTTTGAAATATTGAGTTTTTTTAAAATGTAGTTTTTCAAATTTATTATATTTCTAAGCAGATTGCATAATATAGGGGGGATGGGCGGAAAAATTGAACTTGGTCCGGGGCGCATAAAATGCTATAGCCGGCACTTGATTATGGCTTCAGGATAGTTATTGGTCTAGGCTTGTTATTGGCTTTAGGCTTGATTATGTCCGAGACTATAATTTTGGCATAAGAATTGAATATGGTTCAAGAATCGATTATAGCTCATAACATATGGCTCAGGCTTAAGGCTTAATTTTTGTCTTAAGGTTTGATAAGATTCAACATAATTTTGGCTTAAGGCTCAATTATGACTCAACGATTGATTATGATTCGATGATCGATTATGACTTACGGCTTGTTATCGGCTTATGATTTGATTATGGTCTAGACTCAAATTTAGTTTATGGCCCAATTATGGCTCCAGCATTGATTATGGCTAATGGATCAATTATGGCATAAGGCTTGTTATTGGCTTCTGGCTTGATTATGTCCAAGACTGTAATTTTGGCTAAGGAATTGAATATGGTTCAAAAATTGATTCTGCCCCATGACCTATTTTAGGCTTAAGGCTTGATTAGGATCAAGACACGATTTTGGCTCAAAGCTCAATTATGACTCAAGGACTTATTATGACTCGAGGACCGATTATGGCTCAAGGCTTGATACTGGCTTAAGACTTAATTAGGGTCAACACTCTATTTTAGCTCAATTCTCAGTAATGACTTAAGCATTAATTATGTCTTATAAATTAATTATAGGTTAAGGATTGATTATGGCTTAAGGATAGATTATGGCTCATGAATCACAGCGGGTCTTAATTGACTTCAACCCAAAAGTGCTTGCCCAGCTCAGTTCTTTCTTGATTTAGTTTCTGGGATGTCTCCTGATGATTTTAAGCAAAAAATGAAAAAAATCGGTTGGGCCGTTTTTGAAAAAACTGATTTTTTGAATTTTTTAAAGAGGTTAATTAACATATTTTTACCAAAATGAGTGCAAATAATAGCTATATTGACTTGAGTCATTTAAAATGGTATCAGAAGATAGGTCCTAGGTGCTGAGTATCTTTGAGTAACTTTACACCAGAAAAGTTAATAAAAAACCGTGAAAAATGGGTAAAAAAATGAGTTTTTGCAATATTACTCTCTCCCAGTAGATACAAACCTTAAATGACCTATAGAAGAATTAAAGAGTATAAAATTTTAAAGAAAACAAAAAAAAACAGAGTGCTTTATCTTTAAAACTTTCGGATTTATGAGCTTCTAAAGTCAGATTTCAGCAAAAAATTTCGTGAAAAAAAAATTATATTTTAGTTTTTGTAAAATAAAAAGTTTTCTGTGCATCTAACGTATATATATCTCCCAATATAAATTAAAGTAGATTAAATTTTGAGTAAATCTATCGTTAGGCCAATATTCTATCTCTAATAGTATCGGAGTTATGATTTTCTGAAAATGACCCTTTTTTATGAACTTTTTTTGAAAATCAATTTTTTTGAAATTTCTTTGATTTGCATGGTGTAATTTTAAAAATGCTCTCATCGAATAGTTTTATCTTATATTTTAAAGAAATAAAAGCCCAATTAAATATTTAGGAACAAAAAATTTTTAATAAACATTATACAAACAAATACTTTTAAAATCAATGAAGGCTGTTGTATTCACACATGGCACGTTTTAGCCTTGTTGCATACACTGGATGATTTTTATTAACCTTGTATTTGGTCCAAGTTGATTTAAAATATGAGTGAACCGACTCCATCGCCTGTTCGCTGAAAAATCCTAGACCTTATTTTGTTTCTTCGCAGAAATCTAGTACATGGTAAAAAACTGCGTGTACTTTGGGTGTTACTGAGATACCTAGATCATCTAAATAAGATTTTTGGAAATTTTCGATAATTTTTTCAAAATTATTTGTTTTGTTATTAACCTCATACAAGGTTAATAAAAATCATCCAGAGTATGCAACAAGGCTAAAACGTGCCATGTGTGAATACAACAGCCTCCATTCATTTTGAAAGTATTTGTTTGTATAATGTTTATTAAAAATTTTTTGTTCCTTAATATTTAATTGGGCTTTTATTTCTTTAAAATATAAGATAAAACTATTCAATGAGAGCATTTTTAAAATTACACCATGCAAAACAAAGAAATTTCAAAAAAATTGATTTTCAAAAAAAGTTCATAAAAAAGGGTCATTTTAAGAAAATCATAACTCCGATACTATTAGAGATAGAATATTGGCCTAACGATAGATTTACTTAAAATTTAATCTACTTTAATTTATATTGGGAGATATATATACGTTAGATGCACAGAAAACTTTTTATTTTACAAAAACTAAAATATAATTTTTTTTTCACGAAATTTTTTGCTGAAATCTGACTTTAGAAGCTCATAAATCCGAAAGTTTTAAAGATAAAGCACTCTATTTTTTTTGTTTTCTTTAAAATTTTATACTCTTTAATTCTTTTATAGGTCATTTAAGGTTTGTATCTACTGGGAGAGAGTAATATTGCAAAAACTCATTTTTTTACCCATTTTTCACGGTTTTTCATTAACTTTTCTGGTGTAAAGTTACTCAAAGATACTCAGCACCTAGGACCTATCTTCTGATACCATTTTAAATGACTCAAGTCAATATAGCTATTATTTGCACTCATTTTGGTAAAAATATGTTAATTAACCTCTTTAAAAAATTCAAAAAATCAGTTTTTTCAAAAACGGCCCAACCGATTTTTTTCATTTTTTGCTTAAAATCATCAGGAGACATCCCAGAAACTAAATCAAGAAAGAACTGAGCTGGGCAAGCACTTTTGGGTTGAAGTCAATTAAGACCCGCTGTGGAATTGATTATGACCTCAGGATAGTTATTGGCTTTAGGCTTGTTATTAGCTTTAGGCTTAATTATGTCCTAGACTATAATTTTGGTTTAAGAATTGAATATGGTTCGAGAGTTGATTATAGCTCATATGTTATGGCTCAATGCTCAATTATGACTTAACGATTGATTATGATTCGAGGTTCGATAATGAGTTACGGCTTATTATTGGCGTAAGACTTGATTATGGTCTACACTCGAATAAGGCTCATGACTTAATTATGGCCCCAGCCATTATTATGTCTCATAGATCGATTAATAATAATTAAGAATAATAAGCCTTGGGCCAAAATTGAGCATTAAGCTAAAATCTAGTCTTTATCATAATCAAGCCTTCAGCCAATAACAAGCAAAAAGCCCATTTAATCCAGGAAACTTAAATAATGCGCAAGCCATGATTGAGCATTTTGCCTCCAGGCTCAACTATGGCTTATGGGTTGATTGTAATTCATAGATTGATTATAGCTTAAGGCTTAAATATGGCGCAAGGCTTAATTATGGCTCAACAATTGATTGTAACTCATAAAGTAATTATAGCTTAAGGATTCTTACTAAGCTTAAGGCTTGTTATGGTTAACAGTCAACTTTAGCTCAAGGCTCAATTATGACTTAAGCATTAGATATAGCTCATAAATCGATAATGGCTTAAAGATGATTATGGCTCATGGATTGATTATGGCTTCAAGATAGTTATTGGCTTCAGGCTTGTTATTGGCTTCAGGCTTGATTATGTCCAAGACTGTAATTTTGGATAAATAATTGAATATGGTTCAAAAATCTAATAACAAGCCTTAAATCATAATAATCGATCCTAAAATCATAATCAATTTTTGAGCCATAATTGATCCTTGAGCCAAAATCGTGTCTTGACTTTAATCAAGCCTTAAGCAAAAAATAATTATTTAGTAATAAACCATTACCCACGAGCCATAATCGATTTTTAAAACATATTCAATTGTTAATCCAAAATTATAGTCTTGAACATAATCAATCCTTAAGCCAATATCAAGCTTTGAGCCATAATCGGTGCTCGAGTCATAATCAATCCTTGAGCCATAATTGAGCCTTGAGCCACAATCGTGTCTTGACCTTGATCAAGCCTTAAGCCTAAAATATTCCTTGAGCCATAAGCCATGAGCCATAATCGATTTTTTAACCTTATTCAATTCTTAAACCAAAATTACAGTTTTGGACATAATCAAGTCTGAAGCCAATAACAAGCCTTAAACCATAATCGATCCATTAGCCATAATCAATGCTGGAGCCATAATTAAGCAATAAGCTAAATTCAAGTCTCGATTATAATCAATTCTTAAGCTAATAACAAGCCGGGAGTCATAATTGGTCCTCGAATCTTAATCAATTGTTGAGTCATAATTGTGTTGACTCTAATCAAGCCTCAATCCAAAAATAATCCTTGAGCCTTAATCCTTGAGCCATAAGCTATGATCGAATATACACCGCCCGACCTCCAGTTTTTTTTTTGTAGGGTGTGACAACCTGCTACTACAGGGTTTTGCGGGGGTGGCGATGTTCTGCCGACCCGCTAAAAACACACACTTAGTTGGGGCCTTAAGACCACTCCCGGCTAGCCCTTGTTAGCTGGCGTATCGCCTTAGTTGAGTGGTATTATACCCCTTCGCTATCGCCTGGACGATGTCTTGCCTCGACTCACGACAACTACTTCTTTTGGCGGCCATCGAGATCTTTAACCTTCATAACATTTAGTATGAAGGTTTCGAAGTAATGCCAATTCTCTTTCGAGCTAGTCATTAACAGGACCATTTTTTCCAGTGTAACTTCGCAGTTTACACCGGCGTACATAAACTTGTTCTCCGCCGTCCTCTAGGGACTGACAGTATGCACAATCTGCACTTTATTTTCTTTTAAAGCGCTTTAGGTACGAATTAAAACACCCGTGACTTGAGAGCGCTTGCGTTAGGTAGTAAGAGACTTCCCCATGCTTTCGGTTAATCCAAGTGGCGAGTGTTGGTATGAGCCGATGTGTCTAACGACCTTTTTCCTCCCCGCTCCATCTTGCTTGCTATCTTTCGACAAGTCTGCTTCTCGCATTTTGGCGGATTTGGTCATTGCTGGGTCTATTGTCAACCGTATAACGGGTGGACATTCTGTTTTTGAAAAGGAGGAAAATTTCCTCTCTTTCTTGCGCCAAAAGGTCTGCTGGCGGGACGCTGGCCAGGACCTGAGCAGCACTCGCAGATACTGTCCTATAGGCAGAGATTATACGCATGGTTATAATCCTTTGCACGGACAGCATCTTGTTCAAGATGGTCTTACTTCTGTCTATTCGCAGCAACTCGAGCAGGGTTTGCCGAGCTAGCCAACGTGGCCGTTGCTTGGCTCTATGTAGTCTATTGATACTCGGGCTTTCAACATTGGCTGTAACTTCGGCCGATTATCGTATTGCCAACATTGGATTCACGAGTAAAGGCCAATGTTTGTGCCAATATTGACTGTCTTAGGTTGGGGGCCTCACATTCTGCCGATTCTGGGGCTTATGTAACTTGTGCAAATGTTGGTTATGAGACAAAAGGGCAATGTTCGGCCTAAGTCGATCATACACACATAACCAAAAATATTGTTGAATATAAAATACTACCATGTTGTAATTAAGAGGTCAGTATGGGCTTATTTTCATATCTTCAAGAATTTATTTTTCATATTTAAATATATTTTTACAACACATGCAGTCTTTTTATACATAAGAATTCATATTTAAAAGTACTAAAAAATAATTTTTATTTTTAATTGTTTATTGCTGCAAAATATTAGCTTGAAGTTAACCCTCAATTTTACTATCCGACATTATTTAAGGATTTTGTTATTTTTTTATCATCATAGGTGGTAAAATCTCTAGATATCATGTTGTCCAGTAAAGTTTAAGGTTAAATTCAAACAGATGTATTTCGCAGAAATAAACAATCAGAAATAAAATATTTTTTGGCACTTAATACGGAAAATAGATTCTTTAAAATATGAACAATAAAATCATAACGACCCTTTATAATAACGTATACTTTAGTTTTATACACTGAAAAACTTTGTAGATCAATATTTACTAAACTCGCAATTTAATTTTAGTAAACTTACTATCATACCAAGAAAAACCTGGAACACTATTATTATTTCACAGTTTGACTATTAAAATGTAAAATTCATGGTTTGACTAAAAGAACATTCAATTTTTAGTAGTCTGTTGATTAAAATTTTATCCTAAAAGGAAGAAAAAATATAGAGCGGAAACACAACACTTCGTCGAATCGCCATATGACAGCTAACCTAACCTCAATGCTACCTTCAATAATATATTATTGAATGTATTAAAGTAGAATTAAAAATTACATAATATAACTTATGTTACAACATATATCCTAACCTAAAATACAGATAAAATAACATTCGATTTAACCGACGTAATGTATCCAATAATTTCTTTACCACTTGTGAGATTAGTATTTTCGAATGAAACATTGTTTCTAACACACACCCAAAAGTTTCAAAATATGTCAGATTGAATATTATTAATCAGGTCAAATTTTCGAAGGAACATAATTGATTTTCATTCAAGTAGAATCTCTATTGAAGATGATAGTACATTTGAGAAAAAATATATGAAATTATTTATATACGAATGTTTTTTGCAGTTAAGGAGATTTATTTTTAATTAAAGTTTATAGTAATAAAGTAATTAAAAGGTTTTTGTAATTTATTCTAGGAAAAAAATAAAAATTTTAAATCATCTTGGTTAAGTACAAGTTTTTTTTAAATTGAAAATTCTTTGGTAATAAATTTTTTTCTTGAATTTAACAGTTCTTACATGTACGAGCAATGTTCATTTGCATGCGTGCAGCTTTGATCGACTGACTACTAAATTTTAATAAAAATAAAATCATATATTGTTAATAAGCTTATATTAAATAAAATATTTTATCTAGTGACCACTTTTCCCCACTTTAATAGTCAGTTTACTAAAATTTAATTTTTAATTTAATTTAAAATTTAATTTTAAATAATGATCTATAAAGTTTTTCAGTGTATTACAAATTTTGTTTGGGTTTCTTAAAATACTTCAGTTTTGTGATTAAAAACTGTAATTGTAAAACAGTTATTAAACTTATTTATAAAAAAAGAAAAGAAATAATAGTCTATAACTTAACCTAAAAACATTTAAATATAAAACAATTTTTTTTTATTTGCCAGAGTATACAGCCCACGATCATATAAGATCTTTTTATTTTAGTACTATTTATTTTGAGTTATAAATAATATTTTGAACCGTATAGCAAAAATATTTGACTCATTTTTATCTAAACTAAAAATAATTATGTTTATTATTGGGAGACAACACCATTTTACTAAATGCAATTTATAAGTAGAACATATTATGAATTAATTATCTACATTTAACAGTGTTACTCTGTGTGTAATATGTAGTACGAATGTCTTCAACTTTCTTATAAACCAGTGTAGCGTGCGTTGCGTAGATAGTTGGTTAGGGTTGCGGACTGTTAGTGTTAGGGTCGTGCGTTCGATTCCCAGCGGAAGGGAATTTTTCTCTTAGGTAAGCGATTATATAAATTATAATAAATATATAAATGATAAAAAAAGATTATAATGGGTATAATCTCAGAATATATGCTTCAGAAACCGTGTATCGAAATATTTTTAGGAATTTTTGTTTTTGTGTATAATGTACGCATAATTGGGTAGATTAAAGGTTTTAATATTGGGCTTATATTGAAGTACCAATATTGGGCATAGATTAATTTTGAGACTCGGACCGAAGTGACAGTCCAATATTGGGAGAAACATTGGCCCAATGTAAATCCCCAATATCGAAGCTCGCGGTCCCAAGCTCGCGCCGAAGCTCTTGCCGATGGATTACCCTGCTCGGGAAGCAGTCCACACTGGTGCTGCACAAAGCGGCTTTGAGTGGAAATCACTCACCGCTAATCTCCTTTTTTTTGGACAGCCCACCGATATTCGGCATTAATCGGGCTAAGCTTAGGGCAAATTCAGTGGCTTTATTAGATGCCACAGGGATGTGGTGTTCGAAATTTAGGAACTTGTCCACTTCCACTCATAAATACTTAATGTACATGCTCCACTTGACCTCGAATCCGCATACTTCGATCCGGGCAAGTTCATAACAACGTCTGTTGGTGACCATGAGCGCTTTGGTTTTATCCAGGGCCATTTAAAGACCTCTGACATCCAGCTAGCTTTTTGCCAGTCGCAGACATTCGTTCACCAATAATCCAAGAACTTCTGCAGTCTCGGCAGTGCATACGATCAACGCGTCGTCCGCGAAGCCTATGATCACCGCACCCTTAGGTAGACCCATTTGCAAGAAGTCTTTATAAGAGATGTTCCATACGAATAGATCTATCCTCGAGCCTTGAGGGGCACCTCTTTTCATCTCCTTCTTCAGAGTGTAGGTGTCTCCCCCGTATATTACCCACCTGTCGCTAAGATAATTAGCCATTATCCGCAACAGGTAGGGCGGTATTCCTTTGTTTCTCATCGACTTGATGAGATCTTGCCATCGCACGATATTAAACGAGTTGCGTATGTCTATAGCTACCAACGCGCAGCTCTTTTTCTTCTCCGGCCCAATTTGTTCTTTTCTTCCCTGGCTAGGTCCACTGCCTCCTGGATGGCATCTACAGTGGACAGGCCTTCACAGAAACCAAACTGTTGCTCGGATAGACTCTTCTCTCTGATCAAATGGAGCTGCATTCTCTGCAGAACCATGTCCTCTAGAAGTTTGCCCATCGTATCTAACAGGCATATTAACCTGTAGGATGAGACCCTATCTAGAGGTTTGTTGCCTTTCCTTAGGAGGACCAGCCTCTGTCTTTTCCAGTCTTTTCATTGGCTGGGAGATAAAAGTGGGGATTTAATAGCCAATCAAGTAGTTTATCCTGGTTCGCCTTGAGCCTTAAGCCAGCTTGAGATCGGACGGTGTATATTCGCTCTATGAGCCATAATTGATTCTCGAACCATATTTAAATTTATTTAAATTAAGTTTAATGTATCTATATGAGACTAAGTTTGAAATATTAATTCATTTTAGCCACTGTAGAGTTGATCACAGAACTTAATAAATACACAATATCATCTGCAATAATAAAATGGAATGAAGCTCTTAATGTAATTCAAGTCATTCAAAATTTGTTTTGGAAGCTAGGTATATTTTTTGATCTAAAATGTCGTACTACAAAGGAAATAAGCTTTCTCTTTGCAGAAGTAAAATAACTTTTTTATTATAGGGTAAGTTCGTACAAAAATAAATAGCGACAAGTGAAATAACATACTACAACCATTTATTGATTCTTATTATTTATATTTAATATATATAACAAGGTAAAATAATAATTATATTATCAATAGAATAATAAAAATACTATATCAATAAAAACTACAAATGAGTAGAAATGAATATGTTATTTTGTATGAACTTTCCTTAGTTATTAATTTTTATATAAATGTTCTTAAAGATTTCATATACATTTGTTATGTGTTTTTTACCTCCTTATAGGCATCCAAGTATAGATTATTTGACGGATGGAAGAGCTGGCTTATTTTAAGTAAAAGTTTAGAGCAAACTTTAAGTGTTGTTAATGATTCTTCTTTCAGTATAGTTACTGACTTTATTATTGCTGTAAACGAAAGTCAAAGAATTGTTTTCTATGAAGTTTATAATCACTGCAAATACCGTGGTGGAATTTTAAATGTTAACTTAGTTGGCGTGTGGAATAAAAATAAACGATTAAGTATATTGTCATCAAAAAATAATCTATCAAGGAAATTGAATTATTGTGGGATGAAGCTAAAAATGTCAGGATTGGTAAGCACTTGAAATATTGGGTCACCTGCATTTTCTTCAATACTTATTTGTCATAATGTCCATTTTATTGAATATAATTATTAAACTGATTACCGCGTAGAAAAATTTTGGGGCATGACCCACGTCCCTACTGTCGTCTGTTCGGGTATCATCAAGACAGCCTAATTTATACGGTCTAATTTAACGCTTACTAGTGACCCATCAGATTCTCCGAATTGAGAAAATAATTAAAATATTGTCTTAACGTTATACGTTACAAAATTTTCAATATGAAACAATTAATATACATAGTATAAACTTTTCTGAATAAAGACACTTCTGGTAATGGATTATATAGAAAAACATAAATTTCTTAAATTTCGTCCGTCATTTTGTTTTCTCCATAATAAGGAGGATAATGAGATACTAAGTTTATCATCAGAGGTCAAAAAATGCTCCCAAAAAACGTTTACAGATGAAATTGATTACTGAAAAATGTATTGCAGTAGGTATAAAACAATTTTTTAATCTTATGGTACAAAATTATAAAAAAGTGACACCTAAGGCTTATATTAGAGCAATTCTTTTTGAGAATTAAAATGAAAGTTAAAATCTGTTGAGATTTGACTTGTCACGTAATGATGCACAATAATACGACATGTTCATTTTTCTTGCTCGTAATTGATCGATCGCGGAATGTTCAATTGATCAAAAATCTCGTATTGTCATTTGTTAATATCGTCCCATTTCATATCGTTTCTCATTAAAGTTACTGGGATACGTCATATTTTTAAATACACATTTTAAAGTAGTTTCAAAACGTCAAGAGAAATTTTCGACAACTTTCAAAATAATTCGGAAATAATGTGGAAGATCATATTCTGAATTTTACGATATTTATCATCACGATAATTGTAAGATGTCAAAATGCAAATTATGGATCAAAAACGATGGATCGCAGATTGTAATAAAAATGACTAATGGAAATACTACTGGATTAAAAAAACATTTCGAAAAAGAGCACGAAACGGAATTCAAAAAATTGTATTCATTGATTTATGGATCAGCATCTGAAGTAATATTATATCTTCTATACATAAAATTATTCACAGAAATAATTATAATTGAATTCGCGTGTAATATTGTTTTTAAACTTGATCATTTTTCTGCTTTTTAATTCACTTGCTTTCAAAGATTTGCGTTAGACGGTGTTCAGAAAATTTGGAATATTTCTCATTTAAATAATCTTATTTAACTAAAATCACTTCTTATTAATGCTTGTATGACACATAATTCTTATTTAGAAATTTAAATTGTTCATTTGTAAAGAAATTTTTTACCTAGAAAATAAACTTGTAACAATTAATTAAAAAGCTGTAATTTCTAAAAATTTGGTTTTATTGTATGCAAAATTTTTTGTTGTTGTTATTTATGATATTTTCTTGGGATTTAATTAGCTTTTTCTTCATAAATGTAATATTTTTAAGAAAGAAATTTGAAACTAACAAAAAATATTTATTACTAATATTAATAAAACTATTATTATTAAAATTATTATTAATAATAGTATTTCAATTATTTTAAAGCCAATTAATCATTTTTTCCGAAAAACTGTTTTTTTATTAATAAATTACCTTAGGAGGTTAAGCCACCCTACCCACTTTAAATCTCTCTTCGTAGATTTATTGATATTTAGTTAATATTGTAAAATTTTAAAACTACAAAAATTGTTTTAAAATATTTACAATTCAGAAAGTTATATGTATCGGAGTGTGACAGTTTTTCATTAATGGTGACAATGATAGACACTTCATTATTCTTCTAAATCAATGAACCCAATTTTTTTAAAAAGAATAATCAATAATTAAAAGAGTGAGGTAGTCTTTTTAAGAAAGAAACATTTTCGGGAAAAAAATTGTAGACTTAAAAAAATTTTTTTTACCCAAACTTTTTTTTTTAAAGATTATAGGTCACTCTAACAATAGTTTATTATTCTTTGAAACAAAACTTGGTTTACTTGTTTCAGAACAATGATGAAATGCCTATAGGGATACCAGACGTCCTGATTTTCCAGGACATGTCCTGGTTTTCGACGATTCGTGGGTCCGTCCTGGTTTTCACCTTAGATGTCCTGGTTTCTAGTATTGACAATACAAAAAAATTTTTTTAATTAAAACTTCGAAAAAAAATCATCTCAAAAGTATAATCCATAGTTAAATATCTGGGAAACGTTAAATGTATATATGATTTGTATAAAATGCACTAATAAATGTATAAATTGCTATTACAGGAATAAAATTTCGTAAAATTTTTTTAAAAATTTAAATTTTCCGATACTGAAAAAAGGGATGATGGCAGGGGGGGGAGGGAGAAGTAAGGTGTCCTGGTTTGAAACAATGGTCATCTGGTATCCCTAAATGCCTATCATGTCCACTATCAAAGAAAAACTTTTTTACGATGATACATATATCTTTCTTAATTGTTAATGTTTTTAAACAATTTTTATAATTTTTATAATAAAAATTTTTATTAATCATATTTACATTCGTTACACATTTTCTTAGTGATTATGATTAACAAAAGATAGATTATACTAATTTAATACACGTACAAAATATCAATAAACGAGAAAAAGTTTTATCTTTAAAAGTTTCTTTAAAAGAAACATTTAAAACTCTCTAATTTTTATGCTATCAGGCTGCTCCCTAATTCTGAATTAGTGATTTTATAATACTAATTGTTTAGAGAAACATCGGTTACTTTTAAATAGTACAAAATTTTACTAAATTTAGTAGAAAACTACTAATTTAAAAGTACAATATCTACCAATTGAAAAAGTAAACTTTTACTACACGGAAAAAAAGAAATAATAAAAGTTACATATTTTCGATTAAAGATTACTACTTTTGAGCAGTAGTTTTGAAACTGTTCAAAAATTAAATACTTTTTACTTCATTCAGTAAATGAATTATATTTTGAATGAAATAAAATTTACTCCATGGAATGGAAAATTTAAATGAAAATTATAGGTATTAATATCAATCTGAGGAAATATTGTATCATACAGAATAAGAATTGTTTTCAACGGAGTGGCGTTTACTTCGCCACAAACGATATTTACTCAGGAAAAATAGTAATCCGTTCCACTACTACTGCACGCCTCTCACCGATGTAGGCAGTATAAGCGTGTGCGACGGGAGAGGAAGAATGAAATGTAGAAAATAATATTTTCTTGTTTTCAATTCTTTATAAAATAAATCAATGCAAATAAAAATAAAAAAGTTTATACATGTTTACTTTCTAAATACACTTCAATTTATTAATTTACAAGTTTCATTCTTCTAATATAGGTACATGTACTTAGAATTAACAAGTGAACATTTCGGAAAAATCTTAGAATTATACGGGACCGAACTACCTAACTCAAATATAAATACGCAATATCGCAACCCTAAAAACGCACGCTTTCGCATTAAGCCTCTCGGCTATCGACGCAACTGACGTCATATTTTTTTTAACTTATATGAATTACCGTAATAGAATAAATCATGAACCCCATATATTTTACTACATTATTGAATTTAAATGTAAATATTATTTAAAATGGTAGTAAATAGAATAATATTAAATAAAACAATTATAAATATGTAAAAATAAATTAAATGCAATCTAAAAAATTTTATAATAAAATATTATTGAAAATATTTATACAATATATTATTAATAATTAACAATACTTATAAATAGTTTAAAGCAAACTAATTTATAAAATAAAATAGCGAGAATAAAGGTAAAAATTAATTTGAAAAATGTTTCAATATTAATATTGAATAATTTATCTGAATATAAAATAAAAATTAATTAATTATTATAACAATTGTAGTTTTTTTAAGAAAATAATACAAAATGATATGATAAAACATGAATGAAAAATGAAAAATTGTTTTTTTTTATAAGAGAAAGATTCAATGATAACACCCGAATACAAAAAAAATTGAACTTGAAAATTATTGACTTAATATTTACCAAACAAATTCAAGTTTTATAAAAAAATTTGCAATGGTAATAGAACACATATTATTTAAAATATTTTTGTATTATTAATTAATTTGAAGTATAAAACAATTGAATTCTCTAATTTAATACACATTTTGATATAAATTTGCTAATTATAATTTTTTTAGAACAAAATATTATAATAATATTATAATAATATATTATACAATAACAAAATAAAAGTATAAGATCCATATTAACAATGAGATTTGTTTAAAAAATATTAAAAACTGATCCTACTGAAGTAATTGTTATATTAGGCAGTTATACTTTTTTAAATTGCTTGAGCAATATTTAAAAAGAGACGAATTTAATAATTAATACTCGAACTTGATAAAATTTATTATGATAATATAAATATTAACAGAATTTTTAAAAATGACTAGAGTAATAATTACAATTAGTCAATTTTACTACATAAAAAGTAATTTTTCTTTATATAAAGCACATTTTACTCTGAATAGTAATTTTTACTAAAAATAGTAATTTTTCCTAAATAATTACAGTATTTACTATAAATCGTTATCCTCTTTTTCAGTGTATTTCATTTACTAAATATCATACTTTCAACTTAGTAGTTTTCTACTAAAAATTATTTTTTTTACTATTTAACAGTAGGTAACTAATTTAGATTAAGAAAGTGTCCAAAACTCTTAAATTATAAATATCTTAATAAATAATTTTTAAATCTATTTTCCTCCCTGATTTGTTTAAAGAAAATTGTTATTCTGGAAACTTTTCAACTAAAATTTACTATATTAGTTACAAGCAAGTACCAGAACCGATCAGTTATATTTTTCATGTTATTACAGAAATTCAGTCAAAAACTGTTAAATGTGAAAGTTGTCGATTGGCTTACCAGGAAATACTTGCCTTTTAGTTTTTTTGATGACGATGAGACCCAAAGTTTTTTTACTTCTTTGAATCCAAATGCAAAGCTCCCAAGACGAAATCAACTGAAACTACTAGTAAAAGATAGAATGGAAATTACACTCTCTACTAATTGATTTCTGTCCATCTAAGGGTGAACATAGAGGTCGTGATATTGCAGAAGTTTTTTTTTAACGCAGTTAATGATTTTAGTATCAAAGAAAAGATTTTAGGAATAACTGCAGACAATGCCGCTTCCAACACCACTTTTATGTGAAAACTGTCTTTTCTTGTAGATTTTGATCATGAAAATCAGCATTTTCAGTGCTACGCCCACATCGTAAACATTGGAGTGCAAGATTTGTTAAAAGATCTGTAACGTTGTAAATCGTTACTTGTATGATTTTTTAATATAATTTAGAGTTAAGATATTTAAGTTTTGAGAAGAGTATTTCTTTCTCTTTAGTCTTTGAATTCTATCGTTTCTCTTATTCGTTTCTGCGCGTGGTTTTGGTCGTTGGCTTGAGTGTCCAATGAATAATGAGTTGCGTGAGGTCAGCTTCGTTTTCCGAGCGTTTTCGTAGGTTTTCGGATTCTTGGATCAAGGGACCAATTACAGGATTGAGGTACAAGGACGGAGATAGGAAGAAGATTGCAGGAAGGGAATCGAGCAGCTGATCAATTTCGGGACTGGGTCACGGCCATCATTGATTATTCAATCTGTTTCTAGTTGAGACCACGTGCTCGGGAAAGTGAGAATTGTGTTTAGAATTTGAGATTATTAAATTAAGATTGTAGTGGAAAGGGGTGAGTGGCTAAATAAAGCTAAAAATAAACGGTTGAAACGAGTGTTTTACTGTAAAATTAACCCTGTTTGTTTTTGTCGACTTTTGATTTTTCTGCGTTGCCGAGGCCGGAAACAAGTGGTGTTACTTTCAGCGGAAAGCCGTTGGTAAGTTAAATTTTATTAATTTCGTGTCTCAGTCGATTTCTGCACTAAATCGTGGATTCGGAGGATCTCCCCTTTGGTCCAGCGTTGGATTTTTTGTAGTTCTTTAGGGGTGAAAAGTCAGAATAAGAGTTTCGCGTTTCGAGTTGAGTGTAAAATTTAAATTATTAGCAACTCGTTACAATTAGCATCCCTTGTGGGGAAATTCTTCAAATCCATTGAGACACGACTTTCTGCGTGATAAATTAAACCAAAATAAATATAGTGAGGAGAGAGATAGCGTACTGGTCAAAGAGCCGGTACAATTTCAGAAAGCAAATTTTCTGAAAAATTAAAAGTGAAAATTTCTTTTATTAAAAATTGAAACTTTTTTTTCGGAATATTCAAATTGCAGAAAACGTGTTCGGGAAAAAGTGCGCGAAACGAAAGTGTGCGATTATGGTGAATTCTCGTTAAATAAAACAAAAAAAATTTTTAAATAAATTTTTTGTAATAAGCTTTCTCGATTTTCGCGCATTTTTCATGATTTTAGAATCAGAAAATATACTAAATTCCGATTTTTATAAATTTTTCGCGAACATGTGCTCGGAAGTGACGTCAAATGGACGTTAAAATTTCGAAATTTCTGTGTGAGAAAAGGATTTTAAATTATTGAGACTTTCAGTAATTTATGAAAATGCGAGATTTTAGAAAAAGTGATTATTTTAATTTAATTTATTCAAATATACGGGACCAGCCCTTTCGTACAAAGTACTCTTAACCTAAAGTTACAAAGCGCAACTGTATACTTTTACAAATAATAAATAAATGTAGCTAGGATGGCAAAGAAGAAATTCTAAAGAACATGTTTACGCAATATTGAGATGAATCTAGAAACACTGTTTTCAAAAAAGTCTATTTCATCGCTTGAGCGGTTCGCCTCTCTGCTTAGTCTATCAATCAAAGACTGTCTTCCATAATTTGTTCTATGAAAAGCCTCGAAGTACAACGAATAGCTTCGGGTTATTATTTGTGGAGCATAAAAGTGAATTCTGTTTAACAGCGCTGAGCAGTCAATATGTCCATTTAATAATTTATAAAAAAACAACATATCAATGTACAGGAGTCTGGACGTGATCAAAGGGATATTCATTCGTGTTCGCAGGTCAACGTAGTCATGAGTATAAAAGTCGAAAGGCAAGTCCAATTGGCGAGCAGCGAAGCGGAGAAATCTATTCTGCACTCGTTCAAGTCTTACTATATTAAATGTGTAAAAAGGAATCCAAATAACTGATGCATATTCTAGAATAGATCTGACGAGCGCAAAATAGAGAACTCTTAAAGTCCCCATACTGCGAAACATTGACGCGTTCCTCATCATAAAACCCAGGGATCTGATAGCGTTGGAGACCACTTCGGAAATGTGATCGTTAAATGACATATTGCTGCACAGAAGAAGTCTCAGGTCTCGCACTTGATAGGTTCTAGGTAATTCTTTATCATTCGAGGTGTAACAGTAGATAAGGGTGGTATTTCTAGAAAATGAAATCACCTGGCTCTTGTTCGAATTAATATCCATGTGGTTAGCTTCGCACCACTCCTGAAGCCGATCAAGATCGTTCTGAAGATCCCTTGCATTGTCACAGGGGTTGACAATGCAAAACTTGACAATTATCAAGTTTAAAGTAAAATTTAGTGCCGAGATTTTAAAAAGAAACTTGAAAGTAATTGAAAATCGCCAAAGAATTTTAATAAGTGCAAATTTCAAAGTGTTAATGATCGTTTGATTTGAAATCGGTTTGATTTAAAAATGAAAAACGTTCAAGTAGAGAAATTGTGTTAAGTTTAATTTGGTTCCGTGGAAAATTTTCGAGATTTTTAGTTCGCGAAGCGTGTGAGAAGAAATTCAGAAATTTTGTTCAATTGACGTGAAGATTATTTTTTCGTTAACCACGTGTTTGCGAATTCGTGAAAAATTCTTGATTTATGGCGAATCGAGTTTCTGATTTTGAGTAATTTCAGAAAATTTCTCCGAGGTCTGAGAAGTGATTTTCTTCATTTTTCTCAGAAAATTCTCGAATGAGTAGATTCCGTGTGAGAATTATTACCAGGAACATTTTATAAAGTGTATATTGTTTTTTTTTTAATTGTGGAAATTGTTTATGTATGTTTAATTTGATTTTTGAATTGGAAATTTATTAATGAAATTTGTGTTTAAAATTTTCTTTCTGCAAAATTAGCGTGTGACAGTGATCGTGGAAACCAACGGTAGTTACCTCTCCCAGTTTTCGCAATATTTCGTCACCGCAACGGAAGAATTTTGGCGCGAGTGAGACCTCGTGTAATTTTTCGTTTTTCTTCAAGAATGAACTTTTGATTTTTCGTTCGGACTTTTTTGTGACCTGTCGGATTTTATTTTCAAAGTGAATTTCCAATTTTTTTTTCTCTTTTTTCTTCCCGGAGTAATATTTCGATTTTATTTGATTTTTGTACTGACGCAAAATAAATCGAGTTTGAGTTTTCGGTTAAAGAGGGGCGGAATTCAGGTTTACCTCCCCCAGTTCAGTTGACTGTATGATTTCAATACGAGGATTTCTGCGTGTGAAACGATTTAAAAATCAAAAACGGGTGCTTATGAACTTGTGTTTATTTTACGAGGATTTTAAAGATTTTTCTTTTCCGTGGAGAAATAATAGTGCCGTGTCAGACATTTTAGTTATTTATTCCGAAATTTTCGATCGTTTGCAATGGAGGGTTATCGGAGAAAATTGTTAGAATTTTTAAAAACTGATCAAGTGAGTCAAATATGGACGGGGATTAGGCGAATATCGCCGGACCAAGTGATCGCGGAATTGACAGCTCAAGAGTGCAGCACCAGAGGCTCACTCCAGGTCCTCCGCGAGAGACTTTTAAGATTGGAAATAAAATTAATTTTTCCAGAATCACTAAACGTGCCGTGGTACGACACGTATAATTCGGCCGAGTCGAAATCAATTTTTCTAAACGAGACGTTGAACGGAGAGGGAGTGGGGGAACTGAACTTAGGATCGGCGAGTGATCTAAATGCGGGTGGTGAATCGACCAATAGTGGACCTCAAGAGGGGGAATTAAATGATTTGTTTCGCGAGCAAATCAATATTGGCAGTGTGCCCGTGACGTCAATAGCCGTAAACGTGACACTACCGAGTACTCTTCCGGGCCGAGTACCGTGACGACGTCAACGTCTGTGATGACTAGTGTGTGTGTCACGTCATCAAACGTGACAGGGACAATAAGTGCGTTCCCAATGACGTCATTTACCACAACGATTCCCGTGACGACGTCAGTGACGTTGGGAATATGGCAAAATACCCCGGGCGCGATTACTTCCACCGTGTTCCCAGGACCAGGGGGGTCGATAATGTCGGCTACGATGTCCAATAACGTAAAAGATTTGCGTGAGATGAGGGCACGTCTGCAGTTGAGCACGGATTTGCAGTCGATGCTTTACCAGCACCGGCAAGCAGGCTACAATATGGCCACTAGTGAAACACAGCGGGTCTTAATTGACTTCAACCCAAAAGTGCTTGTCCAGCTCAGTTCTTTCTTGATTTAGTTTCTGGGATGTCTCCTGATGATTTTAAGCAAAAAATGAAAAAAATCGGTTGGGCCGTTTTTGAAAAAACTGATTTTTTGAATTTTTTAAAGAGGTTAAATAACATATTTTTACCAAAATGAGTACAAATAATAGCTATATTGACTTGAGTCATTTAAAATGGTATCAGAAGATAGGTCCTAGGTGCTGAGTATCTTTGAGTAACTTTACACCAGAAAAGTTAATGAAAAACCGTGAAAAATGGGTAAAAAAATGAGTTTTTGCAATATTACTCTCTCCCAGTAGATACAAACCTTAAATGACCTATAGAAGAATTAAAGAGTATAAAATTTTAAAGAAAACAAAAAAAAATAGAGTGCTTTATCTTTAAAACTTTCGGATTTATGAGCTTCTAAAGTCAGATTTCAGCAAAAAATTTCGTGAAAAAAAAATTATATTTTAGTTTTTGTAAAATAAAAAGTTTTCTGTGCATCTAACGTATATATATCTCCCAATATAAATTAAAGAAGATTAAATTTTGAGTAAACCTATCGTTAGGCCAATATTCTATCTCTAATAGTATCGGAGTTATGATTTTCTTAAAATGACCCTTTTTTATGAACTTTTTTTGAAAATCAATTTTTTTGAAATTTCTTTGTTTTGCATGGTGTAATTTTAAAAATGCTCTCATTGAATAGTTTTATCTTATATTTTAAAGAAATAAAAGCCCAATTAAATATTTAGGAACAAAAAATTTTTAATAAACATTATACAAACAAATACTTTCAAAATCAATGAAGGCTGTTGTATTCACACATGGCACGTTTTAGCCTTGTTGCATACTCTGGATGATTTTTATTAACCTTGTATGAGGTTAATAACAAAACAAATAATTTTGAAAAAATTATCGAAAATTTCCAAAAATCTTATTTAGATGATCTAGGTATCTCAGTAACACCCAAAGTACACGCAGTTTTTTACTATGTACTAGATTTCTGCGAAGAAACAAAATCAGGTCTAGGATTTTTCAGCGAACAAGTCAATATAGCTATTATTTGCACTCATTTTGGTAAAAATATGTTAATTAACCTCTTTAAAAAATTCAAAAAATCAGTTTTTTCAAAAACGGCCCAACCGATTTTTTTCATTTTTTGCTTAAAATCATCAGGAGACATCCCAGAAACTAAATCAAGAAAGAACTGAGCTGGGCAAGCACTTTTGGGTTGAAGTCAATTAAGACCTGCTGTGGAAAATCTCGGTTTGCTTAAAAACCCCTTAGCAAATGTACCCCCGGGCCCTCCAAGGAGTCATTGAAACTTTCATCCACCAAATCTCGAGTGCACCCACCCCCACCCTCACTGGAGCAGAAAGTGACACTGGTGCCGCCTGAGAAGGAAGAATGGGCGCAATTGAGTGTTGAAGAGAAGGGGTCAACGAACGAAAAGAAGGGGAAGAAGAATAAGCGTAGGACTTCTTTAGAGAAACCTTCGAGAACAAGGTCACCTCCGCTGAATAGAAGTAGTAGTAGTGATCACACTTTACAAAGTCGACCGAAGTCACCACTTCCGCTCTCGTCGAGTGATTCTGACTCGTCCGATCAGTCAGAATCCGACCTTTTCTCTGACTGAGAAAAACAGCGGTACCAGCGCTGTCCCCCACGTGGAATTGACTATAGGGCAGTCACATTTTTTAAGGAGTGGGAGATAAAATCCTCAGGGAATGAGAGGGAGGATCCGGACAATTTCCTGGAACGTTTAAATGAATGCCAGGAGTGTTATCGTCTATCGGATTGAGAAATTTTGGGGGCGTTGCCCAGTGTTTTGCGTGGTACCGCTTGTTGAGTTAAAACAGCGTACGCAAGCAAAGGAAGAAAAAGTGTCTGGGTACATGCTGGGACTCCGCACAATCATGGGACTCATGAAGTGTCCCATATCAGAGGAGCAATTTCTAAAAATTGCATTCGAGGGACTCACTCCTGAATATAGGCGTCAGTTCGTGTACCAAAGAGGGTCCACAGTTGTTGGATTTGAGCGTGTGTTGAGACGCCTTGAGAAAATCAAGGAGGTAGACATACGCTACGCACCACCCCCCTCCAGGGACAAGATGAAAGTTCCGTTCGATGCGGCTAAAACGGAGAAAGTAATTAAGCTGCATGCTTTGATCGAGGAGACGTCCTCAGATTCCAGCCAGTCTCCGCGAGAGTCGGGACAAGCGAGTGGGACACAGTCCAAAAGTAAGAAGGGGAAGAAAAACAGTGCTAAAGCGTCTGGTCCACCGAAACAGGCTAGTGTTGACGCGTTTGGGACAAAAGGGGACAAGAATGGAGACACCTGGGCCGTCTCAGCCGGACCATCCCAGCCAGCACCTATCGTGCTAGTTACCTACGCCTAAGCGGTGATGAGTGTCCCTCCAGTGGTTCCCAGGATGGGACAAAATCAGCGTGTGTTTCCGCAACGGCAGCAGATGCCGCGAGTCAGTGTTCCCAGTGTTAACGTGCAAGGTCAGCGTCCATTTCTAGGCACTTGATACCATTGTAACGTATTGGGACACCCTGCAGCTGAGTGCAGTTTTCGAACTTGCAGACGCTGCAATCAGCAGGGACATTATGCAGCGGAGTGTCCCAGAACTCGACAGCAAGGCAACCGCTATTGCCAAGTGTGTGGGACACAAGGCGCGGTTTTCAAATACTGTCCCAATTGTGTGGTGATTTGTGAGATGCTGGGAAACGAGACAGGGGGGGACAGAACAACCCTCCCCCCAATCCCAGGCGGGACAGTAGATGTTCCAACCGGAGAGAGAGAAGCATTCACTTCATTAGTAGCTATGGAATATAGCAAAAATAATGAAGATGAACCTTCTAGCAATGAACGGGGACAAATTTCTGCGAGTGTGGCCACTGAGCCAGAGAGTGGGACAAGTTCACAAAATCTTGACCAGGGGATTAATCAAGAGATAATGAACAAGTTGGTCAATGATGACTTGAACGTACAGTCCACTCAAAGGATTTCATGGAGAGTGACAGGTGGGACAGATATGACACCTGTAGAGGTTACTTAGGATAGCGTGAGCCTGCCGTTGCATACGTCAGTCGATGAACAGCTACCTGCATCAGGGGAAAATGATGAAATTTTTGAGCGTGTGAACGTGACAGTGAGTCCTTAAGCGTGTGGGACAGTCAGTGTTGATGGTGCATCAGCACATGAAGTCCAGGAGAGGAGAGAAACTGCATCTAATGCAGTTGATTTAAATAAAGAGAGAGAGATGCTAGATGGGACAACCAATGAAAATAGACGCTATATGAGAATAGCAATCGGTGGTCGCTCTTATTTAGCAATGGTGGATACAGGTGCCACAGTTTCCATTATCGGACGAAAACTTTTCGAACTATACAAAGATCGAATGAAACCAGCGAACTCCGACATTGAGAGCGTACTTGGTGGTATAAGTGGTGCTCTTGGGAAATTACGTTTGTGGGTTAATGTTGATGGCATTTCAAGTTCTTTCGAATTAAAAGCGGTCGACACAACGAAACAGGACATTATCCTAGGTAGTGATTTCTTCCGCAAATTGGATATCCAGCTGTGGCCTAAAAGGGGGTTGTGGAGAATAAACGAACAAGAATGGTACAAGTTTGCAGACATTGATCAGAGTAACGATGGGGAGATCCTAGCCGAGTGTGCAGGAATTTCGGAGTTGACCGGAGATCAGCGTTCCGAAATTCAGCGTATGACTGATCAGTTAATTCTACCACAAACCGAAGAGCATGGACTGACATCTATGACCGAACACAAAATCTGCATTATGGATCACAGGCCGATCAAACATCGACCAAGAAGGATGTCACCTGCAATTCTTGACTGGGCAAAACAAGAAGTCCAGACAATGCACGAGAAGGGGATTATTGAGCATTCAGCGAGTGTTTGGAGCAGTGCTCCAGTAATTGTGACAAAGGCGGACGGATCATTAAGATTTTGCGTAGATTATAGAGATCTTAACAAAGTGACCGTCCGGGACGCTTATCCAATCCCGAGCATAGATTCAATTTTGGACAAGCTCAGGAAAGCGCGTTTTATCTCAAAAATAGACTTAAAGCAGGCGTATCATCAAGTTCCAATGTCCGAACAGAGTAAAAAGTATACAGCGTTTGCCATTCCTGGGTCAGGACTGTGGCAATTTAAGCGAATGCCATTTGGTTTAACAAACGCTCCAATGACGTTTCAGGGTTTGGTAGATGCCCTGTTTGGTCCAGAATTTGAGCCTGTAGTGTCCGCATATCTAGATGATATCATCATTGTCACTGACGATTTTGAGGAACACAAGAAGTGGCTCAAACTCGTATTAGAGAGATTAGCGTCAGCCGGATTAGTGGTCAATCCTAAGAAGTGTGAGTTCGGATGTTCCAGAGTAGCGTATTTGGGGTATGTTCTCGATAGCGAAGGTCTCAGACCGGATCCAGAGAAAGTAGCACCAGTTTTAGATTATCCTGCACCTCAAAATCTAAAACAATTATGACGATTTCTGGAAATGGTCGGATGGTATTCGCGTTTCATTGAAAATGATAGCGAGTTAAAATTACCTTTGTTAAAATTATTGAAAAAAGATAAAGCGTGGGAGTGGGGAAAAGAGCAAGAGGAAGCGTTTCAAGCGTTGAAATTGAAACTTACTTCAGCTCCAGTGTTGGCTCGACCAGATTTTACGAAGCCATTTACCATTCAGTGTGATGCCAGTGGGTTTGCTATGGGCGCGGTGCTAACGCAAGAGTCAGAGGATGGAGAGCATCCTATTGTATTTATCAGTAAAGCATTATCTGCGCCAGAGAAAAATTATAGCGTGACCGAGAAAGAATGTTTAGCGTTGATATGGTCGATCAAAAAGCTAAGACCTTATGTAGAGGGATACAAGTTCAAAGTGATTACTGATCACAGTGCATTAAAATGGCTTATTGTTAGAAATTTAAAAGAACCCTCAGGTCGATTAGCGCGTTGGGCCCTAGTAATGCAGCAGTGGGACTTTGATATCATCCACAGAGCTGGAGCACCGCATCATGTCCCTGATGCATTGTTTAGCATGTTCGAGGAAACAATTGATGACGTAGCAGCGTTTGAGGACATCACTGACGGATGGTATATAAAAAGGCGTGAGTTAGTCGAGAAATTTCCTCAACGATTTCCAGGCTGGAAAGTGGAAGATTGTCGACTGTACCATTTTCGAAGCGATCCATTGTTAATGCCATTCATCGGAGACGAAGATGGGTGGAAACTAGTGGTACCAGCCGAATATCGTGAGAGAATTATGAGTGATGCACATTCAGAAAACTCAGCAGGACATCTTGGGATCGAGAAGACCTACTACCGAGTTGCGAGAGAGTATTATTGGCAAGGAGTCTGAAACGATGTACACCATTTTGTGAGAACGTGTCCAAACTGTCAGCTCCACAAAGTGTCACAAGAGGGAGCGCAAGGATTAATGGGTCAGAGAATCGTAGAGAGACCGTGGGTAGTAGTGGCAGCGGATTGTATGGAGTTTCCACCTAGTAAGAGTCAGTGTAAGTATCTAGTGGTATTTCAAGACTTGTTCTCCAGATGGATCGAAGTCAAACCACTCAGAAAGGCTGACGGCAAATCAATTGCACGAGCGTTCGAAGAATTGATTTTGTTTAGTTGGGAAACTCCAAATTTCCTGCTCCAGATAATGGGAAGGAGTTCGATAATCAGTTTCTTAAAAAGACTCTGGAAGAGTATGGCGTGCGTCATCTAACAACTCCTCCCTATCAACCGCAAGCCAATCCGGTCGAGAGAAGCAATCGGATTCTCAAGACTATGATTGCGACTTATGTGAGCGCTGACCACAGAGAGTGGGATAAAAATGTGCACGAGTTTAGGCACGCTGTCAATACAGCAACTCAGGCTACCACGAGAATGTCTCCGGCATTTTTAAACTACGGTAGACACCCTAAGCCTGTAAAGAGTTTGCGCAGAGAGGTTGAGAACAAATCATCGGTAACTAAAATCGATCCGGAAGTATGGGCGGATCGACTAAAAAGACTTGATGCGTTAAGAGATCTAGTTGCGCGGTTTATCGATATCTCCTCCCACATGTCAAGTGTAATTTGTTGATTTAATTGTTTATTGATTGTGATTTTTAGATTCGAGTATCTGCGTGAGATGGTGCGAAGTCTGAAGCCTAGTCGGGGAAGACATTTTATTGGGACTCTTCCTCCTTTTGAGCCTCCAGTACAGAGGACAGTGGAAAATGGCCTTGCAATGATGGTGGCCTATGAGAAGGCTCTCCGCAGTAGTGAGGACAGGGAGAAGAAAACTACCGACGAGGATCCGATGATTTCCGAGGATGAGGATTTTTCGGAAGACAGGGTGACACCCTCCCCGGTTGTTTTGGAAGACGAGGCTTCAGGAAAGGTGCCACGAAGCGACTGTGCGAAAGGGGCCATTCCAAAAAGGGTCACGTTTGCCTGTGGTAATAAACAGGAACTTAAGAGAAAAGGGGATAAGTTCCAGTCACCTCAGAGGGTGGATGAGTCCCATGAGGAATGGCAGAGTCGTCTGGCTGTGGAGGAGTTGGAGACAATAGTGGAAAGTTCGGAGAGAAAGGCCAAGAGGGAACTGCGTCATCTGAGGGAGAAGCAAGCCAGGAAACTTTACCGTCGTCGTGGTCCCGCCATGGAGTTGGTAAGTCCACGGGACGGTTCTCCAATCATTAATCCAAGACCAGTGACGCCTCCTGGATAGCCTGAGCCAAAGAAGTCATTTTCAGCGCACGAACCGGAGTTGGTGAACAAGCATCGACACCTTCAGATAATTCGACGAGGTGTAATATTTGGGCATCTCCAGGCTATTCCCACGGATCCGGAGCTGGATTCCCTGTATGGCGTGTGTCTGAATTGTTGGCGTCCGGGCCATGACAGAAAGTGGTGCCCTGACCCAGTCAGCGGTATTTATTGTTGGAATTGTGGGAGACGCAAGACGACCCTGAGACAGTGCCCTAGATGTTCGGAGCGCCATCGTCTCGATATGGACGCACGTTATGGCCAAAAGAGGATGGATCGATGGCGAGACAGGCGTTTCAAATACTACGAGCGTAAAAGGGAACAAGAGCAGGGAGTTTGTGGCGATTCACTAGGGGCGAAATCAACGATGCCGCTGGCTGGAGGTTTTTGTTCGAGGAAAATATATGAGAAGGATGAAGAATTGGAGCAGGAAGGAGAAGAGATGGTGGAAAGAGGGCGTGAGAGATCAGAGGAGCGGGAAGAATAAGAGCCTCAAGTGGCGAAGATCTCCAGTAATAACGACGTGTTGGTTCCTGGGTCGGTCGGAAGTGAATTCCGTTTGCCTCCGGCAGAGGAAATGCCAGAGGGTATTGTAGATTTTTAGCAGTTCGTGGAAGTCAATAGAATTCCTCGAATATCGACACTGGAATCTCCACCTCCAGCTGAAGAGGAGTCAGGTGCGCGGGCATTACCAGAGTTGCCGGTCCATCAGGAACGACAGGAGTTTTTAAGGCAGCTCAAGGAGTTAAAAGAGTTGTTAAGGGATTAACCACCTGAGATCGCTCAAGAGGCGGTGGCTCAATTTCTGCGGGAGAGGAAGTGAGAGGAGTAATTGGACTGTAAAGTTCAAATGATTTCTGCGTGTAAAGGAGTTTAGTTTTCCTTACGTATACATTATTTTTATTTATTATTTTTATTTTTCTGTTCTGTTTATTTTTAGTAATTTCTTTATTTTGTGTAATTTCCCGGAGAGCGGATAAGATTCCGAATTTTTGTTGTTTCCGGGAAATTTTCCAGTTCCTTTTGGAAGGAGAATAAAATTATTTTTCTATCATAATGGTCAGAGTTTATGCTTTCCTTATTAAATAAGGAGTATGGAATATATCGGCGATATTGCTTTATTTTTAAATCGATTATCGGCCTAGGGGGGGGGGATTGTAACGTTGTGAATCGTTACTTGTATGATTTTTGAATACAATTTAGAGTTAAGATGATTAAGTTTTAAGAAGAGTATTTCTTTGTCTTTAGTCTTTGAATTCTATCGTTTCTCTTATTCGTTTCTGCGTGTGGTTTTGGTCGTTGCCTTGAGAGTCCAATGAATAATGAGTTGCGTGAGTTGCTCGTTTTCCGAGCGTTTTCGTAGGTTTTCGGATTCTTGGATCAAGGGACCAATTACAGGACTGAGGGACAAGGACAGAGATAGGAAGAAGATCACAGGAAGGGGATCGAGCGGCTGATCAATTTCGGGACTGGGTCACGGCCATCATTGATTATTCAATCTGTTTCTAGTTGAGACCACGTGCTCGGGAAAGTGAGAATTGTGTTTAGAATTTGAGATTATTAAATAAAGATTGTAGTGGAAAGGGGTGAGTGGCTAAATAAAGCTAAAAATAAACGGTTGAAACGAGTGTTTTACTGTAAAATTAACCCTGTTTGTTTTTGTCGACTTTTGATTTTTCTGCGTTGCCGAGGCCGACAACAAGTGGTGTTACTTTCAGCGGAAAGCCGTTGGTAAGTTAAATTTTATCAATTTCGTGTCTTAGTCGATTTCTGCACTAAATCGTGGATTCTGAGGATCTCCCCTTTGGTCCAGCGTTGGATTTTTTGTAGTTCTTTTGGGGTGAAAAGTCAGAATAAGAGTTTCGCGTTCGAGTTGAGTGTCAAATTTAAATTATTAGCAACTCGTTACAGATCTTAAACTTGCAGATAGTAAAAAATTTGAAAAACAAGAAGAAGGAGGCGGAGAAGAAGAAAAAGTAGGTAATGAAGAATAAGAAGAAGAAGAAGAGCAAGAAGGACTAGAGAAGGGAGAAAAGGTAAAAGAGAGTGAAGAAACTAATCAAAATGTGGACAATGAAGAAAATTTTGATGATTTCAACACACCAATTGCAAAACTGCGTAAACTTTTCAAGTTTCTAAAAAGTTCGGAACAGTGGAGAACAAAATTGGAATATTGTTGTGCATCTTGTAACATCAAAATGGTTTCGCCAAATGTTGATGTTTCTACCAGATTGGAACTCCACTTCAGATATGATCAGCTCAGGATTGAAAATGCAAGAGGGCTACTTTGTAATAAAAATAAATACTTAAATCCCTTGTCCATAGATTCTCAAGAATGGCTAATTCTTCAAAAAGTTAATAAATATTTGTTATACTTTAAAGTTCTATTTACAATTCTAAGCGGCGATAAATATGTTATCTTACCTTACGTCGTAGTTGGTTTTAATATGCTTTTGGACAAATTAGTAGAGTCTATCACCACTTTAAATAGTACTTAAGTCTGAACCAGTAGAGCAGCAAATTCAAGAAGCGCTTCAAAAAGCAAGAGAGAAATTAATGAAGCACTATAACAAAAGCAACTGGGTCTATTAAGCAGTACTTATTTTGAACCCTAGGCACAAAATTAAGCAACTTAAAAAAACATCATGAGGTCAAGAAATGGCCTAGTACTCACAGACAAAGTTTGAAGAAATTTATAGGACAAAGTATTATGTGCCTAATAACACAGAGGTAAACTCTAAATTTATATTGTTCTTAAATTTGTTTTACGTGAATTTAAATGAAGCAGCAAATTGTTTTAATGATATAAAATCCTAGTGGTGAATTTCAGTTCAGAAAAAGTCAATTTTGATTTTTATGGAATTAATTTTTACTTAATTTAATTTAGCGTGAATCAAAATATGGTGAAATTAGTCTTGCCTTTAATAGGACGCCTAAATGTGTTTTTAAATTCATTGGTTAGAATTTTCATTTTAAAGAATTTCATTAGTCATAATTCTTTAAAGCTAGATTTTTTTTTTCTAATTAATTTTTAGTCGATTTTATTAAGTTTAAATATTTGTCACCGAATTAATATTTAACAGAATTTTTATTTAACAGAAATTTCTTTTTTATCCCACAGGCACAAAAATGGCGCTTTTAGATACCTGAAGACAGCGACTAAAAGGCACTCATTTGTTCGAATATATAAAAATTGACGCCATTTTTATATAATCAAATTATCAAACAAATGAATGACTTTTAGTCCCTGTCATCAGGTTATCTAAAATCGCCACGTTTGTGCCTTTGGAATAAAAAATATCGTAAGTACCATGGATTTAAAGTCATCCAATTTGTTTACGTTGATGTTTGTGTTTACTCGTTTACGTCTCGGGCTTCGCCCTCGACTGTCACTCGTACACAAACATCAGCGTAAACAAATGGCTGCCTTTAACCCCTTGTTGCTTAATATACTATTAAATCAACAAACACGGTGTGCCTGAACCAACTTTAAATGGCCACTTTTTTTACTTCGGATTGTTTTCTTGATTCAGGAGTGTAAAAATAGTGGGTAAAATAATTTTCAGCAAAATTTGTCGAGCCGTTTTTAAAAAAAGTGATTTTTTGTGTTGCAAAATTAATTTTTTGGGAATTTAAATGTGGTTATCATATTATGTCGATTAATTAATCAAGAAAACAGATAGATTATTAACCATAAATAGTACAACATAGCTGTCCCATACGTAAAAGTACAACTGGGGTGAAAAACTACCCTAAAATTATTTTGTTGCTAGAAGATTCATATTTAAGGCAAAATAACTTTACTATATATAATTTTCTTCGTTTTTTTATAAGGAAGAAGATAGCTGTTTTGATAGGATCAGAATTACGGTCAAAAAATTACAAAAACCATAATTCAAAATACAAAATTTGCAAATTTGGCGTAATTTGAATTTTTCTGAGGTAGTTTTTTACCGCAGTTGTACTGTATAGGGTTAAAATAATTTTTTTTTAAAATAATATAATTTTATGAAAAAAAGAAGTATTTTAAATTAATTTAAAATAACAATTTTTATTCTTTTTCTGAGAAAAATCATGACCTTAACTGACGTAAAAATGTAAGAATACAAAAATTTTTCTCTTTTTTTGCCTTATTTAAACTTAAATTAACGCAACATACGTAAATTTCAAATAAAGTCGCTTTAGAAGCTTTTTGCTTTAAAAATGTTAATTTTTTATCACATGATATACAAAATAGAAATATACACACACATGCACAAAAAACCCATGTTTTCGTTCTTGTTAACCCATTAACGCCCATGCTTAGGGAAAACTTTTTATGAAAAAAGTGTATATGGCAAAGAGGACCGTTGACCAAAAAATGATTTTTGACATTAAAAATTGTTAAAAATATAATTTGTTTAAACAATTTGTATAAACAATAATTATTATTATATAAACAAATAAAAAAATAATAAAAATTATAAAAAATAAACAGCGCCAATCGATTGTACGCGAAAAATTACTAAAGGAACATGTGTAACATTTTTTAATTTTTCACTCCATTTGTTATAAATAATTGATAAACAATAACAATGACCTTGAACCCATCTTAGCCCATGCTTAGGGAAATATACATATCAAAAAAGTGAATACGGGAAAGCGGACCGTAGACCAAACAATGATTTTTGACATTAAAAATTGTTAAAAAAATAATATGTTTAAACAATTTGTTATAAACAAATAAAAAAATAATAAAAATTATAAAAAATAAACCGCACCAATCGATTGTACGCGAAAAATTACTAAAGGAACATGTGTGACATTTTTTAATTTTTCACTCCATTTGTTATAAATAATTGATAAACAATAACAATGACCTTGAACCCATCTCAGCCCATGCTTAGGGAAATATGGATATCAAAAAAGTGACTACGGGAAAGAGGACCGTTGACAAACCACTGATTTTGTACGTTAAAAATTGTTTAAAAAATAATTTTTTTAAACAATTTGTTATAAAAAAATAATAATACATATAAAAAATAAACAGCGTCAATCGATAGTACGCGAAAAATTACTAAAGGAACATGTGTAACAAGTTTTAATTTTTCACTTCATATGTTATAAATAATCGATAAACAATAACAATGACCATGAACCCATCTCAGTCCATGCTGAGAGGAAAATTTATATAAAAAAAAATACAGGAAATAGGATCGTAGACAAAATAATAATTTTTGATATTAAAAATTGATCAAAAAATAATTTGTTTATCGGTCGACGTTGTTTTTTTAATAATTTTTAGTGTTTTTTTATTTGTTTATAACAAATTGTTTAAACAAATTATTTTTTAAACAATTTTTAATGTCGAAAATCATTTGTTGGTCAACGGTCCTGTTTCCCGCATTTACTTTCTTGATATCTATATTTCCCTAAGCTTTGGCTGAAATGGGTTCAATGTCATTGTTATTGTTTATCGATTATTTATAACAAATGAAGTGAAAAATGGGAAAATGTTACACATGTTCCTTTAGTAATTTTTCGCGTACAATCGATTGGCGCTGTTTATTTTTTATAATTTTTATTATTTTCTTATTTGTTTAGAACAAATTGTTTAAACAAATAATTTTTTAAACAATTTTTAATGTAAAAAATTATTTTTTGGTCAACGGTCCTCTTTGTTGTATTCACTTTTTTGATACAAATTTTTCCCTAAGCATGGGCGTTAATGGGTTAAGCGGGGCAGAACTCTCAGTTTTCAGGTTAGTGATACACTCGTTCTTTGAACATTAATTTGTGCTTGGCAAAAAAAAACACGGCTTTCCAACCCTCGACGGATAATATACTATTTTTTTAAAACGGCTTGACAAATTTCGCTAAAAATTATTTTACATATTATTTTAACACTCCTGAATCAAATGCAAGAAAAAACTTTGAAGTAAAAAAAATTGTCATTTAAAGTTGGTTCAGGCACACCGTGCAACTTATTTAAAAAAATTTCAATTTATCCGGATTTTAATTTAGAATTATTCTTATTTAGCAAATGGTTAAATAGACGAACGAACAATCAACTAAAAGATTTTGGAACAAATGTAAAGAAAATTTGTACAATTTTGGCTGCAAAATTCTTCTGTCGGATGTTAAAGTCCATTTATCATTTTAGACAAATCAAAAATTAGCATTTTATGATTGCTTTATTCAATATAATCTCTTGCAAATAAAAATTTGTTCAAGTAAATATTCTGATATTTAAAAATTTGATTCACTTGTTAACTTAAAATTCTACTAAACTACAAATCGGTTAAAATTAAATGCAGTTAAATAACAATTTTGTCTAAAAAAATTTATTATATTAAAAATTAGGATTTACTTATATATAGGTAATTCGAAATAGGTATATAATAGGTATAATAGGTAATTAATAGAAAATACTAACTAGGGCAATTCTGTGAAATACCAACTAATAAATTTGAAAAATTATTAATGTATTACATTTTAATCAGCTTACTTATTCTTTAAATTTAAATAAAGAATTTAATTGAGTTTAATTGAATTTTTTAGGAGACCATAGATGTTGATAAATCTGTAAAGGACAGTACTGAGTCTGAGAATGAGGATGTTTTCGACGTTGATTCCTTTCATGAAAACAATACCGAAAAACCTGAAAAGCATGCAAATGTAAATCAACGAAATGTGAACCAATGGAAAAAGGATGTGTGACACATCAGTGAGACAATTGATTGACTTTTTACATATAATATTTTGTTAAAAAGGTTTAATAATTCTAAAATTTAAAAAGTACAATTTCCCTGGTAGAAAAATTTCATGGCGCTAGCTAGCAGCACTAGATGGCATACAAAATTACCATGCATCTAGCGCTACGAAAATTTTATTTCAGGGATAAATTTTTCAATTTAATAAAATTTTGAATATAGTTTAATAAATTTAATTCCTAAATTCTTATTTATTCTACTAAAATTATTGTTTTATTTATTATATTTATACTTATTTATTTATTTAATAGAATATTATTAAAAATAAATTTTAATAAATAGTTTCCCAAACATAATAAATATGTAAAATCAAATAAGTCTTATTAAAATGTAAAAAGGAAAAAACAATTGATCAAAAAAATTATCGTTATTTTGAGCAGACCGTTCAAAAAACTAGATGAGAGGGTATTAAGCAAAACAAAAACGAGCAAAATTCTTAAAATACTTCATTTCTCATATTTCTCGATCATGTGCATCACTACTTGTCAGTAGACTTTTGTTCAGCAGCGGCTTTTTCACTGTGCGCTTCAGATTAGCTGATATTTTAAAAACACACATGGTGAAATGCAAATAACACAGGTTGACAGGCGTGTTTGACTATTATAACTGGAGGAAGAAACTGTGTCTAAAAGTTCGATTTTCCCTTCTTTTAGAAACAAGTACTAAATAACTAGCTGTTTAGTCGAGTTTTGGACACAAACTGTTGCAGAAATTAGTTAAGTGTCATTTAGATGATTTAACCAAGCGCTGACTAGCACACGAACAGACCGTCTCGATTAAGTAACTGGTAAAGTGTCGTCGAACCAGACGGTCTAGATTGAAAAATTGTTTAAGTGATGTTACAACAGCCTGATGCGATGCTGATCAGACTATCTGGAGTAAAAATTGTTAAAGTGCCGTTCGGCCCTTCTGCAAATTTCCATATGGGATTCCACATGGATCCTATCGGAAACCAAATGATGTTACGGCTGTGGGAACTAGTTCACGTTCTTGCACGTGAACTGGCATAGGTTTCCATGTAGGATCTCATATACAATAAAGGAGTCTATTTGCTTTTTTTGCTTTGTATTCGTTCAAATTTACAATTTTTTTTTTCAAAATGCTGCTTCAGTCTATCTCACAGACACTGTTAGCTCTACAGAGGTGGTTTGCGTTCCAGTAGTATTACAGTTCAATAGTTCAATGCATCTAATACTTCTAACATCCTTTTTAAACCACGGAGTTAGCTCAGTTGGTTAAGGTCCTGGACTCTACGGTCGCGCCAAGTCAAGCGTCAAGCTTGCTTGGTTCCCGCCCCGGGGAGCCTGGGATTTTTTCCGGCTGTGAGATAACTTCAGTGGAAGGTAAAGACGTCGAGGTATAATGATATGCACTGTCGATAATCGACCTGTGCAGATCACTAGAACTCGACTGTCGATAAACCGGTTGTACTCAGGAGAGGTTTTTCTACAGTTTTCCCTCTCCACTGGCGAGCAAACCCAATATACCGGGTGGTCCAGGCAAATGCGAGTACTCCTAACTCCAAGTCGTTCTGTAGACGCAAAAACACTTAGAGAATATATTGAAAGTACTAAATTCTAGGAACTCCCTACGGGGGACACTCATTGAGCCTGAAAGGTTGTTAAAACGGTGTATAATAACTAATAATAACATCCTTTTTACTAAAGGCTCTGGAGAAGCTGGTTGATAAGCACATTAGACAGGAATGTTTAATAGACAAATCTCTTCATTTAGGCCAACACGCCTACAGAGCAGGATTCTCTGTACAAACTGCTCTCCAAGTGGCAGTTGCAAGAGAGAATTAAGAAAGAATTGGGAAATAACTGGGAAAAATTCGATTTTTGAAGTGGCAGAGTTTTCAGCACTACTCAGAATTAGCGTAGTTTTTCACCCAAGCGACGATATCCAGGAGTTATCCTAGATAGTAAGTTGAAGTGGAATGAGCATCTCGAGTATTAGTGCAATAAATTCTGCACTGTCTTTTGGTTCTGCAGGAGGGCGAAAGGATCATTCTGGGGGTTCTGGATGGTTCTAACACCTAGATTTCTGCACGCAACAATAGTCTAGTGGCCCAGAACTAAATTAGCTAAAGTTAAAGGTAAACTGTAAAATCTTCAGGTTATGGTTTTAAGGGGAATTACTGGAGCTATGCGAATCACGCCAACTACGGCGTTGGGAATTATGCTCTCAGAAAAACCTTTACACGTCTTAGTTGTAGTTAAGGCGGCGCTTACTATTAGCAGACTTAAAGCACAAAAGAGATGGAATTCCGGGGGAGTTCACACAAAATTCTCAGGCTTTATTCTATCAATTCCTAAAATTAATATGTAAAAGGATAGAATGACAAACAAAGTCAAATTTAAACCTTTCTTCCAGGTCGTTATGCCTTCTAAAGAAGACTGGAAAAGGGCTTTCCACTTGGTGGGGACGTGTGGTACACGGACGGCTCCAAGATGAATTGTGGCACGGAATCCAGAATCTACCGGAGTACTGGCTGCAATAGAGTGTCAATCTTGTTAGGACACTTAGACTACAGTGTGTCAGGCTGAAGTTTGTGCAATCCTTTCTTGCACACGAATGACCTTGAAAAAGAAACATTTGGCAGAAGGATAAGCATATGTGCTGATAGCCAGGCGGCTTTAGCTGCCTTGAAAAATCCAATAATCGAATCGAAACTGGTCTGGGAATGCCGTAAGGCAATAGACTATCTTGGTTCGAGAAATAAGCTGTCATTGATCTGGATACCTGGTTAATCAGGGATCAAGGACAATAAAAGAGCAGATGCTCTTGATAAAATAGGGCCAGAAGCACTGATAATAGGACCAGAACCGGTTTTAGGCATTGCACCGAGCTGGGTGACGAAAACAATACAACAGGCCGAATTTGTCAGTCCACCCATTTTTTAAGAATTGAAAAACTTCTTTAAGCACATAAAGTAAAATTATTTAAATTTGTATATTTTTATTTTCTAAAAGTAGATGAAATTCTGAAGAAAATAAGACCTGAGTGAAGTGATTTAGTTCATTTTTCATTAAAATATATTTAAAAAAGTGGAATTTTTACTGTTTCACAAAAATTCCGATTTCTGACAAAATAATGATGGTTTTTTAAAGTTCCTATGCTTGTTTTCAAGGTAATTATGAAAAGATTACATCACCTGATATGTTTTTGAAAATATTTTGTAATTTTCTTATTTTTGATTCATTTGTTTGAGACCCTGCAAAATCTAGAATAATCAAAGAAAAAATTTAAAACCTATACAGAATTAAGCATTGCAGTCTATTGACATTTAAAAAATATTGAGTAGTTCTTTAGTAATTTGAAAAAGTGTCTAAACATATTTTTCTGAAAATCGTCTGATTACGCGACACCTCTCGCTACTCTCATTCTTTGCGTTAGGGCCGAATAAGTGACAATTCGAGGGGATTCAATATTAGTACATGCATTTGATTATTAACATTGTTATTCATAATAAACACAGAATTGTAGAACATAGGCTCTACACTGAGAAAATAAGTTGACTAAATACAACCAATTTTTGATTAAATTTAGCAGAGAGAGGTTGTTGATATAGCACCTGCAAAGCACTTAATTGATTTTAGCAGAGCATATGCTCCGGTATCCTAGAAGTTTGATTGTCATCGCCGGTGTTTTGTTTGTTTTGTCCCGAGGAACCCTAACCTAGAAATAAAGCTGCTTGGCTAGAGGCTTATTTTCTCAGTGTAAGTATAAAACCCTTCAAATTGTCACTTATTCGTCTAAGTATAGAACCCTTCAAATTTTCACTTATTCGTCTCTAACACACAGAACGAGAGGAGCAAGATGTGTAGCGTGAACGGACGATTTTCAGAAAAATACACTCAGACCCTTTTTCAAATTACTAAAGAACTACTCAATAGAGAGAAAGCATGAAGCCCATTGGGCGGGGATTGAGGTGAGAAGGCAAGCAAAAGACCTTTTGGGCTTAAAACTCAATAGGAAACTTTTACAAGAACTTCTTGGTCTCAGTGGAGCCAACGTGAAAACCCTGGTTTAACTGCTCATTGGGCACGGCTTTCTTAGGTATCACCAATCCAACATTGGTAGGCTTACATCATTAAGATGTGGAAAATGTGAGAAAGATGATGAAACATTAACCCACATACTATGTCAGTGCCCAGCCCACGCTAAAGCTAGATGGTTAAGCTGGGGATTAGCTTTTACCAACCCCGAGTATGTTACAAACGCACTCTTGAATGAGATCCTGAGGGAAAGGACAGGTCTCTGAATGGGGTAAGTTTGTTCGTTTCGAGCGAAAGGTTGGGCGGGTACAATGGGTCTTTACCTAAGTGTACACCTAAGTATACCTAAGTGTCTTTACCTAAGTGTACACTTTTCCTCATGAGAACCCTTTGCGAAGCTCGTTTAGATTAGACTAGATTATCATGTAGATATCCATGATATCTTTGAATTATCTTACGGATATTCATGTTACATCCCAGAAATTTAAAAGTGTTGTTCTTGGGATATTTTAGAGGTATTTTTGGATATCCATGGGATATCTGTGGGCTATTTATATGTTATTTCTGGCATATCCCAAGGAAATCTTAAGGATATATCCTACAATATCCACAGGATGTTTCTGGGATATCCAAACCGTTCTTCAGATATCCCAAAAACATCACATAGATATCTATAGAACATCCTATAGACATTGCAGAATATTTTCGGGATACCACTCGATATCCTGTGCTGTGAGGGTATTTGAATTAAGTTAGCAGTATAAAATTAAAGTTTAAATAAATAAAAATAAAAGCTAATGAATTAAATTAATACAGATTAAAAACTTTAAATAATATTGAGCACAGATCGACGAGTTTTCATTCTACTGTACAGAAGACTGAACATTGATTCTAGACTGACGTGTGATTTAATTATTTTGAAAGAATTTTAAGCATGTTGTGTGAGATAATTTCTACATCCTCATTGTATTTATAACATTTTTGTTAAATATTATACATATATAATTTGTTAAATTTATTTCTTTTTGTATTTAGTTAAATTACAGACCAAACAATATGAAAACAGCCGAATATTTACAAGATTACTCAACGAAATACTCAGATACAATTGGGAAATTTGCCTATTCATTATGGTTACATGTATCGGAAATATTTAATTTTACGTAAGTAACTGAGTTTACAAAATATTTTGATTTTAGAAATCAACGAAAGTAGTTTAAAAACTTACTGTTTAACTTTCAAGAATTGAAGTTGGAGAATTTACTAAATGGAATGATAACGAAACCAATGGACCAATGATTGAAGCATTGGCTAAAAATGAAATTGACTTGGCTGGAACACCTGGTTCAATAACTTCAGAAAGGTTAAATTTAGTTTTTCCGCCAGCAACTCCCTGGCCATTCAGGTATAATTTTATAATAATTTTTTTTTACGTAGGGGAGAGTGGCCATCAATGTACCAGTTTTTTCAATGAACCATTTCAATTTTCTCAGAAACAATTAAATAAAAATTCTCCTAATTTTAAATATAAATTAAGTTTGCGTAAACACACTACGTCCATAAATTTGAGACGTGTGGATTTATTCATTACAGAGAAAACTGGAATAAACTGTTTTTGATGTACTGAAGAAAAAATTTACCTAAAATAAAAACACGTTTTTTAATGGAAATAAGGCCATTTAAAAATAAATGTACTTACGATTTATTTTGTTTTGGACCTTAACTACAATATTCTAATGAGATAAAGATTTTGAAATATTGGATTAAGTTATAAAAAACCATTTTTGTTGCAAATGTCATGTTGATTCAATGTACCAGGGAACAATGAACCACCTGAAATTTTAGTGTATTTTCGATTTCTAGAGTGGTATGCCTGATTATAAAACTAAGCATGCGTACAGCATGTTACAGCAATTGTTATCAGTACTTTTCTCAACATAGCAGAACTAAAATGCCATTTTAGATAGTTAACTTAAATTTGAGGTATATTTATGCTATGCATTATCAATTAAAGGTGTTAAGTAATAATTTTTTATAGTATTTGATAGAAAATAAGTTTTTTTACAAAGTGAAAATTGCAATATTACTATTGTTAAACATTTTTAGTATTTTTATAGAGGTGGTTCATTGTGTACCCAGGTTGTTGAAAATGAAAATAGCTTGTTACTTTAGAAAAACCCTAAATTCTATTATTTAATCAAAATAAATCGTGTAAAATATGTATGCATTACCTAGATAAGTGTTATAGTTTTATATTGATGCAAAGAAGTGCTTGAAATTGGTGAAATTCAATAAGTACTATGACCTTGAAAAAAACCCGGTACATTGATAGCCACGCTCCCCTAATTACTATTCGATCATTAAAAAACTATTTTTTCTCTATTAAATAGGTCTTTCTTCATTTTTCGTGTGTCAAAACCAAAAAATATAAAAATAAACGAATTCTTGCTTCCGTTTTCAATACAGTGCTGGTATATTACAATTATTTTAATTAGCCTAATTATATTAACCTTTTTTGTGATTTTAAAAACTAAAAATACAGAAGATAATATACAACTATACTCGACTGCAATTTTTACTACTTTAGGATCTGTATGTCAACAAGGTACCTATATCAATTTTTCTTAAAAATTCTTTGGAATTATTTGAAAATTAAAACTATATTTTTAAATTTCATATATTCAAAACAGGATCAAAATTTTGTCCAGAAAGTGTGACAGGTCGAATAGAATTTCTAACAATGATGGTGTTTAGTTTATTAATCTATAATTACTATTCAGCAAGTTTAGTCTCAACTCGAATCAATGAACCAATTGCTAAAATGAATGACTCTTTATACTCTTTGGGAAAAAGTCACATGAAAATTGCCTCAGAACCTTTAATATATCTTGACTTTTACCTTAAGGTGGATTTTTATTATTATTACTATCCTAAACAGATTTTGGTGCAGCGATGAAACATGCTCTACAAGCCGCAATGTATCAGACTGATAGATTTCGGTTTGTAGAGATTATAAAGCTTATAATATAAACTTATATCATCTGTTTTTTATTAATTTACAAACTTCACAAAAGTGAAGACAAAAAAACAGTGTTTTTACAGACACAAGTCTGTAAAATGCGAAGATATTTGAGGTGTCTTCGTTCAAGACACTAATATAAATATTTTCATAGCAAATGAATGAATGAATTGTCAACATGTTACCTTTTAAGACAATTTTTGCTTGAAGGTAAGCAAATTCTTAAATTTTGGTCCTTGCAGATTTTAAATCAGATTAATCAAAGCCTTTTAAAAATATTCAATGGTTAAGCTATAGGTATTAATCACGAAAAATCCACAAAAATCTATATTTTTAAAATTATCAATTTATGAAATGTTAACACAAGATTGTCTTAACGTAGCTGCTGAAAAGACTATTAGGGGAGACCGAGGAGTAAAGTAACAAAAATCAGTTTTTTTATGATAGCGTCAAAACTATTTGTCGAATAGGTTCTGTAAACATAGTAATCGAAAGCTTGGACCTTCACCTATTAAATAAAATTGGAATTAAACATAAATAATAATTAGATAGTCAACAGCAGGACTTTTTAATCAGCTCTCTGTTTGTTACTTTCCTCCTCACCCATGCTCTCTAAATTTGAAACAGCGAAAATTGGCTGTTTAACCAGCCCAAAGTATACAGCTGTTTTAAAACAGCGTATATACGCTGGTGATTTAGTGAATTTTGCTGTTAATTAGTGAAAAAAATCGCTTTTTGATCAGCGTATATACGCTGTTTTAAAACAGCTGTATACTTTGCGCTGTTTCAAATTTAGAGAGTGAGGTGGAAAGTAACAGCAGAAAGGAAAAAAGTAACATAGGGCCATACGGTTCCTGAACCAGCTCACTCATGATATGGGGGAGATAGAGGGGGTGAAACTGATTAAAAATTACTTTAGGACCATGTCTGTCCGCTGATTGGTTTAGAAGTTATAAGCGTTTGTTACTTGCTTGTTACTTTCCTCCTCACCCCCGTGGTGGAAAGTACCAGAAATCAGGAAAAAAGTAAAATTCGGTCATACGGTTCATGAAACCAGCTCGCGCATGGTATGGGGGAGGTAGAGGGGGTAAAACTGACTAAAAATTACTTTAGGACCATGTCTGTCCGCTGATTGGTTTAAAAGTTATAAGTGTTGTTACTTTCCACCTCTGTTACTTTCCTCGTCGGTCTCCCCTTCTCTATTGATCTGAATAAGTTAAAAATAATTAATTTGAAACCAAAAAGTTGGACACTAATTTAAAAAGTAATAATTCTACTAGCCATATTTAGTAACAAATAACAAATTGTTAATTAAATTCATTTTTAGGTTATGTCAAAATAACTAATATTTCAGTAAAATTCTATATACTAATTTAAGTAGTCAAATTTTAACTATTTTTAGGGTTCCATGCGCTACCAACACATTAACACTTCTTAATCTCGAACTCTCACTCATTGTAACGCGCCTCAAAAACGCAAGTCTTGCATTTTTGTTATCTTAGCAATTTGCAATTGTTGTAATAACAATCAGTTTTGTTAGTTATCCAAATTTTTGTTACTACAACAATTTCGAATTGCAAAGATGACAAAAATTTGGCTACAACATCAAATGGGATTTGTCAGTTCTATATTAACAATTCGATTTGTAATACTTCCTTATCCTTTTTCATTTTTAAACGAATTTAGTAATAATAATTAATTGACATTAATTTGGTAATCTTTTGGAGAAAATATCGTATACTACACGTGAGAATGAATATTTTGCTTGTGTACATTCTCATATGTTATAATTTTGTTGTTAATAATATAACCCATTGCTTATACTGACTACTTCCCACTTTTGCGCTACACAACGACTTTCCTATAGTCCCCTCCCCAGGTGCAAATTGTCCGTCGGCCCACGGTCGGGCTAACTTTGCGGCGGTTGGTCCGACTCTGCATGCCGTAGGTCGGGCCAACCAACAAAATGATAAAGGTTCGCCGACCAACGGTACTGATAGTCGGCCCAACTACTGAGCCCAAAGTTGGCCCAACTATTCATTCCAAAGTTGGGCCAATTAGCAAAATGATAACGGCTCGCCGACCAACGGTATTCATAGTCGGGCCAACTACTGCTCCCGAAGTTGGCTCAACTACTCATCCCAAAGTTAGGCCAACCTACTACTTTATCTAAATTTTATCATTAATTAAAGTACATATAATTACATAATACAATTTATAAATTCAATTACATAAATATTAATAGTTTAAATTACATATATTATCAGAACCTAAAACAGACAAATTTTTGTATTCACGCAGATTCGAACCCTGGTCCTCCAGCTGACAGTCCAGTACACTATGCACCATAGTATCCCTGATTGTAATAAGAAATTATAAATCAACTACATAGCTTAACTCATTACCGCCTATTCTTAGAGAGACTGAGATATTAAATATAATTGAATACTGGAATGATGATCATGGACCAAATAATGATTTTTGACGTTAATAATTGTTTAAAAAATAATTTGTTTAAACAAATTGCTATAAACAAATAGAAATAAGATGAAAATTATTAAAAATAAATCGCGGCAATTGATAGTAAAGAAAAAATTACAAAAGGAACAAAGTGATTTTTTAAAATTTCCAATTCTGAATATTTTAAATAGTTAATAAATTATTACAATGACTCTGTACTCATCTAAGCTTACGCTTAGGAATACAATGATATTAAAAACGATTATTGGAAAGAGGAGAGTGGAATAAATGATGACTTTGAAGTTAAAAATTATTTGAAATTAATTTGTTTAAACAAATTTTTATAAACAAATGGAAGAAAAATAAAAAATCAGGGCTGCTACTGATTTATCACTTTGATTTAAATCATCGCATCATCATTTATTATAAGATTACAATATTCAATAAATAAATGTCTATTTCTTTGTAAACATAATTATTCTTTCCTAAACATTTTTGATTGTCAACAATTTTTTAAAATTGATTTTAGAAGTGTTTTAAGACTATAATTATTAAAATATTTTTGGTTTAATTTTCCTAAACTTTTTGTTGTTGAAAGATTTTTACATTTCTTCTGTAGACTTCTTTTTATCTATTTAAATTAAAAAAATATATTTTTACTACTTTTTAATTATGATAAATGAATTAATAAATGACATTTTTAATGTTTTTAAAAAAATCAATGATTTTCCCCAACGGTCGGGGAAACTCTGGACAAGGTTGGGCCGACCTCTAAAATTAAAGTCCCCCAAACTATGTTTTATGGAGTTTTGTCAACGGTCGACGAAACTCTGGGCAAGGTTGTGCCGACCTCTAAATTTAGAGTCTTTTTAACCTGTGTTTTACAGAGTTTCCCCAACGGTCGGGGAATCTCTGGGAAAGGTTGACCCGTCCGGGTAACGTCCGGGACGTTAAAAAGTAACGTTGCTAAAGGTCGATTTAACGTTAAAATGTCCACGGCCATTTAACGTTCGCCTGGAACGTTATAGAACGTTACTTAGGGACCTTCAATGGACATTCGAAAAATCGCAGTACGGGTTGCGGAAAAATAGTGCGGAAAATCTGAAATTTTTTTTCAGATCTTATATTCAATGTTGATAATGTCAATGCTTCTTAAGAACAGTGGTCACTAAAATCAACTGCGCAGCTCTAGTTGCGATAGAAAACTACTGCACACAGTATTAACGTTATTAATTTTTAAACATTTTTGAATGTCCACTCAAGGTCCCAAAGTAACGTTCTATAACGTTCCAGGTGAACGTTAAATGGCCGTGGACATTTTAACGTTAAATCGACCTTCAGCAACGTTACATTTTAACGGTGCGGACGTTAAAAAGTAACGTTACCTGGAAGTTAAATAACGTTCAGTGCTATTAGGGAAAAGTTTGGGCCGACCTCTAAAATTAAAGTCCCCCAAACTAAGTTTTACGGAGTTTTTCTAACGGTCGGGAAAACTCTGGGCAAGATTGGGCCAACGGTCGGGAAATCTGCGAGTGCCACAGTTGGCTTGCAGAGTCGGCCCAACTTTGGGAGCTTGAAAAAAATATAGTTGGGCCAACTCTGGCAGACGTAACTACGCATGCCAGAGTTGTGCCGTCCTTGGCCCGTCGGACAAACTCTGGCTGCCGACCAAAATTCGCACCTGGGTCCACGCGTCCGAATTGTTGATTTTTGTCGTTATGGTCAACTTGTCGGTAGACAGAGGGTTAAAATGATATTGTTTTTCATCTAGAGTTGGTATCTTTAAACAATTTGAAAGATAAAATAAATTAGAGAAGCTATCGATTTATCCAAGTCAAGGTGAAAAAACACAAAAAAAACTTTTTTAAAAGTTTACATTTCGACAGCTCAGCTATCCTCATCAGAAACTGTAAATTAATTTATTTTTTTTTTAATTAAGAGAACAAAATATATAACAATAAAAAGTTAACTAAAACAAAAGTAAAAGATAAAAATAAACAAAAACCGCAAATTATTAAAATTGATAATATATAAAATTAGCTTTCGAGCACGCCTTCGGCGGGCATCGAAATCTAGTGGCGTGCCGTTAACAGTATTTTTTGACCAAAAGTATTTTCTGATATAAATTATTTTTTGGCATGCATTCTTAATTTTAAAAATTTTTTTAGACAAAAATTGTAGATCTAATAAAAATACGCATTTCATGCGATATGAATTTTTGTATGAAAATAAATATTCTTCGAGAAAAATGGAAATGGTTCTATTTAACACATATGCATGTACTGCTATCAGCGCATATGTATAAACCGGAGTGTAAACTTTTCTATGCAGTTGGGGTTGACAAGTTGATTTTACAAAATAAAAAGTAGCCCAAACATAACGGAAGTCAAGTTTTGTACATTCACTGCAAAAACATGGTGTCTTAAATTGGACAAAAATGTCTTAAATTAAGATACTTTTGGTGTCTAAGACACGAAAAATGTCTTAATTTAAGACATTTTTGAACAATTTAAGACACCTGTTTTTATAGTGTTTTTACCGCTCGGTCAGAGCGTTATAGAAAGTAGGATTTTCTTAAACGGATAAGAAGAATTTGGGGTGACATTATAATATACAGTGTAATTCGCTTAAAACGAGTCCGGATATAACGAGAGGTCGGCTATAACGAGTAAGTTTTTGGCATTTGGTTGGTTTCAATGTTAATAACACCGTTTATAGCGAGATATTCAGTTGGATATAGCGAGAAACTCGGTTATAACGAACAAAACTTGTGAACAATGTGGCGAAATAAAGTCGTTTTAGGAACTGCCATACGTATTTGTGTTTTAGCCATACGACTGTCGTGAAACTGCGAGTGACATTGTAAGGTTAGGTACAATCGACAGTGGCGCAGCAATGCATTATAGGTCATTCACACATATAGTTGTCAAATTTCTAGATAACCTGTTAACCATAATCAAATGTCTAATCTGAACCAAGTATTTTTTTCAGTGTATATTCTAGAATATCTTTTATTAAACTTCGCACCCTTGATAGCACCCGAATTTCTTTGATATTTCCTGGAAGTTTCACATTTTAATGTCAAAAGTTACCAACCGAAGTCTTCAGGAAACTTCCTGAACATAGCGAAATGTCCCCCCTCCCCTAGGAAGTTTCCCTTGGAAACTTTCAGGAAACTTCCTTTGAAAACTTCTCTAAAACTTCCCAGAAACTTCCCTTAGAGACTTCCCTGAAACATTCCTTGGGAACTTCCTGGAAACTTCTCTGAATCATCCCTTGGTAACTTCCAGGAAACATCCTTTGGAAACTTCCCAGAAACTTCCCTTGGAGACTTCCAGTATACTTCTTTTGGAAACTTCCCTGAAATATCCTCTGGAAACACCACTTGTAAACTTTAAATTATTTTTTTAACTTAAATGATAAATAATTTTTTAAGATAGAGATAGGTGCTACTTTTTCTTTTGAAAACTGACAATTTAACAGTGAGGTGTACTAATTAATAATTAACAATTAATTTCATTTAAAGAGATTTGCTATGATTGATTTTAAAAATTACAAAATCGTGTTATAGAATTATTTATTATTTTAATTAAAATACAATAACTGCAAAGTTTCAACGGAATTTTCCAAGGAAATTTTTTAAGGGAATCTTCCGCGAAGTTTCCGAAAAGGTTCCAAGTGAAGTTTTGGGAAGTTCCTAAGGGAGGCTTTCTGGAAATTTCCAATGCAAGCTTTCCTTATAATCCCTTTGTGCCTTATAAGGCCCAATTTTTATTTCTGATAAAATCCGAGTTACCAACCTATTATACACACCTATACCAAGTTTAAATGCAATTTTTTTGATTACCTGATTTTTCATTTTTTTACCTAAAAAAAATTCAGTTTCAAAAATTGATATTTTCTATTGTTTCACCTAAAATTGATTTTGAAATTTATTTTTTAAAATTTATAGTTAAATATGTTGTAAGAAACATAAAAAAAATAATGCAAAAAGATTAGACGTAATCTAACAAAAAGTCAGTAATGTAAATAAATTAGTTTTTTCAATTTTTTTGAAAAATTGTCATATCTTTCGTTCTATTCAAAATTTTTGAACTTTCTAAGTTTATAAACCTTACTTGGGTTAAGTCGTTTAAATCTGATGGGCGTACAAAGTTTTGTTACAGACAGATAAGTGATACAATAGGTCTTACTGGGAAATTTTCTTTGCGTATTTCTGGTAGTCCATATATTTTTGGTAAATAAGTGTCAGTTTGCGTTAATTCCCTGTAATTGTAGATTTTGTCTAAAAGGTCATTATTATATAACATTAGTGCTAATTCATAACAGTCAGTTCGTAACGTGTCTAGTGGATTATTTTCAACAGGTAAATAAGTTAAAACATCCGAAAGTAAAGTCTCCATTTTTACAATTTAATCAGACTTTTTCATAGAAGGGCATTTCTACGTAAAAGTGGACATTTCGTCCTTGCATCGCGAAAAAAAATTAGTCTATAACTTTCTTGAATATCAACATAGAATTAAAATTTTACTTTCTTGTAAGAAATACAAGGATTCAGGAACTTTACCAAATAAGTTTTCAATTCTATCACAAATATTATAAAAGATATAATCAATTATTTATTGTGGGATACCAACAAAATGTCCGTGCGTCACAAACTTTTACGCTCTTTCAAGTTCCATCATATATGGTAAAAGTTTCTCAATTTATTCGCAACCTTTTATTCTCATTCTACACTTTATATTCAAATATTAAATAGCCTTAGAACATTTTAATTCTCATAATTTGTAAACTATTCATGCATTATATTTAGATATATTAAAATTCGTGTCCAAAAAAGTCCTTGCGTCACATTAAATTCTTTTACGTAAAAAATACATAAAGTAAAGAAGAAAAATAACTTTAATACAGATTTCAGATAGGTCTGTTTATTGGATTTAAGATTTTAAAAGTCATTTTGTATTACAAATTTAGAGAAAGATAGGAGGTGGGGTAAAATAGTAAAAAATATCGCGAAAACGTCCTTGCGTCACACGTGGAAATGCCCAGAAACAGTTGTGTTTCCCTTGCCCGCTGGGGAAAACTATTTTTCTTTAAAAACATTTTGGTATAATCAAGTTTTTTTAATAAAATTCTATTTTTTATGTCTAATTGCTAATGGTGACTTTTTTATAGCCTCAAAGCATATAGTTGTATAACAAATCATGTCTAAATGTATTGGTTATATCATTATCTTTATATTCATTAACTGTAAAATAATGTTCAGTTGATTTAACATATTCAATAAGATCGTTGTTAGAAATATACTCTTTAAATTTAAATTTGTCACCTAAAGATATTATAGTTATTATATTATCTGGAGTGTCAATGTCAGCAATGTTTTTAAATTATTCAGGTTGAATTGAAATTTCATTATATTTAGTTTTATTTTTTAAGAGTGAAATTTTCTTTTTTAATCTGTTATTTAAATTCTGTGGCTGAAAGATAAAACAGCACAAGCGCCATTTTATCAAATTTGAGATAACATCAGATTCATATACATTCAGACATGCTTTTTAAAGTTTGATACTTGTAAAATGAGTAAAACATTTATTTACAGAGAAAATAATGAATAATTTAATAACACAATCCATTTTTGTCGTCGATAGAATAGTATAACGACACAACTCCATTCAGGCTGAGAAAAACAATTGACGCTTTTAAAAAATCACTGATTCTACAAAATGTTTTTTAAGTTATTGATTAAATTGACTTATCATTATGTATTTATATAATATACAATAATTATAATATATAATAAAAATATATATATATAAACCTAAAAATGTCTTATTTAAGCAAGAGTTTAAGAGAAAGAAAAACATAACCATTTTTTGAAAATGTCATTTAAAAACAAATTTAAGTTAGTTAGATATTACAATTTAAAGTTAAAACGACACAACTTCAACAAAATATAATGTTACGGTAGTAGTAAGGGCCCATTATGGCCAGACATTCGTGACGTCACAGAGTGACGTCACTGGCGCCAGAGTGAGAGAGAAAGAGATAGTGGGGGTAAAGGGAGTGAGAGAGACAGAGGGGAGGTGCGGGGGAAGGGGCGGGTATTTTATAGCCAGACATTCGTGACGTCACAGGGTGGGGGGGGTAAGGGGAGGGGATAGTGGAATTATGGGATGATTTTTGTGACGTCACAGGTTGTAGTGTGTAAGAGTGGGAGAGAGAGAGGGGGTTAGTGTGAAAAGAGAGATGGCGATAGTTATAGCCAGACATTTGTGACGTCACAGGTTGTGGTGATCGAGGGTGAGGGGTAAGGGGTGGGATGGTGAAATTATAGGAAAAGTTTCGTGACGTCACAGGTGTAATGTGTAAGAGAGAGAGAGAAATAATGGAGTGGGGGTAATGAAAGAATGAGTTGTCGTGTAGGGGATATCCAATCAGATTGCGTCCTATAAGTGACCACAATGGACACTATTATAATAATTTTAGTGGGTGGTAGTAGTCGAATATTGGAGCCAATGAGATGATGTCCTATATACAACAAGAATACAGGTTATTAGAGGAAGGTTTGAAAAGTGCGATAATGAATTCAGAATGGAAATTTGGGTGAAGGTATTGTTGTGCTCGGTCCCAGCATCTGGGACTAGAATAGAGAGTGGTAAACAGATGGAGAGAGGTAGAGGGGGGTAGTGAAGAAGAGAAGCATGAAAAACACGTCTGAATGACTAGCTGGCAAAACAAGGGAGAGCGAGTGATGCGGCAGTGAGTTAGAGGCGCAGGGGGAGAGAAGAATAGGAAAGGAACAAGCTTGCCAGGTATGCAAGTGTTTCCCTAAAATAAGAAATATGCAAAGAGCTGAGAAACTAGAAACTTAAAATATTCTACGAGTTGGAAAAAAAAATTCGTCCAATATTGAAATTTTTTATTTGAATTTAATTTAAAACATTTATAATTATTTAAAATAATTATGAAAAATACTCAATAAATTAATAAAATAATTTATATTAAAAAAAAAAAAAAAAAATTACTTACCTCAAGATTCGAACCCTCGACTTCTGAGTTGGCAGTCCGATGTGCTAGCCACCTGACCACTAAGGCTGTGTAGAGACTTAATAGACAGATTTAGTGAGTAAAACTATTATTTTTTTTTTAGTGTCTGAATTTTCTCAAAACTTATATTCTGAAATATTTTAAAATTTATTTCTTTTATGAAAATAGAGTTTAAATCATTTAATTTTTTTAAATTCTTTTAATCTTTATACATTTAACTATCTTAACTGAATGTGAGGTTAGGTAAAATAAATTACTTTATCTAAAGTTACAATATTTATTTGTTCTTTAGATGTATTTGAACGCACACACACACACACACACACACACACATGCAATAATTTTTAAGAAATTACATTGGGGGAAATAATATTTACAAATATACAATAAAAATAATACTTTTTAATAAATACGCCAACAACCATTTACATCTAATGCTACAGTGTCAGCATCAAAATTATATTCCATATCTGGTGAACTTGCGATACATGCTACGTCAACTCGGTCCACATCAGTGTCCATCATGGTAGAAATGTTAATACATTCATGGCTGTGTTGAAGAAACACAGTTTCCTCAATATCCATCGGAGTTTCTCTTTCATTTTCAGGGTTATAAATTTCCGTTGTAGCAGTAGAGGTAATAACAGATGAGCTCTCTCGTAGATTTTGGTTCTGTGCTTCTTCCTCATGGCCCACGTTAAAATTAGCATAGTTTCGAGTATGAATGCTACTCAGATCTTCTATTCTTCTTTTGTTCAGCGTTTGACCCGTGCCTTCGTTGTCTATATTATTGGATTGTGGTTCATTTGAGGGTAAAGTGTGCCATTCTGTAAACAGAGAGTAAAAATTAAATATATAGAAGAATTATTCTTATATTATTATTATTATTATTATTATTATTTAGAATATAAGTATACCTTGAGTATAGTGAACTATTGAGTTCGTAGCGATGAATACTAAGTGAGATGGTGATTTTAGTTAGATAAACATTATGTAAAAAAAAAAAAAATAACAAATAAATAAACATTAATAACAAAATAAATAATTTTTAATAAATAATAAATTACTAGATAATAAATTAACGCTCTACACGAAGTCGTTTATAACCATAAGGCAGAGAATCATAATTATCTACCCTGCGTCGTTTCATATTAACGACTCTACATGTTTTGGTTTCATCACGTGTTACGACCTCGTGTAATCGAGTGGTGCGAATCACTCTTGAGGAAACTGATATCGGGTTTTCATTCAAAATCACTAAGTCGCGGATCGAGTTGAAATTAATTAATTTTGAATTTTTGAAATTTAATGTAATACCCTTAGCCTTGCAAACACTGGGTTCAGATCCGTCAGCTGCTCTAACTTTATAACAGTAAAATTTTGGACCTCCAGAGACGAAAGTTGAAATATAACTACCAACACCATAATCTTTTTCAATTTCGTCGGTTAGATCGCCCAAAAGTGTACCTACTGGAAGTTTGTACTCTAATGGTGTATTGCGACTTACGTATATGCACGAGTCTGTATCATAATATAACACTCTTTTACCTAGTTTAGAAAGATAGCTATACAATTTTAAACGGGCTTGTGCAGTAGTGTAGGCCGCTATTACAACATTTGTGTTGGGTGGAGGAGTACAAGATTCGTTTTTGTACTTCCAGCAAACATAGAGCGAGTGTTCGTTAACGGGTATGATATCGCTAATCTCAATATCCGGACAAGTTATCATTTCTAATAACTTTGAGCGTGTACGTACAACTGATGTCTGAGATAAATTCTCACGCTGTCCAAATTTACCCCAGAAAGAGTTGAGACATAGTTTTGCAACTGAACGCAGTCCAGGATTTTTTTTAATGTTTTCGGGATTTAATCGTATTCCTTCTGCCTGTTCATAACGAGCTAAATATTCTTGTTTTAAAGTTTCATTTGTACAATACAATGGCCAGCCATCCGCTTCTTGTTTTATTTTCAGAAATTTATTTATATAAGACACAAACAAACCTCCTTCGCGGGTAACCGGGTTGTATTGAGTGGTTTTGTATTGCCAAATTTCATAAATTTGAACAATACGATAGCCTAATTTTACGGCTTCTTTTATCTCGTCAGAGACCCATGTACCCTCAAGCACACGCTGTGTCTCGTCTTCGTGAGTGCATTGACCCTGCTCGAGAGAGTCACAGCATGAGCGACAGAGTGTAAACATGAGCTTGCCATGCTGGCGAACAGGTAGCACAGGGTGGTACAAATTACGAGGAGGTAAAATTGAACAGAGTATTAAACCCTCGACATTGGTGAGATTATTATTATCACCTGTTAATTTTCGACAATCTTCACCAATATAAATTTCAGGGTGTCCTACTGGGAACTTTCCAGTTTTGCAAATAAAAGGGTATAAAGAACAAACATCCTTATACTCAATTATTTCATCATTCTTTACATTATAAAATGACTTGGTATTGCCAGTTCGACCACCATAAAATGCGTCGCGTGGGTTTAGTACTCTGTTTTTTTTTAAAATAGGGTGGTTTTTTAAAAACGTTTTTAATTCCTCGTCATTTTCTTTTAAACGATTAAATTCACATTCCCACATTTGAGAAAGCTCATAACCACAATTTTGAATTTTATCTGACGCAGCCAGTGTATTTGCATACCTGTCATCCATTGTTAACTCTGTGTTATTTAGTTTTTGATCCCTATTTATTGTATAGCATTTAATACATCCATGCCAATAGCACCCGTGAAATTGATACACACGACGAGTTGTTTTGGCTGCGTTTTCATAATATCCATCGACAAGGATATTTTCAATAAGTCTGTGTTCTCTGTTTCTTCCTGCGTGTGTGATAGTGATCCCATCCCTTTTCTCAACAGACAAAAGCCATTCGATTGCTATTTTAGATTGATTATTGGCCCATCTATAACCCCCTTTCGGAATAATTGCAATACTGTTTTCTTGCAAACAGTGTGATCTAAAAAATCTGTTACAAGCAGAGGCTATAGTAACAGCGTCAGTGAATGGGCAAACACTACCATACTCAAGGAATATTTTTCGAAATGCTAAACACGCACATCGTAAAATATCCACATCGTTTTTACAATAATCAATTAACTCCTCCCTGAGATTAAATTTATATGAACGATCTGCACTTTTTTCAGCATACCATCTTAAAAATTCTACTCGTGCCTTTTCACTCATTGTATCAGGGGAATAGAATTTTTTATCAGGTAAATTGCCAATATAATTTTTATTCTCAGGGATATTAAACAAATGAGGAAATACCCCCTTTTTTTCCCCCACTCCTTTTAAACCAAATGCAGATGGCAACGCTGATAAGGGAAGATGTAAGTAATTCAAACTATCGATAAAAATAGTTTTATTTACTTGCATCGTAGTAATTTTTGTACCGTTTTGCAAAAGAATGGGATCACTACTTTTAAGAGTATGATGCTTTGCAAGATAAGCGAGGATGAATTGAGAATCATATCCTCGAGCATTATGTGCTATACAAATGATTTTTTTAAATTTTTTAACTGGTCGTAGAACAAGCTCAACAAAATCATGTACAGGGTCTTCACCGTCGAAAATATATTCACGTATACCACACTCCTGACACACTTGTGAGATGTCTTGGTTGTCAACACAAAAGGTGCACACCTGCTGAGTAACGCAAAGGTTTGGTTTGTGTACATTAACAGACTCGGTCCCTTCTACAGTCTGATTTTGCTGAGTTTCAAAGTCAAAAAATGTAAAAATAACAGGGAATTTATGTGTACCATCGGAATTAATTTTATTTGAATCACTCTCCTTTGCCACCGTCATAAAACAATTGTGATTAAATTCGCGATCACATTTGCAAACCTGACAATAAGAAAGACCACAAACATGTTCTTTCGTTTTACTAAGATTAACCAAACGTGAACACGAGTTACAAATTCGCAATGTTGCACATATAGATTTATTAAGTGAATAGGAATCTGGGTGTAAATGTCGATTAAAACATGCGTCATTAAAAAATCGACGTAAACACGAATCACATTTACGCCTACTCGTTTGATCGCAATTAGTCTTTAAGCAAGGTGGTTGTGAAAAACATGCGTGACATTTGTGAGAACATCTGTGTTCGCATTCTCTTCTGTAACTCTGGTTACAGGGAATGCAAAATCCTCTACTCACTGCAGCACCCGTTAAACTTAAAATTGTATCGTAATAACGATTAATACTATTATGCAGTAGATGAACAGAAAATGTCGGGTTCTCCCCTCTTTCAATAAAATATTTAATTCCATCAAAAGCGGGCTCACCCCCACGGGAAAATTCTTTTGAGTCAAAAACTCTTAAAACTACACTCTCTTGAACCAAATATTGTTGAAATTTAATTAACTCATTAATACCACAACCACCTTGAGTATTATTAACATTAGAGTTTCTCATTAACATGACAGCCAAATTTGTCTGAAGCTTCCGGGTATCTTTTCTTACATCTAGCCACTTTTGGTGTACCGGGCCCTCGCGAATATTACCACGTACAGCGTATATTATTCCAGAAACAATTGCACGTGGAAGACATGAAAAATCATTATTTTTTATAGTTAATATGGACCTTTTTTTCACATTTTTTTCAGAAAGCTCATTCCACGCACCACCATTAATGTTTTGTATACATTGAACGTTTAACCTAAAGCTATCGTCAAAAGTAAACTGTTCGGCACTTTGGACTACTGAAAAAAAAATTCCCCAGAAATCCTCGAAATTAAAATCTCTAACTTCTCGAATCGAAAGAAACCCACACGATTTAGTAAAAGTATCAGAGTTAAATTTAATACCGACAAAATCCGAGGGGTCATAATTTACAATAATAGAATTGAAAATTCCCCGCAAAGCAGATTCGACCCATTCGATTGGGTTAATTATTTTATCTGGTAATTTTGCGAATTTAATTAAATAATCGTCACCACGTAATTTAAATTTCTGATTGAAACAACTAGTTTTTTCTATAATTTGAAATTTAGGCGAGTCATTAAAATCACCATCTCTATTATTAATTTCACTTGCGCGAGATGGCCCAGGTGTTGCGTCATTCTGCGCATCTACTCCATACCCTTTTTGGACAGTCACGATTTCTATATACAGACACACACACACAGACAGAGATACAGATTAACACCGTTATAAAAATACTAATAGTATTAAAAAATATTTCTTAGCTTTTTTTTCTTTCATTATTTTAATTCTTATTGATAAAATTTTATTATATTTATTATTACCGAGTGTGTATTGATCAGGTTAACTTTTTAATTATATGTGAATTAAAAGTATTGTCAAAACTAAAATGATGATAAGTAGCTTAAATAAAAAATTTTTAGAAATGAATATAAATTCAGATTTTGAGTTAATTTTTCGAAAATTAATAAAACACTAATTGGATTAATATCATGTTATAAAAATATATATTAAAATTTCAAATCCGATAATGAAAAAATACAATTATATTACACTAGTAATAAATTAAATATTATTAAAAATTAAAATTTGTCTACTCTGTCATTTATACTCTTTTTTTTTTACAAATAAAAATGTACTCACCATTGTTTGATAGAAGGTCAAGATCACCATTAACAAACTCGCGTTCACCATCTTGAGGTCGGGTTATCTCTCTAATCCAGTGTGAGAGGTCAATCGGGGTCCGATTGACAGCCGAATTACCACTTTCACTGTCACTACTAACCAGATCTACAATTTCGATCGGGTTCGTGTCACTGTTTCTGTCAAACGATCTTTCACTGTACACATTACTATTACTATCACTTGCAACTGACACTCTATCCAAAACTACCTCTTCCTCTTCTTCACTTTCCTCCAACCTCAACTCGCGCTGCCTCTCATCCTCAAATGTATCCCCCTCATCTTCATCGGTGAAATATTCTGGAAGTTGAGTACATATATTGTACCTTCCAACTAAATCAAAAGGTGAGATATTTCTTAGGATTGATAGTCTTGATGTTATAGGAGTCGAAGTTGCTAGTGGTGGGGATTCCGGTGTAGAAAATAAGGAAAGTGAAGAGTGTTGCGAATCAGGTGGTGGTAACGGTATTTGCTGAGGTAGTGGTGTTGTTGTTGTTGTTGTTGTTGTTGTTTGTGGTGACAGTGGCGGTGGTGGTGATAATGTTGTACTTGGTAATGGTAAAGGTACCATTTCTTCAACTTGATTAATTACTTCATCTTGAACACGAGTGATAACTGAAAAATAAAATTAATCATTAATAAAATATCAATTTTTATTTATTAGGTATTTATTAATTTTATTTAAGTTTTACTTACCAGAAATGCCATTTCTTTTCCCAAACTGTTCTTCAATTTTTGTTTGAGAATTTATTAAACTCTCTACGTGCATTTTTAACCACTGGTCATTTGCGACCAAAGGTTTCACGGAATTTAATCCCTTCGTGCTCATAAAATTTAACGTTTGACACGTTAAAAGTTGGAGTTTTTCTTTCGAAAAATCACCCGCGTTTAAGCCCGTCTCTAAAATATCGATGAATTTCCGAAACTCGGAAATCGCTTCGTTCATCGCGCCGGTTTGTTCGGAAACTTTTTGGGTATTCATAGCGAATTTGTGTAGTTAATTTTTTTTTGAGATGTTCTAGCTCGATGTCTCAACGGAAACTGTGCTTTTCTCACATTGAGTTTCAGTTTTATAAATTTTCATATTTCCACCACCCCATAGGAGAAGGTTGGACTAGCCAAAAGACTTTTTAATCAGCAGAAAAATGGGCGTTTTCAAATTTATAAGAAACTGCTCAGAAAAAGAGTGGGATATGCTAAAAACTGTTTCTTTATTACCAAAGAAGTGTTGCATATATTGTAAAAACATACCCTTCATATATTCTGAAAAACATACTCTTATTTAAATTTTTATGATGACAAAAGTGAAAGTATGTCTGGCAGAACTTTTATCTTACTCGGTTGATGTTTACACTTGGTCGCGACTTGCGCTACAGGGGTTTGTTAGTGTACAATACAGGCTACCTATTCATTTACATAGACCCTAAATGATCTGTTTCCTACAATATTCGCTTTTCTATTAACGAAATTACAATATTCAAACTAGAGTTTAATATCTTGGTGAATACAGTTTATATCTTATATTTTTCTGAAAAAAAAAATAAGTTTTAAAAATGTTAAAAATTGTCAGTATAAAATAAGAGAATTTAACATCCTGATTAAATAAATAAAAATAATAATAATAATAATAATAAAACATTTTAATTTGCGTTTACTCAAGACGTATTTAATGCACTTTCAGGTTAAATTTTTCTTTTATCCTATATTTTTATTATTACACGCTGTTTTCTAAAGAATTTAAAAGTATATGTTTTATTAACAATTTCAATTTTGAAAAATAATAATAAGAGTTTAAACTTGTATTAACATGATTTTAAAGATAACGTATCATAACCGGATAGTCAAATTCTCTCTATTATGATTATGATAATTGGTATATCTAACACCTGTTATGAGTATAACATGCTCGGACTTGTTTCACACAACATCTATAAAAGAAGTGGTATGATCTTACACTCATGTTATTCTGAAATTTGTATCTCTATAGTCACCATGGCGGGTGTTTTCTCAAAAATCGTGTCTGCTGCCACATATGATTTTGATAGTGACGATACACAAGCACCAGTTGATCTAAGTGTAAATTATTCGGGAGTGCAAAAAAAACGTAAATATCCTGAAGAAATGGCATTTTCAACATCCAACTGCAATAGTGGTGTGAGATCGCAAAAGAAATTTAAACCTTTACCACTTCATCCTATGATTTTTGTTACGAGTTATGACTTGAATAACTCTTGTTCAAAAAAAATATCTGTTGGTCTTGAAATACAAGATGGAGGAGATTTTTTACCAGCCATTCATTTCACCGATAAACGATCTCGTGGAATTTCGTTACATTTTGAAGAATGGTTGGATCTACAACAAAAATTTGATATAATTTGTGCATATCTGGATGGAAGAAGTAATTATACATCATGTGGTGGTGATCCTCGTCCAGAAGCTGTTAGAATTGGCAGATGTGTATTAATTTTCACCACTTCGTATAATACACGAGCAATTTTAATTGGTAAATCTACTGGTGATGATTATGATGAAAACTCACTGCTGGACATCACGAATGGGAAGAAGGAGTATCATTTTTCCAACAACATTGTGATGCAAATGGCTACATTTGAAGGGTTAACCAAGTTGGTTATATGTATCGACGAGCGTGTAAAACAGTTGCGAAGAATTGCTGACGACGTTAAACTGTGTAAAGACATTTTTATTAGTGAGATGTCTTCTTATTTGGATTCGCAAAATATTGTGAAACCATCTAGTGAATTTATAACCCAGTTATTGAATGTAAAATTTCCATTTTTTAAAGAAAAAGTTAAAGAACAGTTACCACTTGAGTTTGTAAACCGTTACTTTGAAATTGTGTTTTGCGAAATTTCGTGTATTTTAACATCGTTTCTGTCTCTAGCTATAGGTCAGAAGTTACGAGAAAACAAAAAAAAAAAAGAAGCGAATGACTCTTAAAAACTATTTTTCGTCATTTTGTTCAGATAATATGTTATTGTAAAATTATTATTATCATAAACAATTTTAACCTTACACAATTTATGTTATTGTACACAATTTAAATGAAATAAAATTATTATTCAATATAACGAATATATACATGTGAGTCGTGTGTTTTTTCTTGTAAACCTTTTCACCTAGTTAAAAGTCTATCAAAAGTAATAAAATAATAATAATAAAAATGCTATCTAGAACTATTTTGATTTAAACTTATTAATTTTCTCTCACTACTGTAACATTTCAATGTTTAACAAAAACAATAATTCTGAAATACTTCTTTAAACTTTGATAAATCGTTAAATTAAAAACAAAGTGTGGAAGGAAAAAAAAAAGAAGAAGAAAAAGATGGAAAAAGGTAAGCGTAGCAGCGGGCGTCGGCGTCGGCGGGCGTCGCGGCGCGTCGCGGTCTCGCCTTGACAAGCTGATAAAAGGCGAGATGCGCATGACGCCGAAAATAAGCATGAATTCGGCGTACAAACCAGGCTTAAATAAGCTTATCAAGCCTGGTGTGCGTGCGGAACCAAAATCAGCTGATGTGGTTCCGAACTACATATACGCGCATGCGCTAGCATATCATTAATTACTTTTGTTTAGAAATAATTTCTTAAAAGGAGTATCAAATTAATTATCTACTTAGTAAGAAAGATGGATACGAGATGGAAACACCCGTTTACATCAATGATTTGTGGTCCAACTGGTTGTGGAAAGACATTTTTTGTAAAAAAATTTTTAAAAAATATTCATAGTATGTGTAATGTACATTTTACTCGTATACTGTTTTATTATTCAGAATGGCAACATGGGTACTCTGAATATGGTAAAAAAATAGAATTTAAAGAAGGATTACCACAACCAGTTGATTACTCGAGTGATAATGAGTGTCCAAAATTAATAATTATTGACGATCTTATGCGAGAATCGTCAAATAATACAATTGTCGATCTCTTCACTAAAGGTAGTCACCACAAAAATCTCAGTGTAGTTTTTATCTCTCAAAATCTGTTTCATCAGGGTCATGGACAAAGAGATATCTCGCTGAATGCAAATTATATTATTGTCTTTAAAAATCCTAGGGATCGCGCACAGTTTCAACATCTTGCTCGCCAAATTTACCCTGAGAATCCACGCTTTTTACAAGAGGCTTATCACGATGCAACCTCAAAACCGCATGGTTATCTTTTTCTTGACCTTAAACAGTCGACACCTGATAATTGTCGTTTCAGAACCAATATATTTCCTTCAGACGATTTTTCTTACGTTTATTTGCCAATAAAAAGTATAAAAAGACTTGATACAAATGATCAGGTACCAGTTGTAAGATTGTAATGGCGTCGAGTGTATGTAAGTGTATTGGCGTGAAAAACGCTGCCGCATTAAATGCAATATATCATCTTGATACTAGTCAAAAACGAGCAATTTTATCATCAGCCAATCATAAATTAATCAAGTGTATTTGTGAGTGTGCGTTAAATATTCTAGCTGGAAATATACCGTTAAAATCGTCTGAAAAACAAAAATTGAAAAAACACAGAAAAAAATTACAAAAATTAGCAGAACCATCGGGAAATTGGAAAAAGAAAAAACATTTTATTTTACAAAAAGGGAGTGGGTTTTTACCATTACTACTTGCACCAATTATTGGTAGTGTTCTATCAAACCTATTTGCATGAGGAATATCAGAATTTTAGGTTATGGAACACGCAAGAAAAATGGTATTAGTTCCTAGCGAACAAATTGAAAAAATACAACAACAACAATCTTCTTCTTTAACTAATACTAGTAATTTTCATACTTTTACAAATAATTCTAATACCGGGGCTAATATGAAAACAAAAAATCACACTGAAAATATTTTTGCTGATAATGTATTTCAAACACCGTCTAACAGTATCCAAACACCTGGAAATGTTACGAGTCGACTTGACAGTGAAATGAGTCAAATTTTAAACTCACCATTTTTTAAAGATGAACGTGAGAAATGGAATATGTACCAACAAGTATTGCAAAAATATCTTTTTTACAAAAATTTTAAAACGAAATCAGAAAGTACAAGTAAAAAAAATGTAAAAAATTCTGACGATGATAAAAGTAATATAGATGATAATAATGATAATGATAATACTGAAGATTCAATTAATATTGCTGATATTCTTGCTACTGTACCCAAAACTTTTAACCTCAAAGGAGCATCACTATTACAACGTCTTAGTAAACCCGATTTACGTAACCGTTTCAGATGGAACGAACGCGGTACTGTTTTTATTGATGGTAAAGAATTAGCAAAATCTAATATTGTTGACTTGATAAACGATGCATTAAGATATAGAAAAAGTGTGAATCCTGTGGGAAGACATCAGTTTGCCTCTTTCCTTCATGAGATCGGTATTTCACGTGAAATTGTGACAAATGGGGAATACTGGAAAAAAACTGTAATGACAGGTTCTTCAAATATTCATTTACAGAAAGTGACAACTCGAAATTCTGTTCCACAGCATCCGCTTTTAACAGAAGATGAAGATTCATCATCCTCAACTGATAATGACTATAAGAATAATAATAATAATCACAGCTCACAACGACACAGGAGTAGGAGTCGAAATCGTATCAGGCAAAATTTAAAAAAAGAAGAAAAAGGTAAATGGTTTTCTCTCTTACTTAAACCATGAAAATTTTAGAAGAAATTTATTACAATCCATTACATGAGGCTTCTTTTTCTGGAATTGAAAAACTAGTAAATGCAGTGCGTGGTAAAGTGTCAAGAAAAAATGTAATTGATTGGTTAAAAAGTCAAGATGTGTATAATTTACATATCCCTACACGTCGAAAATTTCAACGTGCTTTTTATAATATTACAAATATTGATGATCTTTGGGAAGTTGACTTGGTTGATTTAAAAAATTTGAAAGATTATAACGATAATTATGTATATTTATTTGTAGTAATTGACGTGTTGAGTAAATACGCATGGGTAGAACCATTGAAAAATAAATCTGGAAATGAGGTGAAAAATGCATTTGAACGTATACTCGATAAAAACGAGAGAAAGAGAATTCCTCAATGTGTGCAAAGTGATAGAGGAAAAGAATTTTTAGCTAAAGAGTTTCAACAATGTTTATTAAAACACGAAATAAGGTTTCGCCCTGTACGCGATCCAAACCATAAAGCAGCCATAGTTGAAAGATTTAATCGTACACTTAAAGAACGTATGTGGAGATATTTTACGTATCTCAATACACATCGATACATAGATGTTTTACAACAAATTGTACATGCGTATAATAATGCACGACATTCAGCTACAAAAATGCGTCCATCTGCAGTGACTTTAAAAAATGCAAGAGCAGCGTATTTAAATATTGTTAAAAAATATGATAAAAATTTATTACACGGTGAGAAAAAAGCTAAATACAAACCTGGCGATTATGTACGAATCAGTAGAGAGAGAGGTGTGTTTGAGAAAGGTTATGAAGCAGGTTGGACGGAAGAAATTTTCGTCATAAAGCGTGTTTTTAAAGAAAGAGACCACTCACCTGTTGTCTATGAGCTGAATGACTTGGCGGGGGAGGTTATAGAAGGACATTTCTATGAACGAGAACTTTCAGTCGTTAAGAGAGAAAATATTCTTAGAGATACTGAATTCATTATTGAAAAAATAATTCGAAGCAAGGGTAAAGGTACAAAAAAACAATTACTTGTAAAGTGGCAGGGATATCCTAGTAAATTTAATTCGTGGATACCTGCTTCTGATTTAATGAAAAAATAAACGAATAAATAAAATTGATGTACAATAATGGAATCAGATCAATTTTATTTAATCTTACCTAGTAATAGCAGTATGAAATATTTCCCTCATAACACAACTACACATTTTATTACTCAACTTCCTCATGAAATTAGACTTAATGGTCGATGGGCTATTGCACTTACAGAAATACAATTTCCTCGCACATTTTTACATATAAGAGATGAAAATTCAGATAAAATTGAAAACCGTATTGCACTAATGTCACTGGTATCAAACGCTGACAATGAGGCAAAAAATTTTATTAATAAAAAAAATAAAAAAGAATTAACAATAGATGGAGAAAATTTACTTGAAAAATATAAACTACCCTTTCTTTTGAAAAGTAACACTGAGACAAATGAAATTGCTGATAACACTATTAGAGATGAATACAATTCAGCTGGTGTGCTTACTGGTGCATGGTGTCAACCTGTAGTCTCTATTTTTAGGCCAGGTGTGTACAATAAAGTTAAAGACCTAATAGCAGCGATAAACCAGACGGAAATTGGACAAAAGCATATAATGTTGTCTTTTAAAGACGATGGAAATGGATATGTCAAAGTTGAAAGAATATGTAAAAATGAATGTAAATTGGATGGACAGCATTTTCTAGTTATTAGTGAAAAGGTATCTCGTATTCTCGGTTTCTCACCTGAGAAAATATTACCCAGCAGTTCCTATTATGCTAAACACCCTGTCAGCATGGCACGTGGACTACCGGAGAAGATGTTTGTCTATTGTGACGTATGCGAGCCTCGAATAACAGGTGACGTGCAGACACCTCTCTTACGAATTATTCCTGTTGATACTCGAAATTATATTTTCGCTTCTACACAAGTTACTCAATTATCATCTCCGAATTATATTCCACTTATTCGCACACAATTCCGCACAATAGAAATTGATATAAGAGATCATGTTGGCTTGCCCATACCATTCGAGTTTGGAACTCTGACAGTGACACTACATTTCAAAAAAATTGATTAAGTAAAATGTCTCATTATATCGAATATTACACCACGCAGGTTGGAAAGGGGGGAATATCAAAAATTTATGTCGGATCTCCATATCAGAGAGGTCACGGCATTGGCAGTTTTCTTGGTGGGCTTTTTCGTCGTGTATTACCAGTATTGACACGAGGTGCACGTGTTGTTGGTAGAGAAGCATTGCATGCAGGTCTTAACACGCTTGATGATGTTGAGAGTAATATACCATTTAAACAAGCAATAAAAACACGCTTTAATGAAAGTCGTGAAAATTTAAAAAGAAAAGCTTTTGATAAAATTGAAAATCTCATGAATGGTTCTGGTTATAAAATTAATACAAAAAAATTGAGAGCTCAGTTGAATAATGTACTCGGAGAGGTAAAGACCAAGCGTAAAGTAGCTGTTAAAAGAAAAAGAAAAGTAAGCAGGAAAAAGACTAGTACTAAGAAAAATAAAAAAAAACAACAAAAAGAAAAACTCTAAAAAAGAAAAAAATTAAAAAAACTACAAAAAAAAATAAGAAACGGGTAGTAAGAAAAAAAGGAAAGAAGCCTAAAACACAAAAAGTAAAAAATCGAAAATTTATTGACATATTTGATAATAAATAAATAAAGTAAAAAAAATGTCTTTTCTACACTCTCACTCTTGTGAATGTTTGAAAACAGAGCTTGACCTATTCTCACTACCACCTACACAAACATCTATCGAGACCTCACAATGGATTCACTATAAACCAGTTTCTTCGTTAAGCGACGACTCCCCTATAGAATTTGTTATACCTGGTCATGGAGAAGAATACATAGATCTTTCGCACACTATGCTAAGCATACGTGTTGATTTAAAAGGGAATAATACTGCCGAGTTACCTAATGACACACTAAAAAAAGTTGGTGTTGTAAATAATTTAATACACTCATTATTTAATCAGGTTGATGTATATTTTAACCAAAAACTTATCTCACCACAAAACAATGCATATGCATACAGAGCTTACCTGGAGACCCTGCTTAATTACGGCCCACAAGCAAAAAATAGCCACCTAACCTCATCTCTGTGGATTGTAGACACTGCGGAGAAAATGGATGATATAGATAGTACTGACACAGGTCTTGAAAAACGAAGAAAATATTTATCTCATGATGGGTCAATCGATTTGATTGGTCATTTGCATTGTGACATATTTAACCAAAATAAGTTTCTTTTAAATGGAGTGGAAATGCGTCTTCGTTTAGTGCGTAACAAAAATTCTTTTGTCCTGATGGATCCAACTAACCGATGTAACATTCACATTACCGAAGCATCTCTTCTTGTACGTCGTGCAAAAATAAGTCCTGGTATTTTACTGGCACATACAAAAGCACTTTCTCATGGTACGGCAAAGTATCCAATCACACGAGTAGAGGTAAAATCTTTTACATTACACAATGGTGTACATGGTGACACCCTTGATAACGTTATCCTTGGTCAACTACCAAAAAGAGTAATAATAGGATTTGTTGATAACAAAGCCTTTAATGGAAACACAAAACTTAATCCATTTAATTTTAAAAATTATAAAATTAATTTTCTCTCACTGTATGTTGATGGTATGCAACTACCATCCAAACCTCTACAACCTGATTTTAGTAAAAAAAAACTATTTGTCGAGGCTTATCAAAGTCTGTTTACTGGTACAGGAATACATTTTCTGAATGAGGGTAATGACATTGATCGTTCTGATTACAGTGAAGGATTTTGTCTTTTTGCTTTCGATTTAACGCCTGATCTATCTGCAAATTGTTATTCACATTGGAATCTTGTGAAAAACGGTAGTGTGAGAATTGAAGTTCGTTTTGAGGAACCATTGGAAAATACTATAAACTGCATTGTATATGCAGAGTATGATAATGTATTAGAAATAGACTCGTCGCGACAGGTTATTGTTGACTTTGGTGCTTAGAGTAACATATGGTATTTCTAAATTTGGAAATTTTCTCTTATCTCTATTACATCAGTTTATCAGCTATTGCATCACTCATTAAAATGTATATAAGCCAGTAGAAAGAAGTTCATTTCTTTCTTGTCTGCGGAGTAGTGTGGACAATGCCTGTGCATTAAATTACAATATTATTGTTAAGTGATGGATTTCGTTATTGATATCCAGGGTTTTCGTGGTGCTAATGGAGAATTTATGGAGAAAGAAGTGGCTGTTGTTGCATTAAATGATAACTTTGTTGGTCATTGGATATCATCACCACCATTTCCATTTACCGAATTATCACCCGGTGCGAAACAACAAAATAACTGGTTAACTTGCTCCTTCCATGGTATTGAATGGTTCGAAGGAGACGTGCCACTTAAATTTTTACACGCAAACTTGCGCAATGTTGCAAGAACAGCGGGAAAAATTTATACTCGAGGGCAAGAAAAAGCAAAACTACTACAGGACATTATGAGTCGTCAGATTATTAACTTGGAATTATTTACATGTCCAGGTTTCAAGAATCTTGAACAAACTAGTGAATTCTGCCTACATCACGGATTTAAAAAAGAAAAAACTTTTGTTTGTGCTGTGAACAATGCCTATAAAGTGAAAAAATGGTTACTACAGCAAAAATCTGATCCAGTTTTAATATTACCACCAATTGGTACTGATGTGGCTGAATACGGTGGCATCGATACACCAAAAACATCGCTAAAAGAAAAAAAAAATTTCTTTTCACTAATAATTAAAAAAAAAAAAAATGTCAACTTTGATGATGAAAGTCTTTTAAAAGAAAAATTAAAAGCAGCAGGAATTATAACAGCTGGTATAGAAATGAAATCACCCACCTCAGTCGAGGTAAATAAAATACTGGAAAATTTTCCACCACTTGAAAGCCCATTTTTAAAAGTCAAAAATGAACAGTCTTCAGATTTTGCAAGTGCTTCATCAAATTCCACGAAGCACAATTGGGGTGTTTCCAGCGGATCGGATTCCGAGGGTCACGATGAAACCGGTCTCTATTATTGTTAATACTGATGGATATCGAAAACCTGGAACGCACTGGATCGCCATCTTTATCGATAAACATGGCCGAGGAACCTTCTTCGACAGCTACGGTTTTCCGCCTCGTATTCCTGAACATGTTGATTGTTTGCGTCGAAACTGCACCGTATACCAGTGGAACACAGAACAATTACAAAGTTTCTCTTCTGATGTATGTGGTCAGTTTTGCATTATGTTTCTCTTTTATATGTGCAGTGGTGTCAGTTTGTGTGATTTCATTAAACTTTTTACCACAAATTTTGTGAAAAATGATTCTATTGTTTATTGTTTTTATAGACAACTTTTAAAAAAGGTTAATAATAATAATAATAATTGTAATAATATGTTTAAAAAAAAATTACACAGTTTCCAAGGTGGATATTATTTTCACTCTCACAGTAATAATATTCACCTTCATCGCTGTGTCCAATCGTGCTCGTCTCGAAATACTTGTTAAATGTATAGAATAAACTCGAAAATATGCTGCGTCGCTTGTGAACATGTTGTTTGAAATGTTTTTACGTCTCTCTGTGGTCATTCTAAAATATCTTAATAAATGTACACGTAATAATTAATTATAGTTCTCTCGTCACTCAACCTATCTTATGTTATTAATTAGTTCATATAGTTTGGTTATGTTAGAATGTAATTTTTTTTTTTTTAAAAAGGACAAATAAATATCGTAACTTTAAAAACAGTATTTTATTTCACCTAACCTCATATTAAGTTAAGATAGTTTAATATTTCGTAAAAGAAATAAATTTAAAAATATTTCAGAATATAAGTTTTGAGAAAATTCAGACACTAAAAAAAAAAATAATAGTTTTACTCACTAAATCTGTCTATTAAGTCTCTACACAGCCATAGTGGTCAGGTGGCTAGCACATCGGACTGCCAACTCAGAAGTCGAGGGATCGAATCTTGAGGTAGGTAATTTTTTTTTTTTTTTAATATAAATTATTTTATTAATTTATTGAGTATTTTTCATAATTATTTTAAATAATTATAAATGTTTTAAATTAAATTCAAATAAAAAATTTCAATATTGGACGAATTTTTTTTTTCCAACTCGTAGAATATTTCAAGTTTCTAGTTTCTCAGCTCTTTGCATATTTCTTATTTTAGGGAAACACTTGCATACCTGGCAAGCTTGTTCCTTTCCTATTCTTCTCTCCCCCTGCCCCTCTAACTCACTGCCGCATCACTCGCTCTCCCTTGTTTTGCCAGCTAGTCATTCAGACGCGTTTTTCATGCTTCTCTTCTTCACTACCCCCCTCTACCTCTCTCCATCTGTTTACCACTCTCTATTCTAGTCCCAGATGCTGGGACCGAGCACAACAATACCTTCACCCAAATTTCCATTCTGAATTCATTATCGCACTTTTCAAACCTTCCTCTAATAACCTGTATTCTTGTTGTATATAGGACATCATCTCATTGGCTCCAATATTCGACTACTACCACCCACTAAAATTATTATAATAGTGTCCATTGTGGTCACTTATAGAACGCAATCTGATTGGATATCCCCTACACGACAACTCATTCTTTCATTACCCCCACTCCATTCTTTCTCTCTCTCTCTTACACATTACACCTGTGACGTCACGAAACTTTTCCTATAATTTCACCATCCCACCCCTTACCCCTCACCCTCGATCACCACAACCTGTGACGTCACAAATGTCTGGCTATAACTATCGCCATCTCTCTTTTCACACTAACCCCCTCTCTCTCTCCCACTCTTACACACTACAACCTGTGACGTCACAAAAATCATCCCATAATTCTACTATCCCCTCCCCTTACCCCCCCACCCTGTGACGTCACGAATGTCTGGCTATAAAATACCCGCCCCTTCCCCCGCACCTCCCCTCTGTCTCTCTCACTCCCTTTACCCCCACTATCTCTTTCTCTCTCACTCTGGCGCCAGTGACGTCACTCTGTGACGTCACGAATGTCTGGCCATAATGGGCCCTTACTACTTACGGTGAAAAAATATTACATTTCTTTAAAATCGAAACGTCTTATTAAATTTGATAAACGTATTTAAAAAATCCATTATATAATAAGACTCAATGCAAAACGCCAAAAACATTTGTTGATTTTTCGATTTCACAGAACCAAGAAAAAATTAAAACTTGTTTATCTCGAAACTATGAAAATGGAGTTGTGCTCTTTTACCTTTCAGCCACAGAATTATAATGAAGGTTAACAACCTTGTCATTATTTATCTCTACAGTATGATGAAATATAAATTCAGGAAACAAATTTTTTCAGTATTTCATCAGCGCAGTGAGTTTGTTGTTCAAGAATTGATGAGGATAGCTGAGCTATCGAAACGTAAACTTTAAAAAAAGTTTTTTTGTGTTTTTTTCACCTTGACTTGGATAGATCTATATCTTCTCTAATTCATTTTAACGTTATTTACAAAGTGGTGAATTCATACTACTATTCAAATTTGAAAGTTATTTTAGTAAATTTCTTTAAATAATAAAAAACAAGTTTTAGGTTATTAATTCCACATTATTTCTTTCAAATTTACAAAGTTTTTTTTATAAAAACGACGTTTCGGCACCAGTCACTACCCTTATCAAGTTTATTATTATTTATTTTTATAAAATGATTTTGAAAGTTATAAAAGCTGTTATATTAAAAAGATTCTTATCTTTCATTTTTTTATATTAAAAATCATTAAATAAATCAATTAAAAGATTTTTATACATGATGATGATTTTATTCATCATCATGTCCCAACTGTAAATTTGTTTAAATTTGAAAGAAATAATGTGGAATTAATAGATTAAAACTTGTGTTTTATTTAAAATACACAAATCCACAAAAAACTGACACTTATTCTTTAAATAATGTTTCATAAAGTTGTATGTATTTTTAAAATAATTTTAGAAAGACAACTGGGAAACACGTATGTTTTATACAACTAAATGGCTTCAAACTCCAAAGTCAGAAAGATATTTAATGCCTGAAGAAGGAATTAAAAAAGTATATAAAGGTAATTTTGCATACCACACAGAAAAAGATACAGGATATCCATTCATTGAAAAATTGTTTAATAATCATCAAATCTGTGAATTAACTGAAGTTAATCTTATGCCACCAACTGATATGCCTCTTTTTGTTAGCCGAAATAGTCCATTTTCAGAAATTTCTAAAATAGGGTACGTATAAATATATTTATTTTAATACCTAAATAGGGTATTCTAGTATTTCCAGAAGCGACTTGGCGGACGATTATTATTATTATTATTTTGGACTGATTTCGGATTTTTTCGGACACAATTTGTATTTCAAAAATTTTCAGACTGTTTTCAGATTCCACCGGACAGGTTTCCGTTTTATCTTTGATATGAAATTATTATTTCCGACTGATTTCGGATTTCTTCGTACAAATTTCGGATTTTACGGGACAGATTTTCGTTTTGTCTTTGATCTGAAATTTATATTTCGGACTGATTTCGGATTTTTTCGGACAATTTTCGAATTTATTCGGATTGATTTTGAACTTTTATTTTTTTCCGTACTACTATTGGACTTTACCGGACTAATTTCAGACAAATTTCGGACTTGTTTCGGACAAAACCGGAGCAATTAGTCCAAAATTTGTCCGATATTTTAAGCAGGGAATAGTTTATATTAAATAGATTGGATTTTGCAAAGAATGAGAAAATACGGTAATTCTATACAATTCTTATTTCTCAAAATTTCCAAATTATTTATTCGGGACCAAGCGTAAATGGTGTATTTTAGAACCAAAACAAATAATCTGGTGGGTCAGGTTGAAGAAGTGAGTTAAAAACCTTTGCTTTTAAAAAAATACTTCATTTTTAACTATATACAGAATTCATAATTTTTCCTTGTAGTACTAAGCAATCCAACTTTTTATTGACACAAAGCGGTTATTGATATACAAGCGGTAAATTTCTATATAGAGTTTCTTTTATTTTTGTTTTTTTGTCTATGAAGTCTGACGCAAAATACTTGCTTCATTCCATGCGCGCATACACTCAAAATTAAAACAGTTTAAACAATTTAATTTAAGGGGTTACACCTGTTTGCAATTTTTTTTTCTTTCGATTTTTTTTTATAGGCTTAAAATACACTATAATATTCCTAGATTAATAATCAATAACGTCCTTACAAGAAAGCAACTTGGAAATGTTCTGAAAATTATTTTTTCTGGAGCAAATCCGAAGTGTAATGAAAGAAAATTTTAAATTCATAGGCATTTTTTTCGAAACCATATTTTTTTTATTGGCTTGAAGTACACTATAACATCCCTAGATTGATAATCAATAACGTACTTGCATGGAAAACAAATTGGAAAACTTTCTAAAATTAATTTTTCTGGAACAATTCCGAAGTGTGAAAATAGATAATTTCAATTTCAAACGCGTTTTTCTCGAAACTACAGTTTTGAAATCTGCACGCAGTAGAACTCAAAGAATTTTCATCCGATTGACTTGACATTTTAACTGTAACTTCTTAATTAGATTATCTAAAGAAGTAGACACAATTTTAACAATACATGAAAAAAAAATTTTTTTAGAGATATTTAAATAGCGATTTTTTAGTCGAAAAATCGATTTTTTTTTCAAAGTCTCGCCATTTTTCGAAAAAATTTTATAAAATTATAATCGTGTGTACTTCTCCAGATAAATTCGTCTAGTTTATAAAAAAAATTTTTTATGCTTACACATGATGGTTCAGGGGACTTCTACTGCGTGCAGCGGAGTCACTTTTTTAAATATCACGTTATATTTATCGTCAGAAAGCCGCCATTTTGTAAAGTCATGGCAATAAACAATTTTTTTCATATACCTGAAGAGTTGCTTAGTTGATCTATATAGTATTTGTTTATGTTCATTCGAAAAACTGCTCAGAAAAAAAATTTGAAAAAAGCCTCTTTTTTAGGCCTCCAACCAGATGTAACCCCTTAACATAACATTTCCAAACATACCGGCCACCTTGCGAACTTTTTTTAAAGATCGCAAAAATTATTTTTTACAAATGCTATGAATTTATTTAAGCGCAGAGAACATCTTTACAATGTCTTGTCCATTAATTGAAGTAGGTAGCAATACAAGGTTTGAAATCGGACGAACAAATTCGGATGTTAAAGTTTTTAAATGTACAACTCTTACAGCCGAATCGAATCCCGACACACATTTGGTAACTCGTGCTAAATCCCATTTAGAAGGCGGGGATTCTTTATTTTTAAGTTGTACAAGATCGGCAGTTTTTAAATTAGGTCTTGCTGAAAACCACTCGGTGCGTTGCTGCAAACTTTGTAAATATAATTGAGACGAAGATCTCCAGAAATGTTCCAAAACGCGCTGGTAAAATTGTCAACGAGTCAAGCGATTTTCAGGTACATCGAGATAGGAATGAGTAGGCACAATTTTTAATGCAGCAGCCACTAAGAAATGACCGGGCGTGAGTACTTAGCTACTTTCCGGATCATCGTTGATCGGAACAAGAGGCTGCGAATTTAAACAGCTCTCAATTTGACACAAGACAGTAGTGAATTCTTCTGCGGTGGGTGTTGAATTAGATAACAATTTGCGTAAGTGACCTTTAACACTCTTGACACCCGCTTCCCACAATCCACCAAAATTGGGAGCATATGGTGGCATGAAGTGTCATGTTGACCCGTCAGAAGCTAGTTGAGCTGATAAAATAGGATCTTTCATGAGAGTTTGAAAAGTGTGCGAAAGCTCTCGATCAGCCCCGCGAAAATTTGATCCATTGTCAGAGTACAGATCAGTCTGAATCCCACGGCGGGATGTGGAGCGTCTGAAGGCCGTAATAAAAGTGGTGGTTGACAAATCGTGAACTAGTTCTAAATGAATCGCTTTTACTGCAAGACATATAAATATTGCTATTCAGGTTTTATGTGCCTTAAACCCATGACCAGAAGAAGAACGAACTAAAAATGGTCCCGCAGAGTCAAGACCGGTGTGTGAAGAAAGACGGTAAGGAGATACTCTTTCCGCCGAAAGATCACCCATTATTTATGATTCTGTTTGACATTTATAGCGGGCGCAAGTAACACAACGATTGTCCACGGTATTGGTTAGACTTCGACCACCTATTATGCAATACTGGGTGCGGGCCATGTAAAAGGTTAATTGAATTCCGGAATGTAACAAATTTTTATGCAACTGGTTTAAAATCATTCGAAGAATAGCAGGTGATTGCTGGTAGATTGACAACTTAGAGTGACGTAATCGGGCACCAAGTCGTAGAATTCCATTATCGTCAATAAACGGGTTAAGTCGTTTAAGCGGAGAATCTCTTGGAAGTGGATTGTTGTATTTTATGGACTTGAATTCTCGAGAAAAAGCAGTAGTCTGAAAGTAAAGAATCCAAAAGACAGAAGCTACTCGAATTTCATTTGATGATAACGGAATTGTTGGTTTAACTTTAGATTTAAATACGTTTATAGCACAAAGAATATATCCAGTGATTCGTAATAAAGGAGCCCAAGAAGATATGCGAGTTATCAATTTTGATTGCCAGTGTTCTCTGTAGTGAGTAACCTGACGAATTAGATAGCCATGAAGGGCCTTGCCACCATAATGTAAACGAAGATAACTTGTCAGCAGATAAACCACGGGAGGCGCAGTCAGTCGGGTTTTCGTTTGATAGAACGTGATTCCAAAGTGCAGTAGGTAAAGTCGTTTGGATGGTCGATACTCGATTTGCACGAACATTGTCCGAGTGACAGGTGGTTTTTTGAGCCAACTCAAAACCACATAGGAATCTGTCCAACAATTAACTGGAACATCTGTCAAGGTTAGTGCCTTGATAACATGTAAAATTAGATTTGTGAACAGGGTTGCCGCGCCCAACTCCAATCAAGGTATGCTTTTTGTTTTTAAAGTCGCAACTTTAGTTTTAGCGGTCAGAATATTGACTGCAATTGTTTCTGACGCAGACACAATTCTGCTATAGACGACAGCACCATAGACAACACTCGAAGCGTCAGAAAAGCCATGTAGCTACAAGTAGGAAGGATTGTTGTCCAGAGCAATATATCTGGGGACTGAAACTGGGAATAACGTTGAAAGTTTTGTACGAAATTCATCCCATTCATGAACAAAATCGGAAGGGAGTAAGTCATCCCAAGTAAGTTTTCAAAGCCAAAGCCTTTGAAGTAGGACTTTGGCTGAAATAGTCACTGGAGATAACCATCCCAGTGGATCAAAGAGTTTTCCGACAGCCGAAAGTAACGATCGTTTGGTAGGATGCTCTGAAGGAATTGTGGAATATCGGTATATAAAAGTATCAGCCAAAGGATCCCAGAATATGTCCAGGACTTTAAAACCAAAGGAATCATTGAGAGGGATTTCTATCCCATGACCATGCTCTACATCAGACAATCCCGTAAACAATGCGGGATCGTTGCTACACTACTTGCGCAATGTAAATCTACCTGCAGAGGTTAATGCTATCAATTTATCTCGAACTAATAGGGTAAAAGCTTTATTTTTTCCTCCAAAAAAGCATCGTCAACATAGATGTCGTTCAATAGAATCGGACCGGCAAGAGGAAAATTAGATTCTTCGTCATTCGCCAACTGTCGCAGAACTCTAATACCTAAGTATGGTGAACTAGCCATACCATAAGTAACTGCGTTCAATTCGCACACCTGAATAGGGTCCTCAGGTGGTTCCCGCCAAATGATACATTGGTACTTGCGGTGATCTGGGGAAATAAGAATCTGACGAAACATATTAGCAACATTAGCACACAAAACATATTTATGCTGACGCCATTTTAAAATTATTGACGAAATCTCATTTTGTAGTTTAGGACCTATATGTAAACAATCGTTCAAGCAAATCTTAGTTGTAGTAGAACTTAAAGTCTTAAAGCATTAAATACTACTCTCAGTTTCGTTGTCTGATTACAGTTTTGTACCACGGGATGGTGAGGAATAAACAAATTCCGTGAGTTAAAATCATTTAATTTACCTAGTAGAGTCATATGTCCCATTGATAGATATTTATTTATAAATTCTCGATAGTTTACAGCAAGTAAAGGATGTGCGAAAATCTTTTTTCCAATCTATTAAACGAATTAAGAGCAGTTGTTAGCGACTCTCCCGAGAGGAGTAGAATCTTGATCGAAGGGAAGGTCCACCATGTATCTACCAGACGAATCCCTTGAATGAGTCTAAATAAAATGTTTTTCACAATCAGTATTCTTTTTTTGTAAAAGGAGCAGTGAAAGGATCTTCTTCCATTTCCCAGAACCGAGTGATTGTTTGATCAATATTGGCATTAAGCGAATGGTGGACATTAATGTGAAAAACATGAGAAGAGACATTTAGAATAGAGAGAATTCCAGAGAGAATCCACCCGAAGATGGTTGACTGTGCAATGAGGCTACCAGAGGTACCAGGACAAATTCTATTTTTTAATGTTTGTCCATATAAGTCACCACCAATCAACAAATCAATACTGTCACTTGAACAAGGACAGGGATCAGCGAGCTCCAAGCTGCGCAAATTAGACGGTAAGTTAGACAACGCGAATTCTGCAGGGATGTATGAAGTAATCTTTGGAAGGATAAATGCTTGAATCGTGAGAAAATTAATACAGGGCTTAACAGGTTTTATTGCAATTTGCGCGGAAAGAATAACTTTACTTGATAAGTTGTCCCCCAAGCCAGATACCAGAACATTAAAATTTTTTCGTGAAAGACGTGATAGTTGCACGACAGACTCTGAAATAAATGAGGCTTCCGAGCCTTGATCCAGTAAAGCACGAATTTGTACGCGTCGACCATCAGGCGCTTCTACTATCACACGAACCGTTACTAATAACACAGCTCGCCGACTTTCAGTATCGTGTAAATGATACGATAAAAGGTTGTCAATTTTAGATTGATTTTGCATTTGAACTACGATCATTTTCATTTAATTTTGAAGATACTTTATTAGAATTGCATTGCTCGCGATCTAAGAGAGAGTAATGCGGTTTACTACATTTTGAACAAACATTTTTGCTTACACACGCATTACGAAAATATTTACCTAGACAGTTAGTACATCAATTTTTCTCGCGAACGCAGTCATACTTTTCACTTACAGATTTCGCTTTAAATTGTGAGCAAGCATGCAAATTATGTTCTCCCTTACAAAGACAACAAAACAATTTAGAAGAACTTTGATGCGTGTAAATTTTAAGTAGAGAATTATTATTTGGCTGCGACAAATTAGTTGCACCCTTACTTTCAGAACGTTTTTTAACAGTTATCGCTGCTTCAAGCGCACGTATATGCATGTCTAAAAATTTTGTAAACTCGGCTAGAGAGGGAGGATCCGTAGAATCACTCACAACTGATTCCCACTGATCTCGCGGCAATTTATCAAGTTTATTAGTAAGAATGTAAACAAAAAGATCGTTATCATTATCGATCGGGCGTTCGCGACTTGTCAAAGCAGTACTTACACTGAGAGAAAAAAAAGGTTACTACAACGGAGGACACAAGTAGGAATTGCCTGAGTGACTCCGGTAGTAGAATTCGAGTTAACGCAACTTGGGACTCCGGTAAATACTGCTTGGGTCTCCAATTACGTCGACTTGAGACCCAAGCAGTATTTACCGGAGTCCCAAGTTGCGTTAACTTGAGTTCTACTACCCGAGTCACTCAGGCAATTCCTACTTGTGTCCTCCGTTGTAGTAACCTTTTTTTGCTCTCAGTGTACAGTAATTATTACATTACGCAAGTGTTTTAAATTACAAAGAAAATCTGAGGTAATAGCGGAAAGTTCTATAATCATTTTTAAATAATCAAAACCTCGAGCTTTACTATTATCGTAACGTGATTCTAAATTTTCCCAAATAGGGTAATCGGTACAATGATTGGCCCCTTAAGAAAATTTTTATCTTTGACACATTGTCAAATTTACACCAGTTGTCAAAAAAATATTTGAAAAACACTAAGCGACAGTAAATTTATTCTATTTTAAATGTAAATAATTAGAAAAGAATAGAAAAAATTTAAATAATCGATATTTAAAGAAAATAATATAAATGTCAAAAAATGCATTTATTGGCCTTAAAATCATAGTGATTGACCGAGGCCAATAATTGTATCATTGGCCTCTAAAAGTTATTAAATACAAAGATTGGCCGCCTGGCCTTTTCTATTAGTTTTTGGCATGTTGTGAGAAAACGGATTGTCTCGAGTGATTTATCCAAAAATTGTTTCACAAACACTTGTAAATATATGTAAAATAATATTTATATCTATAAAATCAACTAAAAAGACTCCACACTGGAAAAAAGACCGTTTAATATAGACACAAGCATGCACTTTATGGGCACAAGTTTGTTTGCATTTTGGGCTAGAGAAAATAACCAACGTCGCAATATAATACTGAAAATTGTTTAATAGCATCTTAACCTCTAGCAAAATTGTCGAGGATAATTATTTAAAGTAATGCTAATTCAATAAATTAACCAAATGAAATCACTGTGTGCCAGCCGTGGCAGCTGTCAGCTGACGATCGTACTAACCTATCTGACAGAGGCGACACTACCGACATAATAAAACTTCGAATTTTCAGTTATTGGTCCCTAGATTGTACAATGATTGTCCGTGGCCAACAATTGTTTTTTAAGATTATTTAACACTTTTACATAGAAGGATTTATTTAAAAACATGTATTTAAATGTTGTAAAAGATTTTTAATAATATTTTACAATATTTTTAAGAAATATAGTCATTGGCCTCTTAAGCCACTACGGTCAATCATTGTATTTTCGTGCAATTCGAAGAGGGTATTATTGGCCCCCATATAAATTGAAAAAACGTTATATTTTTAAATAAAAACTACTTTATAGTCTTTCTATAATCAACGTAAGTTTACGTTTGAAAAAATTTTCTCTCAAAAACATATTTTTACGATCAGAAATGCCAATTTTCTGCGAAGGTACACTACATACGACCATAGTGTTTTCTACTTTCTGTCTCTCTTTTCAGTACACGTAAATAAATAATTAAATTAAAATTAATAATGAAGGACCAGATAATCCCGATTGTAATGATCGTTGCTTAATTGTGTGAAGTTTATTAAGCACAAATTAAAAACTGATTTGATGTAAGTTGTTTCTTATTATATTTATATTTTATCAAGGGGGCCAATCATTGTAGGGAGGCCAATCATTGTACCGATTACCCTAGTTAAAAATTATTAGCGGTACCGGGTTAATTTTTCGCGATTATTAAAGCTTTGTCAATAAGACTGATTTTTAAATGATGTAAACGTTCAGCATCCAAAAGATATTCATTTTTAATTACTAAGGACATAAATAAATTGCGAAAAGCTAGCCATACACTGTACTCACCGGAGAATGTCGGAATTTTTATGCGCGATAATTGAACTGATGGTGCTGCAGGTCGACAATGAGTCGCTGCTCTGGATTGACTAGAAGGTTCCGTTTGTGGATCCGGGAGTCAAGACAAAATGAAATCAACGGCATCCTCGTCTCTATTTCGCAAAAATGTGTAGGGTCATATGCTTGTGGATCACTGGCAACATCATCTTCGTTCTTGTGATCGGCAATCAGATTTGATACTAACAGCACATGGTTTTTTCTACATCTTTCCTAGAATTCTTGGAGGTTTGCTAGACGTTCGCTTAAAAACTGACCATATGGATTTTCATGTTTCGTTACACGTTTAGTGATTTTAACAATCGATTCAAATTAAATTTCTTGATCTTTCAGCGTTAGTTTATAAGCATCAGTCGACATTTTTAAGGAAAAGTCAATAATGTTCGTTCACAATGTCACTGCACATTAAAGTTACATAAATAGTTTTAACAATGAAACAAAAAGCAAAACTTTTGTTGTCTTGAAAAGCGAGCTTGAAAAAAGGCAATACAAAACACTTCAGAAAAATACTGTTAATCTCAGTCGCGTCTTGACAATGTCATCGCCATGAGAGACTAAACGACGCATGTTTTTGTACAACGAAAATCACTGTTTTTCCTCTCTTTTTTGAATCCGGCTCGCAGGACCAGGTTTATAATTAGAAAGAAAAATAATTCATAAAAATAATTCATAAAAAAAAATTCATAATTTTTCCTTGTAGCACTAAGCAATCCAACTTTTTATTGACACAAAGCAGTTATTGATATACAAGCGGTAAATTTCTATATAGAGCTACTTTTCTTTTTTTTTTGTTTGTCCATGAAGTCTGACGCAAAATACTTGCTTCATTTCATACGCGCATACACTCAAAATTAAAACAGTTTAAACAATTAAATTTAACATAACATTTTCAAACAAAGAAAAGCCACAAATATTAAGAAATACAAGAGAAAAAGAAACTTAAAAAACTTTGTGTACTTCTAAATTCGTCGTAAAGATTGTTTACGTCACCAAAATTCAACAGAAAAAGAAGACAAAGTAACCTATGCATCTTTTAATATGCTGAAGAAATTCGAGTAAGAGAGAGAGAGAAAGAGAGAGAGAGAGAGAGAGAGAGAGAGAGAGAGAGAGAGAGAAAGAGAGAGAGATGAATTTACAACACAAAAAGATCGAATGCACATATGTACTTTCTCTTGTTGGAATCAATCTACCGCACCGATGGAATTTACAACTAAGAAAACCTCATCAATGCTAAGATTCCAGTGCTATGCTGGACGTACGTTCTTGTGTTGTTGACTGAGCTACCGCTTGCCTGCATTTACAACCAAAACGATACATAGTACTTTGTATCTTTCCTATATTGTATTTACTAATTCTAAAAAACCTATGTCCATTATTTAATAGAAATTGTTTAAATAATTTTTTGTTCAAATTATGATAGATCATGTCAATTTTACCCAAAAGATGACCTTGGGGGTCGTTCACAAACTACGTCACATGCCTGGGGGAGGGGGTGTATCGAAAAATACACGGTGTGACGTTAGAAGGGGACAGGGTCCAAAAGGGTCTCGTACAGCCTGACGTAGTTTATGGACTATGGATTTATCGATTATTAAATTTTTTATTTTATACTAAAGTTCCTGGTAGAAACAGTTTGTTTTAATTTTCTCCATTCGACTAAGATTGCAAAAATGTATCTTTTTATGTTGCACTGCATTATAGATAACTATAGATCTTATCTATATCAATATATTTTTAATCACTTTTTTAGGGAAAATAACTTTAAAATAATGTATTATGATTATTAAACTCATTAATTTAACAAAAAAATATGTAGTGACGCATGTTTTGACAGCTGTTGAGATTGTGTACTAACAAACAGGTGGGTAGTCACATATTAGTCTTAACCCTAATAGCACTGACTAGGCCGGGAACGTTCCTGGAATGGGCTGCTGGCCCCTTGGGTACGTTCCCTTGGACCGCTCCAATATACCTGACAAATCCGTTCCGGATTTCACTAGGCTAGGAACGTTCCCGCGGAACGTTCATGGAATGTTCCGAGGAACTTTGAATACACATTCAAAAAATCGCAGAACGGGTTGCGGAAAAAGTATGCGGAAAAAGCTGAAAATTTTTTTATTAATATTATTTAATGTTTTTAATATGATTGCTTCTATAGAACAGTGGTCACTAAAATCAACTGCGCAGCTCTAGGTGCGATAGAAAACTACTGCGCAAGATATTAACATTAATTATTTTTCAATGTGTATTTAAAGTTCCTCGGAACATTCCAGAAACGTTCCGCGGAACGTTCCTAGCCTAGTGAAATCCGGAACGTATTTGTCAGGTATATTGGAACGGTCCATGTGAACGTACCCCAGGGACCGGCGGCCCATTCCAGGAACGTTCCCGGCACAGTCGGTGCTATTAGGGAAGGGTGTTCCAGAGCCACCAGGCGGCGCCATGTCAAAGTTTACTCTGTCTTTGTTTCAATCACCTGTTTTGGGAACCGAATTTTCTAGCACAAATTGTTGCCGCATCCGGGAATAAAATAAAATAGTTCCAAGTGATTTAGAAACTACAAATATGTAAAATTTCTCGTTGGTGTTGCGTTTTTATGTCAAGTATTGTGTTGTGCCAAAAATTTATGTGTAAAAATTGACGTTTGATGTATATTATCTGTCTTTGTCATGACTTAGCTTGGCTCTGGAACACCCGCCTTAAATTGGCCGTATTTACGTAACACAGGAGTATCATTAGGCAGTATAAAAATAAAAATAAAAATAAGAGAATAATAATTATTGACAAAAAACGGCAATTACCGTGTGAAAAAGAGATCTATCGTCAGGTTGGGGTGACAATAAAAATGACACCTCAACCCCACGGTATTTTCTTGTTTTATTATATTCTAGGAACAAAATATGCATCGCGACCGCCGGCCGCGCAACATGTGATATTTATAATATATAATATATAATGATTAATAGACCAAGGTTGTAAGACAGAATCAGAAATAGAGAGGTAAATTACTCCATGTATTCTACGTTGTTTCTACACGTATTTTACCTAGTAATATACGTCCTGAGTTTTCTACATCCATGTATTTGTCGAGAGTGGGGGGTATTACACACGTAATTTACTTAGGTAATTACCTGTAATTTACCAACGAATTAAAAATGATACGTCAATTTCCGATCTCTGGCCAGAATTACAATAAGATAAGGGTGAAATCATATGTGAGCAAAAAGCACAAAAGCGAAAGCAGAAAATCATAAGGGCAAGAGAGACAGACATATATCACTGTCTTTCTCACTCTCATATTATCTGCTTTCGGTTTTACGCTTTCTGCTCACATAGGATTTCACCTTAACATTACAACTAACATACATTGTATCGACTGAACATTATCCTTTGTAATTAAAGAAGGTATTCTCAGCAGGGTTGGGCACACACATTTCTTTCATAGACATGGAAGTCAAATTTGGTCAAATTTGGTCATGGTCTTACACATTTTGCAAGACCAAGACCAAAAACAAGACCTTATTGTCAACTCTCGCAAGACTCTTGCAGTCTTCCAAATATTTACGTAGAATCTTGTACTCTTGTCGATGAATGCTAATGTTTCGTCAGTTAGAATTCTGAAGGCTCAAAGAGTAGACAAAAATATAAGATGGATATTCTATCAGAGAATAGTAGTTCTGAAAGTGAATCAGAGAAAAATTTAAATGAAATCTTGATGGTGATAAAAAACATTAACAAAAATTACAACGAAAAATATCAAAATGAGTAGTGAATTTAGTGAATTTTTCGAAATTACTGGAAAAGGACAAAATATAAGTGGTTTGTGCAAATTGTGTAAAAATAATAAAAACTAAAACGTAAATATAAAAATAAAAAAATCGGGTAATTACGAATTATACCCGTACCAAAATCTAGGGTTCCGTACATTTATGAAACAAAGATATGGGCAAATCTAAAAAATAGGTAACTTTTATGTGACTTAGCTTTATTTTTGTACGCATGTACTATATCAACCTGTTTACTTTTGAATAAAATACATTTACTACTACTTGAAGCCTCAAAAAAAGTTTGAAATGATTTATTGAATAACTTCTGCGTTATGCGACTTGAAAGTAAAAAAATAATTGAAACACTCAACAAATTTGATGTGATTTTTAGAAAATGAAAAGTTAAACTGCATATAACTTTTGAAGCAATGATTGTATGAATTTGAAATTTTGTCAGGTATTAGTTCTCATATGTACATTTCTATGTTACTAGGTATAAAAAGTGTGCAGTAAAAATTAACGAAATGGTAAGTAATTATAAAGGCGTGACTCTTCTTTCCACCATTTAAAAAATTTTCGGTCTTTTACATATAGTTATTGAAGCAATTTATTTGTTAAAAATTCTAAGTATGCATTGCGTTCTACAAGTAATTACAAATAATTTGGTACGTTATAGAAAGGTGTGCCTTTAAAATAAAGTAACTTTTTTTGACAAAATATTCTGTAGCTCAGAGCGTAATCTTTACTCACGCGATACCTTATTTAAATACACACTTAAGAAATAAGTCATAAGAACCTAATTCCTTTTGTAATTGATAGTTTTCTTAAATTGACATAAGCTTGTAAAATGCTTCAAAAAAATGTTCATCGCAAATGTATAAAATGTGATTTACAGCACCAGATGATTTTTCAAGTAAGTATTTTGAAGTTGACGCAAAGTTGTGCTTTTAAAATTAGACAATATTTACGAATCGTTTTTAAATGACTATGTTCATCCGAGTTTTTATTTGATTATTTATAACCTATTCGTAAACGTCGAAAATATTGGAAACAATGTCTTCAGGTAATTTAGGTAAAAAAAAAGTTTCTTTATATTTTTAAAATATAAAAAGAATATTTTTTCTTAATTACTTTACTGTTTCGTTAGATTCAAAAATACTCAAACGTGATAAAATGAGAGAAAAAAGAAAAAAACAATCTTTGAAAAACGAAGAAGAACGTTTGAGGAAACTAGAATATAATGCTAAGAATAATCCACTGCGTCCATCTACGAAGTCATCAAAAATAATTACAATTAACTCTGATCCAAATGCTTTTAAAACTCGATTACGAAAAAATGTATCTAACCTCACAGTAGATTTAACTAATTCAAATATTCCTGCAAATCGGTACGAGGTTGAAGAATGTGTCAGAGAGAGTCAATCTTGCAATGAAAATAGATTAAGAGAAGTATTAAATCAACCAGCACCATCGACTTCTCCGGATATTTTAAATAAATCTAGAAACTGCGACGAAAATGATTTTAACAATGTTTCTTCGTTATCTAATGAACCAGCAGCATTAAGTAACCAGCAATTGAAAAATTTAAGTAAGTGTAATTTAAAAAAATACACAAAGTACTTTACATTTTTCCTACTCGATAATTTATGACGCACATTTGGCGATTGTTGCTGTCATTCATACTAGCACTGTTTTGAATTTATTTATTTTTCGAGAAATTTAATATTAATTATTATTAAAAAATAATATTTACAGGATTGTCACGGGTAAGGGAAAGTTAGGGAATGTGAAATTGATAGGATAATTATGAAATACTTGAATAATTTTATTAACCTTTACATTGCCGGAAATATAGGTTTTTTTTGGAAAAATCAAACGAATCAGCTTGAAACTTGGTACTCGCGAGTTTTTGGGGTCGCTGATCACTAGGGGTGGTCCAAAAATGCATGAAAAAAAAAATTTTGTATTTCTAATGCTGGCACCTTCTAGGATTATTCTTTGTCGAAAAAAAAGTACCCCTATTTTTTTATTTGCTAATTAAAGGATATTTAGATCATCAATTACAAAATAAAAAAAAAGTATAACTGAAGAAAAAGATCGGATAGTTTTTCAAAAAATGCTAAGCGGCCCAGTTGTAAAAGAAAATAAAAGCATGGAAAAATTATCTCACTTAGTAAGTCTAAAATCACAAAGAAAATATATGAATTCAGAATCACTCACTGGCGATAGATTGTCTATCAAAGCTAATCAAAGAAGATCAGACATATCGCAAATAATAACAAAGTTCTTTGAATCAGATGACAATTCTTCAATCGCTCCAAGTGTTAAAGATACTATAACTCATCACAGCGTTAAAAAGAGGAAACGATATTTGTGCGATACAGTTGACAATTTATTCACTAAATTTAAAAAACAACACCCATCAATTAAGATTTCTCGTGCCGCATTTTATAAATACAAACCTTTTTGGTTAGTACATCGACCGATCAATGGACGAGATACCTGCCTTTGCAAGACACATGCTAACATGAATTTTCTTCTTTTAAGATTGTCAAATCACAAAGTGTTAAATAATCCTTCTTCACAATCATTTATAGAATCTCGTGTTTGCAATGCTTTCCATAAAGAATGTTGTTACCGAGAGTGTAAAAATTGTAAAGACAAGAAACTTAATATTAGAAAATGTAATGATCGAACTTCGTATTTCAAATGGGTAACTCGCGAAGAAAGTAGACTAGGCGCTAAAGGCAAAATGTATGATGTTAAAATTACATCCAAAGTATAAATCGATTCTACAGTGGATGGTTTAATAACTGAAGCCAACAATCTTGCTGATGACTATTTAAAGCACGAATATCTTAGGATTCATCAGCAACGAGCGATCTCAAGTATTAGAGATTCTTTAAAACCAAACGAAGCATTTTTCACTGCAGATTTCTCTCAAAAGTGGATTTGCAAATATGCCGCTGAAATACAAAGTGCACATTTCGGTGCTTCAAAAAAACAGCTGTCATTGCACACGGGTGCATTTTATTACAAAAACACAAAAGGTGATTTGGAATGGATTTCTTGTTGCACCGTATCGGAATGTCTTCGTCATGATGCTGCTGGAGTGTGGACCCACTTACAACCAATCCTTAAATTAATACGGGAAACTCTACCAGAGTTATCAGCAATTCACTTTCAAACTGATGGTCCAAGTTCACAGTATAGAAACAAAACTTGTTTCCACCTGTTTCAACAGTTTTGTGTAAAAATGGATTTAAATTACGCTACATGGAACTTCACAGCACCCGGACAAAGGGTTTCCCGAGGAAATGGTAAATCAAATAAATTCTTCAACAAAAGTTAAGGCATTTACGATTTTGGAAGATGATTTTAAAATTATTGATCAAATGACGAATTCTCAAATAGTAGCAGCCCCTGGAACAACGAAAATTTACCAATTAATTTGGCTAAAACAAAATCAGAATGCTTTGCCCCTCAATGAACTGTCGTGCTCCTATTGTTACGCTATGGGTTTGTACGAATCGTGCCGACATTTCTCTTTATCACCGCATTCATGGATACCAGCTGAAAAAGTTATCATTAACAAAAAAAGGACTGCTCAGAATTATATTGGAGAAGACAAAATCAACTAGACAAGCACTAAAATACTGAAAAATAATAATCAAATTACACTTGAAGCTAAGACAGAGAAAAATAAAGAAAAGAATTCAGTATCTAAGCCTGTGGATAACACAAGGCAAAGAAAGCGTTATGGTTGATTTTTGTAAATGATTACTAAGAAACGTTGGATCGCCTAGTCATTTTTTTGTGTGTTATTGACAAACAAAGTTTGTTTATATTTTGGGGTCACCAGAATTTTCTCCAAAACTCAATTGACTAAATTTCCAAAAGATAGAAATTTATTTGTCATAAGCATAGAGATGTCATAAGATTAAACTTTTCAAATCACAATTTGTTAGAACTTTTAAATTCCCGAAACTCCATTTATCAGAATTTTAAAAATTCTGAATCTTTATTTATCATAACTTTTAACATCCCGAATCTCTATTTGTCAGAACTTTTAACTTTCTGAATCTAAATTTGTCAGAATATTTTACACTCCGACTGCTAAACACTCAAAATTATGAGTTGAAATTATAATACATTTGTTTCAACGATTTTTCTAAATTGATTTTACTAAGTTAATAAAGTAGAAACAAGTGAAATTTTCTTAGTAAAATTTACTACTTTTCTTAGATCAATAAAAACCAATGACATTTTTGCAATCAATTTAACTGTTTAAGTTACAGTTACAAAAAACTAAGATTAACTCTAGATTTAACCAATTTCTTAGTAAAATTTACTACTTAAACTAATAATATAAAAATGTTTATTATTATTATTTATCATTATTAAAATATTATTATACAACAAGATGAACAAAAAGGACATCTATAAATAAATTTCTTCAATTATTAACGTTTCGAAGCTGAACCCAGCCTCCTCTTCAGAATTTTATTGTGTTATTTTCTAAAATACATTATATATAATTTAATTATTAAAATAAATTTTTCTTTCCCCTCTCCCACTACTTTTGTCCATTGACTCCCTATATTATTTAATTATTATATTCCTAACAGAGAAAAATACCTAAACGCTGGGGGATTGAACGCACGACCCTTACATTCACAAGCCGGTATCTTAACCACGTAACCACGCACGCACGCTGCGATGGCTCCCATGAAACTTAAGGACTTTCTTGACATAATCCAATTGATAACTGTGCAGTTAATTTTACTATCCAAATTAGTAAAATTTACTACTTTCCTTAGCTCAGAAAGGAACAATGAAATTTTTGTTATCAAATCAACGGTAAAGTTACAGTTAAAATAATTAAGATTAACTCTAGATTTAATCAATTTTCTCGGTAAATTTTAATGCTTTTCTTATACTTCAATAAAGTCAAATGGCATTTTTGCAATCAAGTTAACGATGAAGTTGCAATTAAAGTAAGTAAGATTATCTCTAAATTTAACTAATTTTCTTACTAAATTCTACTACTTGAACAAGTAAAATAAAATCAGTGTACTTTACTCCTTATTAAATTTTGTTGCAATTACAATTCTTAGTAGTTTCTACAACATTGTTTAACTGACAATAAGTCTATTAATTTTAATAGTCGTGATATAGTGATTTTACCACATTATGCAGTATATAGCACATATCATTTTTCTGTACTCAATTTTACTACTATCTTTGTACTTCGAACAACTTTGTACTTTATTAAGAATTTTTAGCTACATAAAAATGATCATTTTTACTAAGTAACAACATTGAATTAATTTCAAATGTAATAGGTTTAACTACTTTCATTTGTCATTTGTGATATCTTGACATTTCAGGAAGCATACAACTGTGTCGTAAAAAAAAAAAAAAATGAAAATTTTCGAAAAAAAAGTTTTCTCCCTATAACTTTGACGCTATTTGAGCTAGAGAGATAAAATTTGGTATATTTGTATATTTTTATGTACAGATTAAGAAAAATAATTAAGAACGTTCAGATTATGAAAATAATTCTACCTTCAAGTACATGAAACTTTTGCTTAAGGGTACAGGCTTGTATTTCATATAAATAACATAAAAATCAAGAATTTTTTTTTAGGGGGAGGCCCTGAAATTTTTATAGGGTTTCAGGGCTTATAAGAGTCTTGATTATAGGTCCTGTAGCAGCCTTGATCAAGCCTTGTATAAGATTAAAAAAATTTTTTTGTTTTTTTTCATAATTTTTCAATTATTTTGAAAAAAAAGTGATAACAAAATTCAATTGCGTTTTATATCGTTTTTTTTAATTCTGAGTACACAAATAAAAAATTTATTGGTTTGAGGGGTACTGTAGGACAATTAGGGTGAGCTCTAGCATAGGGGTTTAAACCTCTTTTTGGTCATTTTTTGATTTTTTTTTTTGTGACCTCATAATATTCAATTTTATTTCCAAACATAATTTTTCCATAATCTGCATGCAAAAATACACGAGAGTACCAAATTTTAGCCCTCTAGCTCAAATAATAGCAAACTTGGAGAAAAAAAACTTTTGTTTCAAAAATTTGCAGTTTCTTCTTGACAACGCTATGGCCATCAATCCAGATCATGTTCTCTATATTTTTCGTGTAATTTACACGTGAAAATACATATGTGTACCAAATTTCAGACCTCTAGGTCAAATAGTTTAGAAGTTAAGGGGGGGGGGGGGGAAAGGTCCATTTTAATGCATTTTTGCTAAAAAAAAAATTGTTATTTCCTTGACAACGCTATGAACATCACCTTGAATCATGTTCTCTATATTTTTCGTGCAATCTACACGTGAAAATACATAAGTGTACCAAATTTCAGCCCTCTAGGTCAAATAGTTTAGAAGTTAAGGGGGGGGGGGAATGGTTTTTGGCTACGGACGCACGAGTCTCGTTATAAGGGTTCCGCTGAACACCGAAGGTGTACGGAACCCTAAAAATCATAACACTTCTGTTTTCCAAAAACATTTGATGTCTATTCATAAAAAGGAAGCAAAAATATTGTTTCCAAGCAAAGGTCCAATACAGGAAATTTCAGACTACTTTAAACCTAGTCTGGTAAGTAATGTGCATTCTCTTTAGTAAAAAACTCTTAACTATTAGTTAAATTCAACTAAAAGTTATAGCAAAATAACAATTTTAATAAGCTTATTTAGTTAAACAAATTTTAGATATTGTTTTATTTCGTTTTTGACAAATAATTAGTCATGTTATACTAATAATTAGTTATTTTTCATTAATTGCTGCAAAGGAATGTGTATCACAGTTTTACTAATAATTAGTAGTTTCTAACTAAATTAGATTTACAGAGTAAAAGATCTATCCAAATTTATATTAATTCAAATAAATTCCATTGAAGTTACATTTTATTCAATTGATTATTAAGAAATATATTTTTCTCTCTTTCAAAACAAAAATATTATAAGAGTAACACTTGTACTTGTACTGATTTCTGGCTCAAGTAAATTGCAATTCGAATTTTAGTTAATGCCTAATTTTGACTCATTTGAGTAATTTAGAAGAGATAAACATTTTAAAAGAAAAATAAACATATTAAGAAATAATATATAAATATTATGTATTAAATTATAAACATCATTATCTCCAAACGCATTTTAACTTTATATGCGAGTCGTACCAAAATTGTTTTAATTCAGATTAAAATCCCTTTAATTGCGTCAAATAATATTTTATTTATTTACTATTTGTTATTATTTTTCACTTCACTTTACTCTAATATTCATTTTTCTCTGATTCATTAGTATAGAAAATATACTCATGTTTGCTTTTTTTTAGTTAATAGAAAAAACAAGCATATTACTGCTGCTACAGTGGATTGGATTCGCAAGAAATATCTTCCATTTCATTTTTTTGATGACAAAGAAACAAACGAATATTTTAGACTAATCTGCCCAGACATGGTATTTCCTAAAAGATTTACTCTTCGACGACAGGTTAAACAGAGATTTAAATTTCTGCGAAATTACAGGCCCGGATCTAGAAATTTATTTAGGGGGGGCATATATGCCATTTTGCGCCCTTTTCTCCTTAAAATTTTTTTCGATAACCTTTTTTTTTTGCTTCACTCAACGACCATTTTGGCGCCTTCCTGGTTCGTGTAGGGGGGGGGGGGGGTACATGCCATCCCTTGCCCCCCCCCCCTAGATCCAGGACTGCAAAATTCCTTTATAAGAAATCAGTTAGTGATAGCTATAGATATACTGCTGTAGAAATTTGCGTACGAAACCGAGAAGGTATGGCACGCCTTCGGGAAAAACGTACGTAACCAGTAGGCGGGGCATAAGCGTACGGAACATAAAGGAGAGTTTACAATTTTTCCTATTTATGTGTATTTGATGAATTTAAAAATTTTGAAAATGAAGTAGGCGGAGCATGACACGTCATAGGCAAAAGCGTACTAAACATAAAGGAGATTTCACAATTTCTCCTAATTATGTATTTGAATTTAATTGAATTTAAAAATTTTGAAAATGAAGTAGGCGGAGCATGACACGTCATAGGCAAAAGCGTACTAAACATAAAGAAGATTTCACAATTTCTCCTAATTATGTATTTGAATTTAAAAATTTTGAAAATCAAGAATTAGGAAATCACCACGAGGAGAACCGATTTCCTGGTGACTTTTGGTGAACTTCTTAAAGGTAGTTAACCTCAAAATTTAAAAATCAATAATAAGGACAACAATAACTGCAGAACCCATGTCCAGGTAAGTTTTGTAGAATTTAACCTCAAACTTTGGAAATCGACATTCAGTTAAACACCAAGTGCGGAACCGATGTTCAGGTGACTTTAGGACAACATCTTCGAGGAATTTAACCTCAAAATTTAATAATAAAAAAGTATAGAAAGACAAAAATTTAAAAATACATAATTAGGAATACGCCAAGTGCAGAACCGATGCCGAGGTAACTTTTAGTGAACTTGTGGGATGAAGTTAACCTCAAATTTTAATAATCAAAGATTAGAAAAACACTAAGTGCAAAACGGATGTCCAGGTGACTTTTGGTCAACATCTTCCAGGAAGTTAACCTCAAAATTTGTAAATGCATAATGAGGAAACCTCTAAGTGGCGAATCGAGTTGCAGGTTACTTTTGGGTCTACTTATTGAAGACAGTAGATCTGAAAATTTAAAAATCTATAATTCGAAAAACAGCAATTGCAGAAGTGGTAGGAAGTTAATCTCATAATAATTTATTAATAAAAATTTAGGAAAGCAGCAAGTGCAGAAATGCAGAAAGCAATAATTAGGAAAACATCAATTGCCGCAAGGATATACAGGTGACTTAACTTAAGTTAACCTGAAAAATTAAAAATCTAATATTAGTAAAATTTTAGATGCTTAATATGCCCATGTTCGAAGTTTCATAACAAGAAATTGAATTCCATAAAAAAAAAGGTTATCTTCTCTAAAGAAGTTAAAGAAAAATGACCTGGATATCGATTCTGTACTTGGTTTTCTTCGTAATTATAGATTTATAAATTTTGAGGTTAACTTTCTCGAGGGAGTTGAACAAAAGTCACCTGGTCATCGGTTCTAAACTTGGTTGTTTTTTAGTTATTGTTTTTTAACCGATTAGGAAAGTGCGATATTATTTGAAAACACATTAAAGTTTTTATCGGAATTCCTGTGGAATTTGTGACGGGAATTTCCGATCGGAATTTCTAATGGGAATTTGCAGGGAATCTTTCCACGTGGGGATAAAGATAAGCAGGGCCGGTGAAACAGATTCTTTCTATATGGAGAAATCCCTCTCTTACCTCCTACCACCTATGTAAATAAAAAAAAAGTTATTTTATGTAGGAAAATAAGTAATGTAGCATGTGGAGTTCCCCACCGACTTGGATTTAGCGTGGAGAACATTCCACACACTGAAAAACAATGTTATTGAATAAACAATAGAGTTCATTGCAAAAAACAAAGAAAATAATTAAAAATTCAAGAATATATAAATGAAACAAGATAAACATATTTAAAAATTTTTCCCTTTTACTCTTATTTAGAAAAAATTACCTAAGACACCTAAAATCTTATATTTTCTCCCTTTTCACGTTTTTCCAATAACTAATGTTAATAACTACAATTCTTATAACTTTTATATAACAATCTACTTATTTTTTAATAAATAATTTACTTCTGTAAACATATGAAGTATATAGGTATTAATCTACGTGAATTAAGAAAATAAGAAAATACTTATAAGAAAATCTTACGAAATTTTCTAACAATATTCCAAAAAAACATGAAAAAAAAGAAACTTTATACAATATTTATCTCATAATATGTTACCAAAATATTGATAAAAATTTAAAAACTGGTTTAGAAAAAATTAAGCACGTTTTGGGATCACAGTGATTTTTAATTTTAGGTAAAAATGGGGATTTAAACTTTAAAAAAGGGAATTTAATTTTAAAAATGGGGATATGAAAAATCAAGAAAAAAAAGATTACAAAAATTTTTTTAACATATCCATAAACTATTTATAAACCGAATCATCAGTACACACCATTTTTTTACTAATAAATAAAAAAATAGAAAATAATAAAAAAATAAAATAAAACTTTTCCTCTCTTTTGCTTAAAAGGAACTTATTAAAATTCTTAGAAAACTAATAACTGAAAGAAATGGAAATTGCAATATTGCAAAATTTATTTTAAAAACATTAGAATATTTTAATGACATTTATTGAAAATATAAAAGTAATTTATAAAATTCCAAAAAGTGTAGTTAGAAAACTTGCCCGAAAATTATTAACAAGTTTCATTTTTCGATATTATAAGATACAAATTTTGAAATGAGAACATAGAATGTTTATTATTTCAGAAATGATCTGAATTTTTATGAAACTTTGAGAATTCCAGGTTTTTGAATTACATAGAAGTATATCTAAATAAAGTTTTGGCAAGACCATTTCTTTCAAGTATGGATTTTCTTAGAATAACAATAACATTTAATAAATACCTAATACTATAAGAAACTTTTAACAAATTCAAACAAAATTAATGTTTTTTTGGAATTTTGCTGAAAAATTTTGTAAGAATTTCTTATAAGTATTTTCTTATTTTCTTAATTCACGTAGATTAATACCTATATACTTCATAGGTTTACAGAAGTAAATTATTTACTAAAAAATAAGTAGATTGTTATATAAAAGTTATAAAAATGGTAGTTTTTAGAATAAGTTATTAGAAAAAGGCGAAAAGGGAGAAAATATAAGATTTTAGGTGTTTTAAGTAATTTTTACTAAATAAGAATAAAAGGGGAAAAAGAGGATTAGGTCAAAAAGGGGAGGAAATGTGATCCCTGCCATTATTTTCACCAAAATGTGACAGAAAACTTGAAAAATCCAATTTTTCTCGAATTCTAAGATTTGTCCTGCCTTTCTTTTATTATTTTTATTCTCAGTTTTATAACATATTTTTTCTCTATCAAAAGAAGAGTACAATAGAATTTGTTGATAAGAAAAAAATTTTTTTTTTTTTTTTTAAAGTTACTCTTAAAGTTTGACGCACCCTCAAAATCACTACTTTTCCCAACTTATCTGGCGCTTTATATTACTTTACAATCACCAATAATAACTTACCTTTTTTACTATAAAATAAGCTATAACTTCATTCTAGGTAGACCTTAACAGCTGTAAAATAACTATGTTAAAAAATGAATAACTTAAGAAAATATAATTTTTATGCATAAAAGTTACTTGAGCGACCTCTAAAAATTTTTTTTTTTAAAATCCAAGTATATACTCTCTTTTCTTTGCAAAAAAAACCTGTATTTCCATGAGCACTGGAAAAAAGGAAAAATAGGTTTTTATGGACCACCCTAATAAAAATATAGGGACGTATGATGAAGTTCTCATATGAATTATTTAGAATTTTCTTTTATCCGAAATTGTATTAGTACGAATTCATATTTGATGAAAAAGATAGAAGGTACAATGTTCATTTTTTAGAAATTGCAAATGGCCAAAACTTTTCCATGAAATCTGAATTTGTAGGGGAAGAGGTTCGGTTGTGGGCATGGTTCGGTTGTGGGCACCCCTGCGAAACTTTTGACAGAAAAGAGATTTCTGAAATATAAAAATTGTCAAGTGTGTGTTATGACCGCACTTACTTTTTGTGTGAATAAAAAATTGAACGGACACCTGTGCTTCTTGCTAGAAAGAAATTACTTTTTTGACAAGTTACAATTAACACAAGAACTTTTTTAAACATTTTTAAAAGTGACACAAATCAAAGTGAATAAATAATTTAAATAATCTAAATAATCTAAATAATTTCATTTTTAATCATATAATTAAATGTTAAATTTTAATTTGTTTCCTTATTTGCTGTGGTTTTAATGTATTTTTCCCCATATTTAGCAGTTTTTTTGTAGGGTGCCCACAACCGAACCAAAATTTTTTTTTTGCGAAAAATTACCACTTTGTAAAATTTTTAATAAAATTTTTCTATTCGACAGAATCAATTTACTTTCTTCGCCAGTAGTTAGCTAAGGTCTCTAGCTTTCCATACATATGTTATTGACCGCATCATATTTATTGGGTACAAGTTATCAGTCAAAAACAAAAGGGTGCCCACAACCGAACCTGTTCCCCTACTAATACAATTTTGGACAAATGAAGATTCGGTCAGATGAATATTCTGTTATTTAAAAATTCGATGAATTTTAAATTCTATAAAATGAAAATTCTTCTAAATTAAAATTCGCTTAAATTGAATTTTTTTCAATGAAAATAATTTTAGATATACATTTGATGGCCTAAAATTTCTGTTAGGTAAAAATTAGAATTCATTTAAATTTGATTGAAAACAAATTCGAGAAGTGAAATTTCGGCTACAAGAAACTTGTAATTCATGAAATTGCATGAAATTAAAATTCTAAATAATTCATTTTAGAACTTAATCATGCGTCCCAAAATATAAACAAATTTACGAAGAGAAGGTATAATTATGTAAACAATACTTTCAATAGATAGATAGATAGATAGATAGATAGATAGATAGATAGATAGATAGATAGATAGATAGATAGATAGATAGATATATGGCTAGATAGATATATAGATATATTAAGAATATGCAGGGAGAGACAGAAAGAGAGAAAGAGCGAGAGATGGAGAGATAACTTTCCTTCAGGTAGACAAATGTACTTCCTTACAATTAAGAAAAGGCAGGTAGGAATAGAAATAGAAATTCTTTTGTTTCTTAATTATACACCATACCCTTTGAAAATCATTAAATTTCTGAAAGTTATTGTTGAATAGGAGGTAGCAGATTTAAGAACTCAGTATTTCTTTAAATTTATTTAAATTTCTTTTCATTCTCAGATTTAATATCTCAGTATTTCACTTGGTGAGTACTGTAAGATTCATTATTTACTGGACCTTGTTCAATAATATTTTTGGTTTTTCATAATAATGTAACATTAAAGTACAGTACAATATTCAATACTTAAATAGTTTGATTATTGTTAATTGGAGAATTGAGAAATTTGACAGTGAAATTGGTGAAGTGGAAAAGAGACAAATTTAAAAATTGGTAAATTGGCAAATTATTGAAATTGATAATAAGTAAATTGGAAAATCGGCAAATTGGCAAATTGGAAAATTGGCAAATTGGAAATTTGGTAAATTGGAGTATTGGTAAAATGGACAATTGAGAAAGTACTAAATTTGAAAAATGGAAATTGGTAAAATAGGACATTTAGAAATTGAAACATTTTAAAAATAATTAAATGGTATATTGCTTTTTAAATACCAATCACTTTCATCAATTTATAAAATTAGAAAATAAAAAAGTTGATGTTAATTTCTTGAAATGAAACATAAGTAAATTGCAAAATTGGGAAAGTGAAAATTTGATAAATTAAGAATATTGGTAAAATGGATAATTCATAAAGAACAAAATTAGAAAAATGGACAGTTGAATAGGACATTTGTAAATTGAAATATTGTGAAGTTATTGAAATGGTTTATTGTTTTTTAAATACCAATCATTTCTGGTAACTTATGAAATTAGAAGACAGAAATGTTAAACTCTTTATTAGAAAAATCTCTTTACTAGAAATATATGAAATGTTTTATGGGAATTTCAGAACTGATAAATTAATTATAATATTTCTGTAACATTGTAAAATATGAAAATTGTTAAATTCTCTAATTCCTCTTGAAAAATTGGCAGATTGGAAAATCGTGATACTTGAAAATGTATTTTTAAGATCATTATTTATTGCAAATTTTTCGGTAGGTAATTGGCAAATGTGTAAATTGCTGTGTACATAATTATAAAACTGGTTACGTGAAATTTCGACATTTTGAAATTGCATATTTCATATATTATGAGATTTATTACACTTTCACATATTCATATTGTATAAATAAAATTTCGAATAACATGGAGAAACGACAGAAGGAAAAAAAAATGTTAGTACAGAAAGGGTGAAACGTCATCGTGCAGGTTTATCTGTAGAGAAACAAATAGAACTTCGAAAATTGGAAAGAGAAAGAATGAAGTGTTATAGTGCTAAATTAAAAGAAAAAAAGGGATTACAAAGTAATATATCAAAAGAGATAGAAAAAGTAAATTGCAATGCAGAGTCTCAAAATTTTTTTGACAATGCAATACCATCAACATCCTTTCAGACAACTTCACATTCAAAAAATGTACAAATAAGTAATGAAGATTCCACATTTAAAGAAAAACAAATATTTACCGAGAAAGAAGTAGAACAATTACAAGAAGTTGATAAAAATACTGTTACTACAGAACAAATAAAATGTCATCGCGCGAATTTAAGTGTAGAGAAAGAAATGGAATTTCCACAAAAAGGGATACAAGGAAAGAAGGGATTGCAAAGAATTATATCAAAAGAGGTAAAAAAAGAAATTTGTAATGCAGATTCTCAAACTTTTGTTATGACTTCGATACCATCAACATGTTTTCAGACACTTTCACATTCAGAAAATTTTGAAATTACTTCTTGAAATTTAATTGAGAATGATGTTTCTTCACCTATTCTCCATTCAAAGAAAGTACAAACTGATGAATTTAATGATTTGAAAAAGGATAAAATTGAAAGATTGATATTACCTGAAACGAATAATTTGAATGACGAGGGAGAAAAGTGTTGCAGATTGGTAAATGATGTTAATACTGATAATAATGTAAATATTTCTGAATGTCTTTCTTCAGATGTTTTACAAAAGCAGAGTATATCAATGAAAAACGAATTACAGGGTAGTGGAGTAAGAACAGGAAATAAAAGAAAAATTATTGATTTAGAAAGTACCGTAATTCCGGAAAAAAGATCTTTGTATAAGTTGCATCCAATAGACGAAATAGAAAGGACAAAAACATCCCAAAAAAATAGAAAAGAGATTAATACTTTTGTAGAGAAAAGAATGCAAAATTGTAGTGCCAGTTTAAGGAAAGGGAAACGATTTGAAGAAAAACAAAGATTTATGAAGAAAGAAAATATTGTTAGTACAGAAAAGGTGAGACGTCATCGTGCAGGTTTATCTGTAGAGAAACAAATAGAAATTCGAAAATTGGAAAGAGAAAGAATGAAGTGTTATCGTGCTAAATTAAAAGAAAAAAAGGGATTACAAACTACTATATCAAAAGAGATAAAAAAATCAACTTGTAATACAGAGTCTCAAATTTTTTTTGAGAATGCAATACCGTAAACATCTTTTCAGACAACTTCACATTCAGAAAATGTACAAATAAGTTATCAAGATTCCACATTTGAAGAAAAACAAAGATTTACCGAGAAAGAAGTAGAACAATTACAAGAAGTTGATAAAAATATTTTTAATACAGAAAAAATGAAATGTCATCGCGCGAATTTAAGTGTAGAGAAAGTTGCTAAAAATATTGTTAGTACAGAGAAGGTGAGACGTCATCGTGCAGGTTTATCTGTAGAGAAACAAAAAAAAATTCGAACATTGGAAAGAAAAAGAATGAAGTGTTATCGTGCTAAATTAAAAGAAAAAAAAGGATTACAAAGTAATATATCAAAAGAGATAAGAAAAGTAACTTCTAATGCAGATTGTGAAACTTTTGCTGTGAATTCAATACCATCAACATCATTTCACACAGTTTCACATTCAGAAAATGGTCAAAAAAGTTATCAAAATTCAATTGAGGATGATGATTCTCCATCAATTCTCCATTTCAATGTAACTCAGGAAAAGTTAGTGAGCGTATCAGGTAATTGTTCAGAAGAATTAGAAATAAACAAATTGCATTCACGAACTTATGCAGAGGATTATTTAGGTAAAATGTTACTTTATTGCACTCATTGTGATGCTAAACACTTCAAAGATGAAAAAGTTAGTACTAAAATTACAAATTCAGATGCTAAAAACCTGAAACATAAAAAAGATGATAACAAAAAGTATTCTTTCGCTGATTGTTGTAGCCATGGAGGTATTAAATTAAAACCTTTAAATTATCCATCTGAATTGAAAATGTTATTAGATGGTTCACATGAGAAATCAAGCCATTTTCGCCAGAATATAAGATGTTACAATAATTCATTTGCTTTTGCATCATTTAATGCTAATGTTATTAATTTCCATGGTACCCGAAGAGGACCGTATTGTTTTAAAATACAAGGTCAAATATATTATCAAATGAATAAAGCTTTATACCCTGAGAACGGTGATGATCCGTCTTATGGTCAATTGTTTATTTACGACCCTGATGATGCAATTGAATACAGGTTGAATAAAAATAATAGATTAGATAGAGATATTGTAGGAGGAATTGAGAATTTTATGAGAAAACATAATACGTTCAGTCAATCATTTAGAATGATGAAAGAAGTTATAGAAATAGAAACAGCGTTGGCGAAAAAAAATGATGAAGAAATTCCAGAATTGAAATTATTATTTACTTTAAAAAAAGAAAAAGATCCACGGCGATTTAATTTTCAAAGAGTTAATGAAGTAGCTGCTATTTTTAATACAAATTCAGAAGGTGAAATACCTGATTCTTATGTTAAAGGGGTATAACAAAATAAGTAAAGAATTGCAATTAGTTAGTAGTTTGGATCCTTGTGTAGAACCTTTTATATATCCTCTATTTTATCCTTTTGGAGAAAAAGGTTATTGTATTGATATGCTTCGAAATGATACAAATAAAAGATTGAAAAAACATAGAATTTCGAGGGCATCTTATGTAAAGTATAAAATAGCAATTAGAGATGATATATTTAATCAGTTTCTATACGGTGGAAGACTATTTCAACAGTGGCTGGTTGACAATTATGTTAAAATGGAAAAAGATCGGCTTCAATATTGCGCAAATCATCAAACAGAATTGCGAAGTGAAAGTTACAGAGGATTAATAGATCACATTAATGATGTAGCACAAAGGAATGATACACCTCTAGGAAAATTAGTTGTCTTACCATCAACATTTATTGGTTCACCTCGTAATATGATGGAATTATATCAAGATTCAATGGCTATTGTGGCAAAACATGGTAAACCAGATTTATTTATAACAATGACATGTAATCCACAGTGGAAAGAAATAACAGAGAATTTATTACCTAATCAAACAGTAGCTGATAGACCTGACATTGTCGCGAGAGTCTTTTCTTTAAAAGTAAAACATTTGATAGAATGTATTGTAAAGAATAAATGTTTTGGAGATGTGAAGTCTTACGTTTATGTTATAGAATTTCAAAAAAGGGGATTACCACATATCCATTTGTTGGTTATATTAACGTCCAATTCAAAATTATTAACACCAGAGAGTGTTGATGGATATATTTTAGCTGAAATACCAGATGAAATGGTTAATCCTAGATTACATGAAATTATTATGGCAAATAATATACACGGTCCTTGTGGAGATTGGTGTTTCGTTGATGGAAAATGCTCAAAAAAATTTCCTAAACCTTTACAAGAAGACACTACTGTTGAAGAAAATTGTTACGTGGTATATAGAAGAAGAAACTCAGGCAAAACCTATACACGACCTAATGAATATATTGTTGATAATCGTTTTGTTGTACCTTATTCTCCTAAACTTTCACAAACATTCAATTGTCATATTAATGTTGAAGTTGTATCCAGTATTAAGTCCGTCAAATATTTGTATAAATATATTTATAAGGGTCATGATGCTGCATCAATTATCATTACAAATAGTAATGGAGAGGCTACTATCAATCATAATGAAATCAATCATTATGAAGAAAATAGATATGTTGGTCCAGTAGAAGCAGCATGGAGAATTTTAAGTAAAACTTTATCCAAAAAAAGTCATAGTATAAATCGTTTACCAATACATTTACAAAATGAGCAAAATATTCTTATTCGGCAAGTAGATACAAACGAAGAAATATCATTTAATTTAAATAAAAATACAAAATTATTAGACTACTTCCTTTTAAATGAACGTGATGTAAATGCTCGTCAGTATTTTTATACTGAGATTCCAGAATACTATTCATGGGATAAAACAAAATGTAAATGGAACAAGAGACTCCGTAAAGAGAAGGTAATAGGCAGAATTTATTCTGTTAATCCCTGCCACACAGAATTATTTCACCTTAGATTATTATTACCTACAACTAAAGGTGCGATTTCATACGAATCAATGAAGACTGTTAATGGCGTATTACATGAGACATTTACGTCAGCTTGTTTAGCATTAGGACTAATAGAGGATGATCATGAATGGAAGGCAACGTTACAAGAGTCTACTTTATGGATGATGCCTCAATCACTTCGACGATTATTTGTCAGAATTTTAATTCACTGTCGTCCTATAAATGCTGGTGAACTTTGGGAACAATTCAAAATTTATATGTTCGAAGATTATGCTAGAAACGTTGATAATATTGCTGCTGAAAAAATGGCATACATACATGTCAAAAATATGTTATCTGATGAAGGTTATAAGTTGAATGATTTTCTTGGATTGATGGATGTAGAAGATGGAACTGATAATTTTGCAGTTACCCACTCTATAAATATTGAAGAGGAAAATAAATTAGGAAAAGAAAGGTATGATAAACTGAACGTCAAACAAAAAGATATAGTCGATTTTATATTAAATGCAGTAAATGATAATAACGATAATACCTGTCGGTGTGTATATGTCGATGGTCCTGGAGGATCAGGAAAAACATTTATGTATATTACATTGTGGCATTTATTGAGGAGTCTCGGTAAAACTGTTTGCAATATGGCATTTACAGGAATAGCTGCAACCTTACTTCCCATGGGTCGAACAGTTCATAAAATATTGGGTTTACCCGTGCCATTATATAATGATTCATCTTCAAATATAAAAGTGCAGTCTAAAGAGGGGTTGTATTTGAAAAATGTTGATGTCTTCATTTGGGATGAGGCTCCAATGTCACCAAAGTATGCCTTAGAGATTATGGACAGAACATTAAGAGATATTATGCAAGTAGATGTTCCTTTTGGTGGTAAAACGATAATTTTAGGAGGTGATTTTAGACAAGTATTATCAATAAAACAAAATGGTACAAGATCTGAAATTATAAATTTGTCAATTAAAAACAGCAAATTATGGAAGATATTTGCAAAATTTACATTATCTGAGAACATGCGAGCTTTACCGGAAGAAACACAATTTGTTAATTTTTTACTTGACATAGGAAATGGCAGATTGAACGATGTAAAAGATTGTGTTCAATTACCAGACAACATTCTGGAAGAAGGAAATATTGATATCAGTACAGATGTGTATGGAGAGTTAATTAAACAGAAAAGGTTTGAAGATTTGGCATTATGTGCTATTTTAGCCCCGAGAAATATTGATGTAGATAAAATTAATAATAATGTTGTCCAGTTATTAGATAAGAGCGAAGAAAAAGTTTATAGAAGTATTGACAGTGTAGATAATCGTGATAATGATAATGATCATGAAGTCATTTTGCCTGATTACTTAAACACTCTATCACCACCTGCTTTACCACCACATGTTTTGCATTTACGAATAAATTCCGTAGTTATGCTTATAAGAAATCTTAGTATTAACGAAGGTTTATGTAATGGAACAAGATTATTGGTTTTAGCTTTATCTAATCATGTTATAAAATGTAAAATATTAACGGGAGATAAACGTGGAAATATTGTATTCATACATCGAATATTATTGTACTGTGAAAATGTTTATCCCTTTACATTTAAAAGAACACAATTTCCAATTAAACTAGCATTTGCTATGACTATAAACAAATCTCAAGGACAGACATTTCATAAAATTGCAATTGATTTAAGAAAAGATGTCTTTAATCATGGTCAATTATATGTTGCATTATCAAGAGTTCGTTCATTTAATTCAATCAAAGTTTATTTAGGAAATCAAAGAAGTAGAAAATGTATTAAGAATTATGTATACAAAGAAATTTTTGAATAATTCTTCTTGTAAAAATAGAATATATATTCTTAACATATAATATTATTATAGAAGGTACTATGTAGCACAGTTGCAAATAGTTCATGAAAATTAATAGTTACTGATAATATTGAAATGTTATATTCGTTTAGAGATTCCGTACCATAAAAATCTTTGTTAATTGTTTCTTATTTAAAAATTTGAAATATTCATTGACACGATTCTGTTCAAAATAACGTTTGACTTGATTTTAAATGACGTGTGAACTCAAGGAATGTGAAATTTAAAAAATTATGAAGTAAAAGAAATACAATGATTGTGATATTTACTGACAGCCTTATATTGAATATCATTTATTTCATTTTTCTATTCTTTTTTTTTTTTTTTAATCAGAATGTTAATATTAATACCCGAAAACACAACTGAGAGGAAATATGTTTCCACGCAGTTTATCCTTTTCCCTTTTCCTTCATGGAGAGGTAAATACGCTGTATTTAAATTGTATATATGTGTGGGAAAGAAGCATTTCTGCATATATCATTTAAGAACAGTGATAATAATGGTTGTACCTCACAGGAATGGGCGAGAATGGGGCCCTTCCTTTCCCCCCCCAAAAAAAAAAAATTACTATAAACTATATTTCATGCTTTTTAGGATTTAATGTAATTGAAAGAGCTGATTTACAAAACATAATTGTACAGACAAAAAATAAAATAAAATATTTCTTATCTCACACACACATAAATGGCGCTTTAAATTTTATTAACATTTCACCAATTATTAAAGACTTATGTAAAAAATGTAATAATCTAAAACATTTTATTTAACAAGTTTCTATTAATAACTGAAAGAAGACGAGGAATTTGTTACTTTTACAAACACTTTTCCTTCATGTAAGGAAAAAGCTTGCTTCCTCATAGATGACATGGAAATTTAACTATTAGGTATGAAATTCACAATTTAAAAAATTATATGACAATAGGTTAGAAATTCATTATTCCTTAAAATGTCAATAATTCATCACTTTATTTGGCTACAAATGGTACCTATAATTTTCAAGATTTTTTCTGAGGAATAACAAAGTAACATATATATATATGTGACGCGATCCGAAGAAAGGGACCTTAGAAGCAAATGGGTGAACTACAGGGGAGTGAAAAGAGAAGAGGAGCGTGCATGGTATTATGTACAAACCGCCAATGCTTTAATTGCCATAACTTGAAAAGTAATTAATAGAAATATTTTTTGTCCTACATGCACGGAAAGCATGTCATTTCAGGCACTTAATCCGGGCACAAAGTATGACATTCCCGCCCGGGGGTAGGGTAACCGGGCGCAAAATACTTTCACGCCCGCTGACGTCACATAAGCGGGCGCAAAATACATTCCCGCCCGCGACGTCATAGAAGCGGGCGCAAAATACATTCCCGCCCGCTGACGTCATTGAAGCTGGCACAAAAATTCTGAACACGTGGAGTGATTTTTTATGTTAGTAAACCATGCGCAGTATTTTCCCATGATATTTGCACCAGCTCAGTATCTTTTTTGATATTTACACATACAGTATTTTTCTATGATAGTCACACATGCGCAGTAGTTTTGTATGATATTTGTACATGCTCAGTAGTTTTCTGTGACAGTTACACATGCGCAGTAGTGTTCTATGACAAATACACTTTTATAATGTTTACAAATTATGTTCACTAATTGTTAATTAGTTAAAGCTTATGCCGCTCGTGCCCTCAATGCCATACTTTCCATGCAGTAGGACAAAAAACGTTCGCACCACAGGCGCAAAGGTGATTATAGCTCAGGCGAGATTTGCGAAACCAAGGGGATTTGAAGCGCCCGAGGCGAAGCCGAGGGCGCGGGATCTACGTTGGAAAATACCCATAAGACATCGGGACGCGACCTCTGGAGGACAGACTTGCAAAGATTTCATTTTCAAAACCGCTAATATTTTCCTATTTCGTCCTTAAACTTTTTTACTTGATTATTCATATTAAACTATATTATTTAAAAACTAATAAAGTATTAAGATATTAATTAATTTATAATTAGAGCTCTTTAATTTTCGAAATATTAAAATATTTATTTAAAATTATTAGAAATAAAATATCTCTTTTTTATATTTTTATATTTTTATTAAAAATTTCATTATCATTTAAATATATTATTATGAAAATTAGTAAAAAAATCTATTAAATTTTAATGAATTATATTGAAATGAATTTTATAGAAAATTCTTATTCAAAATTATATTTAATAAAATTTATTTAACTTTATCATCAATAAATTTCAATTTTTTAAGAATATTTATTTCTTTATTTTTATTTTCTATTTTATTAATATATTTAATAAATTAAAAATATTAATTATATAAATAAATATTTATTTAACGGGGGGGGGGGGAATTATATTCTTTAAAAAATAATAAAGTATTAAGATATTAATTAATTTATAATTCGAGCTCTTTAATTTTCGAAATATTAAAATATTAAAATATTAAAATATTGAAATATTAAAATATTTATTTAAAATTAATAGAAATAAAATATCTCTTTTTTCTATTTTCAAAATATATACTTTAACAAGTTCGTTAATTTCTTACAATTATTAGATTATTATTATTATTATTATTATTACTATTATTATTATTATTAATTTTATTATATAAATAAAAATTAAAATATTTAAAATTACAGTTAAAAATCTTTTTCAAATTAATATTATTAATTTATCATACCGAATTCGAGGAAACCTCCCTCGAAATAAAATAATAATTATTATAATAAATATAATAAATAAATAAAATAACTATTTTGACTATGAAAAAGGAACTTTTAACAGAGTTAAGTCAACCATACATAAAACATCTATTTTTTGCTTCCAATGTCCCTTTGTTCTGAAAGCGTCACATATTTTTTTTACACATTTCTTTATATAATATGACATATTCAATACGAAAAAATATATATGTTTGTAATTGTAGGTTCTTATTTACAATATCAAACTTCCATACTTCCTTTGGTCAATTTACTATGTGCATAATACTTTTCATTGTTACCTATCCAGCTTGCGAAACTTGGCGCGCGTAGCGCGCACTTTTGGTGTTCTAGTATGTAAAAAATATGTTAAAAGAATGCTCGTCCATGTTATTTACAATTGATAGATGAACATCTATAACTGACCGAACTTTTTATGGTATAACAGTTCATTTTATTGATAAAGAATAGAATTCTTCATTACTGGTCTTTGGTTTTATTCCTTCTAACGGTAGACATACTGGAAGAAATTTGGCAAATATTTGATATTTGATATTTGCAAACAAATGTTTGATAAGCTATAACTTGGAAAATAAACTTCAAGGTATCACTGTTGATTAGGGTGGCCGTTAAAAATGACATTTTGGAATTTTGTCCATTTCAGGGTCTCATTTTGTCACAAATTGAAAAAAATAGATAAGTATTTTTTTTAAATTAATATTTAGTGTTGCCTGTAGGCAATTGAAATTTTGCATGTATTTTGCATAGGAAAAAAACTTTCTTTCGTAGATTTCCTGTAAAATCGTTGAAAATTAATATTTTTTGACCGGACTACTCTGTTTCTCTTCAAAACTGTTTAAAGAATAATATACAATTTTTAACATATAAAATTTGTTAAGGGGAGGGGGGGGGGGTCAAGTAAAGTGTGACGACCTGAAGAAAAAATGTCACTAATGTATGCAACCGTGTGTGACGAAAGGGGGGGGGGGGGTGTCGAAAATAGTGAAAAATAGCGTGACGTAGTTTGTTAACGACCCCTTAATCAATTTCTACGAAACTTCGTATCAGGGGGTTTTGGAGGTCCCTGATTACAAATTTGAAGTCAGATTTCAAAAATTTAAAATGGCGGATCCAATATGGCGACCATAAAAATTTTAAAATTCATCAATTTTTATGAAACTTGATATCAAGGGTTTTGGTGTCCCTAGTTACAAATCCGAAGTCAGATTTCAAAAATTCAAAGTGCCGGATCCAATATGGCGGGCATAATGTTAAATAGGTGAGGATTATGTCCATTTCCTTGACATTTCGCTTCTAAGAAAGCAAAATAATTGTCTTCTTCATAGAATAAGCAAGAAATTAATAATATATAAGTTAATTCGGGAAGTTATTTAAAAAATTAGAATTTTAATTACAAAGAAAATGTAAAAACATGAATTATTTTACGAATTCTTAATCAATTATAAACTTTATATAGATCAATCAATTCGTTTTGAGATAAGGAGTATGATTGTTGTATTCATTAAGTTGTATTTTTTTCGATTAAAAAAGGTGCTGAAAAAAATTTGGTTGGGTATTTTTAAAAATCACTGTGTCCAAATTTAAATATTCATGAGCTTAAAAAGTCATTCAAATTTCATTGGAAAACGTTAAAGCGTTCTCGAGATATCAATGGGTTTTGGGGTTCTTAGTTACAAATCTGAAATTTAAAATTCAAACGGTACCTGGCTGCTAATTAGAAATTGGAAGGTTACAGTTCAATTTATTTCATTGGTTAATAATTTTGTAAGACGTACGCTCATTGGTTGAAATTAAGACACTCAAAAATTTCTTAAAAATGACCACATAAATGTCTTACAATAAGAAACCTGTTTTTGCAGTGAATGTGTCTCTGAAGCACAAATTTTTTTGGCTACTGGGATATGATATTACATAATTAAGTTGCATAAAAAATTATTAATTTTTAAAAAATTATGCCCGCCATACTGGATCCGACACTTTGAATTTTTGAAATCTGACTTTGGATTTGTAACTAGGGACACCAAAAACCCCTTGATATCAAGTTTTATAAAAATTGATTAATTTAAAAATTTTCATTGCCGACATTTTAAATTTTTGAAATCTGAGTTCAAATTTGTAATCAGGGACCTCCAAAACCCCGTGATACAAAGATCGTAGAAATTGATTAATTTTAATTTTTTCATGGCCGCCATATTGGATCTGCCATTTTGAATTTTTGAAATATGACTTCAGATTTGTAATCATTGAGCTCAAAAACATTAGAAACTATGATTAGCAGTTTAAATTTCTCGTTTTTTTCAGAATTAATATTTTTTGCCTATAATAACCTACTTTGGTTTTTTTGGTCAACTTTTGGGTCCTGTAAAAATTAATTAACTTAACAAATTTTATATGTCAAAAATTGTATATTATTCTTTAAACAGTTCTGAAGAGAAACAGAGTAGTCCGATCAAAAAATATTAATTTTCAACGATTTTACAGGAAATCTATGAAAAAAAGTTTTTTTCCCATGCAAAATACATGCAAATTTTTAATAGCCTACAGGCACCTCTAAATATTAATTTAAAAAAAAATACGTATCTATTTTTTTTCAATTTGTGACAAAATGAGACCCGGAAATGGACAAAATTCTAAAATGTCATTTTTAACGGCCACCCTACTGTTGTTAATACATCAGCAAATGCAACATTTATGTTGAAGATTAAGAAATTAATTTGGACTTTTATTTCTGAAGATGAGCACTATTGATGCTAAGCTCATATTTTAAATTTGGGAGTTCAATATTTACTGAAAAGCTTATCACTTCAAAAGGAAGATGAAATTTTTCATAAGAAGGACATTGACAATGAATCTGAAAATGACGATTCACAAGAAATTGAAATAAATGAACTCTGCATAGAAGATTCAACAACGCCAATAGCAAAGATACGTTCTATCTTTAGTAAGATAAGAAAAAGTGAAATTTAAAAAAATAGATTTCATTCAGCTTGTGAAACAGCTGGTGAATCAACCACAATAAGCCCTTTATTAGATTACTTAACAAGATGGAATTCAACCCACGGCATGATAAAATTAAAAGAAAGTATTACAACATTATATAATCCTTTTTCACGTTCAACAGATTTTAAAATATTTGAAGAAGAATGGTTATTTCTCGAGAAAATTTACAAATTTTTAATCAATTTTAAATTCCTTACAACGAACCTAGGAGGGGACAAATACATAACTTTTCCTTATGTAAGTGTATCTTTTAATCTTTTAATAGACGAAATAGAAAGTACAATAAAACACTTAAAAGAAAAACTTAATCGAACGAAAAAAGACGAGCTACTTATTTTGAGTTTCCAAGCTTCACGTGACAAAATGTTAAAACCTAATAAAATGTCCAATTAGGTATATTGCGCTTATTTTAGATCCAAGACAAAGTTGAAACTTTTAATTTCACAACCTAGGGAAAACAAACAAAGCATGGAAGTTTGGAGAAATTTCATGAAATTTAGGAAGAGTATCGAATTTCCGAACCAGTGGCTGATTTACCAACGAATGAAGTCAAGAATTTTAAAAATGCCGATGAAGATATTATAGATTTTAATATCTTATACTCAATTGCTTCTCCAACAGATTCTAGTTCAAAAGCTTCAAAAAAAGAATTAGAAGAATATTTAAGTTTACCAAAGGCTGCTAGTAATGAAGATATTTTACACTGGTGGAGGTGGCATCAATTACAATTTCCTATTTTGGCAAAGATGACGCGTGATTTTTTTTCTATTTATGCCACATCAGTTTCTGCTGAAAGACCTTTTTCCAAAGCTGGTTTAACTATACGGAAACATAGAAATAGATTAAATAATGGATCTGAGCGGTGGCTACTGTGTGTAAATTAGTGGTCATCAAGTTTATAAGATTATTTTTTTATTATATCTGCTGCTATATTCATCTTTATTTATTTGTTCTTTAATAAAATATCGAAACTCTATCTTCTGTTTTTTTTGTGAATCTTTTTCTTTCAACAATATTTTTATCAATTGGTATTCTTCAAAAATAAGAATGGAGATTTTATCTAAGTAGTTTTTTTATATATACTTTATCCCTTATTTTACATTTTTAAAATCAGATATTCAAAAAATTTAAATAAAATTATTTAAGGTTGAAATAAATATTTTCCCTTGTAGGCATGAGCATGAGCATATTCGATATTATATATTGTGGTTCATAATGTAAAACCGCAAGACTCTTGCTTGCAAGACCAAGACCAAGACCTAGCAAGTCTTGGACTTGATCTTGCATTTATTTATTTTATTTTTTTTATTTTTTTTACAAAACAAGTTTAGGAGAGGAAAAAATGCATTTACGCACTTGTTCGTGTGGGACTCGACCACGTGCTGTGGTAATACCTCACTAAAACAACCTCTCCCATTCTTGCTTTACATATTCTAATCTACTATTGCTCCATCCGTCCTGGAGGGTAAACAAAAGCTTGATTCATTTGCTAGAGTTGTTATTCTCGTTTCTTACACTGTTGTTCTCACCCATTGCCGCCGATGTTCTTAAGCGGTGGTCAAGAACGTTGTTGGATGCTTTTTTAGAGCTACCGAATAGGATCTTTTAATGAACAGTGCTGCCGAACCAGATTGAGAGAGTTCAGAAGAACAGCCTTCTGCATGCGAACCGCCAACGCATCAGCTTTGTGCTCGCAGCTAGGAATCTTTTGTAATTGGCTCACAAATGAAGCTCGCATCCCTCCCAAACAACTGAGTATAAGAACAATTAATCTGACCCTGTAGCCTGGATATATTCTACTCAATTCAAACAGAAGGTCTTGATACTTTGTCCGTTTCTCATCCTCCTTTTGAGTGATATTGCTTTCAGCAGGTGCCGAAAACTCTATCACACAAATGACCTTACTTTTATGATCCTGGAGCACTATATCAGGCTTATTGGCACTGATACGATGAGTGGTGGAAAAAGAAAAATTCCAGTAGATCTTACACTGACCATTTTCCACAACGGACTCCTGATACCCTTGGGCATACGGCAAGATGGGTTCTTTATCTATACCATACTGGTGTCGAAGGTGATAATACAACACCTTAAGCGCAGCATTGTGTCTTTCTACATATCTGTAACAAGCATACCTCGGGCACGCACTTAGAATATGACTAAGTGTCTCCGGGTATTGCCTGCACGCTCGACAGTTCTGCTGCCCAAAGTAAGAACCTAGTAAGTCTCAGTTGACATACGGGTAAAAGTCGATAGATCCCTTGGATCCTCATATTTAGTCAATACAAACACTCAGTTTTTTTTATATAGGGAGATGCGCCCCTCAACACTTTCCTTAGAATCCCCTCCGCGTGGAGACGATTTCCAACTCTTGTCATTTTTCGCTCATTCTCCGGACAATATTTTCTTCTCTTTCGTGAATTTGTCACTCACGAGTATTTCAGAAATTAAATCTAGATTTAAGCCGAGTGTGAGTATGCCAGAAACAGTTTTATGCGAAACTTCCCTATGTCATATTCTCATATACACATTATTATAAGCATTATTATTATTATTATTATTATTTTTTTTTTTTTTTTACAAAACACGTTTAGGAGAGGAAAAAATGCATTTACGCACTTGCTCGTGTGGGACTCGACCACGTGCTGTGCATTATTATTATTGTTATTGTTATTATTATTATTATTATTAATATACAATAGAACCCACGTATATCGAACCCGCATAAATCGGATTCCCGCTTACATGAGATATTTTTGCCGGTCCCTTGAATTTATATATCATGTATTTTTACCCGGATAAATCGGATTCCCACTTATATCGGAATAGCCGAATACTGAATAGCCGAATATTGACATTTTTCAATTATTACATAAAAAATTATATAGAAAATTTAACTTACCTAAGGAAATTAACAAACAACAATATATATTATTACAGCATTTTGTTGACTTAATTTGCCACCTGTCAGAATAAGTATTTATTAAAAAACACACATTTATAAAACATTTGTTAATTACATCAATATGCTAGCAAATAAATATTAGTTATTATTATTATCTTTATTCAACATGAAGCATTATAATAGTTTAAATGACAACAATTTTTGGTAAGTTACGTCAAATAACCTGTTATTTAACATTTATTTACAAGTTTCTAGTACTTGTTCAAGATTTTGTGTTTACTTGATAAAGCATTTTTATTTTAGAATAACTAAGTTTTTAAGAAATATCTTCGAGGCAGTTGAAAGTTAGGCCTGTAAAATTGACAAAATACAAGACTAGAATTTACTTCTTGCAGTAAAATATTTATTGCAACCGAACCGGAATTATTGGCCCTGCAATATAGTTTTACAAAAGGACCAGGTTCGAAAAAACATGCGAACTCTGTGATTCTATGGATTTTGAAAGCAACATTTTCTTCAAATTTTCGTTAGTTTCTTTTCAACTTTCGTTCAGAGAACTTGCTTTTCCTTGAGTGATAATCCTTGACAATTTTAAGTATTTTAAAACTAAAGTTTTTTTAATTTTGGAAAAGTATTATAATTGTTTCATATATGTTTTTGACTTATCTGTGATGTTGAAAATATAAATATTGAAACTGAGTGATAATACGTATAGTTGGATGTGGACTCAAATTTTTGGATATTTGTCGAAAACAATAAAAGTGAGTTTGACCCTTCAAAACAATAAATATAAGTATTAATATACGATTGATTCTCCAAATTGAAGTCACTTTCGACTCTTTGCTTCATCTTAATTTTATTCAAACCTTTAAAAATTTCTTTATCTTATTGAAATATATTTAATCTATTATCAATTAAACGATTCGCAACTACAAACAATGTATTTAAACATCTGAATCATGTTACAAATATACTTTTCCTAGTTTCACATGATAATGTTGCAAGCTTTTCAACATGTTTTTTGACAGCAAAATTAAGAAGGAATCGGACAAACAATCGGAACAAAAGTTAGTCCAAATGAATAATTTTGATTTATGATATAGAAAACACATAAGTTAGTGTAATTTTTTTCAGGGGAAGTGTGGACACTTGTAGTTTTTACAAAATGAGCCGTTAAAAATTGCAATTTGATGGAAATTAAAAAAAATTGACAGGAAATTCTCTAAAATTTATGAAAAGATTACGTTTTCATGAAAATCAACATCTAAAATTAACCAATTAACTATTAAAATGATGTTTTTTTACGTGTTTGTCAATAAACATTTTTTCAACTCTATCAATTTTTAGAGTCGCTGATTACGAATCTGAAGTCCGATTTCCAAAATTCAAAATGGCGGATCCAATATGGCGGACGAATTTTAAAAAATGTATTGAGTTCGCTTGAAACTTGTTACTCGAGGGGTTTTGGGCTCGCTGATTACGAAAATTTTAAAATTACAAATACCTGCCTCAACAAAACCTTATGTTATCAAGTTTTATAGAAAATTAATAATTTCCAAAATTTATGTCCGCTATATTGTATCCGCCATGTTGAATTTTGAAAATCGGACTTCAGATTCGTAATCAGCGACCATAAAAAACCCCAAGTAACAAATTTCAAACAATTTCAATAAATTTTTATAAATTCTTCCACCATATTGGATCCGCCATTTTGAATTTTTAAAAACCAGTACGAAAATCGTAATCAGCGACCCCAAAAACATTTTAGGTTTAATCACCAGTTTAATATGTATTGTTGTTTACTGAGAATTACATTTATTCTGAAAAAATCGCTTTTTTCAAGTTCATTTGTTTATAACATTTATTTTGTTAACAATAAACATTTATTTATTGCTTTTTTGTGGAAAGGTATCTTCCGTATTATATTCTATTCACTTTATGTCATTGAAACAAATGAAATAATGTTTGAAAAATGCAAAAAACTGCAACGGAAAAGGTGACACTCTGAAATTGCACTATGCCGCAAAGGGTTAAACGTTACTGAAAACAAATTTTCCTTTTTAAAAGTGACCATTATCCGGAGAATCAATTATTTAAAATCTGTATGAATCTCAAATATTTTGAAAATATGAAAGTTTTGAAATACTGAAAACTTTCGACCGCTTACTCTCAGAAGTTAAGTCAGTGAAATTTAACTGGAAAGTAAATGCTAAAAAAGCCACTGATTACAATCAGCGAGACTTTCATTGCCCAAGCAAACACTTTGTAAAATCGGTACACTGAAAAAAAAAGAAATTAAAAAATTAAACATAAACAAAGACGCCAAACTTTGATTAAAAAATCGGTAAATTCAAAATTTTTGGTTTATTTTAAGATTTTTTCTGAGATTAAAAATATATTCTTAGATAAAGAACGTTTTTTTAATAACTTTAAGAAGGTATTCTTGAATTAAGAATATTTTCTTTAAAAAATTTAGAATATACTATTCTTTAATAGGCGCCTAGAATAATTCTTAAAAGAAGAAAACATCTCACTGATTGTTAACAATGGCTTATATTAACATTACTTTCAAAGTCTATTATAAATTAAAAAATTTTTGGTTTTTTCTTTTTAGTGAATTGTCTTCCTCATACCTTTGAAGAAAATGAAAAGACTAACAAATATGAACTGTTGCCTGCGTGTACAGCAAAATGCAGGCAAAAATGTGGAGAAAAAATTTCCGAAGAGCAAAGGAAGTTTATATTTGATTATTTTCATTCCTTACAATTTGGAGAACGTAGATGTTTCTTTGAAGCACACATCATTTTCCAAGAAGTAAAGAGAAGAAAATTGCAAAGTGTGGAGAATTTAGATTATAAGCGAAACCAAAGTTTAGTATATAATTTAACGTTAAGTAATAAGGTTTTAATTCAAGTGTGTAAAACAATGTTTTTATCGACACTAGGATTTAAAACAGATGGTAGGATTCATGAATTTGTTGTAAGCATACAAAAAAATGGAGGTCTTCCCGACACTTTTGATAAGCGGGGGCGAATGTCATTCCCATCAAAGGATGGAGGAAAAGTTTTGCAACATATTAACTCCTTTAACCCTCAAGTTTCTCACTACAGACTATTAAATTCTCCAAATAGAAAGTATTTAGAAAGCAAATTAAATTTAAAAATGATGTTCGACGACTATTTAGAGAAGTACCCTGATTTCAAAGTGTCGATCGAAACATATCGATTGGTTTTCAAGAGTGAAAACATCGGATTTGATAGACCCAAACAGGATATATGTGATTTGTGCGAAAAACACAAAGAACATAAATGCTCTTCAGAGGATAATTTGTGTAAGTTATGCCAAGAGCATGAATTACACAAAGTAAACTATATAGAAGCACGAAAAGCTTATCAAGCCGACAGGAATGCTGCATGGCCAATTGACACAAATATTTATGCAGTACACATGCAAAAAATTATCATTTTGCCAAAAATGAAAACAAAAAATAGTTTTTTCATTAGTCGATTGGTTGTAATTAATGAAACATTTGCATCTCTTCGTGACAAAGATAAAAATATTTGTGTCCTTTGGCATGAGGCAATCACCGGACGAACTGCTAAAGATGTTGCTTGCTCGTATTTAAAAATTATATTATCCTCTGAAAATATAAATAACTTTATTTTCTGGACAGACAATTGTTCTGCCCAGAATAAAAATTGGGTTTTTTTTACTATGCTTTTACAAATTGTGAACAGTTCAAGTGGTCCCGAATCAGTAACCATTAAATATCTTGAAGCCGGACATACGTATATGAAAGCTGATAGTGTCCATGGACAAATTGGAGCACTCTGGAAAAAAACAGAGGAAATTCTTGATTTTTATGATTTTAAATTATTTTTAAAAAGAGTTAGCCCTCTAATTGAAATAGTTGAAATGGAATTACAAGATTTTAGATGTCTGGATGAAAATGTATATCGCAAACGTCAGAAAAATTCTGATTTGCCGTTAATGTCTGACATTAAAGAAGTTTGTTTTAAAAAGGGAAGTAAATTATTGCAGTACAAAACATCATTTACTTCGGACTATAAAGAAATTAACATTTTAAAAAAAAATTTTGATATAACAACTCCATTAGGTCCCATATTATCAAAACCACGAGGAATTAATGAAACAAAGAAATTAAAAATAATCAAAGAATTGTTGCCTGAAATGCCTTTAGAAAAAAGATCTTTCTGGGAAAAATTACCAACATCCGCAGATTCAGTAGATTTATGCAGTAGTTTTCAATAAATGAATCAGTGATTTACCAAAATTTTAATTTCTTTTAGAACCGTGGTAAATGTTGTTTTGTATAAAAAGACTTTAACCATTTTTTAATCCATTTTTACAACTATTAATGAGTAACAACAATTTTTAAAGATAATTAAAGCTTTTGATTTTTAAAATTGCTTTGTTTTTCTCGTAAGGGCATTAATGATAAAACTTTTAAAAAGTTTGTCTTGTCGGGACAATAGCGATAAGTCTTATTGAATATTTAAATTTTATTTTAGGATTTTTATTTGCTTCAATTATTGCACAGATAAATGTTTCAATTTAAAATTTAGTTCATATAAACAATGTGTAAAAAATGTTATTGTTTAACAGGGAAGATTATTAATTTATAAATGTTTAATTCTTCATTAAGTAATTAATACTATCATTTAAAAAAGTTAAATTACGCTAATTCTAAGTCCAGGTAAAAATACATGATATATAAATAAAAAAATATCTGATGTAGGCGGGAATCCGATATATGCAGGTCCGATATAAGTGAGTTACACTGTATTTTGTGTGTTATATAATTAGGTTTTCGTTAAATATATAATAATTATATAATATTATTATTATAAACAATTATGTGGGTCACCATTAACAAAGAACTTTCAATATTAATGTATTTTGGTTATAATTTAAATAATTTGTACACAATAAAATTAATTGTTTTAAAAATGAATTCATACGTTATAATTTTATTGTCAGTCACTAATGTCTTATAAAAGTGTGTTTTTTAATAAATATTCTGAAGGGTGGCAAATAAAGTTATCGAAATGCTGTAATAATATATATTGTTTTTTTTTTAAATTTCCTTACTTAGATTAAATTTTCTATATAATTTTTTATGTAATACCGTCAACTGGGGTAACTTCGGACAAGCAGGCTAATTCCGGACACTTAAAATTTGGCTGTTACCAACTTCACAATCTTTTCATTTCTTTAGATCACGTAGTTAAAAAGTTTATAAAATTAAAAATGCGATTTAAACTATTCGATACAATATTTTTGCAATGAAATTTAAGTGTCCGGAGTTAGCCTGCTTGTCCGAAGTTACCCTAGTTGACAGTAATTAAAAAATGTCAATATTCAGCTTTTATTAATAAAAATAAATTGATAAAAAGTAATGCTCATAACACGCGTAATTATAATTTTCATAAAACTGAAATTTATAGTATAATAATAATAATAAAAAAAATAATAATAATAGTAACAATAATAATACTGGAATCTCTGTGATATTTGGTGCTATCCGCTACCAGATATCACAGAAACGCTTGATCGATTTGGTCAAGTCCTTAGTTGCCCTTTCCCAAACATCGTGGAAATACTTGGTTTATTACGCCGAGTGTTTAAAGGGCATCTAAGGTGGGGTTGCTGGACCTCAACCGGGCGCGTTCCCAGGTGGCGGATAGGGGGATCCTCCTAGATATAGGTGGTATCGGGGAAATGAAATACCCGACGCGGACCATAACCAGATAGGGCTTGACACCTGAAATAATTGTCAACCCTGTGATGGGTTAACCACCCCCACAGGGTAACTTGCGGTTACGACAACTGTAACGCGCAGTGCCACCCACAATAGGTCTCTTTCGGATGGAGACCTGGGTTCAGTTGGGAGTGGCAATAGGATAGAACCCAGGCGACGACCAGGCTACGCCCGTGGACAAGCTCGTGAGCGTCTACGATGGACTGAGGAGATGAAGAGAGATGCCATCTTATGTTGGCGAAACTCTTCTCCTGACCGTAGAGGAATAATGAAGAGATGTTATGAGCGATGGATCACTATGTATCCCCAATACGCTCAAATAACATCTCAGAATCTAAGAGATCAGATATCCTCTCTGTTGGGTAGGGGATATGAAGCTCTCCTTCAAGAAAATCGAGACCCCGTGGAGAACAGACGATCAGTTCTCACAACACAACAAATGGTCGAGCATAGTAATGTGGGCGCAAGAGAAACCAAAATTCATCACAAGGTTTCCATTAAAATGGACAAATTGGCAGCGGCGAACAGAGAACTTTCGGACCTTTCAGAAGATGTAGACCTCTGGACATTGAACTGTGCAGTTTATGAAAAGGCGGTTTCTTTGCTTCGCGAAAGCAACAGAAAATCTGTTTCTGAGCGCATTGCAAGAACAAAACAACGAATTAAACAGGTACAGTTCAAGATTGGGGTGGCCAGACGGATGGCTTCTCAATTGCAGAGTGTGATTGCATATCTAGCAACAAATAGAGCATTTACTCCTAGAGTTTTGGGCATAGCCCAATCTCTAAAAAGATTGCATCATACTCTCAAGAAGTCTAAGCTGCAGAATATCAAGCAGCATTGGATTGAGAAGATACGTACTCTTGTAATTATAAGAGAACAATTAGAACGGCGTGTAAAATGGATAGAGCAAAATAACACTTTTGCTATCAATCCGTCCCGCCTGTTCCCAGTACCTTCTCCAACCGTTGAAAAGCCACCTAGTCGTGAAGAGGTTGAAAACTTCTGGAAGAACATCTACGAAACCACATGTTCTCTAAACGATCAAGATGCATCTATACCACTCTTTCGTAGCTTCTGTCATCGGCAGGGGCTTGAACACCCTATGGAAGAGTGCTCACGAATCACTGAGAAGGAAGTGAGAAATGTAGTTGCTAAAACTAAGAACTATTCAGCACCCGGTCCAGACAAGATTAATAATCTATGGTGGAAGAAGTTCACTTTTACCCACCAACATTTGGCCCGTATATTTTCTAGCTTTCTTAACGGAGAAGATCACGTACCTCAGTGGTTGGTTGAAGGAAGAACGGTACTTCTACCAAAATCAGGAAATTTGTCTAATCCAATGAATTATAGACCAATAGCTTGTCTTAACACCTGTTACAAGCTATTCACTGGTATCCTCAAAGAGAGGATATTAACATCCATAGAGCCAGTGTGGAGTGCAATAGGTGAACATCGAGGGTGTAAGAGAGGCCTAGCAGGTTGTAGGGATAACCTACTGATAGATAGGTGCGTGACCCAAGATTCGATATTTTATCGGCGCAACCTGTCAATGGCTTGGATTGATTACCGTAAAGCATTCGACTCTACGAGTCACGAATTGATTATCAAGCTTCTTGAATGCTTACAGGTACATCCAAACATTGTGAGATGCTTGAAAGATCTAATGCTCAAGTGGAGGACAAGGTTTGTTATAACATCGAACAAACAACAGGTGAATACTAACATCGTCACCTATAAAAGAGGAGTTTTTCAAGGAGACTCACTCAGTCCTCTACTTTTTTGCATCTCCCTCTTGCCTCTGTCTATTGTTCTTCGAGAAAAGCACTCTGGATACATGTGTGGCAAACCAAAAAATAGAGTATATAAGATCAACCACCTTTTTTATATGGATGATCTTAAGCTCTATGCCTCCAGTAAGGAGGCACTTAATATCTTAGTGTTTGCAGTAGCTGTGTATTCCAGAGCTATAGGTATGTCTTTTGGATTGGACAAATGTGCCGTGATTCATCTAAATAGAGGAAGACGAGAAACATCGGATTTACAAAGTAACTCTGAGGACCTTCAGCTCATTGGTGGCAACACCATACAACATCTTGGTGTAGGGGATGCTTACACATATCTTGGGATTCCACAATCGGAGACTCAGGATGTTTGTAAGCTTAAAGATCATCTCCAAAAGAAATATCGAGGTCTTCTTAGAAAAATTTGGTCATCTGAATTATCTGGGAAGAATAAGATACAAGCCACAAATACATTAGCCATTCCTTTACTTCTCTATACATTTCGAGCTGTTAAGTGGAATGTGGATGACCTGAAGTTACTAGATAGAGAGACACGTAGGATGATGTCAATACATCGATGTCATCACCCAAGGTCTTCTGTACCTCGAATTTACCTTTCACGCGATCAGGGAGGGAGAGGTCTACTTAGTGTAGAGTGTCTTCATCGCCGTATTGTATTGGCTGCGGCGTGTTCGGTGATGAACAGTAATGATCCTCTTATGCAATTTGTCCACCATCATGAAATTGCAGATAATGGGGCATTTTTATACAAAGCGGCAAACAGAGCGGCAGATGAACTTAGTCTTCCGTTTGATACCAGCGATACAGAACAGGGATTGGCATCATTAACACCTTTGATGCTTAAAAGACAAGTGAAGCAGGCTGAACATGTACTTCTATTGGAGCAACATGTTAGGAAGCCTCTTCATGGGCAATTCTATAAGATTCTTAGGGAGATGGAGTTGTCTAAGGATCTGTCTTTTAGATTTCTGAAATCTGCTGGAATCTGTTCGAATTGAGGAGAATACACAGAGGCTATAAAGTCCATTTAGTTGTCCTTATTCTCGGCTGTCTAGGGGGGATGAGAGCTTCATTTGTTAGCCAGCTTCAAAGAGTTCCAACCTGCGAGCGTCAAGCTGACGCATTGGCAGGTCGAATGCAGAAGGCAGTTCTGCTGAGCTCTCTTCATCTGGTCAGGCAGCACTGTTCTTCATAATATAACATCACGAGGGTAGCTCTAAAAAAGCATCCAATAGCGTTCCTGGCCACCGCGTAAGAACAACAGCGGCAACGGACAGGAACACCTACAGAACAGTGAACTGAAAACACCTCGAGCAAAGGAATCGCGCTATTGCTTACCTTTCAGGACGGAAGGAGCAAAAGCGGATAAGAATACGTAAGGCAAGAATGGGAGAGGTTGTTTTAGTGAGGTATTACCACAGCATGTGGTCGAGTCCCACACGAACAAGTGCGTAAATGCATTTTTTCCTCTCCTAAACTTGTTTTGTAAAAAAAAAAAAAAAAAAATACTTATAATAATGTGTATATGAGAATATGACATAGGGAAGTTTCGCATAAAACTGTTTCTCTCATACTCACACTCGACTTGAATCTAAATTTAATTTCTGAAATACTCGTGAGTGTCAAATTCACGAAAGAGAAGAAAATATTGTCCGGAGAATGAGCGAAAAATGACAAGAGTGTGAAATCGTCTCCACGCGGAGGGGATTCTAAGGAAAGTGTTGAGGGGCGCATCTCCCTATATAAAAAAAAATGAGTGTTTGTATTGACTATATATGAGGATCCAAGGGATCTATCGACTTTCACCCGTATATCAACTGAGACTTACTAGGTTCTTACTTTGGGCAGCAGAGTTGGTATTGTCCACAGATATACGCATCACTCGACTGCGATACACCAAAGTATTTATCACTCCATCCTGGCAAGCAAATAAAAATCCTTCAGTCTCCGATTTCAAACCAGCAGATTTGAGGAAACCAAATGACAAAACCCCAGACAATCCCAACTCTTTTATGAGACTGAAGAATTGTCCCTGATCTCGTGGAAGGTAAATACGAGGTACGGAAGACCTAGGATGATGACTTCGATGTATAGTCATCATCTTGCGAGTTTCTCTATCTAGTTCCTTCAACTCATTTACATTCCACTTAACTGCTCCAAATGTATAGAGTAGTAAAGGAATGGCTAATGTGTTTGTGGCTTGTATCTTATTCTTCCCAGATAGTTCAGATGCCCAAATTTTTCTGAGAAGACCATGGTATTTCATATGGAGATGATCTTTAAGCCCACACAAATCCTGACTTTCCGATTGCGGAATTCCAAGATATGTGTAAGTTTCTCCAACACCAAGGTGATGAATGGTATTGCCACCAATGCGTTGAATATTCTCAGAGTCACTCGACGTTTCAGATGTTTCTCGTCTCCCTTTAATCAAATGGACAACAGCACATTTATCCAATCCAAAATCCATACCAATAGCTCTGGAGTACTCGGCTACTGCAAACACCAAAATTTTTAATTCGTCCTTGCTGGATCCATGTAGCTTAAGATCGTCCATGTAAAACAGATGGTTGATCTTATGGACTCTATTTCTGGGTTTGCCACACATGTATCGAGAGTATTTTTCTCGGAGTACTACAGACAGAGGCAAGAGGGAGATGCAAAAAAGTAGAGGACTAAGGGAGTCTCCTTGGAAAACTCCTCTTCTAAACGAGATGATGTTTGTCATCACCTGCTGTTTGTTGGATATTATAACAAACCTTGTCCTCCACATGAGCATTAGCTCCTTTAAGCATCTCACGATGTTCGGACGTACCTCCAAACATTCAAGGAGCTTGATGATCAGCTCATGACTTGTAGAGTCAAATGCCTTTCGGTAATCAATCCAAGCCATTGACAGGTTCCGTCGATAAAATATCGAGTCCTGGGTAACACACCTATCAATCAATAGGTTCTCCCTACAACCTGCCAGGCCTCTCTTGCACCCTCGCTGTTCGCTTATTGCACTCCATACTGGCTCTATGGATGTCAAAATCCTTTCTTTAAGAATGCCAGTGAATAGCTTGTAGCAAGTGTTAAGACAAGCTATTGGTCTATAATTTTTTGGATTAGACAAATCTCCAGATTTTGGTAAGAGTACCGTTCGTCCTTCTACCAACCACTGTGGTATTGGATGTTCTCCGTTGAGAAAGGTAGAGAATATACGAGCCAAATGTTGGTGAGTTGAAGTGAACTTCATCCACCAAAGATTATTAATCTTATCCGGCCCGGGCGCTGAAAAGTTCTTTGTTTTAGCAACCACAATTCTCACCTCCTCCTTAGTAATTGGTGGGCTTACCTCTGTAGGATGGTCACTAGGGTGGTCCAAAACAAAAAAGTCGTTTTTTTAATGCTCTCACCCCCTAGGATTTTTCTATGTCGCAAAAAAAAATACCCCTATTTTTTTTTTTTTTTTTTTTTTAATATTTAGGGGTGCCTCAACGGGGTTGAAGTTTCCCATGTAAAATGCATGGGGAAAAAAGACTTTTTCGGAGAATTGGTATAGAATCCATGAAAATGAATATTTTTCAATCGGCCAACTATGTTTCTCTTCAGGAGACTTCAAAGAATGGTGCTACATTGTTTATTTAACAATTTTTTAATATTAACTATTTTTTATAGGGTCCCCAAAAAACCCCATAAATCACAAAATTACGAAAAAATCGTTAAAAAATATTTTTTATTACTTTTATCAAAGTTTTTCTAATGATTTTGAATAAATAACATAAATAATGATTTTTAATCATTATTCCATGTAAATCCTAATTTGTTTAAACAAATTACATTGTTTATAAGTTGTTTATTCTCAAGATTTGCAAAAATTGAGCTACAGAGCTGCAACTTTTTCTTAATTTTACAACTTTTTCAGGCCATTGGAGCTAAACACGAACAAAAAAGTTAAAATAATTATTTTAACAATTGTTTAAACAAATTATATTGTTTATTATCAACTTTTTATTAAATAAAGCTACAGAGTTGTGACTTTTTCTCAATTTTGCAACTTCTCAAGCCCAGTGAAGCCATGTACTAACAACAAACTAAAAATAATTATTTTAACAATTGTTTAAACAAATTATATTGTTTATTATCAACTTTTTATTAAATAAAGCTACAGAGATGCGACTTTTTCTCAATTTTGCAACTTCTCAAGCCCAGTGAAGCCATGTACTAACAACAAACTAAAAATAATTATTTTAACAATTGTTTAAACAAATTATATTGTTTATTATCAACTTTTTATTAAATAAAGCTACAAAGTTGTGACTTTTTCTCAATTTTGCAACTTCTCAAGCCCAGTGAAGCCATGTACTAACAACAAACTAAAAATAATTATTTTAACAATTGTTTAAACAAATTATATTATTTATTATCAACTTTTTATTATATAGAGCTATAGAGTTGTAACTTTTTCTCATTTTTGCAATTTTTTTTTGTTACCTGCCCTCCTAGGGTCTTACGTTTTGTACAGATATATTGAACGAGCTCATTTTGGATTTAGTTTTTGTGGCATAAGGAAGTAGCTTCTTAAAAATTTTTAATTTGCACAGAAAAATAATGTAAAAGTTGAAACTACCACAGCAGGAAATTCAAAAATTTCGTGTCTGATACTGGAGTTCAAATTAATGATACTCGTCCCATGTAGATGGCACTGTAGTAACTGCCATGCTTTATAACCTCAAAACACATGCAAGTAAAGTTTAGGTTCATGTACACAAAGTTTATTTTACTCCAGACTTTATATATCTTTAAAAAAATTAGTTTTTGTTATTTAAATAACTTCACGTTGATCTTGTGTAGTGCTAAGTTATAAAACTTTCTGAGTTTACCACAATTTGGTAAAAATGGAAAAAAATTATGATTTAAGACAGCAGTTTTATTTGATTGATCAGTGCGATAACCAAATTATTACCAACAAATTACCAACGAATTTGCAAGTTCTTCGAGTTTTCTTTTACAACCATAGTGTTGTAAAACTTGAAATTCGTGAAAGTGCTTCCCTAGCTGTACGAGAAGCAAATTTGTTTTGGGAAAAAGCGCGCTTACCAACACGAGACAATCAACATTGTATTAAAAAACTTGAAGATTTATATAAAACGTGGAAGTTACTCCAGAAGAACAGAAAACGTAGGACAACAACCCAGATAAATAAAGAATTGGAGTTCAAAAAAAGCTTCTCAATGTTATTTGACATAGCTCACGCGAATGTTTTATCTTTAAAATACGTCTTGGATGAAGATAAACAGTTTTTAATTTTACAAAGAGAAGGACTCACGGGTTATATGATTGCAGAGATGCCAGAGAAATCAACAAGTAATGCAGAAGTTAAAAATTGTAAGTATAATTATTTTATTCTAAACTAATTGACTGAAGAAACAGATGTATGAGATTATTCAAATATTTCTTTTTTTCATGTTTATTAGCTTAAGGGGTTTTGTAACATTATTAGGCCTAAAATGGAGCTTTTTAAGACGACTTTTGCTTATAAGTTTTAAAATATAATTTATAAACCGTTTCTACATGTAAAATAAAAAAATCAAATTGTATTTCAAATTAATCGATTTAATACAGGTTCTAAACCTCTAGTTACATACAAAAAAATCTAAAGTACAAGAAATGGCAAGCTTTTGAATCCAAATATCCGAAAAAACACTATTTTTCTACCTTAAATCTTTCCAAAAAATTAAATATTAGTATATTAGAGGTTTAAGACCAGCAAACACTTCCAAAGAATCGTATGCAAAAAAAAATTTGAAATTGGTCAAACGGTTTTCAGGTTATGATGGTAACCAAAAATAGTGTTTAGAGAAAAACGAGTTAAGAGTTTTGATTTAGTTAAATAATTTATGTTTGTGCACAAATAACGGTCTAATATTTTAACTACATATTCTTGATATAATTTTATACGGAAAAATGAAAAAAAAATTTTTTTTCAAATTTTGAATTGATAAAAAAAAAGTTACACAATCCCTTATGTAAATTAGTACTGAAAAATATTTAAATTAAATTCCAAATTTTTTTAAATAAAAGGTAGAACAAGAGAAAAACAAATTTTTTAATTTTTACAAATGCGATTTCTGAATGTTACAAAATTAAGTCTCGCTTTCTATATCAAAAATATCTTGATGTAATCGAATGTAATGCAAATTATAAAATTTGAAATTTTTTTTGTAATTGCAGCTTCAGTTGACGAAACATTGGAGTCGCAGAGTCAGGTTTTGGATACAAATGACATATCTACTTTTATTACTAGCAATAGCACATTAAACAGTCAGTTAATGTCAGGTCAGGTTTTGGATACAAATGACATATCTACTTCTATTACTAGCAATAGCACATTAAACAGTCAGTCGGGATCCGAATATGCAGTTCCAAGAGGCCATCAATGTTTAATGGAACAGTCCAATCCACCAGAAGAAAATTTAAGTAAAAGAAAGAAAATTATGACTACAAAACTTGCTTCTGCTTTAGATGTCGCTAAAGTGAGCGACAGACAAGCTGTTCACATTCTTTTTGCTACATGTGAGGCTCTAGATGTGGATGTGAATAACGTAACATTGAGTCGATCCTCTGTTCACAGGTTTCGTGAAGATTCGCGAGCTGAATACGCTAAAAAAATTCAGGAAAAATATAAAAATATTAAAGATGAAATTTTCACTGTCCACTGGGATGGAAAATTACTTCCCGCGCTAACATCAAATGAAAGGGTAGATAGGTTGCCAGTTATAATTACGTCCAAAGATACTGAGATTCTTCTTGGAATTCCCTACCTTGATTGTGGCACAGGGATTCAGGAAGCCGAAGCAATATATGAATGCCTTAGTGAATGGGGAATAGAGGGCAATATAGAGGCAGTGTGTTGCGACACTGAAGCCGTTAATACCGGACCTAGGAACGGTGCTTGTGTATTACTAGAACAAAAATTAAATAAATCATTATTACATTTTCTGTGCAGGCATCATATTGCTGAGGTTATTTTAAAAGCTGTTTTTGAAATTAAATTCGGTGGTACATCAGGTCCTGGTGTGCCTTTCTTTAAAAAATTTCAAGATGCTTGGAATGATTTAAACAAAACTAATTTTCAGCCTGGAATTAATGATCCAGAAATTTTGAAAGCACTCAAAAACAAAATTTCAAGCACCTTGGCATTTTCTTTAGAACTCCTAGAAGAATCTCACTTTCGAGAAGACTACAGAGAATTGCTGGAGCTGACTACCATCTTTCTTGGTGTATCTCCAAAACGAGGAATATTTCTTCGGAGACCTGGAGCAATGCACCAAGCAAGATGGATGGCAAAAGCAATTTATTGTTTAAAAATGTTTTTGTTACGAGAAGAATATTCAATGGACCCTGAGGATGAAAAATCATGCAAAGAAGTTTGCATTTTTATCGTATCTATTTATGTAACATATTGGTTCAACGCTGCAAATGCTGAAAAAGCACCGAACCAAGATCTTTTGCTAATAAAAGAGTTGCAAAAATATTCTAAAATAGATTCTGCGATTTCAGAAGCAGCATTAAAAAAGATTCAGAATCATTTATGGTATCTGACACCAGAAGTTGCGGCACTGGCTTTTTTCGATGAAGATTTGTCATTTCAAGAGAAAAACAAAATGATAAAAGCTCTTACTAAAAAAAATAAATCATCAAACGACATAAAGCGTCTACCTGCAACTTCGGTGAAAGATATAAGATCAAAAAATGTTAATCAATTTATAAATGAAGATTCAATGAACTTCTTTTTACGTTTCAAAATGCAAACGTCTTTTCTTGAGGAACATCCCTCCTTATGGCATCAAAATGATGATTATAACGCTTGTAAAAAAATTGTAAATAGTCTAAAAGTGATTAATGACATTGCAGAGCGCAACGTAAAATTAATATCAGATTTTAACAAATTGATAACAAGAGATGAAGATCAAAAGCAGTACTTAATTAAAGTTGTTACAGAATATCGAAAACAATTTCCAAACTGCAACAAAAACATATTATCCGAAAAAATGACGTGATTGCCAACGCTTGTATTTATCATCTTCAAAAAATAAATATTCTAAAGTTTTATACACAATTACTATGTCTTATAGTCATTCCAACCTCTCAACAACAAAAAAATTGCAAAAATGAGAAAAAGTCGCAACTTTGTAGCTTTATTTAATAAAAAGTTGATAATAAACAATATAATTTGTTTAAACAATTGTTAAAATAATTATTTTTAGTTTGTTGTTAGTACATAGCTTCACTGGGCTCGAGAAGTTGCAAAATTGAGAAAAAGTCACAACTTTGTAGCTTTATTTAATAAAAAGTTGATAATAAACAATATAATTTGTTTAAACAATTGTTAAAATAATTATTTTTAGTTTGTTGTTAGTACATGGCTTCACTGGGCTTGAGAAGTTGCAAAATTGAGAAAAAGTCGCATCTCTGTAGCTTTATTTAATAAAAAGTTGATAATAAACAATATAATTTGTTTAAACAATTGTTAAAATAATTATTTTTAGTTTGTTGTTAGTACATGGCTTCACTGGGCTTGAGAAGTTGCAAAATTGAGAAAAAGTCACAACTCTGTAGCTTTATTTAATAAAAAGTTGATAATAAACAATATAATTTGTTTAAACAATTGTTAAAATAATTATTTTAACTTTTTTGTTCGTGTTTAGCTCCAATGGCCTGAAAAAGTTGTAAAATTAAGAAAAAGTTGCAGCTCTGTAGCTCAATTTTTGCAAATCTTGAGAATAAACAACTTATAAACAATGTAATTTGTTTAAACAAATTAGGATTTACATGGAATAATGATTAAAAATCATTATTTATGTTATTTATTCAAAATCATTAGAAAAACTTTGATAAAAGTAATAAAAAATATTTTTTAACGATTTTTTCGTAATTTTGTGATTTATGGGGTTTTTTGGGGACCCTATAAAAAATAGTTAATATTAAAAAATTGTTAAATAAACAATGTAGCACCATTCTTTGAAGTCTCCTGAAGAGAAACATAGTTGGCCGATTGAAAAATATTCATTTTCATGGATTCTATACCAATTCTCCGAAAAAGTCTTTTTTCCCCATGCATTTTACATGGGAAACTTCAACCCCGTTGAGGCACCCCTAAATATTAAAAAAAAAAAAAAAAAAAAAATAGGGGTATTTTTTTTTGCGACATAGAAAAATCCTAGGGGGTGAGAGCATAAAAAAAACGACTTTTTTGCATTCCCATGTATTTTTGGACCACCCTAATGGTCACGCCCCTGTCTAAGGCAGAAGCTATGAAAGAGTGTCAATGATGACTCTTCATCGTTCACTGAGTGGGCTTTTCCATACATGTTACTCCAGAAGTTTTCAATCTCTTCACGACATGGGTGTCTTTCGACAGTTGGCGATGGTGAACTGAACAGACAGGAAGGATTAGTAGCATAGGTATTATTTTGCTTTATCCATTTAACCCGCCGTTTTAAACGATCTCTTATAACAACCAGAGAACGTATCTTCTCAATCCAATGTTGCTTGATAGTCTGCAACTTCGATTTCCTCAGAGTGTGATGCAATCTTTTTAGAGTTTGGGCTATTTCCAGAACTCTGGGTGTAAATTTTCTTTTAGATTCTAGATATACACCCACATTTTGCAATTGAGAAGCATGCCGTCGAGCCGTCCCAATTTTATTCTGCACTTGTCTGATTCGTTTAAAAGTCCTAACGACGCGGTCTGTAACAGATTTTCTGTTACTTTCACGAAGCAGGAGCTTTGCTTTTTCATACACAGCACAGTTCAATGTACAGAGATCTACATCGTCTGGAAGTAATGAAAGCTCGTTATTTCCTTCAGCGATTTTGTCCATTTTAATGGAAACCTTTAGATGGATTTTGGTTTCCCTAGATTTCATGTTCCCTTCTTCGGTCGTTGGCATAGATGTAGGTGTTACTATTGGAACCGGAAGGTCCTCTGAGGGTTCTTCTTCTTCCTGAAGAAAAGCTTCATATCCCTTCTTTCTCAGAGAAGATACCTGATCTCTTAAATACTGAGGCGTCATTTGAGCGTATTGGGGTTACATATTGACCCATCGCTCATGCAACCTTAGCATATATCCTCTTCTGTTGGGACTACTACTTTGCCAACATATCATGATGTCCTTCCGAAGTTGGTCCGTCCATTTAAAACGTACTCTAGCTTGTCCCGGGTAAATGCCTGGTCGTTGCCTGGGTTCTGTCCTATTGCCACGCCCAACTGAACCCTGATCTCCATCCGAGAGAGACCTATTGTGGGTGGCACTGCGCGTTACAGTCGTCGTAACCGCAAATACTCTGTGTGGGAGGTTATCCCAACACAGAGTGGACAATTATATCGGGTGCCCACCCCATCAGACTTTTGGTCCGCCCCGGGTATTTAAATTTCCTCGGTACCTCCCATATCTGAGAGGCCTTCCCCTATCCGCCACCTGGGAAGGCGCCCGATTGGGGTGTCAGAAACCCCATCTTAAATGCCATTCAAGTGCCCGACCCAGTTGGATCAGAAACTCTGTGATCCCGTAATGGGTACCACAAGTCCCTTACCAACCCGATCAAATACCTTTACGATGTTCTGTAATGGTCATCTAAGTACTGAGCCAAGTAGGACCAGTATCTTTGAGTTGCTTGATGACGGTGTCACCAAGCAACCCATTTCGGGTTATTATTATTATTATATTATTTTTTTTTTTTTTTTTTTTTTTTTTTTACAAAACAAGTTTAGGAGAGGAAAAAATGCATTTACGCACTTGTTCGTGTGGGACTCGACCACATCCTGTGGCAATACCGCACTAAAACAACCTCTCCCAATTCTTGCTTTACATACTCTTATCAACTTTTGCTCCTTCCGTCCTGGAAGGTAAGCAAAAGTTTCTTTTTTTTTACTCTGTACAGTTTCAGCATTCTGTTCTTTGGGTCTTCATGTCCATTGCCGCCGATGTTCTTATGCAGCCGACATGAAATTGTTGGATGCTTTTTTAGAGCTACCTTTAAAGATGTTTTTTTTACAAGGAACAGTGCTGTCGGACCACAAAAAGAGAATTCAAAAGAACTGCTTTTTGCATTCTACCTGCTAACAAATTGGCTTGACGTTCGCAGGTTGGGATCTTCTTCAGTTGGCTCACAAATGAAGCCTTCGTCCCTCCTAAGCAGCCGAGAATTAAAACAATCAAATGGACTCTATATCCTGGATGCATTTTACTCAATTCGAATAAGAGCTCTTGATATTTGATCCGTTTCTCATCCTCCTTTCTAATGATGTTTCTCTCGGCAGGAGCCGAAAACTCAACTACATAAATGATCTTACTTTTATGATCTTGGAGGACCATATCAGGCTTGGTGGCACTGATATGATGAGTGATGGGAAAAGAAAAATTCCAGTAGATCTTGCACTGGTCATTTTCTACAACGGATTCTTGATCCATTTGGGCATACGGCAGAATGGGCTCCTTATCTATACCGTACTGGTGACGAAGGTGGTAATACAAAACCTTCAGTGCAGCATTGTGTCTTTCTATATATCTGTTACATGCATAAATCGGACAGGCACTTGATATATGACTAAGTGTCTCCGGGTATTGTTTGCATGCACGACAGTTGGAATCGTCAACAGGTATATGCATCACACGGCTGCGGTACACCAAAGTATTAATCACTCCATCCTGACAAGCGAACAAAATCCCTCTGTCTCCGATTTTAATCCAGCCGATTTAAGGAATGCAAAAGACAAACCTACAGACAATCCCATTTCTCTGACGATATTATAAAATTGTCCGTGAACAGGCTTACTAACATGTTTTTCTAAAAGAAGTACATGTTCTGCATTCTTTACATGTTTTTTGAGCATCAAAGGTGGTAATGACGCTATTCCATGTTCGGTATTATTTGTATCAAATCGAAGATTAAGTTCCTTTGCCGCTCTATTTGCCGCTTGATATAAAAATGCCCCATTATTTGCAATTTCATGATAATGGACAAATTGCATTAAAGGATCCGTACTATTCATCACTGAGCATGCCGCAGCCAGTACAAAACGGCGATGAAGACACTCTAAACTTAGTAACCCTCTTCCTGCCTGATCTCGCGGAAGGTATATTCGAGTTACGGAAGACCTTGGATGATGGCATCGATGTACTGTCATCATCTTGCGCGTTTGTCTATCCAGTATCTTCAGCTCATCCACATTCCATTTAACAGCCCCAAATGTATAGAGTATTAAAGGAATGGCTAATACATTTGTGGCCTGTATCTTATTCTTCCCTGATGATTCGGATGACCAAATTTTTCTGAGAAGACCTCGATATTTAATTTGGAGTTGATCTTTAAGCCCACGCACATCTTGAGTTTCCGATTGTGGAATTCCAAGATATTATTATTATTATTATTATTAATATTATTAAGAAAAGGGAAATGATTGTACAACCAACAGCGCTTGGGTAATCCCTTTACGCCCCCCAAAAACGAGCCATATAATCCTTAGCCCAGAGTCCCCTCCACAAGGAGAGAACCCGAGCCAGAGTCATGGCAGCGATATCTGCCTCCTCAAGGAATGGTTTTTCTGTGAGGTGAAGTGGTTCGCTAGTTAGCGAAAGGCAATGGCAGAGAACATGAGTAGAGGTTTTATCCTTCTTCCCACCTTTCCGACACTCGGGGTCATTAACGATGCCCAGTTTTGTGTCAGTCATAGCAAAGATCCCCATGGCCAGTTAATATTTGCGTTAGGGTCTTGGCATCTATCCTTCTGAGATTACAGAAGTCTGCAGCTCGTTTCAGTTTAATAGTGTTACCAAGGAGTGAATTAGCCTGTCTGATACCAGCATAGCCATTCCACTCCTTTTGGTGTTCTGCACGTAGCCATTGTTTAAATTCTAAAGCCAACACTGCATTAGAGACATTTACAGGCGGGTCAAGGCCAACAATGCGACTCCTGCACCCGCCTTTGCTAGTCGATCCGCCATCTCGTTACACCTAATCCCAGAGTGACCTGGGACCCATAGGAGCGTGACGCGGTTAGTCTTAGCTAGATGATTTAGTGCACAATGGCACTTCCAAACTAGATGAGATGTTGTAGAGTAATGATTCAAGGTCAGTAAAGCCGCCTTGCTATTCGAGAGGTAAAATATATTCCTATCACGACAGAGCTCCGCGGTGTCACCGGCCGCCTAGAGCAGTGCCGTTGTCTCGGCTTGTAAAACAGTTACAGTGGACCCAAGCATAATTGCAGAGCCCTCCATAGTTGTTTCATGATATAGACCTGCACCCGCAGCCACTTCCCCTTTGGATCCATCCGTAAACCAGATGTCACCGTCAGTGGGGAGGACCACAAGTCCATTTTGCCAGTCCTCTTTTGTTGGTAAACTGATCTTATTTTCCTGGTCGAAGAGGTATTGCGGAGAAATTCTATCTCTTCTCATTTTAAAGATAGATTTTTCCACCAAACTAGCAGGAAGTGTCACGTAACCCTTTCCCCTGACATACTTCCGTCCGAATCTGGTCTTGCATTTGCTCATCACTAATTTTGTAATTACCCATAGTGCATTTGCACCACACAATCATGAGCATAAAGATAGCTGTCAAAACATGCCTTAGTATATACATTTTTGTTAAATTAAAATAATACTTATAATATATTATTTTAAAGTGTTTTTCTCCAAAAAAGTGTTTAAAAAGATTTATCATCACAGCTAAAAAATAAAGTTTTTTTTTAATTAACTTTTTCAACCTCCTTCACCGGATTATTTGTTTTGGTGTTAAAATACACCACTTACGCTTGGTCTCGATTAAATCACTTCGAAATTCAAAAAAGTAAGAATCGTAAAGAATTACCATTCCCTGATATATTCGGAAATTAAAAAAAATCAATTTTCTCGCAAAGTTCAAACAAGCTTAAGTGAATCAGACCTTTTTATTACATTATAATTAATACTACAAAGTTTGCTACTAAATTTTTAATATTTTTGGGAAAGTGACATGTCAATGAAAATGGTGAAACCTCTGGGTAGGGTCGAGTTGAGTGTGGTGTTCCCCAGGGGTCAGCGTTTGTTACCTTTGCTTTTTAACCCTGTAGGTATCCAATCTAGAAAATGAACTTGAATTTTCTTGTATTTTCTTGAAACTTGAATTTTGTACTTACTATACGTTTAATGATGACTTCAAATTTTATCTTACTGGTTTTGTTCCAAGACTTCAAGATCTGCAGAGATACTACACTCAAAAACAAAAAAGTAGTAGATTTGATTACTTTTTAACACTACCCGAAGTAATTCAATAGGTCCTCCACCAACGTTGAAAGGTTATATTGATTTCGAAAAAGTAGTTAAAATAACTACGAAACATATTACGAAACCATATATAAACGAAAATATTACATGAATATCATAGTGATATCATATTGTAATATTGGTAATAGGTAAATTTTCAATAGGTTAATTTTTCCGAATTTTAAAGTTTTTTAATCTGAACCAAGCCTAAGTGATGTAAAAATAACTTCATTTTTTAACTATGGAAGTAAAGAATATTTTTTCACTTTTTCAGAGAAAATCACTGAATATAATATATTATGACTTTTAAACTTACTAATTTAATAAAACCTTATGTAGTAACACATGTTTTTATAGCTGTCAAAATGCTCGTGTTGCTGCACGGCCTTCTTCCGTGCAAAATTACTTCCTGCAAGCCAGGGTGCATAAAGGAACATATATTGTGGGGTTGGGGTGTCACTCCCAGTGGGTACACATGTCCGAAAGACGTCCCTATGTCGGCTTTTATGTTCAAAAGACGTCCTTAAGACGTCTTTTGGAAATTTTTGCCCACTGGGCTATTAGTATCACTCCAACTCCACTGTATTTTAACTTTATATTTTTTATATTTCAACTATTCGGAAAGATACAGCCGTGCGACAACACGAGCGTATTGACAGCTGTAAAAACATGTGTTACTACATAAAGTTTTATTCAATTAGTAAGTTTAAAATTCATAACATATTATTTTTATGTGATTTTCTTTGAAAAAGTGAAAAAATATGCTTTACTTCTTTTGTTAAAAAATGAAGTTTTTTGAAAAGCCCAGGTTTTTAACTTAACTTTTTCAATCTCTTCCACCGGATTATTTGTTTTGGTGTTAAAATACACCACCTAGGCTTAGTCCAGGTTAAAAAACTTAAAAATTTGGAGAAGCCGCTTAACTGCAGTTTTACCAAATCTCTCCTCTCATACTTATTGTATGAGTACAATAAGTAATAAGTATCATTCTGCCTCTTACTATCATTCAACACGCTCTCACCCCAACCTCACAAATTTTACCTCATACTGAATTTAAAACAATTTAACAAATAGAAAATTTGATTGGTGTTCGTTTTCTAAAGTCATCCAGGACCTGTTAGAAACATGTTGAAATCTATTCTAGCACACTGAGAAAAAAGGTTTAGTTATAGCAATAATATTTGTTAATTGACCATTGTTGGTTGTAACAACAATATTTTGATTGGTATAACAAAACGATATAGTTGGCGTAACACAACAAGTTGTTTGGGTCAACAATATTATTTTGTTAATTCAAATTTTCCCAGAATTTGGTGTTGAACTATATTCGCCAATCATGAGTAGGCTTGTACACAAATCATGCATTTCAGAAACCTACTATATCGACACTAAGTTCGAAAATTCAGGAAGATTTTTTCGATATTTAAATCAAATTGAACACGAAAATTCAAATGAATTTTAGATCTTTTAAGATTAAATCGACGCCCCCCGTTGATAACATGTTTATTACAAAGCCAGTCCAATAAAATGTTATTTTAAAAAACAGTGGAAACTCATTTTTATTAATAATATTTTAAATACGATTTCTATTTAATTGTATGTTTAATCAAATGTCTATTGAAGTTACGTGTCATAAAATGTTAATTGGACCGAACATTTAATTTACTTGTTTGTTTAATCAAATATGCAATAACATTCTATTTCCAACTTTAATATTATATTATAATGTTAAAGTAAGGTTATATAGATAGAATATTATCTAGAATGTTATTGCATATTTGTTTAAATAAACAAGTATATTGAACGTTCAGACCAATTAACATTTTATGACACGCAGCTTCAATAGACATTTGATTAAACAAACAATTGAATAGAAATCGTATTTAAAATATTATTAATAAAAATGAGTTTTCACTGTTTCTTAAAATAACATTTTATTGGACTGGCTTTGTAATAAATACATTATCAACGGGGGGCGTCAAAATTATTTGAAATTAGAAAATTCTGTGAAAAAATATCGGATTGGCGAATATAGTTCAACATAAAAAATTCTGGGAAAATTTAAATTACTAAAATTAAGTTTATAAAATATATATGTGTCTATATATATATATCATGGCCGAATGAGGCGATAAATCTGTAGAATTATATCTGACATGGAACTCTGTAGCTTAGTGGTTAGAGCAGTCAAGCGCCAATTGAAAGACCCGAGTTCGAATCCCGGCGGAGCTAAATGTCCGATATTTTTTCACAGAATTTTGTAATTACAAATAATTTAATCTTGAAAGATCGAAAATTCATTAAATATTGAAAAAATCTCCCTGAATTTTCGAACTTAGTGTCGATATAGTAGGTTTCTGAGATGCACGATTTGTATACCACGGTTCCCTGGAATGACTTTTAGGTATGAAAAAATTGACCAAACGTTTGGCATCTACTGTTCTTTAGTAAAACCTAGTGTTCAAAAATACAGTTTTAAAAAAATTCCATCGAGGTCAAAAGAAAAAAGGTCATTTTTTGCGTTTTGTGTCTCGATTAACAAGATAAAACATATGTGTCTGTCCACGAGAAAAAATGCCTTAGCACCCAAAAGTAAATTTTACAGGGTGAGCATTTAAAGTTGCAACAATGCATTGAAATCAAAATAACATACCTACGTTTCTTAACTTATAACACACAAAACTTCTTTAAAACAACAATTTTTTGTCTTTGGAAAGAAAAGAGCAAATCCAAATCTGTCAGTTGGCATTAAAAAATCAAAATGTATTTTTTGGGGCTAAGACTCCTTTTCTTGATAAGTTCCTTTTTTCTCCTTTTTCTAAATCTTAAATCTGACAGAATTTAAATGAAATATTAATAGATAAAAAATAATTTATAAACAACACTTACTCCAGTTCGGTCTATTACAAAGTGAATAAAAAAAAAAGAATTTTAATAAAAATGCCGAATTTTCTAAAATCTCACAAAAAAATAGGTCGAAAGTGTAATGCGTGTTGTGTTTTGAACATAATTTCACGCCCTCTCACTTGTTACTTAAAACAAATTATATGTGAAAATGTTTATACAGACCCTGGCAAAAGGGTCTGTACTACGTCCCTTTCTAGCTGGCTCGGGGGACGTTAGGTGGACGTTACCTGTCGTTGAGTCTACCTTACATCCCGTTGTTTTGCCAGGGGAGTTTTTAGAACATAAATTAATATTGCCAAATGGCAATAGGTCCGTACTAATTTGTCATCTTTGAGTGGTTCGAATCCTAGGACTCTTTCAAAGCGATTTAATTATCAACAGCTTGTTGATAATTTGACAAAACTGTCACTTTGAAAACTGGCACCTTCAACAACATATCTTGTTGCGGGTGCAAGTATTTTCGAAATATCAACAAGCTGTTAATAATTAAATCGCTTTGGAAGAGTTCTAGGATTTGAACAACTTAAAGATGACAAAATAGTACTGAACTATTGCATATGTCATTTGTCAATGTTAGTTCATGTTCTAAAAACTCTGTATAAACTCTTTGACATATAATTTGTTTTAAGTTACAAGTGAGGAGAAATGAAATCCTTTCCAAAACACAATACACACTACATTTTCGATCTATGTTCTTTGTAAGATTTTAGAAAACTCGACCTTTTTATTGAAATTCATTCTTTTGTTTTATTAAGCAAGAAGCTTAAGTATGTTACTTACTTTAAAGTTGCATTGCTGCAACTTTAAACGCTCACCCTGTAAAATTTAGTTATGGGAGCTAAGGCACCTTTTCTCGTGGACAGTTATAGTTATCTATAACATTCATAGTGGACAGTCATAGTGTCATCTCGTTAACTGGAATTCAAAATGCTTAAAATGGATTTTTTTTCTTTTGACCTCGATGGAATTTTTTTAAAACTGTATTTTTGAACACTGATAGGGTCACACTAAAGCACAGTAGGTGCCAAACGTTTGGTCAATTTTCTTATACCTAAAAGTCATTCCAGGGAACTGTGGTACAAGCCTACTCATGATTGGCAAATATAGTTCAACACCAAAAATTCTGGGAAAATTTGAATTACTAAAATTAAGTTTATAATATATATATATATATATATATATATATATATATGTCTATATATGGTCGATTCTTGTGTAACTGCCCGATTTCAAGATAAGTATTGGTAAAAAAAAAATTTTTTTTATTCAATGTTTCTCTGCACTTATTTTTCTTATTAGGGTGTAATATAAGTATATTTTAAACGATTTTACTACAACTATATTTATACGAAAATAATAGCAAATTTTTTAAAATTGGCAGCCATGTGGAGCTGAACCGCATCCTTTTATTGCAAATATATTGTACAAAATAAAATTTTCTTTTTTATATTTTGCTAAAACGAAAATAAATAATAAATTCATAAATTATTTAATATTCTAACAGTATTTTAGATATTAGTTAACATATATAAAATTTTATAAAAGAACAGCAAATACAATATTTAATAATGAATATTTCGTTTTATTTTTTGGATAATTTGAAATCGAGATCGAGCACTGTAATCCGGCATTGCTAAACTACTTTATAGAATAATATTTTAAAATAATCACCACAGATAAAAAAGTTTCTCTGCATGAAGCACATGAACACTTCATTATAGGCCATGGAGCTGAAATTTTACGTGATACCATGGAGCTGAAATTTGACATTTATTCTAACCTCACTTCTACAATATTGCAAAATAAATCTATTCCTTCTGCAGATCGCTTTTTTCATATGAAAACTTAAAGAAAATGGTAACAATACTATCAAATAGTTGTTACAGTAATATAATAGTAATGACATGGAACTGAACGCTTTTTTTGTACCCATGCAATTTTCATAAAAATAATTTTTTTGTAAGTAAAAATTTTTCTTTTTTAAAACTTTTTTCACATGTGATTTAGTGCTAATGGATCAAAATTGAGATTTAACTTATTAGAAGGCGTAATAACTAAGCACATGACACCTTAATTATAAGTCTACAGATTGCGTTAAAAAATTGGAAAAATTGAGGGACAAAATATTTTTACAGATTTTTAAGTATGAAAAAGTTATTATGAAGTGCAATATAAACCTAAATTGTTCATAAATATAGACACTTTATGCTTGAAAAAGGCTGAGTTATAATAATGATATATTCACCGAAAATTACACAGCCCCACAAAAAAAAAAAAGTTTCATATACTTTTGACCGGAATACCTTAGCCCTATGTATTTTGACGCGCTGAACACGAATCCGAAGTCCATTTTGCTCCATCATGTCAGGATTTTTTTCTAACCTCAAAAAACATGTCGGATTTTGAGAGGTAGGCGATTTTTTAAAAAAATTTATGGATTTACTTCAAACTTGGTATCTGGGGGTTTTTTGGGTCGCTGATTATAAATCTGAAGTTAGATTTTCAAAATTAAAAATGGCGGATCCAATATGGCGGACGAATTTTGAAAAAATTTGAAGATTTACTTCAAACTTGGTATCTGGGGGTTTTTTGGGTCGCTGATTACGAATCTGAAGTTAGATTTTCAAAATTCAAAATGGCGGATCCAATATGGCGGACGAATTTTTAAAAAATTTGAAGATTTATCAGGAATAAGATGCAGAATGGAACAATGTACTTTCTTATTTGGCTTCTGCACCAAACATATCCAATCTGTTACCAAGGAATATTTTATGATAAAATTGAAATAGAAGTCATATTTGAAAATGTGAGAAACTCGCTTCGAAATCACACTCAGCAACTTAAAAACCTGAAGATACCAAATTTCATAAAAATTTCGAAAATATGACGTCAGATTCGCAATCAGCGACCCAAAAAAACCCCAGATACCAAGTTTGAAGTAAATCTTCAAATTTTTTCAAAATTCGTCCGCCATATTGGATCCGCCATTTTTAATTTTGAAAATCTAACTTCAGATTTATAATCAGCGACCCAAAAAACCCCCAGATACCAAGTTTGAAGTAAATCCATAAATTTTTTTTAAAAATCGCCTACCTCTCAAAATTCGACATGTTTTGTGAGGTTAGAAGAAAATCCTGACGTGATGGAGCAAAATGGACTTCGGATTCGTGTTCAGCGCGTCAAAATACATAGGGCTATGGTATTCCGGTCAAAAGTACATGACACTTTTTTTTTTTTTTGTGGGGCTGTGTTATTAAATTAAAGTTAACATTTTGCAAAAGGGACACGCCACGGAACTGAAATTTCAGCAGTTATAGTGCAATATAATAGAAGTTTTAATATATATATTTATGTATATTTGGTTTTCATATATACCTTTAAAATTCACTAATACACTTCAGAATATATTTTTAATTTAGGTGTATTTTTTCAACGCCGCCAAGTAGTGTTATTGAAGTCAAGCGCTTATTGAAAGACCCGAGTTCGAATCCCGGCGGAGCTAAATGTCCAATATTTTTTCACAGAACTTTCTAATTTCAAATATTATTTTGTTGCTCTTATTTAGTAAAACCAAACATAATTTGGTTGTGACAACTAAACAATTATTAAAAAAATGGGTGATTAGTTTGTAAGTAAGCTGCCGATAATTAATAATAATAATCGCAAACTTCATTCTTTCATTCTTTCATTCTGTCCACACCTGAAGTTTGGCAATATAGATGTTTTTTGTTTTAAATCAATAACTTTTGAAAAAATGTATTTTTATATTAATTATAAGATTTCTAAGTTTATTTATTTAATTATTGATTCTCCTGAATCTAAATTGTAAATCATTTGACAAATATTTATAGTTTATTTTCAATAATATAATAATAATGTATTGCAATACAAACGTGTCTTATTTAAAGCTACTTTACAGATTTTAATAAAGATTCAAAAAATTTTAAACTTAATATGAAAATTAATGAATATTTTATGTTATAATTTATAATAATATACCTATGAATAATTTTCATAATAATATTTCGTTTTTTAATTACTTCTAAAAAAGACAATATAAATAAGAATAAAGAATGAAATATCATGATATAATTAGCAAAAAGCGAGCACTGTTTTCAAATATTTTTTAAGATTTTTAAATACCTTCTTCATAATTTGTTCCTCTTTTAATCATTTTTTTTTAATTTGAAATCTTCTTCTCTATTTTAAATAAAAATAAGTACCAAATTAAATTTCTCCAAATAAATGTTGTATTTTTATCTCAAAATGCTTATTTTTTATTGGTGAATTATTAAACTTATTTAATTTCTAATTTTATTATAGGTTTCAAATTAGGATCAATTATAATTTTAATCAGTTCAATTGTAAAAACAAAAAATAAGATTGACTGAAATATAGTTTTCACTATATTATAGATTTGCCAAGCCCGTCAGGCTAAAAATTCATTAAAATTAAGATCAAGATCCCAAAATTTTCACAAAAAAAGCGCTGATCACAAAAATCAAGTACTTAAAATAATTTCATAAAATTAAAGAAAAGTAACTATTTATTAATAGAAGTTTGAATTAATAAAAGAATTTAGAATCGATAAATTGAAATATCAATTGATTTGAATTATATTAAAGTTTGGATCGATTTAAAATTTCCAAATTTCTTTAAATTCTTATAATTATATGGGTTTAAGTTTGAACATCTAAAATATAAATTGTGAGAATTTGCAAATATTTAAAGTTCATAATAATTCTAGCATGAATTAATCAAATTCGAACAATTAAAAGTTTTAAGTAATTTAAGTTTAATATTACTAAAATTTTAAAAATTCATACTTCTTATACTAATTATTAAAGTTTGAAGCAATTAAAATTCGTATTGATAAAATCAAGTTTAAAATTTTTAATTTAATTTAATTTGTAAAGGTGAAAGATTGGAAAAATTGTTACCTTGGATTAAATTAAAAATGAGTTATAAATTTTAAAACATTAGTTATATTTCAATTTTGATTAATTCAAGTTTGAAATATTTTCAATTTGAATTGATAGAAGTTGGGAATTTTTTAATTTGGAAGAATGAAAAAATATTGATAAAAATTTTAAAGAATAGTTTGTTATTAATTGAATTGTGTAAAAAAATTAAAAATAAGGAATTCTTATTATCAAAAGATGTTTGGAATAAATTAAGTTTGCATAAAAGTTTAAATATATTTTGTTCACAACACTATTAAAAGAGAAATATTCTTACCTTTTGTAACATACAATAAATTTTTTTATTTTTAACTGGGGAAGAAAATTTAATTTATTTTTTAAAATTTCTTTCTATTTATTAATTTGTAACAAATTTTAATAAATCAAAATTAATTCACAAAATTTAATCTGATAATATATAATTATTTTATCTAAATAAGTTTATAGTTTATTTTTTGCATTTAAACTACATACTAGCCAATAAAATACGCGCGTTTTTTTTTTGCTTAGTAATAATAATAATGGCAAACTTTATTCATTCATTCTTTAATTCTGTTCACACCTATAGATGTTTTTCTGTTTTAAATCAATAACTTTTGAAAAAATGTATTTTTATATATGATTTATAATTTTACTTAATTATTTATTAATTCTCCTGAATTTTAAATTTAAATTAAGTAATAAATTTATATTTTATTTTTAACAATAGTGTATTAAAATATAAATGCGTGTTTTACTTTAATATACTTTACAGTTTTTAATAAAGATTGAAAACATTTTAAACATAATATGAAAATTAATGAAAAAATATGTAGATATAAATAATTTAAAATAATTTAATGTTTCCAATATATTCGACGATTTAATTATAATTTTATTGAATACAACATAAATAAGAATAGAAATGAATATTATAAAATTAAATGGAAGAAAGCGAGCACAGTTTTTCAATATTTTTTAAGGCTTTTAAATGCCGTCTTTATAATTTACTGCTTTTTTTGGTAGACTTAGGTACATTTGTTAAACTAAATATATTTTCGGTTGATATAAAAATTCCTGAAAATTTTAAGCGTAGAAGTTTAAATTGAATGATATTTAAATTTTTGGAAATTAAGATTTTAAATTGTTTCAAATAATTCTTAGGAAAAGAAGTCTGCATCAATAAAAAATTTAGAATCGGTAAATTCAAGTATTAATTTATTAAAGTTTGGATTAAATATAAGTTTGAATCTATTTGAAATTTCCAAATTTTTATAAGTTGAAATTAATAGTTTTTATATTTGCAAATGATTTCAGGCTCCATTGTTTCGAATTTTTTAAAATATTTTTAGACTTAAATAGTAGAAATTGTAATCATAAAGTTTTGATTAATTTAAGTTTTAATATTATAATACACATTTTTTATAATTTGAAGATTTTAATATTGGCTGAAGTTTGAAATTCCTAATTTAAATATGCATTGTTAAAATTGAAAAAATATTTATAGGTTTATAATAATTTTAACATGAATTAATTGAAGCTTGAACCATTAAAAGTTTTAAATAATAATTGAAGTTTATTATTATTCAAATTTGAATAATTTATAATTCTTACATATCTTATTTTAATACACTTTTTGAACCTCAGATACAATAAAGATACCATAATATCATAGTTTAAGACACTTTCGAGACACTTGTTTTTAGAGTAAACTAATTAAAATTTGAAACAATTTGCATTCATATTAATAAAATCAAGTTTAAAATTTTTAATATAATTTAATTTGTAAAAGTTAAAGATGTAAATAAAATAAAATGAACTCATTTTTATTTTAATTTCTAAAAAACACTAATTATTTCAATCTTTCACTTTTACAAATTGAATTAAATTAAAAATCTTAAACTTGATTTATAAATCTTAAAACTTTGGTTACCTATATCACAATGAATTTTGATTATAATTGAAGTTTGAAATAATTTTAATTAATAGAAGTTGAGAATTTTTTAATTTGGAAAAATTAAAATTTATATAGATAGAAATTTTTGAGAATGGTTTGTTACTAATCGAATTTCGTATTGTTTAAAGAAACTTAAAAAATAAAGATTTCATATCAATAGAAGTTTGGAATAAAATAAATTTGCATAGAAAATTGTATTAATAAAAAATATTTTGTTCAAAAAACTATTTAAAAAAATATTCTAATTTTTTGTAACGTACTATGGAAACTTTTTAATTTTAACTTAGGAAGAAAATCGGAGTTATTCTCTAAAATTTCTTTGTGTTTGTTAATTTATAGCACATTTTAATAAATAAAAATAATTGACAACATTTAATTTGATAGTATAATTAATTTAATCTAAATAAGTTCAGTTTATTTTTGTATTGAAACCATTGAAAAACGTAATTCTCGCGCGCTTTAGCGCGCGTATTTTTGGCTAGTAATATAAAAAAATCTAAATAAAAAACAATACCAGACGGTTGACCGAACCTGGGTCTGATAGTTGGGCCAACGGTCTGTGTTACTGAACTGTCTAGCTTTAAGGTTTATTTTTTATTCCTCATTCATATCTTTCAGGGGCTGGTGGTTAGCCTACTGGACTGGCAGCTGGAAAACCCAGGTTCGAATTTTCATGAATAATGAAATTTTTCTGTTTCAAGTTTTCATTAATATTAAATTTCTACATTCTCATTTGATTATATTTGTGTAATTTTTTTTTAATTATACACTTGTCTATTGGCCTTACGCACTCACTTATTTCCTTGAATTATTGTACTTTAAACGAAATTACTAAGTGTTTTTGCGTCTACAGAACGACTTGGAAGTAGGAGTACTCGCATTTGCCTGGACCACCCTATATTGGTTTGCTCGACAGTGGAGAGGGAAAACTGTAGAAAAACCTCTCCTGAGTACAACCGGTTTATCGACAGTCGAGTTGTAATAATCTGCACAGGTCAGTTACCGACAGTGCAGATCATTATTCCTCGACGTCAAACCTTCCACTGAAGTTATCTCATGAGTCAGAAAAATCCCAGACTCATCGGGGCGCAAACCCAGCAGGCTGGACTTGGCGCGACCGCAGAGTCTAGTATTTAACCAACTGAGTTAACTCCGTGGTTATATTTGTGTAATTAAATTTATAACATGTGAATTATATAATTATATGTGTTGGCCGACCGAAAATTCGCACCTTCGTTAGTTAACTCCCAAACATAATTATACGAGAATCCGAAAATTTCGTGAAACCCGAAACTCTTTATGAACTATAAAAAATGCTGAGAACCGGAAGATTTTCGGGATTTTCGAAACCTTGAAATCTCAAATCCAAGTCGACCCGACTTGGAAAAATCAACTCAACTCGAAATTTCGGGTTTTCTGCACATCCCTATTAATAATAATTATAATAATTTTAGGTTGGCAAAACTTCATGATATGGGTATTCGTCATAGACAATTACATAAATGGTCTGCTAGAAAGCCACATTGTCGAAAAGATATTCTTGTTATCAATAATGTTACTGTATATGAGACGGCACCAGCTCTAATTTTGTTGCTTTATGGAATATTACTGAGTTTGGGACTTTGTCTCTTAGAAAATGTAATATTCTTTTGGACTAAGATTTCATCAAGAAATATATTTACTACAAACAATACTAATATAACAATTTAGTATACTCATGATCTATATTATACTAGAGATAAGTATTTATTTTCATTCATATCTTTATTAAATAATTCTATTAATTTTAATAAATGTTTATCAAACACTCACTACAAATTTAAAATCAACTTGTAATTTTTACTTTTACAGTAATATTAGGATCATCTATACAGAAAATATGTTCTATTTTATGTATAATGTAACAAATTATTAATGTTGATTCATCACTATAGAAAGCATAAACAATTATGTAGAGATTTTTAATGAGCTGCTTATAAAATGTACAATGTAATATTTAATGTCTTTGGAAACAAAATAAATATTAAAGAAAAATTTAGAGTTTCTTATTTTGATACCTAACCAAACCATCTAATAAATTTAATTAAATGCATTTTCTAGAAATTTTTACAGTAAAATAGTATTAACCCTAGACAGTAAAACATAGCTGGCTCATACGTAAAAGTACAACTGGGATGGAAAACTACCCCAAAATTTTTCGTTGCTAGATGATTCATATTTCATGAAAAATAACTTTACTATATATCATTTTCTTCTTTTTTTTATATGGAATAAGATAGCGTTTTTAGTTTTTTGATAGGATCAAAAATATGGTCAAAAAATTACAAAAACCAAAATAAAAAACACAAAATATGCAAATTTGGCGTATTTCGAACTTTTTCTGGGGTAGTTTTCTACCCCAGTTGTACTGTCTAGGGTTAATGTGTACATAAATTTTCCGAAGCATTATACCCAGGAAATAATTTTTTACTCCATAGACAGGAAAAAGTGTCTTTATCATACCTATTTTGGGCCGATAAAGTCAAACTTTATAAGGCAGTTGCAGACAACTGACATAAACAGTGGCGCCCAATCGACTGGAGCAGAGGAGCAACCGCCCCCCCCCCCCCTGGTTAAGGGGTGGGTGGTGTAAGGAGGATGGTAAAAAATATAAATAAAAAATTTAATTTTACGTAACAAAATAATCAGAAAAGTACGGAATTCAAACACCCCATGAACTAACGTAAATATGAAATATGGTTAATTCGATTTTAATATAATTGTAAACCTAATATTAATTCCCGTAGCTGTTTTTTAGTTAGAATGTCTTTGAAATATTGGTTTTCAAATTCAAGTTTAACCATAAATTTTTAAATAATTATATTTTTAATCATTAATAATATGTTCCTAAAAAACTTCAAGAGTACCATATTGGAAATAACAAAATAAACGCACCGCCCAACGCACAGTGGGGCAAAAAAAGGGTCCGTGGACAAATTAACATAGAGCCCACAAATATTAACCGATTTAAAAGTTTTTTTTTTGATTTAAAGGTAATAAAATTCTGCATAAAGCCTCTGATTTTGTTTTTTTTAAAAATAGTTGTTTTCATTTGTTTATTTATTGTTAAAAATGAAAAAAAAAAAATTTTCCAATTTAAACCAGTTTAATTTTTTATGAAACGCAATATTTAAATTAGGAATGACGAAAAATGTTAAAGTAATGATTTAAGAATAAATTTTAATAGTGAGTTAATTGTTTAAAAAATGTTTGTATTTGTTATAAACAAATTAGTGGAAGAATGATATTTTTATAATTTACTTGATATTTATCAATATAAATCTATCTATTATTTAATATTTATAGCTAATTAGTCGTTAAAATTACAAAAATTATTATAAACAAATTATTTTGTTTATTTATAAACAAATTTTATAAACAATTATACTTGTCCAATTCCTTATCATGAAATTACTGAAATTTTATACAAAATGTACAATATTATTGCTGCAGATTATTAAAAAAAGCAGAATTGAAAATTTTTTTTAAACATTTACCTTGTTTCAACAATCACAAATTAACAAATTCATAGCTTCATTATTTTTAGTCGTACAGGCTTCGTTCTTCTTGCTCACCTCCTTAAATTTGAACTATTTTTCAGATTTGAAAGAAAATTTAATAATTATAAATAATTAGTATTGTTATTAATAATTTTATAAACAATTTTACTTTTCCAATTCTTTACTTCAAACTAAATGAAATCTTAAATGCAATGTACAATATTATTACTAAAAATAGTTAAAAAGAGCATAATTTAATTTTTCTTAACATTAACATTGTTTAAACAATCACTAATTAACAAATTCATAGCATAATTATTTTTAGTCTTACAGGCTTCGTTCTTTTTGCTTATGTCCTTAAATTTGAACTATTTTTCAAAATTTAAAGAAAATGTCGAGATGTAATAACTATAAATAATTAGTATTGTTATTAATAATTTTATAAACAATTTTACTTCTCCAGTTCTTTACTTCGAACTTAATGAAATCTTAGATGCAATGTACAATTTATTTCTGAAGATAGTTGCAAAGAGCATAATTTAATTTTTCTCAACATTAGCATTGTTTAAACAATCACTAATTAACAAATTTATAGCATCATTATTTTTAGTCTTACAGGCTTCGTTCTTTTTGCTTATCTCCTTAAATTTGAACTATTTTTCAAAATTTAAAGAAAATGTCGAGATGTAATAACTATAAATAATTAGTATTGTTTTTAACAATTTTATAAACAATTTTATTTCTCTCGTTCCTTACTTCGAACTTAATGAAATCTTAAATGCAATGTACAATATTATTACTGAAGATAGTTGAAAAGAGCATAATTTAATTTTTCTCAACATTAGCATTGTTTAAAAAATCACTAATTAACTAATTCATAGCTTCATTAGTTTTAGTCGTACAGACTTCGTTATTTTTGCTTATCTCCTTTAATTTCAATTACTTTTCAAACTTTTTGGAAAAAATTGACAACTATTATTAATTAGTATTGTTGTTAATAATTTTATAAACAATTTTATTTGACTAGTTCTTTACAGCAAACTGATTGAATTTTTTAATTGAAACTAATGAACTAATGAAGCTATGAATTAGTTAATTAGTGATTTTTTAAACAATGCTAATGTTGAGAAAAATTAAATTATGCTCTTTTCAACTATCTTCAGTAATAATATTGTACATTGCATTTAAGATTTCATTAAGTTCGAAGTAAGGAACTAGAGAAATAAAATTGTTTATAAAATTGTTAAAAACAATACTAATTATTTATAGTTATTACATCTCGACAGGGACGGCGGAGCCGGGGGCACAGGGGGCACAGGGGGCAATGCCCCCCCCCTAGAAATACCTCGAGGGGGCAATGTATGGGCTTGCCCCCCTCTGAAAATTGACTTATAATTTTAATTTTTAAATAAATATGTAAACAACTTTTTAAAAAAGTACAATCTTTTTAGTTTTTAGTTCAATAACATTTTATACAATAATTAATGTAATTATCAGGGTTGCTATGACTTTCTTAGAACAGAAATCCATGACTTTTCCAGGTTTTGCAGACCTTTAATGTGCATTTTTTGGTCCGAGTCTTTACCCTAATGTATTCCTACGTATATTTCTCTACACTAAATCCGCATTCAAAGTCAAAATGATTAGATTAACTAAAATTTTTTAGATAATCTTAAAAAAGCGATTTTTTCGTGTTTTCATCAATTTTTTTAAAGATTATTTCAAAAATTTTAACCAATCTGATTATTCAGTGAAAAAAAGTAAGTAGAAATACACTCCCGTGTAGAAAAGTTCCCAGTAATTCCCAGTTTGTACGTGGGCGCAAGTTGGGGTCAGCCTGGGGTTCACAGTTTTTATCAAATACGTAAATTGTTACTAAATAATAGTTTCAATACTAAACTTATCGTCAATCTGGCTTTATATATTGCAATTTCCCTTCATTTCAGTTTAAAAATTCATGAAATTCGGTCAAAGCGCTCAAAGTTTCCCATACAAAATGCATGGGGAAAAAAACTTTTTCATAGAATTGATATAAAATCCATGAAAATTAACATTTTTCGATCGGATAAAGCTGTTTCTTCTCAGGAAAGTTTAAAAAATAAGATCCAATAATTTATTTGACAAATTTTTTATTATTAACTATTTTTTAAAGGGCCATAAAAAATCTTCATAAACGAAAAAGAAGTGTAAGATCGTTAAAAAATATTCATTACGACTTTTTACAACATTTTCCACCAAAATTTCCTTTAATTACATAAAAATTAGTTACTAACAATTAGTGGATGTATTTTTTAATTTGTTTGAACAAATTAATATTGTTTATCTGAAACTTTTTATCTAATAGAGCTAGAGAGTTGTAACTTTTTTCTAATATTGCATCTATTTAAGTTAAGTAAATCCTAATATTAGAAAAAAACTAAAATATAAAAATATAAAAATTGTTTAAACAAATTAATATTGTTTATTTGCAATTTTTCATCTAATTGAGTTACAGGGTTGTAACTTTATATTAATTTTGCAATTTTTCAATCTTAGTAAAGCCCAAAATTAATTGTAAAGTAAAATCAACAATTATAAAAATTGTTTAAACAAATTAATATTGTTAATATCAATATTGTAATACAGTTCCCTAACTGTATTTAAGTTGCGAATAAACAATATTAATTTATTGAAAAGAGTTTCATAATTATGGATCTTCGTTTACTATAAGTTTTGGGTGTTTATAGGCTTAAAATTTGCAAAATTAAGAAAAAGTTAAACTCTCTAGCTTAATTCGATGAATGATTGCAAATAAACAACATTAGTTTGTTTAACCAATTTTTATAATTGTGGATTTTCGTTTATTATTAATATTCAGCTTTGGTATTCTTAAAAAGTTGCAAAATCAAAAGAAAATTTTAAATCTAAAGCTCAATAAGATAAAAAGTTGCAAATAAACAATATTGATTTGTTTAAACAATATTTGTGTTTGAGGATTTTCGTTTATTATTAAAATTAAGCTTATTAGCTTATTGAGCTTAATTAGCTCAATTAGATGATAAGTTGCAAATAAACAATATTAATTTGTTTAAACAATTTTTAAAATGTGAATTTTCGTTTATTATTAATATTAAGCTTTCATTGGTTTAAAAAGTTGCAAAATTAAAAGAAAATTTTAAATCTGAAGCTCAGTAAGATAAAAAGTTGCAAATAAACAATATTAATTTGTTTAAACAATTTTTTTGATTGTGAATTTTCGTTTATTATTAATATTAAGTTTTTATAGATTTGAAAAGTTGCAAAATGAAGAGAAAGTTTCAACTCTCTAGCTCAGTTAAATGAAAAATTAGAAATAAACAATATTAATTTGTTTAAACAATTTTTATAATTGTGGATTTTTGTATTTTATTAATACAACTTATTATTACAACTTTCTAGCTCTATTAGATGAAAAGTTTCAAATAAACAATATTGATTTGTTTAAACAAATTAAAAAATACATGCAACAATTGTTATTAACTAATTTTTATATCATTAAAGAAAATTTTGGTGGAAAATATTGTTAAAAGTTGTAATGAATATTTTATAACGATCTTACATTTTAACGATCTTTTTTAGTTAATTGGCACTAACCGGGTTAGGCATTATAAGCCCACTAATTTCCCAGTGGGAAGACCCAACTGGGGCCCACCTTAAATTTGGGAAACCCATATGGGGCCCAACTGGCGCCCACCCAACTTTTCTACAGTAGCTACTGTAGTGTCTGAGACAAACTTTTGTTTGTGAGGCTGTGTTATCATCCTTCGAGACTGTTTTTAATCAAATTTTAATAAATCTGGATTTGTACTTAACAGAATTTTAAGTTTAGCGAATTTATATTTAATTTAATTTTTGTTTTACAAAATTTTGTTAACACAAACTTCTTATTTAAAGAATTTCTATTTAACCAAATTTTAATTCAGCAGAATTTTCTTTTAATAAAAGTTTGAGTAAGTCGAAATATTAAATAGTTCAGGGTATCCGACAAAAATGGAAATTTAGCGTTTTATTAATTATATTAAATAATAATTAATGCAACTAAAATATTGGATAAATAATGAAGATTTGGTGAAATGGATATTCTAAAATTAAAAAATTCGTCTTATGAAAAATTCTACTCAATAACAATTCTGTTAAATAAAAATTTGGTTTAATTTCACCGCTAAAAAAAAGCTATCCAAATAGTAGCTAACTCATTTTTCTCAGTGTAAGACAGTGAAGAAACGCTAAAATATAGTAATTTACGAAAAAGTGGATAATTTAAAAAAAAAAAAAATACTATTAACCAGGATTATTTTTTGCATAAAACATGCTTCATTCAATTTCAAAATTTTTAAAAGTAAGCATTTTTAATAGTAATTCTAGAAAGCGTAGCAACCCTGATTATTTATATATATATATATATATATATATATATATATATAGATTTGTGTATATATGTATGTCTGTGTAGGTATATATATATATATATATATATATATATGCATTGCCCCCCCCTAGAAAAAATACCTTCCGCCGGCCCTGCATCTCGACATTTTCTTTAAATTTGGAAAATAGTTCAAATTTAAGGAGATAAGCAAAAAGAACGAAGCCTGTAAGACTAAAAATAATGATGCTATAAATTTGTTAATTAGTGATTGTTTAAACAATGCTATTGTTGAGAAAAATTAAATTATGCTCTTTGCAACTATCTTCAGAAATAAATTGTACATTGCATCTAAGATTTCATTAAGTTCGAAGTAAAGAACTGGAGAAGTAAAATTGTTTATAAAATTATTAATAACAATACTAATTATTTATAATTATTAAATTTTCTTTCAAATCTGAAAAATAGTTCAAATTTAAGGAGGTGAGCAAGAAGAACGAAGCCTGTACGACTAAAAATAATGAAGCTATGAATTTGTTAATTTGTGATTGTTGAAACAAGGTAAATGTTTAAAAAAAATTTTTAATTCTGCTTTTTTTAATAATCTGCAGCAATAATATTGTACATTTTGTATAAAATTTCAGTAATTTCATGATAAGGAATTGGACAAGTATAATTGTTTATAAAATTTGTTTATAAATAAACAAAATAATTTGTTTATAATAATTTTTGTAATTTTAACGACTAATTAGCTATAAATTTAAATAATAGATAGATTTATATTGATAAATATCAAGTAAATTATAAAAATATCATTCTTCCACTAATTTGTTTATAACAAATACAAACATTTTTTAAACAATTAACTCACTATTAAAATTTATTCTTAAATCATTACTTTAACATTTTTCGTCATTCCTAATTTAAATATTGCGTTTCATAAAAAATTAAACTGGTTTAAATTGGAAAATTTTTTTTTTTTCATTTTTAACAATAAATAAACAAATGAAAACAACTATTTTTAAAAAAAACAAAATCAGAGGCTTTATGCAGAATTTTATTACCTTTAAATCAAAAAAACAACTTTTAAATCGGTTAATATTTGTGGGCTCTATGTTAATTTGTCCACGGACCCTTTTTTTGCCCCACTGTGCGTTGGGCGGTGCGTTTATTTTGTTATTTCCAATATGGTACTCTTGAAGTTTTTTAGGAACATATTATTAATGATTAAAAATATAATTATTTAAAAATTTATGGTTAAACTTGAATTTGAAAACCAATATTTCAAAGACATTCTAACTAAAAAACAGCTACGGGAATTAATATTAGGTTTACAATTATATTAAAATCGAATTAACCATATTTCATATTTACGTTAGTTCATGGGGTGTTTGAATTCCGTACTTTTCTGATTATTTTGTTACGTAAAATTAAATTTTTTATTTATATTTTTTACCATCCTCCTTACACCACCCACCCCTTAACCAGGGGGGGGGGCGGTTGCCCCTCTGCTCCAGTCGATTGGGCGCCACTGTTTATGGCAGTTGTCTGCAACTGCCTTATAAAGTTGGACTTTATCGGCCCAAAGTAGGTATGATAAAGACACTTTTTCCTGTCTATGGAGTAAAAAATTATTTCCTGGGTATAATACCTTTAAATCAAAAAAAAAACTTTTAAATCGGTTAATATTTGTGGGCTCTATGTTAATTTGTCCACGGACCCTTTTTTTGCCCCACTGTGCAACGTCAGAAACTTTTCACTGTTGTTGGTTATTTAAAACTATAAATATTAAACTAAAATCATTTTAAATTAAAGAATTAAGGAAATTGTAGGAATAATTGTTGGAAATAATTGCAAATTGAATAATTGGATTGAAAATCAAAGAAAATAATTTGAAATTCAAGAGAATCACTGAAAATTGAAAAATGTAATTGAAATTTAAATATTATAACTAAAAATGTAAAAAAGTTTTTGAAAAATGGCGAGAATTATTGAATATAGGAGAAAATATTTGAAAACTAAAGAACCGAATTGAAAATTAAAGAAATGGTTAGAAAATTGAACGAAATTATTGAACAATTGTATTTAATATTCCTAAATTAAAGAAACTTATTGATACTCGAAGAATGATTGAAAAATGGCGAGAATTTTTGAATTGTAACGAAAATATATAGAATTCGAATTTAAAGAAAATAAATAAGAATTGGAGAAAATATTTGTAGAATTAAACAATTGAATTACAATTTAAAAACTAGTTTTTATAATTAAATAAAATAATTGGAAAAAGCCGAGAATTGTTTAATATTGAAAAATTAAATAAAAATCGAAAATAGAGGAAAATATAGGATTTTTGAAAAAAATAATTGTAAAAAACATAGAATTATTGAATATGGAAGAAATAATTGACAAATGATAATATTTATTGAATATTGTAAAAAATTCAAAAAGGCCAGAATAATTGACACAATTCAAAAGTAATTAAAAAATTAATGAATAATTATAAAATTTTAATAGAAAAATAATTGAAAATAATCAAGAATTATTGAATATTGAAGAAAATAATTAAAAATTGATGCATGGAATTGAGCAATTTAATTCAAATTTAAATGAAATTGAATAAAGCCAAGAATTATTGAATATTGAAGTAAATAATTTGAAATTGAAGGAAATCACTGAAAATTGAAGAATGGAATTGAAAGTTAAGGCCAGGTTCCTCCAAAAAACGTGTTTTTTTTAAACTTATTTTATTGATATTACAAAAAAATTGTTTGAATCAAACTTTTTTCATATACAAAGACGCATAAAAATACTAATTGAAAAAAATTATTTTTTTTTTTTTTCAAAATGGCGGCACCGAAAATGGCTGTTCAAAAAAATCCCTTTTGTTGGTGGGTGTCACGATATCTCTGAATCCATTCAATTGAAAGCAAAAATCAAAATGGTTTCTTATTCTGTATGACATTGGCTATGGTGTGAACTAGAATGAAACATTTTCACAAAAAAAAACAAAATGGCGGGACTTTTCAATTTTTAACCCTTTTTTTTCACTTTTAATTGTTTATAACTTTTTTAAATAATGATGAATATTTTTGGTTCTAGTTCACACCATAGAGAGACATTTGAAGAGTAAAATGACGTTTGGTTCATGTTGATAAGTGCAATAGTTTCTAAATAAGAGTGACACCCAGTTCAAAAAACGTTGTTTCGAGAAAAACGTGGTTTTAAGAAAAAAGCGATTAAAGTTTTTTTTCGTGAAAAATCGTAAAAAAAAGTGAATTTTACACATGTATCCAATCCGGCTGCGTACACAACTTCTTCCTGGTCGTCATGGGTGTCATTTTCAAGAATTTTTTTATTTCTTGCTGCAGTCCTGTAATCTTTAGACGCTTATGTGGCCGCTCGAGCGGCTGGATTTACCGCTTAGCGCTCACCGCTCTTCCCTCTTGTATATCTACTTCTCGGTCGTGCGGACCTTCGGGACTAATTCTATATTATTTCTAAAAGTATTTTCTAGCAATTTACGGGGGAAAAAAATTTTAGATTTTTTGAAAATTGTTTAGAGGAACCTGGCCTTAAAGATTATAATTTTAAGTTCAAAAAAGTTATTGACAAAAGGCGAGAATTTTTTAATATAGAAGAAACTAATTGAAAACTGGAAAATCGAATTGAAATTTAAAGCATATAATTAAAAATTGAAAACAACAATTGAAAAAATTCGATAATTGTTGAGAATATTTGACAATTGAAAAAAAATTGATAATTGTTGAGTATATTTGACAAATGAAAACAAATTCGAAAATTGTTGAGAATATTAGACAACGGAGCAAAGTAATTTAGAAAATTCAAGAGTAATTGTAAAGTAAAATAATTGTAAATTGAAAACTGTTTAAAATTTAATCAAAAATTCCCACACAGCACCAGAAATTCCCTGAATTTCCCCTGAATATTGGTCCACATTTCCCGAATATTCGAACCTAATATTTAGGGAAGTTTCGTGGAAGCATCAAAATGTCCGCCATTAAGAATATTGGACGCTAAATTTCCCTGAAAATGTATTTCTAATTTTCAGGGAATTTCCGCATCTAATATCCCTTCAATATTCACAGTATTCGTAAATCTTCTGTACATGATGCGCAATGGTCGAACTTGGTTTCTGTGACACTTACGGCTGCACAGTAGTTTTTAATGTTCTAGAATCCTACGGGTGCCAAATATGACATACAATTTTTATCAATTACCAGATCAAAAAAATTTTGGAAATTTTTTTTAACTTTCCCTGAATATTCTAGGAACATTAGATGCGGAAATTCCCTGAAAATTAGAAATACATTTTCAGGGAAATTTAGCGTCCAATATTCTTTATGGCGGACATTTTGATGCTTCCACGAAACTTCCCTGAATATTAGGTTCGAATATTCGGGAAATGTGGACCAATATTCAGGGGAAATTCAGGGAATTTCTGGTGCTATGTGGGTTATAGATTGATTGAATAATGAAATTAAAATTTTGATCACTTCACAGGCATTTTTGAAAAAGTAGTTGTCTCATTATTACTCTCTAAATTTTGATTCAGTGAGAATTTAGCCACTGACGTCAATCAGTGAAAGTCACTGATTCAATTTTGGTAAATATTACCAGAACAAGATGATCCTTGCAAATCGAGTGCCGATTGAAGAGGATGAAGTAATTGACTATCTCATTGACGGAATTCCTGATGTGTCCTTGAGAAATCAGGCTTGGTTGAACGCCTTTTCCTCACCAGCTGATATGCTGAAAGTCTTCAATAAAATATCACTACGACCTGAAACAAATAAAAGTCATGCAAAACCAAATGCACCGAAACAGTTGAACGGACACTCTGGAGATGATGGAGGCAAAGCTACCCCGAGATCGACAACGAGAAGAGTACACTGCTATGTGTGTCGTCAGGAGGGACACATAGCTAGAAATTGCAACAAGAAGGAGCAACCAATCAACTTCGTGAGTGAGAAGAGAGAAGAGGAGAAGGAATTCATCAGGAGCGTCATCGTAGAAATAGGTGGTGGGAGTAAGGTGATTGAGATCGACGGTCTTCTAGATTCAGGTAGCCCCATAAGTTTTATTAAAGAAAAATGCGTCGGAGAAATTGTAAGTAGAACTCAAAATATTTCACAATTAAATTATGAGGGCATTAATAATTCGAAAATGAGAATTAATGATCAATTAAATGTTAAGTTGACTTTTGATAATTGTTCGAAAAATAATATTTTATTACACGTAGTACCTGACTATACAATGAAGTCGGCAATTGTACTGGGGAGAAATGTATGGCGAACATTTAATCTAACGATAAACAAGAAGAATGAGACAATGTCAAGAAAACATAAGAATGAAATTGACGAAATCATGAATATTGACGAAGCCTGTAATGAAAAAGAGTTTAATTTAAAAATAAACCCGGAAATTCCATACCTTGATCGGTTTAAAATTTTAAGAAGTTTTGAGAAATTTTATGTAACTAATGTGAACGTGAAAACACCCAAAACTAAAGTTGAATTAGAAATAAATTTAAGTGAACATAAGCCTTTCCAGTTTGGACCGAGGCGACTTTCGTATGACGAGAGGGAAAAGTTAAAAGTCATTATAGATGATCTTTTGAACAAAGGGGTTATAAGAGAGAGTTTGTCTGAATATGCATCCCCTATTGTTTTAGTAAAAAAAAAAGTGGGGAATTACGGTTATGCATAGATTTTAGATGTTTGAATAAAGAAATGTTAAAAGACAATTACCCTTTGCCTCTCATATAAGACCAAATAGATTCTATGGGGGGAAAAAAGTATTTTACGACCTTGGATCTGAAGGACGCTTTTTATCATGTGAAAGTTGCCTCAAAATCAGTAAAATAAACCGCATTTACGACTCCTTTCGGACAATATGAATTCTTGAAAATGCCATTTGGGCTTAAAGTTGCTTCGTCTGTGTTTCAGAGATTTGTTAATTTAGCTTTCGCGGAGCTGATAAAGGCTGGAAAGGTGAGTGTTTATTTGGATGATTTAGTGATATCGACAGAAACACTAGAGGAACACTGAAGAATATTAGATGAAGTTTTTAAGATTTTGGCGAAAAATAAAATGGAATTAAGACTCGATAAATGTCGTTTTGTTTTTACAGAAATGAAATATTTGGGGTATGGAATTTCGGAAAAGGGGTTGCGTCCGTCTGCGTCGGGAATTGAAGCTATAAAAATGTTTCCCATTCCTCAATCAATGGTACACTTGCAGCGTTTTCTGGGTTTGTGCCAGTATTTTAGAAAATTTGTTCAGGGGTTTGCGTTGGTGGCTAAACCTTTATATGACTTATTGAGAAAAAATGCTAATTTTGAATTTCGGAACCCGGAATTAATTGCATTTAATGAATTGAAAAACAATCTAATTGAGATGCCGATTTTAGCGATATACAATCATAATGATTACACGGAATTACAGTGTGATGCCAGCTCTGTAGGATTCGGTGCGACATTAATGCAAAAGAAGTTGGATTGTTTTTTACATCCTATCTTTTATTTTTCGAAGAGAACGACTGAGACCGAGAGCAGATATCACAGTTTTGAACTGGAGATGCTAGCTATAATCTATGCTATGAGAAGATTTCGAATTTACTTACAGGGAATAAACTTCAAGATAATCACAGATTGTAATTCGCTGAAACTGGTTCTTGACAAAAAAGAAATAAATCCGTGCATAGCACGGTGGGTGCTTGAGATGCAAAATTTTGACTATAGAACAAAGATGAAAAAATCACTGAAATAAGAAAAATGTTAGAAGTCAAGAACGATAGTGTTTATGAGATGCGGAATGAAATTGTATATCTAAAAAAGGGGGGAAAATTGCTTTTTTATGTTCCGAATGTTATGGAAAAACGAATTCTGTTTAAATATAATGATGAATTCGGTCATATAGGTCCAGCGAAAACGAAAGAAGCGATACTTAGAACGTATTGGTTTCCTGATGTGAGGAGTAAAGTTGACGATCATATTCAGAACTGCTTAAAGTGCATTTCGTATTCTCCGAGTTCTGTCAAAGTTGAAGGTTTTCTCCATTTAGTCCCTAAAGGTAATGTTCCGTTCAATATGGTGCACATAGATCATTTCGGTCCACTGGATAAAATTGTAAATGTAAAGCGTTATATATTTTTCTTCCACACATGCACGAAAACCTCGTGTTTTCGTTCGCCTTAAGCGGGGCAGAACTCACAGTTTTTAGGTCAGTGAACGTTAGAGGTAAAAAAACTTCCGAACAGTGGCCGCAGTGCGCCTGCGCGATGAGAGTTTTTTTCACTGATCGGAAGTTTTTTTATCTCTAACGTCACTAACCTGAAAACTGCGAGTGCTGACCCGCTAACGCGTACAAAACACGAGATTTTCGTACATCTGTGATAGAAAATAGCATATGCACCTCGGGAGGTGATGCCCTCCCTTGATGCATAATATACTATTAATAATTGATGCATTCACGAAGTTCACGAGATTGTACGCTACAAAAACAACGAATAGTAAAGAAGCGATTGAGTGTTTACAAAGTTTTTTTAGGGATTATAGTAGACCTGTCACGCTGGTCTCTGATAGAGGAAGTGCATTTACCTCAGGCGATTTTAAAGATTTTTTGGAAGAAAATCATATCAAGCACGTTTTAATTGCAACCGGTTCACCACAGGCAAATGGGCAGGTGGAAAGATTAAATAGAATAATCGGTCCTATGTTGGGTAAACTTTCGGATGATAAAGTAAAAAAATGGTATAAGAATTTAGAAACGATAGAGTTTACTTTAAATAATACGGTGAATAGGTCAACCGGGAACACATCTAGCCGCTTGCTCTTTGGGAATTACCAGCGTAGTAGATCTATTGATGACGTAAGAGAATATGTAGAAGAAGTAGTCAATAAAGAAAATTCAGTTGAAGAAACTGATCGATTTGAAAATGATCGGAAAATAGCAGCTCAGAATATTCAAAAAAAATCATGAATATAATAAAAAATACGTAGATAGTAAACGACGAAAAGCACATGAATATGCTGAGGGTGACTATGTACAATTGCGTAATTTTGACAACACACCGGGTGCGGCGAGAAAATTGATACCACAGTTTAGAGGGCCATTTAAAATTGCAAAAAAACTAAGAAATGACAGGTATTTAATTTCGGATATTGAGGGTTTTCAAAATAGTCAAAAACCATATAAAGGGGTCTGGGCACCACATAACATGCGACCATGGCTAAATAATTTTAACAAAAGCGAATAATAAAAAAATGACTATGTAAACTAAAAATAAATTTAAAAAATGTGATAATAGAAATGGGAAATCCATAAGTGATATTGCATAGTTTTGCATTGTATTAAGATAACTTATTGTAAAAAAAAAAAAAATATATATATATATACAGAAATTAAGGGTTAAATAAGTCCGGGTCGGACTTTAGTCAGGTATGGCCGAACTGTAGAATTCGGAGATTAGATGTATGTATGGGTGACTAATGACGTAGGTTTGCAAGTAGAGAGGGCTACTGAATGTAACTGATAAGCAAATGAGTCAGTGCTTGCCGAAGGTACCTAAGGTTCACTTGAATAAACGTTGTTTGATTTTAAATATTAATTAAAAGTGTTTTAATTGAACTAATCCTGTCCTACAATCTTGATTTCATACCTGGACAGTGGCGTAGCTAGGCGAAATATAGGGGTGGGAACATAATCTTCGCAAGGCCCTTTTTTGTATCTTCCTTTTCTTTCTCTGTATGTCCTTTAACATCCCTGCTTAAAATTTCGGATAAATTTCGGAGTGATTTGAATGAATCCAGTTATGTCCTTAATAAGTCCAAAATTTATTCGAAAAGAATCCGGTTAAGGGCGATCGATGGACAAATCCGACAGTGTTTTTCAAAGACGGTCCTCTCTTTTTATGAAAATTTGCACTTTGACAATTTATTTTAAAAAAACCAAACATTTTTCACAAAATTGCTCTGGTTGACAAAGTCGTAGGTAATAAAGAATTTAAAAATTATAAGTTTTTCACGATTGGATGTTTCCACGAGCGGCCCTACCGATACAAACTCACTGGAAAACTCACTGGCGAAAATCACTGAGTTTTTTGGGCTATTTCAATGCGTTTTCAGATAGTATTTGAAACATTTACTCACTCAAAACTTGTTGGGTCTTTTAAGTCTGATTTATGGCAATGGGAATTCCCACTGGAAACCCTTAAGAGGTAAAAATAATTTCTTGGGCCCTTTTGCGGTTTATGACCAACATAAATACTTTTGGTGACCTTCGGGCACAAAAATAATTACGCTAAAAATAATGTTTATTTATTTTAACATTATATTGGTTTCAATGAACTTGAACTATTATCATGATTCTATTATGTTTACTACATATCCCTTTGACTTTGATTTCAAAAATGATATCAATTTTAACGTAATATTTATGGTTCACGAAATACCTTATAATTTCTTAAAATATAAAATTATCACAATAACTTTTAGATATTTGGAATCGTGAAGTATTACAGATTCGAAATTTTTTAATTAAAAATTTCGAATAATTAAATTGCCGAAATTTTAAGTCATAAAATATTAGGGTTTAAAAATTATTAGCTAGGGTAACAATAGACATGGGGATTTAAAATGGATCCCTGCACTTTAGCAGTAGATTTCCAATTCTTTTGTCATTTAAGTTCATGTTTTTCAACCCGGCATTTTATTATCTGGAATTTATATACTTTTACTTTTTGAGGTCTGCAATACAAAAATTGAAATCTTCAGTATTTCACTATTCTGAATTTTTAAAATCCATTTTAAAAATGTATACTACTAATTTAAAATTATAATCAATAAAATACTTAAAGAATAATTAATTATTAAAATATATGTTATAGACATTTATATTTTTTATAGAAAATAACAATTGCAAAAACTAATCTTATAATTCATAAACAATAAAATGAATTAATAATTTTAAATCATAATTAGCTTCTTAATTAATATTATTCTCTGTAAATAATTATATTGTTATATTATTGACACAATTTTTAATATAGGTATATACTCGCATAATGTATATTGAATTTTCAGAAAAATATTTTTTTAAGAAATCTACATGAAAATATATGTTTAATAAAGAGCCACAGATGGTTTGTGACAATATAATTTTAATTTCTTTTGAAACTAAATTTAAAAGGACTACCTCAAAACGGGCAATAAATTTTGACCTGGCCTGAGTGTAGCAATAAACCCTAGTGCGCTAGTAGCTCACTGGGCCAGTGAGCTTCCAATAATTTTCTAGTGATTTTCTATCGGTAGGGGGGAAAATCAAAAACGGGAATAAAATTGACAGACTTGCTACAGAAAATGGCCGCGACACGTCACATGTGTCTCTTGAGATATACGTCTGACGTTTGACATATAGCGGCTATTTTCTACAGCAAGTCTGTCAATTTTATTCCTGTTTTTATTTTTCTGCTCGTGGAAACATCCAATCGTGGAAAACTTATAATTTTTCAATTCCTCATTACCTACGATTTTGTGAACCAGAGCGTTTTTGTAGAAAAAGTGTTTGGTTTTTTTTAAATAAATTGTCAAAGTGCAAATTTTCACCAAAGGAGAGGAAAGTCTTTGACAAACACTGTCGGATTTGTTAATCGATCGTCCTTAAGTCAGAAAGTAGTATGAAAAAATTTTAAAGTTCGAAATCAGACCTTCATAAATCCGAAGTCATTTCAAAGAAATAGGGAATTTGTCTAAAGAAATCTGAAACCAGTCAGAAATAGAAATCTTAAATCAAAGACAAAACGGAAACTTGTCCGGCAGAATCCGAAAACAGTGTAACGAATATTTAAAGTCCAGAAATTTTTTCAAAGAAATCCGAAGCAAAGACAGAACGGAAATTTGACCGGTACAATCTGAAACCAGACCGGCAATAGTTTGAAGTCCGGAGCTTGTCCAAAATAATTCGAAATCAGTCAGATTAAGGCTAATCAAACCTATGAACAAAAATTCTCTTACCTGATTTCAATGTTGCTGTTTCTCGCTCTTAAAAGACAAAATAAATAAGTAAATGTTGATTTACTAGAAAAAAAGTCAATAGTGGTGGAACTTTAATTTTATTGAGCTATAAAAAAGAGTTAAATATTGTTTTGAAAGTATTTTTGATATTTAAAAAAATCAATAAAAAATAATATTTAGCACTTTTTTATAGCAACAAAATTTGAAGTTCCATTACATGTGCCACTCTATTATTTCTAATAAATCAAGATTTACTAATTTATTTTGTCTTTTACGATCGAGAAACGTCAACATTAAAATCAGGTGAGAGCATTTTTGTTCACAGGTTTGATTAACCTCAAGAATCTTAGAATAAACACAGGACACAATCCGTAGTAAAAATTATGTCTTAGAAAAAAAAGGAAACTTGTCTGACGGAATCCACAAAACATTTGATTTTAAATTTTTATTATGAATCGATAGAATATGAGTTGCTCTATCACATACAGTATTAGAACTTGTTTATTTCTATTATTTTTTGTTTTGTTAGCGATGAATCATAGGCATAACTTAACAATAACAAAGGCAGACTCAACTTCCCAGTAAAAAAAATTGAATACCACGTCCCGAGAAACCTTTTACCACTTGACGAGGTGGTACATGGTTTCGAGCAAAAACCATTTACCACCTGTCAACTGGTATATGGTTTCGAGTAAGGTGATAAATGGTCCACTAATTTAACGTATTTATTTATGAAAGAAATATGATTTTAACAGACAGCTAAATGGTTGCTGATCAATAAATAAACTGTGCAAAACCTGGAACTATGACGCAAATAGCTTATTTCATGATAAAAAGGAAATATAATTTTTAGGTTATGTAGACTACATATGGCTAACACCCTACCAACTCTGTTTAAACTTAACGCGCGAAATATGGTTTTTTCTTAAAAATATAAAACTTGTTTTTATATATATTTTAAACAAACTAAGCAAATATAATAAAAATTATACTAATTAATTAGAATTTAGCTAGCGAGGTTAATTTTGCTAGTTTGAAATTAAAATAAGAAATAAGATCGAATATTAAAAAATTTAAAATACAATAAATTTGATGTATTATTATTATTTTAAATTGAAACATTGCAAAAAAGCAGTGAATATAATAAATTATATTTATAAAATTTATTATAATTAGTTACTATTTATTCATAAAATAAATTAAATGAAATTAATTTTCGAATTATTTATTTTGTTAAAAAACTTTCTATCTGAAATTTAATTGAAATTTATTTCAAAACAATTATTTGAAAAATTAATAAAAGAAAGGCCTCAAATATAATTTATTTTAATTAGGTAGAATTTATTTATTCCTAAAGTTTATTTATAGTTATTAGGTGTATGCAATTAATTAAGAATTCCTTTTTATTTAAAATTTTTTCAAAATAAAAATTTGAAGTGTACTTTAAAATTATTTCAAAATTATTATTATTATTAGTATTATTACTATTCTTTGTGAATATTACTATATGTAAAATTAATAAAATTAAACAATAATAATTTTGAAATAATTTTAAAGTAAAATTAAAAAGTCATAAATTTGAATTTTTAACGTAAATAAAATCTTAATATATTATTATTACCCCCTCGTGATGTCACCTTGTCGTGGTGATAATAATTATTACGTATATTATTAAATAATTTTAATTTAAGTTTTCAATTAAAAATAGGATTTTTTTTTAATTCTTCTAATTCATATATAAATAAATTTAAATACTAATAATAATACATCAAATTTATTGCATATTAAAATTTTTTAAACATCTGTTTTTATTTGTTTAATTTAAAATTATTTCAAATATATAATTTGCTTTTATTTATTTTACAAATTTTAATAATTCTGAAAAAACTTTAAATTAAAATTAAGAAATTAAATTTGTTATAATATTCGAATATATTATATTCGATTGAATTTTAAATTAATAAAAAAAAATTTTTTAAAAATTTTAATAATCATATTAAAATTCAAATTATATATAAATTAATATTAATATTATTAATATTAAATTATTTATAAATTAATATTAATATTATTAATATTAAAGTATATATAAATTAAGAATATAAATTTTTAAAATTAATTCGAATATATAATTGTTATAACAAATTTAATTTCTTAATCTTAATTTAAAGTTTTTTCAAAATTATTAAAATTTGTAAAATAAGTAAAAGCAAATTATATATTTGAAATAATTTTAAATTAAACAAATAAAAATAGATGTTTAAAAAATTTTAATATGCAATAAATTTGATGTATTATTATTAGTATATAAATTTATTTATATAATAATAATAATAATAATTTATTTCTGCTTTATAAAATTTTTACATTTTGTAGCAGGAATTTCCGCTTATACATATAATAATGGTAGTTAAAATAATATTTATTATTCATTTAAAATAAAAGCACGCAGCAATAGGCTGTTTATAATATAATAGCAAACATTCTCAATGCTCTTTTCGTCCGTGACATTGCAAAGTGCGGTTACTCTGTCCCAGTGTATCATTTCCAGATTTAGTCTTCCCAAATAAAAATTTCTATATTCTCTATAAATCGGGCATACAAACAAAAAATGCTCAATAGATTCAGATTCATCTAAATTGCACAGTGTGCAGATCGCGCTTTGATCCCAAGTGTACAAACAGTCCTTATAAGAGAATCTTACAAGATATCTTGAACCTAACCTTAGTTGTACAAAAATTTTTGTTAAGAAGGATTTACGCTTTCTAAGAATGTATGGGGCAGTTGAATCCTCTAAAGTTCTGATTATTTTATGTATCTTTGAGTTAGATCTTTTATAGCTGACTACATCTGAAAATTTCAAGTAAATTTTTAATCTTTCTAAAGCCAACCTCAGATTACCTGACCAAGCTTCCTGTGAGAGAGTAGTCCATAATTCCGACATATTAATTTTGCTCAAAAGCACATTAAGTTGTGTTACCCAATTATATTCGGGGGGAATTTCCGCGTGTTGCAACAAATTAATCTGTCGTAAGAGGCATATCCTAGGCAAACGATTTTCATGCATTGATAAAAGCTTTATAATATAGAAAAACGCCGCCTTGAAGATTTTAACTGTTAAATTAGTAAGTCCCAGTTCAAGACATAAGGCTGTGTTAAATGTGCTTTTAGGCAAGGATAAAAGTTTTTTAAAATGTGAAGTATGTGCAGTTTCAATAGCTTCTAAATATCTCAAGCCCCATATATGAGACCCATATAACAGAGTAGTTGAGACTGTACTATAATATAATTTATTCTGGGCCACCCAAGAATCTGTCCTTCCGTTATACACTATCCGATTTACCACACCGAGAGCCTGGTTAGATCTAGAAATCGCATTTTCGGTTGCAATTCTACCTAAAGCGGAACTAGAGAATTCAACCCCTAAATAAGTATACGAGTTTACAATTTTAAGTGGCTTTCTATAAATGTAGAATTTTTCTGACGTCGCTTTACCTGCTATACGGAAGTGGATTATCTCCGTTTGCATAGTATTTATATTCAAATTGTTTATTGTACAATAGTTCTCGATAGCTTTTAACAATCTACGTAATCTAGTCGGAGTATTTGCTAGGGCTACAGCATCGTCTGCATACAATAATAAGAGAAGATCTATGAGTTCGTTCAAGTTGATTCCCTCACAGTCCGCTTCCCTGAGCTTTTTTTCAAAATCCGCGATAAACAAGATGAATAATGGGGGACTAAGTATCTCACCCTGCAGTACGCCCTCTGTCACATCAATTGGCTTAGATATTCCACCTCCCACTTTGATCACAAAGGAAGCATGATCGTACATAGCTTTAATGACTCTAATCAGTTTCGTACTTACTCCTATACTGTATAGCTTTTGCCACAACAAATGGTGTGATATCGAATCAAAGGCACGACCAAAATCAATAAATAAGGCATAAGCCGATGCTTTCTTTGTTTTCAATCGCAGGTGCAAGGCCGAATGAAGGGTGTAAATACCGTCTATACAACTTCTCTCCGATCTGAAGCCATTCTGTGATTCAGGTAGCAAGGAATTTTTTTCAGCGCAATGCGAAAGTCTAGATGCTAATATTTGAGTAAATATTTTTGCAATGTTATTGCAAAGTGCAATACCCCGGTAATTCAGAGGATCAGTTTTATCTCCCTTTTTATAAATTAATGTCAGCAGAGACTGAGACCAGGTCTCAGGAACCTCCCCTGACTAAAAGATATTATTAAAAAGAGTCTGCATAAACCCCACCACTGATATCGGCAAATTTTTATAAAATTCCGCATTAACTCTATCTGTTCCCGGGGCCTTGCCAATCTTACTCTTATCTAACGCTGCTTTCAACTCTATTAACGAGATTTCTTCATCTAGCTCAGGGACGCTGATGACAGTGCTAATGAACGACATATCTATATTCATTCTTTTTGGGTAAACTGAGGCGTAGAATTCTTCCCATTCTTTTATGGTTATCGGATTTGCGTTAAAATTTTTTTCTATTCGACAGGCTCTCACAGTTGCCCAGAAATTTTTCGCGTCTTTTATATTTGTAAATTTTTCTTTAATATTGCGTTCATATTCTAAGCGTTTATTTTTAACCAGCGATTTATATTTTTTTTTTGCCATGTTTAAAAGAAGCCTACCGTTATTATCAAAATTCGCGTTTCTCCACGCCTCAGCTGACCTTTTAATTTCTTTTTTGCAGTCAAACAACTCCTTGTCAAACCAAGGTGTTTTATATTTTCTTTTATGGTTTATTGTGCACTTCTTTGACATACCCGTTTGATTTGCCGCAGACGAAATATTACTTGTAATTATTGAGTTTTGCTCATTAATGGATAACGTGGGTGACTTCGTATCAGGAGATGTAAGCATAAGGCTATCTAATATTCTAATATAATCATTGTTTTTACTCGAGTCCCATCTCAGGTTGTAAAAATATGTGTGAGGGGAAGCTACAGCAGCGCCATTATTCTCTGAATTTAATTTACAAACATTTTTAAATTTAATTAGTATTGGAAAATGGTCGGAATCGATTACCGACATTTTTACTGTAAAATCTTCTATTAATCCTACATGTGCAATGTCAATCCAAATAAAATCTACAACGCTGCTGCCACCTCCACTGGAAAAAGTGAAATTGCCTCTCTCATCACCCCTCGTGCGACCATTTAGTACCATAAATCCATTTTTACACATAAATTCATTTAATTGTAACCCGCGTGTATTTACAACTTTATCACAGGATTGTCTTTTTACATTTAATTCGGAATTAAAAGTTTTAATTTGATCAAAATCAGTAGAGAGTTTTACAAAAATCCAATGAGTACATTTATTTACAATTTTTACCTTGAAATTTGGTTTAACCATTACCGCAAGGCCTCCTGAAGCTCGTCCTGTTCTACGTTCCTTTATTGCCGGCGATACAATACTATCGGTTAAGGTCCAATGAGCAGGAGGATTGACGGTCTGAGCGGTGCTCCAAGTTTCGGAAAGTGCCAGAATTGATACCTCCCTGAAGGGATCCTGATCAGCGTTCTCCACATTACTCAGATTTTTTAAGCCATGCACATTCCAAAACGCGATTGAAAGTTGAGATTTTAATCGTTTTTTGCTTCTTTATTTACTGTTGAACGACTATCACGTTGTTTCAGCTGGCCTGTTTGTTCATCCATTGTATACCAGATGCTTTCAATTTGTATTGCTCCATTTCTAACACGGGCTTTTTTACCTTCGGCTCTAGCCTCACGAGCTTTACATCTCAAAAGCTTATCTATTCTTGAGTCCTCAGGTGTTAAATCAGGATTTATAAAAATGTGCTTCTCCTTTATTTTTTCGTTTTTCAGTTTAAGAATTGTATTTCTGGCATCTCTTGTACTCAATTTAAACAAAATCAGTGGTTTAGATTTATGCTGAGAAATCATTCTTGTTTCAACTATTTGGTTTTCCAAACCAAATCTAGTTTTTAGGAAATTATTAAGCTCCGCAAATAGGTGATCCTTTGATAATTCCAAACCGCTAATCAGCAGGTTATTTTCTCGACGACGGCGCTCCTGGATGTTCAACCAATTTTCATGTTTATTTATTTGCTGTTTAATTAATGCAATAGGGCCATCTCGGTTTTCTGTACTAATCAGTGATTCGACATTATTGATGCGTTCTTGGAGAGCTGGATCCGGTGAACTAACACATTTCACTTCCAGTGCATTTAATCTTACATTTGTTTTTTGCAATTCCTCTTTAAGCTCAGTGATTTGTTTCTGAAAAGCATTCTTGTCCTCATTCATACGTTCCGTGAGCGTGTTTATAGTTCTGGTGAACCCTTCATCCATATATATTTTAAGCTTTTTGCATATTTCCTCTGATGACAGCTCCTTTAATTCTATCTCAGACATATTCAAAGTAGAATGTTGTGGCGCGACTTCTGTGGTATTAGAACGTTTAGGCTGTTTAACTTCAAATCCCAGTTCCTCGTTTTTCCTTTTACGTTGGTTTAGTGGTGATGATTTCGTAAGGAATGAGTCAATTTTGTTTGTAGTCTCAGAGCCTTCTTTTAAAGCCAATGACAATAGTGAAGGTCTTCCCCTAACCGTCTCTGTTTGCTTCTTAATTTCATTACTCATTCCCTACCCAAAGGTACTAACTTGTAGATATCTTATCGGGGAACGGGGAGTTCCACGTATCTTTGCAAGCTAGCTTTTAGAAATTTTAGAGATTTTCAACTATAACACAATCACTGTTTAATCAGTTTTTCCTTACAGAAAAAACAGGTCTCACTTTTAAAAAAGAAGCACCAACTCTTATACTTCACAGCACTACACTTTTGGATTATTCACCCACTGATTTTCACTTTTAAACAATAAATTAACGAAAGCCACTCTAATATACAACTCTATACGAAAAGTCCCTCTAGCGGAATCCATTTATTTATATATGAATTAGAAGAATTTAAAAAAAAATCCTATTTTTAATTGAAAACTTAAATTAAAATTATTTAATAATATACGTAATAATTATTATTGTTGGTTAAATTAATAAAAATGAATATTAATAAATTAAAAATAATTCCAAACAAAAATTACGAAAATATAAATTAAAAATGTATCGAAATTAATTTGCAAATTACAAATAAGAAATTACACTTTTAAAGCAAAAAAGGTAGGTAATAATGTTAAAGTTATTTTTTTTTAAATTTAATTTATTATTTCGTAATTTTATTTTAAATATCAGGTAAGAAAGAGAAAATTAAATTAAAAAAAAAAATTTTGTTCTATAAATTTTAATGTTTTTTATAAATAAATTCTACTTAATTATAATCTACATTATTTTTAATATAGTTGATTATATTTGCTGATTTTCTGCAGTATTTTTAATTGAGATAATAAATAAAAAAAATGTTATTTACATTAAAGATTCAAATTTTATTATTGCTAAATTTTAATTTCAAAGTAATATCAACAATTTTAAAATAAATTAATATTACATTGCAATCTGAAATTGGGAAATTCGATTTTAAAGAAAAATATTGTTTTTAATTTTATTTTTTGTGTAAATAAAGTCTAAAAAACTATAAACAAATGTTATTAATATAATAATATATATATATTTGTGGCTTTATTTAAATGTTTTAAATTAAAACCATAATAATAATATATTAAGATTTTATTTACGTTAAAAATTTAAATTTATGACTTTTTAATTTTACTTTAAAATTAATTCAAAATTATTATTGTTTAATTTTATTAATTTTACAAATAGTAATATTCACAAAGAATAATAATAATACTAATAATAATAATAATTTTGAAATAATTTTAAAGTACACTTCAAATTTTTATTTTGAAAAAATTTTAAATAAAAAGGAATTCTTAATTAATTGCATATACCTAATAACTATAAATAAACTTTAGGAATAAATAAATTCTACCTAATTAAAATAAATGATATTTGCTGCCTTTCTTTTATTAATTTTTCAAATAATTGTTTTGAAATAATTGTCAATTAAATTTCAGATAGAAAGTTTTTTAACAAAATAAATAATTCGAAAATTAATTTCATATAATTTATTTTATGAATAAATCGTAACTAATTATAATAAATTTTATAAATATAATTTATCACCTCCTCGTAGTGTCACCTTGTCGTGGTGATGGGGCTTAGGAACGACCAGGCGCTTGTCCTTCGGACGCCATCACTGGACGAGCTGTTCAGCTCTTCCCAGAACTCATCGACTCCCCATGTCTGGCATTTTTTCGAACCTGTGCACTAGCTATCCTGTGCGGATGATGTTAATTCGGATTCCAAATGGGGGCTAACCATCTTTGTCAGCAGTGGACGACATGGGTTCTGGGAGGAATAGGACACTCCTGCCTTCTTGGTTTCTCTAAGTTGGTGTGGAGTAGCCTCGATTCAAGGTTGGCGCCCGCTGGACCGGTTTTCTGTTCGGTCTGACCAACGACACTAGCCGATCGGCACCCTACAGGCAGTACACTGGGAGTGATAAGTCCGGTCACGGCGTTTCCAACCGTGGCAGGTACGAGTCTGATGTGAGCGTAGCTCTGCCGAGGTGGACCTGCGGTAGGGTGTCAGGAGCCAGCCCCTTCGGGATTGATCGGCGAGTGCGTAATGGATGTAAGGGATCGGAACCTGCATTGTTACTGGCGAGTCCGTTCCGTCCGTGTATTCCGGGGACGGCTAAGCAGCTGATTGGGCCTCAGGGATCTGGGGTAGGATCGCAGTATTCGAGGGTGTACCCGCTCCCAATCAAGGCGGCCCGCCATTTTACGCACGAGGCGCTGGTAAACTTAGAAGCATGGATATGAATAAATTAAATAGAATTTTTGGATCTGAAATGGAGGTAGAAGTCGGTCCCATCGAATCAGGGCCCAGTACTAATACTGAGCATGTGGACAATAGTCCACCTGGCACGGAGAAATCAAGGCAGAATGATCTGTTGACTGTTCAGCTACAATCCTTTTGTCGTAGAGGCAGTAACGCGAGCATCTGCAGTAGCGTTGGCGCCCTCAGTAACGCTTCGGCAACTGAAGAACGCCAATGCCAAGAGAAAAGGGAGAAGTGCGTGAAACTACGCGAAGAAAAGGCTGGTTTCCTGGAAAAAATGGAGGATGAACTTGGCAAGATGTTGCACGCTTGCACCATTCAGAAAAATGTTAACCAGGTGGTCCAGAATGTACTTAAATCATTCAGTAAGTGGCTACCTGAGTTAAGAAAGAAGCACGAGGAAGCAAATGAGTCAGAAAGTGCCCTCAACGAAGAACTCCAGAGAGCAGTAGAGTCACGCGACGCGCGAAAAAAGATCCGCGATCGCGTACAGGCAAGGGGAAGCCCGCGGCAAAGACGACTCTTCCTGAGCTACAAGTCCCATCGACTTCTAAAACTCCAAGAACGACGAAGACACTTGCCGACAATGTCTCAAGCGATCGGAATCGACTAGATTCGCGACCTCGGTTAACGCCTCCTAAAATTGACGAATTCCAGGTCGTTAACGACAAGAGGAAGGAGGCACGCAAAAGAAAGAAAGCCTTGCAGAAGGAAGTAAAGAAAAGAGTAGAAAAGGAAAAATCCTTTAAAACTAGCCCGACGGAGGCGGTCAGAATCTCGGCGGAGAGCCCTCAGGCTTACGCTGATATCCTGAAAGGTCTCAAGAACTCCTTAAAACCAGAGGATTATGGAGCCGAGGTTTTAAGGACAAGGAGAACGATAAAAAATGAGGTTCTCCTGGTTGTAAAGAAAGGAGGTGAAACCTCAAGGTTCGCAGGTGCTTTGGCCCGGGCTTTGCAAGACAAGGCCAGAGTCACAGCGCTTATTAACAAACGAACTCTGGAGATCAGGGACCTCGATGAGACAGCTTCAACGGAAGACGTTCTCGTCTTACCCTCTTAACTTACCCTGAATGGTAAGTTAAGTTCAGCCAACCCGGAAGCGACAGTCAGGCTTGTTACACGATTTCGTGGAGCAAAAACGGCTCTGGTTCGCCTTCCCGAAGCAGAGGCTCAAACTTTGCTAAAAATGGGTAAAATCCGGGTTGGCTGGATAAATGCCCCGATCAAAGAGCACATAGAAGTACCAAGGTGCCAAAAGTGCCTTGGATACGGCCACTCTACCCGTACCTGCAAAGGCCCCGACAGGTTTAACAGCTGTCGGAGATGCGGCGGGCCGGGGCATTTGGCAAAAAACTGATCAATAGTCGAGCCTAAGTGCATTACATGCACAGATTTAAACAAAAACGACTGTGCTCACTGGACAGGCAGCAATGGCTGCCCAGTTTATAAGGAGGAACTGCAGAAACTTAAACAGGCAAAAGCCTAAAGTTTCTGCAGATAAACCTGCACAAATCTAAGAAGACCCAGGATCTGATGCTGGTGACAGCCAGTCAGGAGATGATCGACGTTCTGTTCTGCACTGAGCAGAACAAAAGAAACGACCTAGCTCCATGGTACCAGGATTCATCGGGAAGAGCAGCCATTCAGGTCTACAATCCCGATTTGAGGGTAGACAAGTTCCTGAAGACGAGCAGTGGGTTCGTGTGGGTGGAAATTTCAGGTATACTCATGTATAGCTGCTACTTCTCACCCAACGACCCACTGACAACCTTCGAAGCGGAGATAGACGAACTCGAGTCGAGCCTGCGAGAATCCAGACTGGATGTTCTCGTCACAGGCGACTTCAATGCAAAGTCGCCAGACTGGGGCGAGACAAGGCTCGACAATAGAGGAATTCTAATCGCAGAAATGGTTTCCAGGAACAATGTGATGGTTGTTAACCAGGGCCAAAAGTGGACGTTCAGGAGAGAACATAATATCGGATCTATTATTGATCTTACGATAACAACGTCTCTCCTAAACAAGCACATTAAAGACTGGCACGTCTCTGAGGATCATACCGAAAGTGACCACCAGTATATTAAGTTTTCAGTCTCAGGAGGAGACACACCTAGAGCAAACAAGCAGGATGCTTCCTGTAAGAAAGGCCTAGGTGGAACATTAAGAAGCTAGACGTCGAAAAGTTTGGTCGGTCCCTTGAAGAATCCCGCCTCTTTGAGAAACTTGGATGGGTGAACAGACCGAACAACCTTAATGGGGAGGTGCGGCCGGTGATGAATATGATAATAACCGCATGCAACGCGTCAATGCCGCGCTGCAGAAGTACCACTCCCAGAAGACGTAATGTATACTGGTGGTCAGAGGAGCTGGCCTCTTTGCGAAAAGCATGCGTTAGAGCAAGAAGGATATACACCCGCTCTAAGGGAGATCCTATGCTAAAGGACGCATATACAGAGGCCAAGAGGATCCTCAGAAAGGAGATTCGAGCTTCACAGCAAAGGTGTTAGATGACCCCAATCGAGGATGTCGAGAAGGACGCATGGGGTCTGGGCTATAAAATCGTCACCAAAAAATTGGTAACGAAGCAAAAGACCCCCGGCCTGGACAATCCCGATTGGGTGCGTCAAATAATCAGGGCCTTGTTTCCACCAGCAGAACCATGGCCTAGGATGGACTGGAGTGACTGTCAAGTCCGTGAGGAGGAACTCTTCACTCTTGCAGAGCTCCACCAAGCCGGCAAAAGATTGAAGCCAGGCAAGGCACCTGGAATCGATGGGATAAGTAACGAGATACTTAAACAAGTGATCGTTGCTTCACCCCAGATTCTCTTAGATTGCTTCAACAATTACCTAAAAAGAGGAGAGTTCTTCCGGGATTGGAAATGACAGAGGCTGGTCCTCCTAAGGAAAGGTAACAAACCTCTAGATAATGTCTCATCTTACAGGCCAATATGCCTGCTAGATACGATGAGCAAACTTCTAGAGGACATGGTTCTGCAGAGGATGCAACTCCACTTGACTAGTCTATCCGACTACCAATTTGGTTTCCGTAAAGGCATGTCCACAGTAGATGCCATACAAAAGGCAGTGGACCTAGCCAAGGAAGTAAAGGACAAATTGGGTCCGGGGAAGAAGAAGAGCTTCTGCGCTTTGGTAGCTATAGATATACGCAACGCGTTTAATACCGCTAAATGGGAAGATCTCATCAAGTCGATGAGAAACAAAGGAATACCGCCCTACCTGTTGCGGATAATGAATAATTATCTTAGCGACAGGTAGGTAATATACGCGGGAGACACCTGCACTCTGAAGGAAGAGATGCAACGAGGTGCCCCTCAAGGCTCGAGGATAGGGCCATTCGTATGGAACGTCTCGTATGATGACTTCTTGCGAATGGGTCTACCCAAGGGCGCAGTGATCATCGGCTTTGCGGACGACGCGTTGATCGTGTGCTCTGCCGAAACTGCAGAAGAGCTCGGAATCTTGGTGAACGAATGTCTGCGACGAAAAAATAGCTGGCTGGATGCCAGAGGCCTTCAAATGGCCCTGGACAAAACAGAAGCTCTCATGGTCACAGACAGACGTGGTTACGAACTTCCCCGGCTCGAAGTAGACGGATTCGAGGTCAAGTGGAGCACGTATATAAAGTATCTTGGTGTACAACTCGACAAGTTTCTCAATTTTAAGTACCACATCGCTGTGGCTTCCAAAAAAGTTGCAGAATGTGCGCTAAGCTTAGCCCGTATAATGCCGAACGTCGGTGGGCCTTTTGAAAAGAAAGGGAGATTGGTGGCGAGTGTGTTCCACTCAAAGCTGCTTTATGCAGCACCATTGTGGGCTCCCTTCCTGCGAACAGATAGAAGCAAGACCATCTTGGAGAAGATACTGTCCTCGCAAAGGATTATCACTAAGCGTATAATCTCTGCCTATAGGACAGTATCTGCGAGTGCTGCTCAGGTCCTTGCCAGCGTCCCGCCGGCAGATCTTTTGGCGCAAGAAAGGGAGGAAATTTTCCTCCTTTTCAAAGATAGGATGTCCACCCGTTATACGGATGACAATAGACCCAGCAAGGACCAAATTCGCCGAGATGCGAGAAGCAGACTCGTCGAAAGATGGCAAGCAAGATGGAGCGGGGATGAGAAGGGTCGATGGACACATCGGCTCATACCTACACTCGCCACCTGGATAGATCGAAAGCATGGAGTACTCTCGTACTACCTCACCCAAGCGCTCTCAGGTCACGGGTGTTTTAACTCGTACCTAGAGCGCTTCAAAAGACGAGAAAGTTCAGAGTGTGCGTACTGCCAATCCCCAAAGGACGACGCAGAGCACACTCTCTTTACATGCACACGATGGAACGACGAAAGAAGGGTCATGTTCGCCGGTGTAAACTGCGAAATTGCACCGGAGAACATGGTTCTGTTAATGACTCGATCCAAAGAGAATTGGCGGCACATCGAGACCTTCATCCAACATGTTATGAGGGTTAAGGATCTCGATGGCCGCCAACAAAGGTAGTTCCCGTATGTCGAGGTATGATATCGTTTAGGCGACAGAAGCGGGATATAAGACCACTCCTGAAGGCGATACGTCAGTAAACTGGCGCTACCTGGGAGTGGTCTTAAGGTCCCGAATAAGGGTGTGTTTTTAGCGGGTCGGCAGAACATCGCCACCCCCGCATAGCCCTGTAGTACGGGCTACAGGGTACCTGAAGGCAGGTTTTCACATCCTACGCAAAACAAAAAAAAAACAAAAAAATTATTATATTCACTGCTTTTTTGCAATGTTTCAATTTAAAATAATAATAATAAATCAAATTTATTGTATTTAAAATTTTTTAATATTCGATCTTATTTCTTATTTTAATTTCAAACTACATTAAATATTGAAACTAATTAAATTGCGTTTTGAAGTTAAAAGTCTAAATTCCACATTTAACAGACTTTTCATTTTACAGATTTTCAGTAAACTGGCTCTACCTGGGAGTGGTCTTAAGGTCCCAAATAAGGGTGTGCTTTTAGCGGGTCGGCAGAACATCGCCACCCCTGCATAGCCCTGTTTACGGGCTACAGGGTACCTGAAGGCAGGTTTTCACATCCTACGCAAAACAAAAAAAAAATTATTATATTCACTGCTTTTTTGCAATGTTTCAATTTAAAATAATAATAATAAATCAAATTTATTGTATTTTAAATTTTTTAATATTCGATCTTATTTCTTATTTTAATTTCAAACTAGCGAAATTAACCTCGCTAGCTAAATTTTAATTAAATAGTATAATTTTTATTATATTTGCTTAGTTTCTTTAAAATATATATAAAAACAAGTTTTATATTTTTAAGAAAAAACCATATTTCGCGGGTTAAATTCAAACAGAGTTGGTAGGGTGTTAGCCATATGTAGTCTACATAACCTAAAAATTATAGTTCCTTTTTATCATGAAATAAGCTATTTGCGTCATAGTTCCAGGTTTTGCACAGTTTATTTATTGATCAGCAACCATTTAGCTGTCTGTTAAAATCATATTTCTTTCATAAATAAATACGTTAAATTAGTGGACCATTTATCACCTTACTCGAAACCATATACCAGTTGACAGGTGGTAAATCGTTTTTGCTCGAAACCATGTACCACCTCGTCAAGTGGTAAATGGTTTCTCGGGACGTGGTATTCAATTTTTTTACTGGGTTCAAACGCCTATCCTGTAAAATTCTGTGTATTATTTTTTGTGTAATTGGCGATAAATCATAGGCACAACCTAACAATAACATAAGCAGATTCAGCTTCAAACGCCGGTCCTGGCAAATTTGTTTCTTGCAGCTAAGGTCCCTTTCACCGTGAATCGACACATATGATTTTCACATCGATTTGATTTTGGATTATTTTTAATGAATTCCTGATTTTTATTTACAGACGGACTATTTTTGGATTATTTCGAGCAAATTCCTGATTATTATTTATCAGCTTTCGCTGAATTTCTGGTCTTGTAGAAACCGATATTCTAGCAAAAATATGCACATTTTCTCGTCAAAATATACCTAAAAGTACACTTTCCTAAACTATTTTATCAAAAAGTACAACAAAATATACTTTTCTGTACAGTTTTTGGCTAAGAGTGCAGCAAAATTTACTTTCCTGCACTTGTGCAGGAATGACCTATTTTGAATTTTCTTTCGACGCATGAGAAATGCTACTTTTCTTGCAGGTGTTACACAAATGAATTTTACTTGTGACAATTTTCCGTTTTTTCTTAGATATAACTTTTTTTGGGATTATTTCGAACAAATTACGGTTTATTTCTGACAAATTCCGGATTATTATTTACTGCCGAACTATTTAAGGATTCTATCAAACAAATTTCCGTATTTTCTAAGATATAGTTTTTACTGCGGACTGATTTCGCATTATTTCGGGGAAATACTGGATTTTTATTTACTGACGGACAATTTTTGGATTTCAAAGGACAAATTTCCCTTTTTATTACGTATGCGAGGTTAGAGCATCTAACGTGTGTCCCAAGGCACCCCGAATAGAATTTCACGGTCATGCGATTTTTAATTTGTTTAGTTGTTTTGATTGTTTAGGTGTAGTAATCTTTCAAGTCAAGAATAAAATAATAAAAAATATTGTAAACAGTAAATTAAATTAAACAATAATAATGTGTAAATAATAATTAAAAGAGAATGTTCTTCTGTCAGTAAAAAAAAATTAAGGAAGAGACTTTCAATTTTTTTTTATTTGCTCGAATAAATTACAATAAACAATAATAATAATGTCAAAAAAAGTTGGTGAACCTTTCCATAGTTGTATATTTAAAAGAAATTCCAGTAGGAAAGAACGATCACAGGAAGGTTAGGTGAAAAAATAATCAATTTTTTCAATTTGTCATAGCGACGTTTCGTTGGTCTAATTTGCCAACCTCCTCAGGCTAAAATATTTATTATATGTCAGTAGTAACAAAATTAAAAAAAACCAAATATACAACCACAGTCACTATTAAAACTATTTGTTAACAAAATATTACTATTTATAAAATTACCTTTTAAAACAATAAAAATTTTTTCATAACTATAGTTTTTCGTCAAAAAACATTTTTTCAGAAAAAACGAAACTGAAAATATTTCAGTTGAGTCCAACACATTTCAAAACATATACAATATACAAATATTATCGCTATCAAAATTTTTGCTCAGTCAGTTTTGAAATGTGTTGGACTCAACTGAAATATTTTCAGTTTCGTTTTTTCTGAAAAAATGTTTTTTGACGAAAAACTATAGTTATGAAAAAATTTTTATTGTTTTAAAAGGTAATTTTATAAATAGTAATATTTTGTTAACAAATAGTTTTAATAGTGACTGTGGTTGTATATTTGGTTTTTTTAAATTTTGTTATTACTGATATATAATAAATATTTTAGCCTGAGGAGGTTGGCAAATTAGACCAACGAAACGTCGCTATGACAAATTGAAAAAATTGATTATTTTTTCACCTAACCTTCCTGTGATCGTTCTTTCCTACTGGAATTTCTTTTAAATAATAATGTCAATTATTTTAATATTTCCTTACTAGACAAATTTTCGTTTTTACCGGACAAATTTCTGAAAAAATTAGGACTGTATTCGGACAAAACCGGATTAGTTTTGGATAACAAATACCGGACAGTAATCCGGAAATTTTAAGCAGGGACAGCTTTTGTTTTTGTCACCGAACTTTAGCAGGCGCGAGGCATGATAAAACACTCGCGAGGCCCTGAGCGGTCGCCCACTTCGCCCACCTGTAGCTATGCCACTGAACAATCAGAATCTACTTTTGATTCGTTTAAGTAAACTATTAAATCTTGAGTGTATGTAATTAAAAGAACAAAATCATCCTATTAAATCAAACATTTTTACTTTGAAAACAATAAGAATATTGTTGAAGTAAAAGCGTGTACTATAAAATTCATAGTGCGAAAGTTAATACAGTGAAACCTCATTAACACGAACTCGGATAACACGAATTTCGCTTTAGCACGAACAAAAGTTTCGGTCCCTTGAAAATAACATAGGGGATCGTTCACAAACTACGTCACACGCCTGGGGGGGGGGTAAAAAAATGCCAGTTTTCCCATGTAAAAGTGTGACGTTAGGGGTGGGAGGGGGTCCAAAAGGGTCTTGTACAGCGCAGCGTGACGTAGTTTGTGAACGACCCTATGCTTAATTTTAACAGATAACACGAACAAAAACTACGGTCCCTTCAAGTTCGTGTTAACGAGGTTTTACTGTAGTACCTACATAATTTTAAAATGATAATAAATATGTTCGAACGAGAGCGAAGACGCCGTTTAATGCGTTAAAACAAAATACTATAGATTCAAGAGTATTTTTTTCTCAGTGTATGTAGTTACTTATTTATTTATTTGTAAGTATGATTAATGTCAATAATTTGTTATAATTTTATTCAATAATAAATAATATTGAATATTAGAAATAATCTATATTTTATAATAATATCTTTTATTGAATATATCACATGTTTCTTATAAACACATTTCATAAGCCTCCCTTGGTCGAGCGCGTTTAGACGCAGTTTCCAAGGTTGAAGGCACCCTACACAAACACAATATACTATATGGCCAAGGGTTCGAGTCTCCGACCAGGTAGAATTGAAAGGACATAACTTCGCAGACAAATTAGAGATATTTTTTTTAATTTTCAGAAGTTACTTCAAATTGGAACAAATTATAATAATTTTTACAATTATAAGAAAAATTTTAGTTGAATTAATTATTATTATATCTGTGAATGACAATCGTAGATAAGTCGGGCTTCGTCAGCGCTTCTTGGTCATGAACTGGTTGGCCGAACGTGACGCGCCCAGACAAATCCAGACTAGGCAGCCCGACCAGTTCCCAGCTTAAAGGTATATCTACAAGGCAGGCCTACGCGGCTGACGCAGCTTACGCGCGTTACTCACTCGCGCGACTGAATAGCTCAGACGTCTGTAGTTCTAGCATATTGTTCTCAAGAATACAAGTTTGGACTTGTAATTTTTACTAAGGAAATCATTCTTTTTCTATGTTTTTCAACTTTAAATTATTATTTCTCTAATTATTGAGATTTTAAGTGTAGTAATATGTGCATCCAGAATTTTCTTTTTAAGGAGGGAATAATAATAAAAAAACTATCTGGAGGTCATGAAGACACTATAATTTTTTTCTGATACATATCCCCCTTTATTATTATTCTTTGAGTCTGTAGTATTTTGTAAATTTTTGAACCTCCCCCCCCCCCCTAAATTGCACATGTGATACGTAAATGACCATTTTATTATACATAATATATTACATACGTATATGTATGTCTTTGTACTTTAAGCACTAAATATCGTAACCGCCGCCACCCCCCCCCCCCCCCAAGTCATTTCTGATATTATTTCTAATGTCATTTCTAATGTCATTTCTGATGTCATATCTGATAACATTTCCGATATCATTTCTGATGTCATTTTGATTTATTCATTTATTGTCAAAAATTTTTGCATTTACGAAATTGACGACATGTTTTAGTCTCTTCTTTTACATAAATTAATCGAAATAGACATAGGACATTATGTCAAAAATTTTATAGGAAATAATATCAGAAATGATAATAGAAATGAAATCATAAATGATATCAAAAATGACATCAGAACTGTCATCAGAAGTAATGTCAGAAATGATTTCAGATATGCTGTCATAAATAATATCAGAAATGACAAAAAATAATTTCACAAATGACATAATTGTAGATTAATTTATCCAAAAAAAGAAATTGAAAAATATCAGTTTAAAGGGTACAATTACTTTTGTCAGCAATTAAGTAGGTGAACAGTTAAGAATGATACTGGAAATGTGGAAATAATATCAGAAATAACATTACAAATGAAAAGCGAAATGATATCGGAACTGATATCAGAATTGATATTAATTGCGATTGATGTCATGCCTGACATCATTTCAAGTCATTTTTGATATTATTTCTAAAGACATTTCTTAGGTCATTTCTGATGTTATTTCTGATATAATTTCTGGCATTATTTCTAATGTCATTTCTAACATCATTTCTGACATAATTCCTGATGTCATTACTGATAGCATTTCTAACAAAATTTTTGATATCATGTCTGACACAATTCCTGATGCAAGAAATGATATCAGAAATGACATAAGGAATTATGTCAGAAATGATATCAGAAATGACATTAGAAAGTATGTCACAAATGACAACGGAAGTGATATCAGAAATTATATCTGAACTGATATTAGAAACGACATTAGTTCTAGTAACATCTATTCTAGTAACATCTATCTATTTCTATTTCTGATAATAGTTTTGATGTCAGTTCTGATGTCATTTATGATATCAATTCTGTTATCAGTTGTAATATAAGTTCTGATGACAAATTTTTAAACAGAGATGACAGAAAAAGCGTCTGCTAATAAAGAGAAATTATTATTTCACATAAATCATTTGTAAAAAAAATGTAAAACTAGCAAAATTAAGAAATTACTTAAATAAAGACCTAGCAAAATTTGTCTTTTTAGAAAAAATTTTATATGTAGACACTCGTAAGATAATGTACTTTTAAAAAAAAAATTCCAAAAACCAAAAAAACCGGAAGGAAACAAGTATTTTTTTGGTCAATTCGTCGACAGAAACAACGATTCACACTCGCAGGCAAACAATTGTTCAAGCAGAGACACATGGACAGGCCACCCAAACATAAAATTCGTCGACAATTCATGCACATGACTAATACGAACAAAAATCTTACGCGCTTAGCTCGAACAACCGTTCGACTGTGTGTGAATCGGTGTGTCGTTCGACAAATTGACCAAAAGAAAAACTTTTTCCCTTCCGGTTTTTCTGGGTTTTTGAAATTATTTTTGAAAAGTACGTGTTCTTAAGAGTCTAAGCATATAAAATTAATTTTAAAAAACTTAATTTTGCCAGGTCTTTGTTTAAGTTATTTGTCCATTTTGCAAGTTTTAGACTGTTTTTACAAATGATTTCTCATTTTTATTAATTTCTTCTTACTAGCAGCGGGGTTTTATGTCGATATTGTTACTGTTATTAATGTATTTTATAATAGTGAATATTTTGGTACTTTCAATTTTGAAGTGATAATTTAGATGAGTAAAAATTGCGATTTTTAGAATAATTTTTGGATGCACCTTCTCATGAGAATGTGCATTTTCCAAAAAAAATGTTTATATTTTAAACAAATTGTTATAAACAACAATTTTCTTCTTGTAAATGCTGTTTTATTTGTCAAGTAAAGCTGAGGCACATGGACAAGCCACACAAGGATAGAATTCGTCGACAATTCACAGACAAACTAAAAGGAACAAAAAACTTACGCGTTTAGCTCGAACAACCGTTTGCCTGTGAGTGTGAATCGTTGTGTCGTTCGACAAATTGACCAAAAGAAAAACTTTTTCCCTTCCGGTTTTTTTGGAGTTTTGAAATTATTTTTGAAAAGTACGTGTTCTTACGAGTCTGAACATATAAAATTTTTTCTAAAAATGTTAATTTCGCGAGGCCTTTGTTTAAGTTATGTGTAAATTTAACAAGATTTAGACTGTTTTTACAAATGATTTTATATTTTTAATAATTTATTCTTACTAGCACCGGGGTTTTTTGTTGATATTTTTATTGTTATTATTTATGTATTTTATAATAGTGAATATTTTGGTACTTTCAATTTTGAAGTGATAATTTAGATCAGTAAAATTGCGATTTTTAGAATTATTTTTAGATGCACATACTCGTGAGAATGTGCATTTTGAACAAATAATTTGAATATTTTTAAAAAATTGACAGGGAAAAAAGTTTTATTCTAGTAATTGCTGTTTTATTGTTCAAGTCAAGCAGAGACACATGGACAGGCCACACAAAGATAAAATTCGTCGACAGTTCATGGACACGACTAAAACGATGGAAAACTCTACGCGCCTAGCTCGAACAACTGTTTGCCTGTGTGAGTGAATCCGTGTGTCGTTCGAAAAATTTACCAAAATAAAAACTATTGCCCCTCCTATTTTTTTGGCTTTTTGAAATTATTTTTGAAAAGTACATGATCTCACGAGTATGTGCATATAAAATTTTGTATAAAAAATTAATTTTTGAGGTCTTTGTTTAAGTTATTTCTCAATTTTGCAAGATGTTGATTGTTTTTACGAATGATTTCTGTAGAATAGTAGTTTCTCTTTATTAGCAGACGGATATTCTGTCGGGGTTGTTGTGATTAATTTGACAAATTATTTAGGGAATATTTTGGTACTTTAGTTTTGTAAATGAAAATCTAGATGAGTAAAAATGCGATTTTTAGAATTATTTTTAGATGCACATACTCGTGAGAATGTGCATTTTCGATAAATAATTTTAATATTTTTAAAAAATTGTCAGGGAAAAAAGTTTTATTCTAGTAATTGCTGTTTTATTGTTCAAGTCACGCAGAGACACATGGATAGGCCACCCAAAGATAAAATTCGTCGACAATTCATGGACACGACAAACACGACGAAAAACTCTACGCGCCTAGCTCGAACAACTGTTTGCCTGTGTGAGTGTATCCGTGTGTCGTTCGACAAATTTATCAAAATAAAAACTTTTGCCCCACCCATTTTTTTGGCTTTTTAAAATTATTTTTTAAAAGTACATGATCTCACGAGTATGTGCATATAAAATTTTGTCTAAAAAACTTAATTTTTCGAGGTCTTTGTTTAAGTAATTTCTCAATTTTGCAAGATGTTGATTGTTTTTACGAATGGTTTCTGTAGAATAGTAGGTTCTCTTTATTAGCAGACGGATTTTCTGTCGGGGTTGTTGTGATTAATTTGACATATTATATTAGTGAATATTTTGATACTTTAGTTTTGTAAATGAAAATGTAGATGAGTAAAAATGCGATTTTTAGAATTATTTTTAGATGCACATACTCGTGAGAATGTGCATTTTCGAAAAATAATTTGAATATGTTTAAAAAATTGCCAGGGAAAAAAGTTTTATTCCAGTAATTGCTGTTTTATTGTTCAAGTCACGCAGAGACACATGGATAGGCGACACATAGATAAAATTCCGCGACAATTCATGGACACGACTAACACGATGAAAAATTTTACGCGCCTAGCTTGAACAACTGTTTGCCTGTGTTAGTGAATCCGTGTGTCTTTCGACAAATTTACCATAATAAAAACTTTTTCACCTCCCATTTTTTTGGCTTTTTGAAATTATTTTTGAAAAGTACATGCTCTCACGAGTATGTGCATATAATGTGGTTTTCTTTCATGTGGTTTTTTCTATTTCAAAGCTCTACCCCTTTATTAATATTTTGGATTCACCTTTTTGGTTTTATTATATTGAAAAATGGGTAATTTTTTTTCAAATCTGATAAAATTATGGTGAACGGATTTGTTTCTAAATAAGGCAGTGATCTTGGGTGTGGGGGTGGGGGAGGGTTTGCACATTAAAGTGCCCTTATTTTATCGACATTTTTAACTTTTTGATCTCAACTCGCAAAATTGATGAAGGAATCAAAAAAATGGTTTGATCCACATGTGAGCTTAATTAAGGAATTTATAAACTCGTGCGTCTATTAAAGAGAATTTTTCTATATATTTTTACTTTGAGAAAAATTGTTTTTTTGTCAATTGCGTATATAATTAATTAAGGGAAATCAAGGAAAAATCAATGAAACTAAAATGTGTTAGAGAAGGGTTTTTGGGGTCGCTGATTACCTGCGAAATTTCACTTTTTTCAGTTTCTAAAATGAGGGAGGGTTTTCTTGTAAGTTTTTTTGTGCTGAGAACGTATCTGATCTTAAACATGTTCCAGTACGTCAAGTTTTTTGGTAACTATAGCTAAAATGGAAAAAAATGTCTATTTTAGTCATTTTTATGAATTTTTTTTTAGGAAGACAAAATTTTTTTTTTATTTCTAAAAGAGATATCGTATAGTACTGTTTTTAAGTTTTAAAATCTTGTTTTTGAAATCATTCTACCATTTTTTAAAAAAAGATATACCATTTTGAATTTAATTCCAAGATATATTAAAATCCAAGAATTTTTTAAAAATTCGTCCGCCATATTATATCCGTTATTTTAAATTTTGTAATTCTGACTTTAGATTCGCAATCAGCGACACCAAAAATTCGAAAGGCATACATATATATGCATACATACACACAGACAAACACACATACAAACATACATAAGTACATACATACACACACACACAATATTTATATAAATATGAGCGTGTATATACTTATGTATATTTAGTCTTCCTAACCGAAATGAAAATTATCTTCTACCACACATGCACGAAAACCTCGTGTTTTCGTTCGCCTTAAGCGGGGCAGAACTCACAGTTTTTAGTGCGAGTATTTTACTGCGAGTGCTGACCCGCTAACGCGAACGAAACACGAGATTTTCATACATATGTGATAGAAAATATCATATGCACCTCGGGAGGCCGATTTTTTGTCTCGCACAATGTTCTCCGAACTCGTTTCGCACTCGCTACGCTCGTGCTACACTCGTTCTTCGAACATTTGTGCTTGACAAAAAAACACGGACTTCCCTCCCTTGATGCATAATATACTATTTTGTACAAGGCAGCCGTGATGATATATATATTTATTCAGCCGCGGCAAATGTACGCAGCTTACGCCCGCGTCAAACGAAAACCCTGGATTCTACATGACACTGTTACGCGCGTAAACGCGAACGCGGACACATGAGTTAGAAAAGGACAAAAATATCTCGGTCCTTTTCTAACTCATGGGTCCGCGTTCGCGTTTACGCGCGTAAGTGTGTCATGTAGAACCACCTTAAAATCGGGCTTTCCAGCCAGGGCCTGACCAAAACCTGAATTCAATTTCTGCACGGGGGGTAGCCGCTTAAAATGTTAAATAAAGTAATCACGTCTGTTTACTTATATTGCCTTCTCATATAGAAGTCTTGTTTATCTGTAAATCTTAGATCAAGATTTTTTTTTACATATCTCGACCCCAGAATATCAAAAATTATGTTTTTAAAAAATGTCTGGGTCGGTGTGTGTGTGTGGGTGTTTTAACATTACGGTTAGTCATATTATCTAGGGGACAGAACAATGTATTCTTTTCGAAATTATAAGTCTCTACACTGAGAGACTTTTAATTACAGTTTTTGCTTTTTTCAATTTCTATATTTGTAATAAAACGTAAGAATTTAGGGATAATCGAGGATCGATCATAATAGTTCTTTAAAAAAAAAGAGATTGTGTTACCTTCTTTTTATTATTGTAATTTCGTGAGAAAAAAATTAATATAAACAATTAGAATTAGTACTATTTGAGGTTAGAAAAAAGTAAATGTGAAAAAGCGATATTAATTTTTAACACATTTTGATCTATTTATTATGGCATGTCTAAAATTTTATTAGACTTTTTCTAGGACAGTTTTTCGAGCAGCCATATATCTCATGAGCTATTCTACCACTTCACAATATTTATTCAAAAATACCCAGGCGCGAGAAACCAATGCTGACGCTGGATGGAGCCTTGATTCTAGCTTTGACACCCAGAGTGGGTAACCGAGACTGGGAACAGTCTTTAAATCACTGTCGTTCAATATTGGTTGAAGATTGGACACCAATGCTCGTTCCATGCTTGATTCAAGACTGCTTGAATCCTCATGCGCGAAGCTTGAACATCCAATCTAGATTCAAGCTTGAATCAACTGTGACACAATTGCTCAACTTATCATATTACATATTTCTTTATATATTGAAGTATATACATATAAAAAGTATTATTAATTAAATAATATATACTTTATTTACTCTCCCTTTAACGGGTTCGAGGGCTCCACTTCCTTTACATTTTTATTACAATATATTTCTTAAAACTACCTTTTTACAATCTTAATCTACTTAAATCTAAACGCCATCTTAACTTATTTTAACCTATTATTCGCCATGTGCCTGGGCTTCCATTTCCCGTTCCTTTTGACAAATCTGTCTTTATCCCTTTTATCGACCACCCTTTTACCTTTTACTATACTCTCTCACTCACTCCTTACTATCCACTCTTTTTTCTCACTTCTCCATTTATTCCACTTTCGTCATTTACCCCCACACTTTCTTCCATTCCTAACATACCCATGCACTCCATACCTACACACAATCACACTTTTATAACCTCTCCTGTCTCTTCCCTCACTTTCCATCTTATTCCATCCACCCAGACACAATCTCTCCCCATCCTTACCTCGCCCCCTTTTCTTCTTTCTGTCCACGCTTTCTCTTCCAAGAACCACCTTATTCTTCTCTCTCTCCATGTTCTATCTTCATCTATCCTCTTCCCACTCCCTCTCAACCTTCCCCTTAATTTTATGACTTCATATTTGTCCTCCTCATTTTCCAACTCCACTATCCACAATTTTATTGTCCCCTGATCTACTCCTCTAATTCCCGTAACCTTTTTAATTTTTACCTTGGCCCCAATTCCTGTAAGCAATCTTTCTACTTCCTCTTTGCCTACCCTACACCCTACTTCCAAACCTCTAATCACGATGTTCAGCTTTCTTTTTTCCCTTTCAAGCAACTCAACCTGACTCGCTAACTCTTTCATTTTCCTTTCTAAATTATGATCCCTTACTTCTCCATTCTTCTCTCTACTTTCTTCCTTTTCCCTTATCTCTACAACCTCCAATCCGCCCTTCTCATTCTTTGCATCTCCCTCACTCCAATCCGATACTTCTTTCTCTAACTTATTCATTCTCTTCCACATATTTTCTTTTTCCATTTTCCAATTTTCCTCCCACTTTTTTAAATTCCTTTCCATCCCTTCTATCTCCTTTTTTATTACCTCCGTCTGCTTATCTCTTTTTTCTTCTATGTCCCTATCAATCTCTATTCTGTCCCACACCTATATCTATTCTTTATCGAACCTTTTTACCAACAACTTGACAAACTCAAGTAAGTCGATGCAGTCCTGACACTTCATAATTTCCCCGTCTTTTCCCTTTCTTCTTCACACATATCTATTCTTTATCGAACCTTTTTACCAACAACTTGACAAACTCAAGTAAGTCGATGCAGTCCTGACACTTCATAATTTCCCCGTCTTTTCCCTTTCTTATTTCGCCTATAATATTTCGTATCTCCGATATTTTCCCGCTTATACTACTTGAGTCAAATTTCGCCATTCTAAATTCCTACCTTACCTACAGTTCATTCGCTCTCCTCGTCATTCACTCTATCTCTCGCACTCACGCCCCACTCTTTTCACCTAACCTCACAATTCACGCTTTCCTTTTACCTTCTTTATCTTTCCCATTCACTCTATTTTCTACTTACATTCTTTTTTAACCATTCACCTTACTTTGCACATCACTTTTCACTCACACCACTACCCACCCTTAACTAATAATAACCAAATTTTCCAAAAAACAATTTACCCTTCACAAACGCGTGCACTACTGTACGGTACCGGAAACGGAAGCTATTAATTAAATAATAAATATTACAACTGCTGCAGATTTAGTAATTTTATGAATATTTACTAATAATTTTGTATAAAATAAACTATAAATAAACAAACAAAAATTATGTAATTTTACTTAATTGTAAGATATATTAGAAGTAAATTAAATTTGTAAACAATTATTTTCTTATTTAAAAAAAAAAAATTTCAAAGAATCATAACCAAACGAAATAATTTAAAGACCATTTTCAAATTTGAAAAATATTGAAGATATGATTACGTGCTCGATAGCGTAATTTTGTAAAATCATTGATTTCAAAAAAACTTTAATTATACAAATTGAATAAATTTCCTTATTTAAATAAAAGTGCCCTTCAATACATTATATATAAACAATTTTTATAATTTACTTTTGTATTATATATTATTGAAATTAATTATTTAAATAATATTATTAAATTAAAGTTATAAATAAAAATGATAAATTATTAGTTAATTTTGTTTACATATTTTGCAAATATTTTACAAAAATATTTATGTATAAAATATTAATAAGTTAGGATCGAGATTGGATTATATAAACTGTATATCAGTAAATACAAAGGATACATAAATTCTATTCTATTTATTTAAATAATATTTAATTTTTTAAAAAAAATATTAAATTAAAGTTATAAATAATTAAATAATAATTAATCATTATCAGTTAAGTTTGTTTACATATTTTGCAAATATTGTATAAGAATATTTATTTATAAAATATTAATAAGTTAGGAGATTGGATTGTATAAACTTTATATCAGTATAAACGAAGGATAAATAAATTCTATTAATTTATTTTTGATAATGAATATGTTCCAGAACTATTAAAATGTAAATAGCATATAATCCAGGTCTGAACCTCACAAAGTTATTTCTATTGACTGTCAACTACCCGTCGTAGCCGAGTGGTACGAATAGCGTGCGTTCACCGCGAGCGAATTCGACTATAGGGCCGTGGGTTCGATCCCCCCTTGAGCGTGCGAAATTTTATTTCATAGGTTAAGTGTTTATATGTATTAAAAATGTTAATTAATCTTAGGTCGATAATAATTAAGTGTATAAATGTGCAATTAATCTTAAATTATAAAAAAAACAATCTGAAGAATATCAACTTAAATAATTATAGATAAACATTAAAAAAAATTTTTTATTTTATTAATTTTATGATAATCTGCAGCAGTACAGTAATTAAGAAAAAATGATAGTAATAATATTATTATTGTATTTATAATTATAAATAATATAATAATATAATTCATAATAATAATATAATATTATTATTATTATTAATATTATAAGAATTATCATTATTAACAACATAATACAACAAGAATATTATTATATTAATAATTATTTAACGTTCTGTCTTCTGTAAGCTACAGTGGAATCAGGCTTGACGAAGCTATAATCGGACTTCCGAACATTGATTGAGTCTTGGACTCCAATCCTCAACCAAGCTTGGAGCGTCAGGCTTGAATCGCTGTTACATTCTAGCTTGGACGAGTCTTGCTTCCTCCGACTCACCAATCCTCAATCAATATTGACCAGTCCTCAGTCAAGCTTTATAAAGCCTCAAATCATCGTCCCTGCGCGCCTGGGATATTTAAAAAAAATCGGTCTTCAGAAAAATTTCCTATCATCCGGAATACTGAACACAGAATTTAAATATTATTACCATTTTCACTTTAATTTAGTAAAAAATCACTTCTCAAACCACATGAAACTTTTGCTAGTTAGTATATAAGGAAAGTTTAAAACACTCTTTTCTAGCGACGCGCGCGATTATTCGATGTCATCGAAATGTTATATGTTTGTAGCTTAGGATTAAAAGTGTGCGTAATGTATATATCATAGTATAGGTTGTCCGTTACACAGATTTCATCAAATACCACTATAAAGATACAGAATACTTGTAACTATACAAATATCAAAGACGAACTTGCATCTGTATCTCTGACCTGTCAAACAAATACTGCCATCTTTCTTTTTACTGCGCGCGCACCCCATATGACTCTAAGTTTGTAACACGCGTTTTAAAATTCTTGCAATTCTTTATTTTCATCTCTCTTAAATTCTTTAGAGGTAATATAATTATGTGTCTTATGAAGTATATAACACTTTTACTATTTTTTATCAAAAATACAACTGTTGCATCTAAAACGTCTTTTCTTAAACAGTGTATTAATTTTTATAACCACATCTCGATTATCACTAAACTCTTAAATTTTATTGTACATAATAATAAGCAATAAAGCAGATATTAAAATCAAAAGTTTCTCAGTGTAAGGAGACAAATAATGACATAGACCCGATCGATGAATTTTAACTAGTTTTTTTACATTTAAAATTTTTTAAAAAATTGTTTTTTGCAAAATTGTATAATTTTCTTTAAAAAGTTAAAGTGTATGTATTTTGTTTTATAGATGTAATAAGTGTTTGTTTTTTCTGATCGTATAATTTATTTCAATTGGTTATAGCTTTCCTCCTTCCAATTCCAAGAAGGACAACTTCAGTCAGTACATTATACTTTATATATATATATATATTGTATATATTTTATTGTTTGTACGCGGAGAAAAATGGATTATAACAAGTATAATCCAGATTATACAGAAAAATACAGTTAAAAATGGATTATAATAGGTATAATCCAGATTATATTTGTTATACTCTATATTATACCAGGCATAATCCCATATTATACCTGTTATAATCAATTTAAACTGTATTTTTCTGTATAATCTGGATTATACCTGATATAATCCATTTCTCTCCGTGTATTTTTTAAAAGCGCATCAATTGACCTTTTATCGAACTTTTTAGTGAAATTCCATTCCAAATCAATATTTTAAAAATACTTTTTTTTAAATTCAATTTTTTATATTTTTTGGAATTTTTTAAAAATTTTTGAAGAAATAATTTATAATAATTGTGTAATTATTTCAAAACCTCATCAATTGATCTATGAGGAAGCAATGTGTTTATAAAATGAATACAAAAAATTACTTATTCAAAATAAACACCTAAGCTACAACTTGACAGTGGTTTTTTATTTTATACATTATTTGTTTTCAAAAACAATAACATATAAATTTCAATATACACGTGTGTATATACTTTTTTATATTCCTTTAAAGAATTACAAGTATATATATATATTATACACTTTCCTACAATATGAATACATTAATAATAGGTTTTTTCCATTCTAATCAATATTAGAAGTTTATTTTTGTCTTTTGAAAAATCAATGAAACTGATTACAGGTAGTACAATGAAATTTCTTTTGAATTCATAAGGGACAAGAACAGGTCGATAGAATAACTTAAAAATATTGTTTGAAATTTTATATTTATTTATAAATAATTTTATAGTATTATTTATTTGTTTATTCCATTTTAACATATTTACGAAATACTATAATTATAAAAAAACGTAACTAAATAAAGTTAATGTAATTAAAAGTTTAATGAAATAGAACAATCCGGTTAATTTAAAAGTTATTATAATTATAATGGTTTCGTCATTTTTTTATTTGATAGCGTAATGCAACTCGCGATTTAAAGACTCATTTGTGGAAAATAAAATATAAAATACTCCCTCTATGAGAAAACAATATAATAATTATGTTGGTTGGCGATTTAATTGTCATTAGGATCCAAAACAAATCGAAACACTATAATGTTGATGTGATTACGAATAATTATGGTGCAAAAAAGAGAACAGAAATTATAGACTGTGTGTAGATTTGAATAAAAAGTAATTAGCTAAATCAAAGTAATTCCTAGTTAACACTCAATATATTATTAATTGTATTTATCACATAATTGACTTAAGTGATTAATCAATTCCTCACACATACTCATAAAAAAAGAATTATTTTCTTTAAAAATATATTCTCTTAATAGTGTTCTTTTGCGTTATATATATTTATAAAGAGCATGATATCTATCAATAATTTTAAATTTATTTTTTATAAGTACAATTTAATAAATGATTAATAAAATATATCTAGTAAAATTTATTGTTATTTTTTAAGAAATTTTGTTATAAGACTTACCGCAAGAGCAAGATTAAATATATAAAGATAGAATTTGTTTGCTTTCATACCACAGTGTTCTGCCATTTTTTAGTTTTTTTTTTTTTTTTTGTTTGTTTTTTTTTGCTTACTCAAAGTAGAGCGTCGTAGGTGGAGGGTTGAGTAGAAATGAGCTCAAAGGACTTTCCTGGCTGAAGAACGACCGATGGCTTCGATCGAAAGTTTTACACTTTCTGGATTCGTATTAGTTGATTTCGTAGAACTCAGATGGAGCATTTGCTTGTAAGGTTTTTTTCATTACACTAAATGTAACCTGAGGAATTTAAAAGAATGGTAACTTTCAAAAACGACTTTCCCAAATTTTTCCAAAGTACACTTTTCTGCATTTTTAATATTATTTTATTTTCATAGTAGGCAAACTTCATGTGATCTTTTTAGTGGTAAAAAATGTTTGCAACTTTCTAATGAATTTCGAAAAGAAGAAGTCTCTGTTTTCAAAGAGACTAACTTTTTTAACCAACAGTAATTCCTTACCAAAATGATTATATACTAATATCTTTTACTTTTCGCACTGAAAAAAATATTTCACTTCTGTTATACTAAAGATAATTCTTTAATAAATAATAGGATTTTGTAAAAAGAAAATAGGAATGGTGTTATTTAGTGAGAATATTTAGGTATGAGAAGTAAGATTGCATTAAAATGAGTTAACTATCAACTTGTCTCAATAATATAAAAGATTCCTCTTATATATTAAATTATTACTTAAACATTTTTCGAACAAATTATAATTTGTTTGAAAAATGTTTAAGTAATAATTTAATATGTATTGTTTTTCGTAAATAGATAAAGATCGATAAACTGCAAAACTAGGAAAAAACTGCATATTTGTAAGTACAATGTAAAACAAGTTGGTAATTAACAATAATAATTTGTTTAAGAATTGCTTAAATAATAATTTAATATTTATTCCTTAGCCATAATCATATAAAGATCGGTTAATTGCAAAATTAGGAAAAACTGTTTTATTTGTACACGGAAGAACTTTTGATTTTAATAGTTAATATTGTAATAGGTATGTATTTTTACAATATTTCAATGGTAAATCAGGATATAACAGTAAGGAAATTGGTAGATGTAGCTGACTTGTCAAACGCACGCGCTTGTTTGAGCGTATCTCGACACCACCCTTTGGTTAGGCATGGAATCATGACGAAAGTCAGGTGTTCATGTAAAACTAAATGGAGCTGACTACAGGACTAAAAAAATATACATTTTCGACAGCTAATATAAATATATTATGAAATTAAAATTTACTATTAAAAACTGAAAAGGTTGCTTTTTTTGAAAGCAAACTGAAATTAGGAAAAAGTGTAATCTATAATTAACTATAAATATTTAATTTTTATTAAGGGGACGCCTAAATCACCTTAAAACAATGCAAAAAGAGTCAAATTTTGGTACACTTTTCTCAAAAACTATTATTCCAATTGCGTTCTTCCTTGTTTTGTTCGTTTACAAATATAATCAATTGTATGAATAAGAAGTAATAAGACGTTATGTTAAATGGATACTGTTTTATAAACATTTTTACCAAAATGTTAATAATATTCCCAATTTCTCTGATTAAATGACTCACGTCTCCGTTTAAATAACTCAAAATGATGTCAAACTTCTTATTCGTAATCTTGAAACCTTACTGAACAAATTAAAAAAAAAACTTGTAAATCGGTTTAGTAGTTTATGAGAAAAGTGTACCGAAAGATAAAAAAATTAAGAAATTAAATTTTACAGGAAAGACGAATAACTAAAAAGAAAAAACTCATGAACTTCAGAATCAAATAATCCAAATTTTATGAAACTTGGTATACTAGGGTTTTTGGGATCGCTGATTTCAATTTCGAAGTCAGATTTTTAGAATTCCAAATGGCGGATCTAACATGGCGGTCGAATTTTTTATAAAAATAGACGGATTTTTATAAAACTAGGTATCTGGAGGTTTTCACGGTTGTTGATTGCTAATCTGAAGTCTTTTTTTAAACATGTTAAATGGCGGATCCCATATGTTGAAAAAATTTCTAAAAAATTACTAAATGTGCATGAAACTTTTTACTTTGGCGTTTTTGTGGTCGCTCAATACAAATTTGCTATTTATATTTCAAATTTAATAATTCCGAATCTAATATGATGAATGCATTTTCAAATATTGTTCGAATTTACCTGTATCTTGGTAAATCCTTTATTTTATATCCTTTCTTTCAAAATCGAAAAATAAGTATTTTAAATTACCTGTATCTTGTTACTTGGATATATTTGGGTTTACTAATTTGAAATCTTAAATCGACTGCCATATTGTATTCTCTATTTTGAATTTTTCAAATCAGATTTTAAATTTGAAATCAGCGACCCCGAAAACCCCAATATACCAAGATTCATGCAAATGCAGTCAATTTTTAAAAACTCGTCCGCCACATTGTATCATTTATTTTAAATTTTTCAAATATGAGTTAAAATTGGAAATCAGTGACACCAAAAAACCCAATATACCAAGTTTCATGCAAATTCAATTCATTTTTAAAAAATTCATCCGCCATCTTGTATCCGTTATTTTGAATTTTTCTAATCTGACTTAAAATTTGAAATCAGTGACCCCAAAAAACCCATTACACCAAGTTTTATGCAAATTCAATTTATTTTTAAAAAATTTATCCGACATATTGAATCCACCATTTTGAATTTTTCAAATCTGACTTTAAATTTGAAGTCAGCGACCCCGCGAACCCCAATAAAACAAGATTCATGCAAATTCAGTCAATTTTTAATCATTCGTCCGCCATATTGGATCCGACATTTTGAATTTGTGAATCATGTCGACAAATATATATGGAGTTTTAATTTATTAATTTTTAGTATAAAAATACGAAATTTAAATACAATTGAAGCTATCGCACATAATTTGATGATGAACTTCAGGAATTATTATTCTCGAGAAAAAGTATCCAACTTTACAAATTTATTTAGGCTACTTCTACTTATCAGAAAAGGTTTTAAATAGTCTTGTTTTGTTCCTAAATGGGTCTAGTTTTAGATAATCAAATAAACAGAAAATCGTTTTTTTTCTCATTTTTCCACCTAGGCGTCCCCTTATAGTTTTTTTTAAAAAAACTTACAAAAACGAGTTTAAAATATTACTAAATTCAATAGGAATCAACAATGAAATAAGTTCAGCTTAAACATCTTGCAGTTAAAAAGATTATATTTCAAAATAATGTCTTGCTGAAATTCCTATTGACACTAGGAAAATTGACGGCCATGACAATTTAACACTGTTGATTTGCTTATATTTTGATAATATAATATTATGCTTTTAAAGAAACAATAAAATCGTTAATTTATAGTGAAGTGGGTGAAAAATAACACAATAAATACTTTACACGTGATAGTTTTATTATAAATATAAATAGGTCACATCATGAAAAAAGTTTTAAGTGATTTTTGAATTTGTCGGATGTCAAACTTCAACTTTCATAGATAGAAAGTTGTGATTTTTTTTCTCAAAAGTGGTAATACATATAAGAAGATAAGTATATAAAAAAAAAGTTTCCAAATCGAAAAAAAATACCCGTATTTTTTTTTTTTTTGTTGAAATCGGACAATATTTAGGGGTGGCTCAAACCCCTTGAAATTTCCAATTGATTTTACGTCGTTAAAACAAACTTTTTCGTAAATTCGAAACAAAATCCACAAAAATCACTCAAAACAGCCATACAGCGAATCACATCTTGAAAAGTCCTCAAAAAACAAAATTCCATAATATATTTAATAATTTATTAATACTAACTATTTTTTGCAGGATTATAAACAACCCCCATAAATGCAAAAAAATGATAATCTTTTTAAATTACAAATTAATAGTTTCTTTAGGATTTTTCAACAAAATTGTTAGATATGGTCAATTTACAAATGCTTATAGATATTCTTATGTGTTTTTAATTTGTTTAAACAATCTATTATTGTAAATTTACAGCTATTATTTAAATAAACCTAGCGCGTTGTAGTTTTTTCTGACTCAACTATTTTTTACATTTAAAATTAAAAAACTTATTCAGTAAAATTAACCACAACAACAATTTGCAATTGTTTAAACAAATTATTCTTAATTATATTTATTTATTACAAATGCACCAAAAGTCGAGTTCTGTGTCTATTCCTATGTTTTTTGGAGCGCTAAAATCAAAAAAGACCACCAACAACAAATTGCAACCCTCTTTTACCCCCTATCACACCCTGGTAGGGGGCTGGAATTTCGAATTTCACGAAAAGTAGAATTCGGTGTTTATTTCTATGCTTTTGGGGCACTAAAATCAAAAAAGACCACCATGAAAAAATTTGCATCCCTCCTTCACCCCCTTTTACCTCCTGGTAGAGGTTTGGAATACCAACTTCACAAAAAGTCATGTTCGGTATCTATTCTTATTTTTTTTTGGGCGCTGAAACCGAGAAAAGCAACCAATAACAAATTCACCACTCCTTCACGCTCTATTACCCCATGGGAGGGGGTTGGAATTTTGAATATCACAAAATGTCAAGTTCGGTGTCTATTTCCATTTATTTTAGAGCGCTAAAAACGAAAAAAGCAATAAAAAATAAATTCTCCCCTTCTTACCTTCCTACTAACTCCTGGGAGGAGGTCGGAATTTCGAATTTCACAAAAAGTCGAGTAGTGTTTCTACTACCCGGGAAAAAAGGTTTAGATATAACCAGATATAATTGATTATATATAATCATATCTCGATTTTGTCTCTATCTGACCAGATATAATTAGATCTAACCAGATTAAAAAATTTTAAATAAATAAATAAATTTATTGAAAATTATAAATATTATTAAAAAATATGAAGTTGGGTGATATAATTAATAAACATTTGTAATAAATAATAATAAAAAAAAAAAATCGGCTAACCCGAGACTCGATCCCGCACTCCCACGACTTCTAGTCAAGAGCTCTAACCACTGCTCCACACTGGCACTTAGAAATAGCTATTGTTAGAATGTAGATGAATCAGTATGAGCGAGATTAAATATAAATAAAACTACATCTAATTATATCTAAACTTTCTTCTGTGCTTTAAAATTATTAGATTTCAACACATATTTTACTTTATATACACATCTTATATATATCTATATGTATATTTTAGGTATATTATTGTTCAATTTTAAATTATAAATTTATTTGATAATTTATTTATAAAATGAAATTATGTAAGCGGCAATGTCAATTTAATGCAAATTTGAAAAAGTCCAAACTATATTATTTATATATATTATATAAATAAATTATTTTTTTATTAGATATAGTTTGATCTGATATTATGTATGATTAAATCTGTTAACAAAATGATTATATCTGACTTCATATCTGACAATATCTAATTAGATATAGAAAGGTATAATATCAGATTTGACTATGTTAAAATATATATAGTTAGATATGACCTCACATCAGGCGATATCTATCTAGATATAAACAGATATAATATCAGATCTAATTATATCTAAATATATCTAGTTAGATCTGATTATATCTAAATATATATAAGCAGATATATGTTTAAATAACTGATTATATCTGATTATATCTGAATAGATCAAATCATATATCAATAGATCTGAAATATATCTGATTATTAATACTAAGTTTTAGGCCATTTTTTCCACATTTTTATTTTATTTACATAAAAAACGACGTTTCGGCAGCTGCCGCTACCCTTATCAAGTTTTCTTTTAAAAATTGCTAGAATTAAACAAAATTTTTTTTAATTTATAATCAAACTTATATATGTATATGAATGTTTGTGTGTGTTTTTTTTTTTTTTTTTGCTATTGTACATTGTTGCTATTTTTAATCAAAATATGGAAAAAACCGTACTTACATTTTAGAAGTTATAAAAGCCATTACAAAAGGGTATGATTCTTATTTTCATTTTAAAATTAAAATTTCATTTACTTTTTGTCTTTGTTTATTTGTTTGTTTTTGTTTTAAATCAATTAAAAAATTCGTTTTTTTTCCTTTTCTTTGGCACATGATGATGATTTGATTCACCATTGTGTGATAGTTTGTATGAAATTATTTAGGTTATAAAGCTATATTGTGTGGAATTTAAAAGGTCGGTAATTTGGAACACTATATTATCAGATTAATGTATATTATTGAAAAACCCCTGATATATACTATTCAGTCTTTCAACGTCTGTTTTAAAATTTATGGCTTTATCTTCTTTAATTATATAGATCATTTCTAAAAATTTTCTTTTGAACCAATTTTCCTCTACATTCAGAATTGTTACCTTATTTAAATCAAAATTATGTTTATTTTCAGTAGCGTGAGTTGATATGGCTGTATTTGTTTTTTTATTTTTTATATCTTTTGCATGTTCTTTCATTCTGGTTTGAAGGTGTCTAGATGTTTCACCAATATAAATATCATCACAATTAAAACATGGTATTCTATATATTGTATTAATTTTTTGATTTTTTTCTGTTTTATCTTTAGTTGAGTGTAAGATACTTTTTCCTATTGTATTTTCAATTGATTGTACTATTTTAATATTGAATTTTTTAAATAAATTATAAAAATGTTTTCTAACTCTTTGATATATGGTAGTGAAATAATTGTTGTGATATTATTTTCGGGTGAAATTTTATTGTTATTTGAAATTATGTGATTATATCTTTCTTTAATTTTTTTATTTAGAATGTAAGTTGGAAAGCCATTTTTTATTAAAGTTTCTTTGACTATTTTGAGATTCTCTGTATGAAATCTTTTGTCTGATAATTTAATGGCACGATCTGTTAATGCGATGATAATACTTAATTTATATTTTAAACAATGTTCAGAATTATAATTTATATAACGGCCAGACCAGACGGGTTTTCTGAACCAATTAGTAATTATTTTATTATTTTTTATATATAAAGTAAGATCTAGAAAATTTTTACTATTGTTTGTTGATTTTTCCAAAGTGAATTTTATTCTGTCAGCATCTTTTATAGAGTTGAATGTTTTATGAAAATGGTCAATTTTATTTGTTGGTAGGATTATTAGACCGTCAGCAATGTATCTACCATAGAAAATAATTTTATATTTAATTTTTTTTAAAGCCTTCTTTTCTAAGTATTCCATCACTAAGTTTGCTCATGCAGAACTAAGGGGAGATCCCATAGGTAGTCCAAAAGTTTGTTGATAAAATTCACCTTGGAATTGACAATACGAATTCTCTAAACATAATGTTAGTGCGTAAAGAAATTCATTTAAGTTTAAAGTAGTATGTGGTTGAATTTCGAGCCATCTATGTTTCATACATTTTTTAATTAGATCCCATGATATATTTGTATACATGGAAACAACATCCAAGGAAATTTAGGTAAAATTTTTTGGTATAATAATTTTATCTATTTTATTTTTAAAGGTCCAGCTATCTTTGATATTAAATTCATTTTTAATGACGATTTTTTGTATAGGATTTGCTAGAAATTTTGATAAATTATATAAAGGTGATGATATAAAAGATGTTATTGGTCTTCCTGGACAGTTGTTTTTATGTAATTTTGGTAAAATGTAAAATTTTGGTGCTAGACCATTATTGCATTTTAAATATTTTGTAGTGTGTTTATTTATTAGATCTTGTTTGTACCATGAGTCAATTAAAAGGTTTACAGAATCTTGAATTTTTTTAGTTGGATTTTTTTTTAATTTAATATAAGTATTTTCATCGTTCAAAAGATCATACGCTTTGTTATTGTAGTCATTTTTTTCTAAAATTACTGTTTTGTTACTTTTATCTGCGTTAGTAATTATTAGGTTTGGATTGTTTTTCAAAAATTGTTTTGTTTCTTTAATTTTCTTTTCTATATTTAATTGTTTAAATGTTTTGTTTGGTTGTTTAAAGTACCAATTCTGAATCCAGTATAGAACATTGTTTCTAATAGAGTTTTTTTCTTTTGTAGGAATTTTGTATAGAGTATTTTCCATGTTTGTTATTGTTTTTGGGAGTGGATAATTTTTTTTATTATATGGTATTGCAAATTTCCCACCAAGACTAAGAATTTCTTTTACATTATTTGGTACTAGAGTGTTACTTTTGTTAACTAACCATTTTTCTGTGTCTGTTTTAATTTTAAAATCATTGTTTTTTATTATATTGTCAAATTTTTCAATTGATTTATTTTTAATATTGTGTTCTAATTTGTTAAGAGTTATTTTTTGTTTATCTTTAATATCATTAAAAAATTGAATTGAAGTTTCTGTTTTAATTTTATTTTCAATGAATTTTAATTTGTTCTTAATAAAGTTGATTTGAATATTAATATCAGAGATTTCAGCATTTCTAACTTTATTTCTATAGATATTTAAACTACGCTGTATTTTTTGATGATTTTTATTTGAGAAAAAATTAATTTTATTTTTTGTATTGTTAATTATATGATTTGGTAATAAAGCATTGCTTTTTAACCTTAATAAGAATCTTCTCTGATTGCTTAGCTTAGATAATTTTATACTTAACTTTTTCCATATTTTGATGTTTTAAACAACTTCTTGATTATATATTTGTGATACATTATAGTAAAATCCATTATTATTATCGTTGCTAGAGTAAAAGTTATTGTTTTGTGTATTATTATAAATTGTTTGTCTTGAGATTGATGAAGCCTGTGAATATTGAGTTTGTTGTTGAAGTGATGATAAAGTTGATTACTTTTGTAGGTTATGTTGGTGGTATAGGTTATGATTCAGGTTTTGATTTCTTGTGTTACAGTTGAATTTTTGTATATTTTGCTGATACTTATGTGGTTGTGAATTGTTGTGTAAAAAATTTCTATAATTATGCTTTTCATAAGGTTGATTACACCTTCTATTAAAATTAAAAAACTGTTCTTGATGGTATCCATGTGTATGGTACACGTGTTGACACCTCTGTATAATGTAAAAATTCATTTTTCAAAATTTTCCTTACAGTATTTTTAAGGCCAGTCAATAATTAATTAAAAAGAGTTTTTTGTGGATGTAAATATATTAATACTAAGTTTTAGGCCATTTTTTCCACATTTTTATTTTATTTACATAAAAAACGACGTTTCGGCAGCTGCCGCTACCCTTATCAAGTTTTCTTTTAAAAATTGCTAGAATTAAACAAAATTTTTTTTAATTTATAATCAAACTTATATATGTATATGAATGTGTGTGTGTGTTTTTTTTTTTTTTTGCTATTGTACATTGTTGCTATTTTTAATCAAAATATGGAAAAAACCGTACTTACATTTTAGAAGTTATAAAAGCCATTACAAAAGAGTATGATTCTTATTTTCATTTTAAAATTTAAATTTCATTTACTTTTTGTCTTTGTTTATTTGTTTGTTTTTGTTTTAAATCAATTAAAAAATTCGTTTTTTTTCCTTTTCTTTGGCACATGATGATGATTTGATTCACCGTTGTGTGATAATTTGTATGAAATTATTTAGGTTATAAAGCTATATTGTGTGGAATTTATAAGGTCGGTAATTTGGAACACTATATTATCAGATTAATGTATATTATTGAAAAACCCCTGATATATACTATTCAGTCTTTCAACGTCTGTTTTAAAATTTATGGCTTTATCTTCTTTAATTATATAGATCATTTCTAAAAATTTTCATTTGAACCAATTTTCCTCTACATTCAAAATTGTTACCTTATTTAAATCAAAATTATGTTTATTTTCAGTAGCGTGAGTTGATATGGCTGTATTCGTTTTTTTATTTTTTATATCTTTTGCATGTTCTTTCATTCTGGTTTGAAGGTGTCTAGATGTTTCACCAATATAAATATCATCACAATTAAAACATGGTATTCTATATATTGTATTAATTTTTTGATTTTTTTCTGTTTTATCTTTAGTTGAGTGTAAGATATTTTTTCCTATTGTATTTTCAATTGATTGTACTATTTTAATATTGAATTTTTTAAATAAATTATAAAAAATGTTTTCTAACTCTTTGATGTATGGTAGTGAAATAATTGTTGTGATATTATTTTCGGGTGAAATTTTATTGTTATTTGAAATTATGTGATTATATCTTTCTTTAATTTTTTTATTTAGAATGTAAGTTGGAAAGCCATTTTTTATTAAAGTTTCTTTGACTATTTTGAGATTCTCTGTATGAAATCTTTTGTCTGATAATTTAATGGCACGATCTGTTAATGCGATGATAATACTTAATTTATATTTTAAACAATGTTCAGAATTATAATTTATATAACGGCCAGACCAGACGGGTTTTCTGAACCAATTAGTAATTATTTTATTATTTTTTATATATAAAGTAAGATCTAGAAAATTTTTACTATTGTTTGTTGATTTTTCCAAATGTGGAAAAAATGGCCTAAAACTTAGTATTAATATATTTACATCCACGAAAAACTCTTTTTAATTAATTATATCTGATTATATCTACAATATATCTGATAATATCTGAAATGTATCTGATTATATCTAAACCCTTTTTCCCGGGTATTATGTTTCTAAGGCCAATAACTATTACACCCTGGAAGGGTGAATGAGGTGAAGAATTCATTTTTCGTGGCCTTGTGTGGGAACAGCAACCCAAAAAAAACATATGAAAAAAAAGCACTCTACTCAACTTTTTGTGAAATTCGAAATTCCAATCCCTTCCAAGGGTAATAGGGGGTGAAGAAGGGGGAACTTGTTGATGTTTGTTTTTTTTTGTTTCAGAGCCCAAAAAAAATTAGAATAGACACCGAACTTGACATTTTGTGATATTCCAAATTCCAACTCCCTCCCATGGGGTAATAGAGCGTGAAGAAGTGGTGAATTTGTTATTGGTTGCTTTTCTCGGTTTCAGCGCCCAAAAACAATAAGAATAGACACCGAACTTGACTTTTTATAAGGTTGGTATTCCAAACCTCTACCAGGAGGTAAAAGGGGGTGAAGGAGGGATGCACATTTTTTCTTGGTGGTCTTTTTTGATTTTAGTGCCCCAAAAAACATAGGAATAGACCCTGAACTCGACTTTTTGTTACATTCGAAATTCCAACCCCCTACCAGGGGGTAATAGGGCGTGAAGGAGGGTTGCAATTTGTTCTTGGTGGTCATTTTTTATTTTAGCGCCTCAAAAAACATAGGAATAGACACCGAACTCGACTTTTGGTCCATTTGTAAAAAACTAAATATTATTAACTATAATTTGTATAAACAATTGCAAATTATTGTTGTGGTCAATTTTACTGAATAATTTTTTTAATTTTAAATGTAAAAAATAGTTGAGTCAGAAAAAACTATAACGCGCTAGGTTTATTTTTTGTAATATTCAATATTCCAACCCTCCCCCCAGGGGGTAATAGGGGTTGAAGGAGGGATGATATTTGTTCCCTTTTGATTTTAGCGTCCCAAAAGAGGAATAGACACTGAACTCGACTTTTTGTAACATTCGAAATTCCAACCCTCTACCAGGGGGTAATAGGGGGTGAAAGAGGGATGTAATTTGTTCTTGGTGGTAATTTTTTATTTTAGCGCCTCAAAAAACATAGGAATAGTCACCGAACTCGACTTTTGGTGCATTTGTAAAAAATTAAATATTATTAAAAATAGTTTGGTTAAACAATTGCAAATTGTTGTTGTGGTTAATTTTACTGAATAATTTTTTTAATTTTAAATGTAAAAAATAGTTGAGTCAGAAAAAACTACAACGCGCTAGGTTTATTTAAATAATAGCTGTAAATTTACAATAATAGATTGTTTAAACAAATTAAAAACACATAAGAATATCTATAAGCATTTGTAAATTGACCATATCTAACAATTTTGTTGAAAAATCCTAAAGAAACTATTAATTTGTAATTTAAAAAGATTATCATTTTTTTTGCATTTATGAGGGATTGTTAAAAAACCCTACAAAAAAAAGTTAATATTAATAAATTATTAAGTATATTTTGGAATATTATTGTTTGAGGACTTTTTAAGATGTGATTCGCTGTATGGCTGTTTTGAGTGGTTTTTGTGATTTTGTTGCGAATTTACGAAAAATTTTGTTTGCCCCATTTAATAAATGAGAAATTTCAAGGGGTTTGAGCCACCCCTAAATATTGTCCGATTTCAAACAAAAAAAAATACGGTTATTTTTTTTTCGATTTGGAAACTTTTTGGGGGGTAGCAACCAAACATTTCAGACTTTCGTCTTTATGGACCACCCTAGTATATAAGAAAACTTTTCTCTTTAAACATTATATAATTATATATATTATGCGATGCGGTAAGTATATGTGCATGCTTATTATTGTTAGTGTTTATATAGGTTATATGTTATGATTTCGTCCATGGCGGTGTGATTGTGATTATATAGTTAGGAGTGTTCAAAATAGTTCGGGATTTTAACTACTACAGGTAACCTATAATAACACTATGATTATGAAGATCGGTTTATTTACCTTTTTATAGGAATTACTTATTAATCCCGATTTTACTAATTCCAAAACTCGATGGTAATTTTCCCAACAAAATGGCGATTCCAGTTTCATTTAACTTTTCCTATCGAAATTTGTAAAAATGATTTTTTTTTAAAGTACTAAGTCCACTATTATTATTATTATTTATTTGATGTGGATTTTATTTAATAGTTTAATACTAAAAATATTAAATTCTAAAAATATAACGTATCCTTGATTCCTATAGAAATTTTGTAAAAACAAATACTACCTATATAATATAAAGTATTAAAACCAAAAGTCTTTCCGTGTAGTTCAATGTGAACAAAGTTGCTGGTTAACAATAATAATTTGTTTAAAAACTCCATAAATAATAATTTAATTTGTATTTCTTACCCGTAATCGCATAAAGATCAGTTAATTGCAAAATTATGAAAAATTTGCATATTTGTAGGTGCTTTGTGTAAAAAGTTGGTAAATAATATTTATTTATTTAAACAACGTTTTAATAATTGTTATTATTCGTTTTACGAAATACCTTATTTAATTTATTAATTTAGTACTAACGAAAACAAAAAAATACACGCAGAAAAATAGTTGGATACCTTCACCTGTCTATTGGATGGGACAGATATTTTTGTTGGACTCTCCAGCGCCAACCAATTAGATGGCTGGGAGAACTATTTTTGTTGGATGGATAAGAATTGGATGTGGCAGCCAATTTACAAAGGTCCACGAAACAATAAAATGGATACATTGACAAACTCTATTGTATAAGAGTACCTTTGAGTTGGTCAGCATCACATGCTCCTTTACATATTTTTAGGTTAGTTGACAGACAATGTTTTTTGAAGAGGTTATATATGAGAGAGAAAGAGATAACACTATCTCTCTTACTCTCATATAAATTTAACTCTTCTAGGGGGGGTCATGACCCCTTTGACCCCCCCCCCCTGAACAGGCGCCTGGTTTCAAGGTTTATATACTAACCTCATCATTTCTTATTACAACATGTGAGAAAGCAGAAAAACTGTTATAAATTTTTTTACATAGAATCAATTTTTTAAATAAGGAATAAAAAATAATCTTTTTGAGATAGGTCTATTGCGTAAATCTTTATTCTCAAAATTAATTAAACTTCCAATATTTTTAACTTCAACTATCAAACATCAAATAAAAAATCGCAAAATACCAGTTAAAAATATGAAAATAAAATAATGTTAAAGGACGAAAAATGTTTTGTAAATAACAAAAAGGAAATACAAACAAAATTAAAAAAAAATGTTCTTAAAAAAATTTGTTGAATAAGGATTTTTAAAAAAAATATTAATAAATAAATTGTAGGAATTTTGAAAAAGCGAAACCATTTGAAAAAATTTAAAAACTATTTACACAAAGGAATTTGGTTTTTTGGGCAAAAAAAAATTAGAGAATACATAGATGTTTTTCATGTTTCAATAAAGAGATTTTCGTTGATATTATCTTATAGATGTGATATAAAAGCAAGGTTTTTTGTAATTCGGTTCCAATTTATAAATATAAATAAAGTAAATGCAGCAAGGAGATGTCAAAAAATTTTAGACATATTTTTTGTTCAAGAAAAGTGTAGTTAGAAACTAATCAATTTTCATGTTTGAAAAATATACTTTTGGATGATTAAGCCTTCTAGATTTGATATAAAGGTCCAGTTTTTTGTAACTTGTTTCGAATTCCTAAACAATTAGAGAAAAAAACAGTCAGGTAAAGACAAAAAAATTTAGAAATATTTTTCGTCTATGAAAAGTGTTGTTAGAAACTAGTCGTTTTTTATGTTTGAAAAATACACTTTTTGGCTGATTAAACCTTCTGGATTCGATTAAAGGTCAGGTTTTTTGTAATTTGGTTCCAATTCATAAATAGTTCAAGAAAAAACCGACAGGTGGAGCTAAAAAAATTTAGAAATATTTTTCGTCCAAGACATAAGTGTTGTTAGAAACTAGTCGATTTTCATGTTTGAAAAATACACTTTTTGGCTGATTAAATCTTTTGGATTTGAAATTAAGGTCCGATTTTTTGTAATTTGGTTTCAATTCATAAATAGTTGAAGAAAAAGCCGCCAGGTAGAGCCAAAAAATTTAGAAATATTTTTCGCCAATGTTGTTAAAAACTAGTCGTTTTTTATGTTTGAAAAATACACTTTTAAGCTGATTAAATTTTCTAGAATTGATATAAAGGCCCGATTTTTTGTAATTTGGTTCCAATTAAACAACAATTAAAGAATAAACAGTCAGTATAAGCTAAAAAAATTCAGAAATATTTTTCATCCTAGTATGGTGTTGTTAGAAACTCATCGCTTTTTAAGCTACAATGAGGCAAGTTACACCGTCCACCGTAAGATACGCTACTTTCGAAAAATCACCTTATGATACTCTCTTTCCCTATGTTGGCGTCTGCGCAGAAGTTAGTTGTCATGGCGACGAACTAATGCGCAAACGCAGTAATATAAGCTAGCTTATCATAAGGTGATTTTTTGGAAGTATAGCGTATCATAAGCTAGATGATGTAACCTGCCTCAATAATACTTATTTTGTCTGGCCATATCTGCTACATGTGATATAAAAGCCAATTTTTTTGTAATTTGGTTTTCATTTATGTAGAAAAAAAAGAAAGTAGTTAGGGGATACTAAATAATTTTCTAATTTGTTTTCGAAAATAAGGTTTGTTCAAAAATAGGCTGCTTAAATGGCCTAGAATAATGTGATATTTTCTTTGAGCCTATCTTTGTAACTTTTGATATCGAAGTTTCGTTTTTTTCTGTTTATTTTGAATTGGTCGAGAAATAAAAAAAACAAATGTAAGATACTAAAATCTTATAAATATACATTTCAACTCAAATTTTATATTTGTTTTAATCTTATATAACACTCATGTATGATTGCCATAAAGTCCTTAACGTTAAAAATTTACGAATTTTTTTTTCTTATATTATTATAAATTTTGACTCAATAGAAGTAAAAAAAATGTTCCTGACCCATAACTATATAATTAATATAAAATAAAAGGCTATCATAGCCATAAACTCATCAAAAATTAAGAAACAAAATATTTTCACCAATAACAAAAGCCTTCCGCACTCGATATTTAAAATCTCATGAATGATTTTAGGGCCATTTTTTACCACCTATTAAGTGCCCTAGAACAGGAAAGTAAGATTTGCTATTTTCTCTGGGTAATTTTCAAAAAACCCATAAAAATCGTAGTTTTTTTCAATAACGAAAGCCTTCCGCACTCGAAATTTAAAATGTAATAAGTGATTTTAGGGCCATTTTTTACCACCTTTTAACTGCCCTAGAACAGGAAAGTAAGATTAGTTTTTTTCTCTTGGTATTTCTCAAAAAACACAAAAAATTGTAGTTTTTGCCAATAACGAAAGCCTTCCGCACTCGATATTTAAAATGTTATGAGTGATTTTAGGGCCATATTTTACCACCTTTTAAGTGCCCTGGAACAGAAAAGTAAGATTTGTTATTTTCTCTGGGTAATTTTCAAAAAAACAATAAAAATAGTAGTTTTTGCCAATAACGAAAGCCTTCCGCACTTGATATTTAAAACGTCATGAGTGATTTTAAGGCCATTTTTTACCATCTTTTGAGTGCCCTTGAACAGAAAAGTAAGATTTTTTATTTTCTCTGGGTAATTTTCAAAAAACCTATTAAAATCGTACTTTTTGCCAATAACGAAAGCCTTCCGCACTCGATATTTAAAACGTCATGAGTGATTCTAGGGCAATTTTTTTCCATCTTTTCAGTGCCCCAGAACAGGAAAGTAAGATTTGTTATTTTCTCTGGGTAATTTTCAAAAAACCTATAAAAATCGTAGTTTTCTCCAATAACGAAAGCCTTCCGCACTCGAAATTTAAAATGTAATAAGTGATTTTAGGGCCATTTTTTACCACCTTTTAACTGCCCTAGAACAGGAAAGTAAGATTTGTTATTTTCTCTGGGTAATTTTCAAAAAACCTATAAAAATCGTAGTTTTTGCCAATAACGAAAGCCTTCCGCACTCGATATTAAAAATGTCATGAGTGATTTTAGGGCAATTTTTTACCATCTTTCAAGTGCCCTTGAACAGGAAAGTAAGATTTGTTATTTTCTCTGGGTAATTTTCAAAAAACCTATTAAAATCGTAATTTTTGCCAATAACAATAGCCTTCCGCACTCGATATTTAAAACGTCATGAGTGATTCTAGGGCAATTTTTTACCACCTTTTAAGTGCCCTACAACAGAAAAGTAAGATTTGTTATTTTCTCTGGGTAATTTTCAAAAAAACTATAAAAATAGTAGTATTTGCCAATAACGAAAGCCTTCCGCACTCGATATTCAAAATATCATGAGTGATTTTAAAACCATTTTTTACCACCTTTTAAGTGCCCTAGAACAGAAAAGTAAGATTTTTTATTTTCTCTGGGTAATTTTAAAAAAACCTATAAAAATCGGAGTTTTTGCCAATAACGAAAGCCTTCCGCACTCGATATTTAAAATGTCATGAGTGATTTTAGGGCCATTTTTTACCACATTTTAAGTGCCCTAGAACAGGAAAGTAAGATTTGTTATTTTCTCTGGGTAATTTTCAAAAAACCTATTAAAATCGTAATTTTTGCCAATAACAATAGCCTTCCGCACTCGATATTTAAAACGTCATGAGTGATTCTAGGGCAATTTTTTACCACCTTTTAAGTGCCCTACAACAGAAAAGTAAGATTTGTTATTTTCTCTGGGTAATTTTCAAAAAAACTATAAAAATAGTAGTATTTGCCAATAACGAAAGCCTTCCGCACTCGATATTCAAAATATCATGAGTGATTTTAAAACCATTTTTTACCACCTTTTAAGTGCCCTAGAACAGAAAAGTAAGATTTTTTATTTTCTCTGGGTAATTTTAAAAAAACCTATAAAAATCGGAGTTTTTGCCAATAACGAAAGCCTTCCGCACTCGATATTTAAAATGTCATGAGTGATTTTAGGGCCATTTTTTTCCATCTTTTCAGTGCCCCAGAACAGGAAAGTAAGATTTGTTATTTTCTCTGGGTAATTTTCAAAAAACCTATAAAAATCGTAGTTTTCTCCAATAACGAAAGCCTTCCGCACTCGAAATTTAAAATGTAATAAGTGATTTTAGGGCCATTTTTTACCACCTTTTAACTGCCCTAGAACAGGAAAGTAAGATTAGTTTTTTTCTCTTGGTAATTTTAAAAAACCTATAAAAATCGTAGTTTTTGCCAATAACGAAAGCCTTCCGCACTCGATATTAAAAATGTCATGAGTGATTTTAGGGCAATTTTTTACCATCTTTCAAGTGCCCTTGAACAGGAAAGTAAGATTTATTATTTTCTCTGGGTAATATTCAAAAAACCTATTAAAATCGTACTTTTTGCCAATAACGAAAGCCTTCTGCACTCGATATTTAAAATATCATGAGTGATTTTAGGGCCATTATTTACCATCTTTATGTGCCCTAGAACAGGAAAGTAAAATTTTTTATTTTCTCTGGTTAATTTCAAAAGAACCTATAAATATCGTAGTTTTTGCCAATAACGAAAGCCTTCCGCACTCGATATTTAAAATGTTATGAGTGATTTTAGGGCCATATTTTACCACCTTTTAAGTGCCCTGGAACAGAAAAGTAAGATTTGTTATTTTCTCTGGGTAATTTTCAAAAAAACAATAAAAATAGTAGTTTTTGCCAATAACGAAAGCCTTCCGCACTTGATATTTAAAACGTCATGAGTGATTTTAAGGCCATTTTTTACCATCTTTTGAGTGCCCTTGAACAGAAAAGTAAGATTTTTTATTTTCTCTGGGTAATTTTCAAAAAACCTATTAAAATCGTACTTTTTGCCAATAACGAAAGCCTTCCGCACTCGATATTTAAAACGTCATGAGTGATTCTAGGGCAATTTTTTACCACCTTTTAAGTGCCCTAGAACAGGAAAGTAAGATTTGTTATTTTCTCTGGGTAATTTTCAAAAAACCTATAAAAATCGTAGTTTTTGCCAATAACGAAAGCCTTCCGCACTCGATATTAAAAATGTCATGAGTGATTTTAGGGCAATTTTTTACCATCTTTCAAGTGCCCTTGAACAGGAAAGTAAGATTTGTTATTTTCTCTGGGTAATTTTCAAAAAACCTAGAAAAATCGTAGTTTTTGCCAATAACGAAAGCCTTCCGCACTCGACATTTAAAACGTCATGAGTGATTTTAGGGCCATTTTTTACCACATTTTAAGTGCCCTAGAACAGGAAAGTAAGATTTGTTATTTTCTCTGGGTAATTTTCAAAAAACCTATTAAAATCGTAATTTTTGCCAATAACAATAGCCTTCCGCACTCGATATTTAAAACGTCATGAGTGATTCTAGGGCAATTTTTTACCACCTTTTAAGTGCCCTACAACAGAAAAGTAAGATTTGTTATTTTCTCTGGGTAATTTTCAAAAAAACTATAAAAATAGTAGTATTTGCCAATAACGAAAGCCTTCCGCACTCGATATTCAAAATATCATGAGTGATTTTAAAACCATTTTTTACCACCTTTTAAGTGCCCTAGAACAGAAAAGTAAGATTTTTTATTTTCTCTGGGTAATTTTAAAAAAACCTATAAAAATCGGAGTTTTTGCCAATAACGAAAGCCTTCCGCACTCGATATTTAAAATGTCATGAGTGATTTTAGGGCCATTTTTTTCCATCTTTTCAGTGCCCCAGAACAGGAAAGTAAGATTTGTTATTTTCTCTGGGTAATTTTCAAAAAACCTATTAAAATCGTAATTTTTGCCAATAACAATAGCCTTCCGCACTCGATATTTAAAACGTCATGAGTGATTCTAGGGCAATTTTTTACCACCTTTTAAGTGCCCTACAACAGAAAAGTAAGATTTGTTATTTTCTCTGGGTAATTTTCAAAAAAACTATAAAAATAGTAGTATTTGCCAATAACGAAAGCCTTCCGCACTCGATATTCAAAATATCATGAGTGATTTTAAAACCATTTTTTACCACCTTTTAAGTGCCCTAGAACAGAAAAGTAAGATTTTTTATTTTCTCTGGGTAATTTTAAAAAAACCTATAAAAATCGGAGTTTTTGCCAATAACGAAAGCCTTCCGCACTCGATATTTAAAATGTCATGAGTGATTTTAGGGCCATTTTTTACCACATTTTAAGTGCCCTAGAACAGGAAAGTAAGATTTGTTATTTTCTCTGGGTAATTTTCAAAAAACCTATTAAAATCGTAATTTTTGCCAATAACAATAGCCTTCCGCACTCGATATTTAAAACGTCATGAGTGATTCTAGGGCAATTTTTTACCACCTTTTAAGTGCCCTACAACAGAAAAGTAAGATTTGTTATTTTCTCTGGGTAATTTTCAAAAAAACTATAAAAATAGTAGTATTTGCCAATAACGAAAGCCTTCCGCACTCGATATTCAAAATATCATGAGTGATTTTAAAACCATTTTTTACCACCTTTTAAGTGCCCTAGAACAGAAAAGTAAGATTTTTTATTTTCTCTGGGTAATTTTAAAAAAACCTATAAAAATCGGAGTTTTTGCCAATAACGAAAGCCTTCCGCACTCGATATTTAAAATGTCATGAGTGATTTTAGGGCCATTTTTTTCCATCTTTTCAGTGCCCCAGAACAGGAAAGTAAGATTTGTTATTTTCTCTGGGTAATTTTCAAAAAACCTATAAAAATCGTAGTTTTCTCCAATAACGAAAGCCTTCCGCACTCGAAATTTAAAATGTAATAAGTGATTTTAGGGCCATTTTTTACCACCTTTTAACTGCCCTAGAACAGGAAAGTAAGATTAGTTTTTTTCTCTTGGTAATTTTAAAAAACCTATAAAAATCGTAGTTTTTGCCAATAACGAAAGCCTTCCGCACTCGATATTAAAAATGTCATGAGTGATTTTAGGGCAATTTTTTACCATCTTTCAAGTGCCCTTGAACAGGAAAGTAAGATTTATTATTTTCTCTGGGTAATATTCAAAAAACCTATTAAAATCGTACTTTTTGCCAATAACGAAAGCCTTCTGCACTCGATATTTAAAATATCATGAGTGATTTTAGGGCCATTATTTACCATCTTTATGTGCCCTAGAACAGGAAAGTAAAATTTTTTATTTTCTCTGGTTAATTTCAAAAGAACCTATAAATATCGTAGTTTTTGCCAATAACGAAAGCCTTCCGCACTCGATATTTAAAATGTTATGAGTGATTTTAGGGCCATATTTTACCACCTTTTAAGTGCCCTGGAACAGAAAAGTAAGATTTGTTATTTTCTCTGGGTAATTTTCAAAAAAACAATAAAAATAGTAGTTTTTGCCAATAACGAAAGCCTTCCGCACTTGATATTTAAAACGTCATGAGTGATTTTAAGGCCATTTTTTACCATCTTTTGAGTGCCCTTGAACAGAAAAGTAAGATTTTTTATTTTCTCTGGGTAATTTTCAAAAAACCTATTAAAATCGTACTTTTTGCCAATAACGAAAGCCTTCCGCACTCGATATTTAAAACGTCATGAGTGATTCTAGGGCAATTTTTTACCACCTTTTAAGTGCCCTAGAACAGGAAAGTAAGATTTGTTATTTTCTCTGGGTAATTTTCAAAAAACCTATAAAAATCGTAGTTTTTGCCAATAACGAAAGCCTTCCGCACTCGATATTAAAAATGTCATGAGTGATTTTAGGGCAATTTTTTACCATCTTTCAAGTGCCCTTGAACAGGAAAGTAAGATTTGTTATTTTCTCTGGGTAATTTTCAAAAAACCTAGAAAAATCGTAGTTTTTGCCAATAACGAAAGCCTTCCGCACTCGACATTTAAAACGTCATGAGTGATTTTAGGGCCATTTTTTACCACATTTTAAGTGCCCTAGAACAGGAAAGTAAGATTTGTTATTTTCTCTGGGTAATTTTCAAAAAACCTATTAAAATCGTAATTTTTGCCAATAACAATAGCCTTCCGCACTCGATATTTAAAACGTCATGAGTGATTCTAGGGCAATTTTTTACCACCTTTTAAGTGCCCTACAACAGAAAAGTAAGATTTGTTATTTTCTCTGGGTAATTTTCAAAAAAACTATAAAAATAGTAGTATTTGCCAATAACGAAAGCCTTCCGCACTCGATATTCAAAATATCATGAGTGATTTTAAAACCATTTTTTACCACCTTTTAAGTGCCCTAGAACAGAAAAGTAAGATTTTTTATTTTCTCTGGGTAATTTTAAAAAAACCTATAAAAATCGGAGTTTTTGCCAATAACGAAAGCCTTCCGCACTCGATATTTAAAATGTCATGAGTGATTTTAGGGCCATTTTTTTCCATCTTTTCAGTGCCCCAGAACAGGAAAGTAAGATTTGTTATTTTCTCTGGGTAATTTTCAAAAAACCTATAAAAATCGTAGTTTTCTCCAATAACGAAAGCCTTCCGCACTCGAAATTTAAAATGTAATAAGTGATTTTAGGGCCATTTTTTACCACCTTTTAACTGCCCTAGAACAGGAAAGTAAGATTAGTTTTTTTCTCTTGGTAATTTTAAAAAACCTATAAAAATCGTAGTTTTTGCCAATAACGAAAGCCTTCCGCACTCGATATTAAAAATGTCATGAGTGATTTTAGGGCAATTTTTTACCATCTTTCAAGTGCCCTTGAACAGGAAAGTAAGATTTATTATTTTCTCTGGGTAATATTCAAAAAACCTATTAAAATCGTACTTTTTGCCAATAACGAAAGCCTTCTGCACTCGATATTTAAAATATCATGAGTGATTTTAGGGCCATTATTTACCATCTTTATGTGCCCTAGAACAGGAAAGTAAAATTTTTTATTTTCTCTGGTTAATTTCAAAAGAACCTATAAATATCGTAGTTTTTGCCAATAACGAAAGCCTTCCGCACTCGATATTTAAAATGTTATGAGTGATTTTAGGGCCATATTTTACCACCTTTTAAGTGCCCTGGAACAGAAAAGTAAGATTTGTTATTTTCTCTGGGTAATTTTCAAAAAAACAATAAAAATAGTAGTTTTTGCCAATAACGAAAGCCTTCCGCACTTGATATTTAAAACGTCATGAGTGATTTTAAGGCCATTTTTTACCATCTTTTGAGTGCCCTTGAACAGAAAAGTAAGATTTTTTATTTTCTCTGGGTAATTTTCAAAAAACCTATTAAAATCGTACTTTTTGCCAATAACGAAAGCCTTCCGCACTCGATATTTAAAACGTCATGAGTGATTCTAGGGCAATTTTTTACCACCTTTTAAGTGCCCTAGAACAGGAAAGTAAGATTTGTTATTTTCTCTGGGTAATTTTCAAAAAACCTATAAAAATCGTAGTTTTTGCCAATAACGAAAGCCTTCCGCACTCGATATTAAAAATGTCATGAGTGATTTTAGGGCAATTTTTTACCATCTTTCAAGTGCCCTTGAACAGGAAAGTAAGATTTGTTATTTTCTCTGGGTAATTTTCAAAAAACCTAGAAAAATCGTAGTTTTTGCCAATAACGAAAGCCTTCCGCACTCGACATTTAAAACGTCATGAGTGATTTTAGGGCCATTTTTTACCACATTTTAAGTGCCCTAGAACAGGAAAGTAAGATTTGTTATTTTCTCTGGGTAATTTTCAAAAAACCTATTAAAATCGTAATTTTTGCCAATAACAATAGCCTTCCGCACTCGATATTTAAAACGTCATGAGTGATTCTAGGGCAATTTTTTACCACCTTTTAAGTGCCCTACAACAGAAAAGTAAGATTTGTTATTTTCTCTGGGTAATTTTCAAAAAAACTATAAAAATAGTAGTATTTGCCAATAACGAAAGCCTTCCGCACTCGATATTCAAAATATCATGAGTGATTTTAAAACCATTTTTTACCACCTTTTAAGTGCCCTAGAACAGAAAAGTAAGATTTTTTATTTTCTCTGGGTAATTTTAAAAAAACCTATAAAAATCGGAGTTTTTGCCAATAACGAAAGCCTTCCGCACTCGATATTTAAAATGTCATGAGTGATTTTAGGGCCATTTTTTTCCATCTTTTCAGTGCCCCAGAACAGGAAAGTAAGATTTGTTATTTTCTCTGGGTAATTTTCAAAAAACCTATAAAAATCGTAGTTTTCTCCAATAACGAAAGCCTTCCGCACTCGAAATTTAAAATGTAATAAGTGATTTTAGGGCCATTTTTTACCACCTTTTAACTGCCCTAGAACAGGAAAGTAAGATTAGTTTTTTTCTCTTGGTAATTTTAAAAAACCTATAAAAATCGTAGTTTTTGCCAATAACGAAAGCCTTCCGCACTCGATATTAAAAATGTCATGAGTGATTTTAGGGCAATTTTTTACCATCTTTCAAGTGCCCTTGAACAGGAAAGTAAGATTTATTATTTTCTCTGGGTAATATTCAAAAAACCTATTAAAATCGTACTTTTTGCCAATAACGAAAGCCTTCTGCACTCGATATTTAAAATATCATGAGTGATTTTAGGGCCATTATTTACCATCTTTATGTGCCCTAGAACAGGAAAGTAAAATTTTTTATTTTCTCTGGTTAATTTCAAAAGAACCTATAAATATCGTAGTTTTTGCCAATAACGAAAGCCTTCCGCACTCGATATTTAAAATGTTATGAGTGATTTTAGGGCCATATTTTACCACCTTTTAAGTGCCCTGGAACAGAAAAGTAAGATTTGTTATTTTGTCTGGGTAATTTTCAAAAAAACAATAAAAATAGTAGTTTTTGCCAATAACGAAAGCCTTCCGCACTTGATATTTAAAACGTCATGAGTGATTTTAAGGCCATTTTTTACCATCTTTTGAGTGCCCTTGAACAGAAAAGTAAGATTTTTTATTTTCTCTGGGTAATTTTCAAAAAACCTATTAAAATCGTACTTTTTGCCAATAACGAAAGCCTTCCGCACTCGATATTTAAAACGTCATGAGTGATTCTAGGGCAATTTTTTACCACCTTTTAAGTGCCCTAGAACAGGAAAGTAAGATTTGTTATTTTCTCTGGGTAATTTTCAAAAAACCTATAAAAATCGTAGTTTTTGCCAATAACGAAAGCCTTCCGCACTCGATATTAAAAATGTCATGAGTGATTTTAGGGCAATTTTTTACCATCTTTCAAGTGCCCTTGAACAGGAAAGTAAGATTTGTTATTTTCTCTGGGTAATTTTCAAAAAACCTAGAAAAATCGTAGTTTTTGCCAATAACGAAAGCCTTCCGCACTCGACATTTAAAACGTCATGAGTGATTTTAGGGCCATTTTTTACCACATTTTAAGTGCCCTAGAACAGGAAAGTAAGATTTGTTATTTTCTCTGGGTAATTTTCAAAAAACCTATTAAAATCGTAATTTTTGCCAATAACAATAGCCTTCCGCACTCGATATTTAAAACGTCATGAGTGATTCTAGGGCAATTTTTTACCACCTTTTAAGTGCCCTACAACAGAAAAGTAAGATTTGTTATTTTCTCTGGGTAATTTTCAAAAAAACTATAAAAATAGTAGTATTTGCCAATAACGAAAGCCTTCCGCACTCGATATTCAAAATATCATGAGTGATTTTAAAACCATTTTTTACCACCTTTTAAGTGCCCTAGAACAGAAAAGTAAGATTTTTTATTTTCTCTGGGTAATTTTAAAAAAACCTATAAAAATCGGAGTTTTTGCCAATAACGAAAGCCTTCCGCACTCGATATTTAAAATGTCATGAGTGATTTTAGGGCCATTTTTTTCCATCTTTTCAGTGCCCCAGAACAGGAAAGTAAGATTTGTTATTTTCTCTGGGTAATTTTCAAAAAACCTATAAAAATCGTAGTTTTCTCCAATAACGAAAGCCTTCCGCACTCGAAATTTAAAATGTAATAAGTGATTTTAGGGCCATTTTTTACCACCTTTTAACTGCCCTAGAACAGGAAAGTAAGATTAGTTTTTTTCTCTTGGTAATTTTAAAAAACCTATAAAAATCGTAGTTTTTGCCAATAACGAAAGCCTTCCGCACTCGATATTAAAAATGTCATGAGTGATTTTAGGGCAATTTTTTACCATCTTTCAAGTGCCCTTGAACAGGAAAGTAAGATTTATTATTTTCTCTGGGTAATATTCAAAAAACCTATTAAAATCGTACTTTTTGCCAATAACGAAAGCCTTCCGCACTCGATATTTAAAACGTCATGAGTGATTCTAGGGCAATTTTTTACCACCTTTTAAGTGCCCTACAACAGAAAAGTAAGATTTGTTATTTTCTCTGGGTAATTTTCAAAAAAACTATAAAAATAGTAGTTTTTGCCAATAACGAAAGCCTTCTGCACTCGATATTTAAAATATCATGAGTGATTTTAGGGCCATTATTTACCATCTTTATGTGCCCTAGAACAGGAAAGTAAAATTTTTTATTTTCTCTGGTTAATTTCAAAAAAACCTATAAATATCGTAGTTTTTGCCAATAACGAAAGCCTTCCGCACTCGATATTTAAAATGTCATGAGTGATTTTAGGGCCATTTTTCACCATCTTTCAAGTGCCCTTGAACAGGAAAGTAAGATTTGTTATTTTCTCTGGGTAATTTTCAAAAAACCTAGAAAAATCGTAGTTTTTGCCAATAACGAAAGCCTTCTGCACTCGATATTTAAAATATCATGAGTGATTTAAGGGCCATTTTTTACCACCTTTATGTGCCCTAGAACAGGAAAGTAAGATTTGTTATTCTCTCTGGGTAATTTTCAAAAAACCTATAAAAATCGTAGTTATTGCCAATAACGAAAGCTTTCCGCACTCGATATTTAAAATTTCATGAGTGATTTTAAGGCCATTTTTAACCACCTTTGAAGTGCCCCAGAACAGGAAAGTAAGATTTGTTATTTTCTGTGGGTAATTTTCAAAAAACCTAGAAAAATCGTAGTTTTCGCCAATAACGAAAGCCTTCTGCACTCGATATTTAAATTATCATGAGTGATTTTAGGGCCATTATTTACCACCTTTATGTGCCCTAGAACAGGAAAGTAAGATTACCCAGAGAAAATAAAAAACCTAACTGTTCTAATCAAGGGCACTTGAAGGAGGGTAAAAAATTGGCCCTATAATCATTGATGAAGTTGGTAATATCGAGGGCGAAAGGCTGACGTTATTGGCAAAAACTGTCATTTTTATCGGTTTTTTGATAATTACCCAGAGAAAATAAAAAACCTAACTCTTCTAATCTAGAGCACTCGAAGAAGGGTAAAAAATGGCCCTATAATCGTTGATAAAGTTGGCAATATCGAGGGCGGAAGGCTGTCGTTATTGGCAAAAACTGTCATTTTTATCGGTTTTTTGATAATTACCCAGAGAAAATAAAAAACCTAACTCTTTTAATCAGGGGCACTCGAAGGAGGGTAAAAAATGGCCCTATAATCATTGATGAAGTTGGCAATATCGAGGGCGGAAGGCTGTCGTTTTTGGCAAAAACTGTCATTTTTATCGGTTTTTTGATAATTACCCAGAGAAAATAAAAAACCTAACTGTTCTAATCAAGGGCACTTGAAGGAGGGTAAAAAATGGCCCTATAATCATTGATGAAGTTGGCAATATCGAGGGCGGAAGGCTGTCGTTTTTAACAAAAACTGTCATTTTTATCGGTTTTTTGATAATTACCCAGAGAAAATAAAAAACCTAACTGTTCTAATCAAGGGCACTTGAAGGAGGGTAAAAAATGGCCCTATAATCATTGATGAAGTTGGCAATATCGAGGGCGGAAGGCTGTCGTTATTGGCAAAATTTGTCATTTTTATCGGATTTTTGATAATTATTTAGAGAAAATAAAAAACCTAACTCTTCTAATCTAGGGCACTTGAAGGAGGGTAAAAAATGGCCCTATAATCATTGATGAAGTTGGCAATATCGAGGTCGGAAGGCTGTCGTTATTGTCAAAAACTGTCATTTTTATCGGTTTTTTGATAATTACCCAGAGAAAATGAAAAACCTAACTCTTCTAATCTAGGGCACTTGAAGGAGGGTAAAAAATGGCCCTATAAACGTTGATGAAGTTGGCAATATCGAGGGCGGAAGGCTTTCGTTATTGGCAATAACTGTCATTTTTATTGGTTTTTTGATAATTACCCAGAGAAAATAAAAAACCTAACTCTTCTAATCTAGGGCACTCGAAGGAGGGTAAAAAATGGCCCTATAATCATTGATGATGTTGGCAATATCGAGGGCGGAAGGCTGTCGTTTTTGGCAAAAACTGTCATTTTCATCGGATTTTTGATAATTACCCAGAGAAAATAAAAAACCTAACTCTTCTAATCTAGAACACTTGAAGTAGGGTAAAAAATGGCCCTATAATCATTAATAAAGTTGGCAATATCGAGGTCGGAAGGCTGTCGTTATTGGCAAAAACTGTCATTTTTATCGGTTTTTTGATAATTACCCAGAGAAAATGAAAAACCTAACTCTTCTAATCTAGGGCAATTGAAGGAGGGTAAAAAATGGCCCTATTATAGTTGATAAAGTTGGCAATATCGAGGGCGGAAGGCTGTCGTTATTGGCAAAAACTGTCATTTTTATCGGTTTTTTGATAATTACCCAGAGAAAATAAAAAACCTAACTGTTCTAATCAAGGGCACTTGAAGGAGGGTAAAAAATGGCACTATAAACATTGATAAAGCTGGCAATATCGAGGGCGGAAGGCTGTCGTTATTGGCAATAACTGTCATTTTTATCGGTTTTTTGATAATTACCCAGAGAAAATAAAAAACCTAACTCTTCTAATCTAGAACACTTGAAGGAGGGTTAAAAATGGCCCTATAATCATTCATGAAGTTGGCAATATCGAGGGCGGAAGGCTGTCGTTATTGGCAAAAACTGTCATTTTTATCGGTTTTTTGATAATTACCCAGAGAAAATAAAAAACCTAACTCTTTTCATCTAGGACACTTGAAGGAGGGTAAAAAATGGCCCTATAAACATTGATAAAGTTGGCAATATCGAGGGCGAAAGGCTGTCGTTATTGGCAAAATTTGTCATTTTTATCGGATTTTTGATAATTACCCAGAGAAAATAAAAAACCTAACTGTTCTAATCAAGGGCACTTGAAGGAGGGTAAAAAATGGCCCTATAATCATTGATGAAGTTGGCAATATCGAGGGCGGAAGGCTGTCGTTATTGGCAAAAAGTGTCATTTTTATCGGATTTTTGATAATTACCCAGAGAAAATAAAAAACCTAACTCTTCTAATCTAGGGCACTCGAAGGAGGGTAAAAAATGGCCCTATAATCATTGATGAAGTTGGCAATATCGAGGGCGGAAGGCTGTCGTTATTGGCAAAAACTGTCATTTTTATCGGTTTTTTGATAATTACCCAGAGAAAATAAAAAACCTAACTGTTCTAATCAAGGGCACTTGAAGGAGGGTAAAAAATGGCCCTATAAACATTGATAAAGCTGGCAATATCGAGGCGGAAGGCTGTCATTATTGGCAATAACTGTCATTTTTATCGGTTTTTTGATAATTACCTAGAGAAAATAAAAAACCTAACTCTTTTAATCTAGGACACTTGAAGGAGGGTAAAAAATGGCTCTATAATCATTGATGAAGTTGGCAATATCGAGGGCGGAAGGCTGTCGTTTTTGGCAAAAACTGTCATTTTTATCGGTTTTTTGATAATTACCCAGAGAAAATGAAAAACCTAACTCTTCTAATCTAGGGCACTTGAAGGAGGGTAAAAAATGGCCCTATAAACGTTGATGAAGTTGGCAATATCGAGGGCGGAAGGCTTTCGTTATTGGCAATAACTGTCATTTTTATTGGTTTTTTGATAATTACCCAGAGAAAATAAAAAACCTAACTCTTCTAATCTAGGGCACTCGAAGGAGGGTAAAAAATGGCCCTATAATCATTGATGATGTTGGCAATATCGAGGGCGGAAGGCTGTCGTTTTTAACAAAAACTGTCATTTTTATCGGTTTTTTGATAATTACCCAGAGAAAATAAAAAACCTAACTGTTCTAATCAAGGGCACTTGAAGGAGGGTAAAAAATGGCCCTATAATCATTGATGAAGTTGGCAATATCGAGGGCGGAAGGCTGTCGTTATTGGCAAAATTTGTCATTTTTATCGGATTTTTGATAATTATTTAGAGAAAATAAAAAACCTAACTCTTCTAATCTAGGGCACTTGAAGGAGGGTAAAAAATGGCCCTATAATCATTGATGAAGTTGGCAATATCGAGGGCGGAAGGCTGTCGTTTTTGGCAAAAACTGTCATTTTTATCAGTTTTTTGATAATTACCCAGAGAAAATACAAAACCTTACTCTTCTAATCTAGGGCACTTGAAGGAAGTTAAAAAATGGCCCTATAATCATTGATGAAGTTGGCAATATCGAGGTCGGAAGGCTGTCGTTATTGGCAAAAACTGTCATTTTTATCGGTTTTTTGATAATTACCCAGAGAAAATGAAAAACCTAACTCTTCTAATCTAGGGCACTTGAAGGAGGGTAAAAAATGGCCCTATAAACGTTGATGAAGTTGGCAATATCGAGGGCGGAAGGCTGTCGTTATTGGCAAAAACTGTCATTTTTATCGGTTTTTTGATAATTACCCAGAGAAAATAAAAAACCTAACTCTTCTAATCTAGGGCACTTGAAGGAGTGTAAAAAATGGCCCCATAATCATTGATGAAGTTGGCAATATCGAGGGCGGAAGGCTGTCGTTATTGGCAAAATTTGTCATTTTTATCGGATTTTTGATAATTACCCAGAGAAAATAAAAAACCTAACTTTTCTAATCTAGGGTACTTGAAAGAGGTCAAAAAATGTCCCTATAATCGTTTATAATGTTAGCAATATCGAGGGCGGAAGGCTATCCTTATAATCGAATTTTTTTTTTTATTTTAAGATTTCGAATGTGTTTATCGCTATTGTAGCCTTATATTATGCAACAATTATATAAATATGGGTGTGGAACATTTTTTTTATCCGTACTGAGTCAAAATCTATGATAATATAGAAAAAAAAACGTAATTTTTTACGTTATGTACTTCATTACTATCATGTATGTTATTTTCTGTTGCTGAAATGTCTGGCTACACAGTTAAAGTTTTGTGTGAACAACGGTCCACACATTCTTTGTGTTATATTTAACACAAAGATTGTGTTAATTCAACATAAAGATTGTTAATTAATATATAGTTTGTGTTATTTTAACACAAATTTTGAGTGGACCGTTTCGGACATTTAATTTGTGTTAAATTTACACATAATTTTTAACTGTGTATAAGGTTAATTTTTTATTGTTCCTTTGGAAACTTCTTGGAAATTTCCCGGAGACTTCGTTTGGATCCTTCTCTAAAACATCCCTTGAAAGCTTCCTGGAAACTTCCCGGAAACTTTCTTTGGTAATTTCTCTAAAATATCTTTTATAAACTTCCTGAAAACTTCTCGGAAACATTCCTCGGGAACTTCCTGGAAATTTTTCGGAGACTTCGTTTGGAAACTTTTCTAAAACATCCCTTGTAAACTTCCTGAAAACTTCCCAGAAACATTCCTTAGGAACTTTCTGGAAACATCCCTTGAAAACTTCCTGGAAACTTCACTGAACCATTCCTTTATTATTATTAAGAAACTTTCTTTTATTTTAAACGACTTTCTGAAAAGAACTGTACAAAACTAATTTTTTTTTATTCTCGGCCTTATAAGTAAGGCTGTGCAAAAAACCCGAATCTCGACTTCCGATCGAGTCGATTAGAGTTAATTTAACTTTGGGTAGAGTCGAGTCAGCTTGATTAATTTCGACTTGAATCGACTTCGGGTCGGGTTCGAGTACAACAAAAATCTTAAAAAAATTTTCAAATTCTCGAGACTTCCAGGTTCTCGAAAATTTTCGGATTATTAAATATTTTCGAATTCTTAACTAATTATTGTAAATACGCATTCTGTACATCCAAAAAAATATGTCTTATATATATGTTAAGAGATTTTTCAATTTTTGCAAATAACTTAACACTAGAGTTAGAATAGTAGGTAATTCTTAAATGTTAAATGAGTTTTTAAGTGAACAAAAAACTGTTATAATGATTTTTTTCCAAATGTTCTACGATTTACCAATCTTCTTTTTTTAGATTTAAATTATTGAAATTCGGTTAATTAGCGATGAATGTGTTGTTGTAAAAAATTTGGAGAACAAAATTATTATGCTAGAAATTTGATTTTTGTTCACTACTTGTATATAAGAAATCTGTATTGTATATTATTATTTTATTTCTTAAACATATAAACACAAACCAAATTTTAAGCTTAACAACTTTCTTGCACTCAGAAAAATAGTTGGATACCTGCACCTGTCTCCAGCGCCATCCAATTAGATGGCTGGGAGAACTATTTTTGTTGGATGGATGAGAATTGGATGTGACAGCCAATTTACAAAGGTCCACGAAACAATAAAATGGATACATTACCCAGCTCTATTGTATAAGGGTACCTTTGAGTTGGTCAGCGTCACATGCTCCTTTACATATTTTTAGGTTAGTTGTTAATAATTAACAGTAGCAAAAAAAATTGTCAATGATTCTAAATATTATGAATTAATGGAAAATTCAAAACAATATATTATTTTGTTTAAAATAAAAAACTATGTATTGTTTTAAAGCCAAGTAAATATCCAACTTAAAATGTTGAGTTAACACAAATAAAATTCTATTTGCCAAGTAAAAAAATATTAAAATAAATAGTTAAAAATTACACGATTTAAGTAACTCTCTTTTTTCTTTGGATAAACAATTCAAAGAAATTATTTATACATTAATTAAACACACACACGGGGAAAACGTTTGAGGTAATCTTTCCCATATTATATGCAGGACCTCGGATCAAAGTTACAATTGAGATATTGTGTTCAAAATTCTGAAAGTTATTTTCAAAAAATAAGAAAAATTTTCCCATATACGTGGTACTTGAGAGTCAAAAGTAGACTGAAAAAGACTACTCGCTTAAAGCTGTAAAATGTGCATTAAAATTGAAAAGAGTTTGCCGAGAAATGTGCAGAAGTTTACCATGCTACGGGTAATCGGAGTTCGGGCTCAGCGTCAAGTCCAATGACTCTCCAGCATGGTAAACTCTCCTCAAAACTCGGAATTTATTCCTATCGCATGATAAATCAAACTTTCTCCCTCTTTTTCCATTTTTAATTTGCAGATCCGATCACATATTATTTGTCTGTTAATTCCACAAGAACTCTTTCTATTAAAAGGAAAAAGAATGATCTTTAAATTATTAATTTTAATACTTATATTAGAGGCTAGCCTAGCTTACGTTGAATTATATAACATGCAACTATGACAAACAAATTTTAAACGAAAACTTGTTAGATATTTCATATTTTACTGACTACTCTTTCAATTAGTTTATTTTTTAAATTCTTATAATATTTTGATTTTTTAATTGTGTATTTCTGTAAATAGTTTAATTCTTAATATTTATTTACATTTAATACTAAAATAATAAATTTTATAATAAATTAAACAATTTTTGTATTTTACATTAATTAAAAAGAAAATTACCTAAAATATTTCAGATATGATGCTTTTCTTGATTTTGTTATCATTGTAAAATTAAACTATCAAACATATATTTTACAACTTCTGAACTTCTATGTTTGTAAATTTTTTTAAATAAAAATTTCTTGTAATTTAAAGGCAGATTTTTTATATTTTAAAGTTTCTTTCTTGCTTTGAAAATTTTCAATTATGGTAATTTTTACTCTTTACTATTTTTAAATAGCTAAATGTCATTTTTTAAAATTATTATTTTTCTTACTTTTCATTTATTATACCTTTATAAGATCTACTTAATTCATTACTTTCAATTTTTAGTTGTAATAACTTTTATTTATTCAAATTCTTATTCAAAATAATATTTATTTTCGTAAATAACGTTTAACAAATTCTCTAAATCTGAGTTAGTTAAAAATAACTAGCTTGAAATCAAAAAGTTAGCTATTAATTCAAATAGCTATATTTCTACTAATCATTTAGTAAAAATTAAATAATTATTAGTTTAGTTTATTTTTAAGTTATATCAAAATAGATAATATTTTAGTAAAATTCTGATTATTATTAATAATTAATTATTTTTAACTAATTCAGATAAAAGAACAGATAGGATTTTCTAGGTTATTAAACTTTTAATGCAGAAAATACAAATTTGTTTCTATAAAAATTATTATATTAAATAACATTTATATTAATATTTTTATATATAATACATATAATATATTTTTAATAAATGAATATTTGGTTTTTTAAACATTGTAAGAATTAAAATTTTAATAAATAAGAATTTTCTGTCTAATTATTAAATTACTTTATTTAAAAATTATATAATACAGGAGTCTCGGAAATCGAAATTAACACAAGTGAAATTGATCTAAAGTGAATAAAAGATAAAGTCAAAGATTTTGTTAATTACACCTATTTTTAATATTTAGATAATTGTTAAATTTGTACACATTATAAAAAATATTTTTTAAAATATCTACAAGTTATTTTTATAACAAGACCTTTAAGTTTTATTTAATTAATGAACTGCATAATTATAACTTTATACATTAAATAAAACTTTTTTTTAAATTAAAAAACTATTTGACATTAATATAATATTTTGGTCGTACTTTTTAGAATTTAAAATACAAAATAAGTTCTAAATTAACATTTTGAATTTGATTCACAGATTATTGCAAGACAAAAAAGAAAGATTTAATAGAAATTACCAAAATTTTGAAACTTGATTTATATAAAAAATTGATCAAGGAAGGAAGCAATAATTAACACATAATTGTTTTAAATTAAAATTATTCAGTCTAAAGATATAAGAATTAAAACCGTTTCTCATAAAGGGATACAATTCTACTCAGTTAGTATATAAGGAAAGTTTGAATCTCTAATTCCAAATGTATTCGAGCGTGTTCGGTGTGCGTGAATGTGTATTTAGATATTTGTATATTGCGGCGTAAGTTTAGTTTAGGTAAATCGCGTCTTGTATATAGTTGAAAAGAATATTAAATTAATCTTAAGGTTAAAACTATGATCGTGATTGTATCGTTAAATGTAATTATAATTAGCGAAATAAGTAATCTCTATAGGAAATAAATCTGTAATTAATATGAAGGAAATCTTTTTATTTTTTGGTTGAATAGAAAAGATCATCTAGTTGGCAAAACTTTACCATGCTGGTGAGCAGGAGCCTTGACAAGAACATTGTCGAGGCGCGCTGAGCTCAAGAATTCGAGCTCAGCGCCTTGTCATCCAGCATGGTAAAGTTTTCCCACGTGCTGTGTATAATACTACTCAACTTTCTGGCAATCGAGGAATCGCCCTCCGACCATCAAATTACCATGCTGGAGAGTGATGTGTATCCATATTTTTGTATAAAACATTTCTAATTCTTGAATAATTTCTATTATAAATTGAATGGTAAAGTTTTCTAAAAATCACTTTCATCCGAGGTGTATCATGCTAACATGGTAAACTTTATCTGAAACATTTTCTCCGTGCACACATATACGATGTAAACTCTGTAAAACATACACAACTGAACTTATATATATTAACGCATATCGACCTAACCTAACAAACAACTCGCTTTTACTTTTTTTTTTTCATTTTTTATTTAATTAACAACACATAAACTTACAAGTATTAATTGGCGAAATAAATAACGAAAAACGCCATTCAACAATAACAATACAGAGATTTCATATTATATATGTAATCAGTCTTCGATCGGACTCACAGGTCACTCGCCGAATAAAATTCGATTTGTTATTTCTAACTTTTTTTTTTTTTATTATATTCATACTGTCTTATTCATATTACTAAACTTTGATATACAATTTCTATTCTCGCATCATGACCATAAAAAAAACTACCCCCAGTATAAAAAATGGTCACCCCGTATAATGGTTTAAAAAAAAAATAACGAAAAATGTCGTAAATATCTTGTTCCCTAATCTTCAAAATCATACAATTTTTCCTTTTAAGAAACTAACTAACATTATTCTATTTATAATAAAATTACTTTCAATATCATTTCATATAAACAACTCAATTATCAATACATTTTCGTCTCAATTTTTACATATACGTATATACAATAATTTTTTCTAACTAATTTAGCCACCAGTTGTGCTTTTTTCTGTACACAGGATTTGATCCTTTTGCTAATCGGGCCATCGCGGTTGAGTACTTTAGCACAATTGACCTATCTCTTTCTACGTCTTCTGCGTTCGATTCAATAACCCTCTTCGCCGAGTGCCTGGCTACATGATAAATTAACGGTATGTTATTTTGGTCTTGAATATAATTGTATTTGTCGAGGTAAGTGAACGCATCCACAGAGAGATACCCTTTTTCTACTCTTTTTTTTAACCTTGCATCGTCACCATCAAATAAGGACGGAATTAACGGGTTTTCGTGATTCCTGTTGGCTCTTTGGATATGATTTCTAATTAAGTCCAACATGAATACATCGATCCGCGGTATACCCGCTGCATCGTATACCCTTTGATTTGAGATGTAAGTCTCGAAATTTGTCTCTAGGTCCCTGTGCATGCGCACACACACCCGCAGGCAAAATCTTTCAAATGCTCTTAGTTTCTCCATTTCTACTGGCGCTACCCCGTACCAAACCTGGCACCCGTACGAAAGAATTGGTCGAATCAACAGCATATAACATAATGTTTTAACCCTACTATCTAACCTTGAGGAGAAAAATAATCTTTTATTTCCAAAAAACGCCCTTCTTGCTTTTTCCAATGCTAGGTTTACATGTGAAATAAATTTTAACCTATCGTCTATAGTAATACCCAAGTATTTAACTAACCTTTTGTGGTTTAATTTGTCATTTTCCCCCTCTCCTGTTTTTACTACAAAGTGTCGCCATTTCACTTTGTACTTCTCGCTTACACAGTCGACAAGCGGCCTGAAAAGTATGGTATCGCACTTTTCGATGTTAACTTTTAGTCTCCACGCCCCTAAAAAGTTACATACATTTACAAATAGTTTTCTTAGCTCTTCTTGCGCTTTGAATAAACATCTACAAATTATGTACACCACCAGGTCGTCGGCGAAACCTATACATTTAACATTTTCGATGGAGTTCATACCATAAGACTTTATCAGGTCGCATGAGCAAACGTTAAATAACAATGGTGAGTTTACTGCCCCTTGCTGCAGGCCGTTTGTTAAAACATATGTGGCGCTATTCGCCCTATCGCTAAGAGATACGTACAATTTTCTCCCTTTAATTAGGCTCCATATTACTCTTACCAAATGCTCCGGCACCGATTTTTTTAACATTTTAAATATCAGTCCGTCCAACCACACCGAATCGAACGCTTTTTCGACATCTATCAAACAAGCTGCTACAAACTTATTTTCGCATAGAGCATCACTTATATCTGCTGTAAATTTCGATATTGCGTGTATCGTTGAGCATTTGGCCCTAAAACCAAACTGCTCGTACGGTACAACATTATTTTGATTTGTAGACCTGGCCAAACTTTTGTTTATTACAATTTCAAAGATCTTTCCCAGATTAGGCAACAAGCTAATTGGTCTGTAATTTTTGTACTTTTGTGGGCTAAACCGCAGCATTGCTTCCGCCTGGCTCTCATTTAATTTTTTTTTTTTCACGAAATTGTCCGTTGTTCTTTCTACTATGCGCTCTAGTGCGCTACTATTAGAGAAACGCGGCGTATTATTTATATCCGCTAAATATTTTGCTAGAATGTTGGCTTTATCTTTCAAATCCGTAATGTTTAGCTTATTATCCACTATTGTGTATTTGTTTAAATCAACATTATTTCTTTTGTTACTTTTTCCAATAATTTATTAAGAATTTCTATATTATCTCTATTATTTCCTCTTTTAAATTTTTCTTTATGCAATTCGGTTATTAATCTATTTTTTGTTTTTTGTAATTTTTTAATTTTACTATTTACATGTTTTGCCATGATATCGAAAGTTTTTATTTGTGGTGTAGATTTATACAAGTTATCTGCTATGCAATCACTAACTAATCCTATTTATTCGTCTAATCTAGAATTGTCGATATTTGTATCATCAGGTAAAATTATATCATCCTTTTGAATATTTCTTTTAAATTTTTTCCAATTTGTTTTTTTGAAATTATAATGTTTTAATCCACAATTAAAATTTATTAACATTTCATCAAAATTATCAATTTTAAATTTTATAAGTATCGCGTTATGATCGCTTGCATATGGCATTACTTTTAATTTTCCATTAATAGCATTTGTAATTTTTAACCTTGTATCTTTTATCGACAAATCCAAATAAGACCCACTGGATTTAAACGTAGGGGATTCTGGGCCCGTCAACTCCATTCTAAATTGTACTGACTTCTCGTCTATCCAACTAGCTAAGCTATTACCCCTGCTATTATTTTTATGATCCCCCCATTTAATATTCCTTGCATTTAGATCACCTACCAGCATGTAGTAATGATTTCATTCCTGCAAATTCAATTCGGCAAAGACCGCATCCAAATCTTTCGTAAACCCTATCTTTATATCCCCAGGAGAATATGCACTAATTAAAAACAAATAGTTATTATTATGCAGTGAAATTTTTATCACTGTGATCTCAAGCGCTTTTAATTTTGCCTGGCAACTTAAAATTAAATGCTCAAACGTTTATCGAGCACCGCTGCGGTCCCCCCTCCTTTTCCCTCCGTCCTGTCATTTCTGACTACATTGTAGTCCATGAATTGCATTTTATGTATTTTTTTAATTTAGATTCATTTATTAATGTAATATCAATTTTATGTTTTTTAATAAATTCAATCAGGTCAAGTCTACGCTCATTTGAAACTACTGAGTTTACGTTAATTGATGCCACTTTTAATTCTTTAAATTTAATTATTTTGTCCATTTTCAATATTTAGTTTTTCAAACAATATTCCAATATTTCTAGTATTCGCGTTTACCGATTCTTTAATTTCTCCCAGTTGGACGGACATATATTCTTTTATTTGCGTCATAAAAGAGCTGAACATTTTATCCAAATTAAAGTTCTCTATATTATTTATCTGTCTCTCATTATTTTAGCAACGCAACGCAAATACAATACATATCAAAGGGACTTTGCTCCAAGGTTTATATACTAACCTCATCATTTCTTTACAACATGTGAGAAAGCAGAAAAACAGTTGAAACTTTTTTTATACAGCATCAATTTTTTAAACAAAGGGTAAAAAATAATCTTTTTGAGATAGGTCTATTGAGTAAATCTTTATTCTCGAAATTCATTTTAAAATTAATTAAACTTCCAACATTTTTAACTTCAACTATCAAACTTCTAATAAAAAATCGAAAAATACCAGTTAGAAATATGAAATTAAAAAAAAATCATTAAAAAAAAGAAATTAAATAAAGTTAAAAGACAAAAAATGTTAAGAAAATAACAAAAAGAAAATACAAAAATAATTAGAAAAAATTTACATAAAACAATTTGTTAAATAATGAATACTAACATTCATTTTAAAAAATATTAATAAATAAATTTTAGAAATTTGAAAAAAGCGAAACCATTTGTAAAAATTTACACAGAGGAATTTGGTTTTTGGGCAAAAAAGAAATTAAAAAATACATACACGTTTTCCATGTTTTAATAAAAACATTTTGGTTAATACTATCTTATACATTTGATATAAAAGCAAGGTTTTTGTAATTCGGTTCCAATTTATATAAAAATAAAGTAAAGGCAGCCAGTAGATGCCACAAAAGTTTAGAAATATTTTTCGTTCAAGAAAAGAGTTATCAGGAATTGTCCTATTTCATGTTTGAAAAAAACTCTTTTTGGTCAAATGAATCTTGTGGATTTGATTCAAACGCCCGGTTTTTTGTAATTTGATTCGAATTCACAAACTAATAAAGAAAAAAAAGTCAAGTGGAGCCAAAAAAATTTAGAAATATTTTTCGTCTTTGAAAAGTTATGTTAGAAATTAGTCGTTTTTCATGTTTGAAAAATATACTTTTTGGCTGATTAAATCTTAAATATTAGATTTAAAGGTTCGGTTTTTTGTAATTTGGTTCAAATACATAAGCAATTAAAGAAACAATAGTCAGGTTGTGCCACAAAAATTTAGAAATATTTTTTGTCTTTGAAAAGTTATGTCAGAAAATAGTCGTTTTTCAGGTTTGATAAATACACTTTTTGCTTGATTACATCTTCTAGATTTAATTTAAAGGTCCTGTTTTTTGTAATTTGGTTCAAATACATAAACAATTAAAGAAAAAGCGATCAGGTTGTGCCAAAAAAATTTAGAAATATTTTTTGTCTTTGAAAAGTTATGTCAGAAAATAGTCGTTTTTCAGGTTTGATAAATACATTTTTTGCTTGATTAAATCTTCTAGATTTAATTTAAAGGTCCTGTTTTTTGTAATTTGGTTCAAATACAAGCAATTAAAGAAATAATAGTTAGGTTGTGCCAAAAAAATTTAAAAATATTTTTTGTCTTTGAAAAGTTATGGCAGAAAGTAGTCGTTCTTCAGGTTTGATAAATACACTTTTTGCTTGATTGAATCTTCTAGATTTAATTTAAATGCCCGGTTTTTTGTAATTTGGTTCGAATTTAGAAACAATTAAAGAAAAGACAGTCAGCATAAGTTAAAAAAATTTAGAATAGTATATTAAGCAACAAGGGGTTAAAGGCAGCCATTTGTTTACGCTGATGTTTGTGTACGAATGACAACTGTCACACGTACACAAACATCATTGTAAACAAATTGGACTGAATTTAAACCCGTGTTGCTTACGATACTTTTTATTCCAAAGGCAAAAACTTGGTGCTTTTAAATGCTTGTAGGTTAGGGTCGAAATGCGTTCATTTGTTTGACCGTAAGAAAATGGCGTCCATTTTTTCCCTAAGGTGAAAAAAATGCATGGATCAGCTGTTCATTTTTTCCCTACGGAAAAAATGGACGCCATTTTCACACGGCCGAACAAATGAATGCGTTTAGACCCTGCCTACAGGCATCTAAAAGCGCCATGTTTGTGCCTGTGGGATAAAAATAACTTTCGTCCACCAAAAGTGTTGTTAGAAACTAGTTGCTTTTTATGTTTGAAAAATATACTTTTTGGCTGATCAAATCTTCAAGATTTAATATAACGAGCCGGGTTTTTTTTTAATTTGTTTACAATTCATAAACAGTTAAAGAAAAACAGTTAGTATAAGTTAAAATGGTTTAGAAATATTCTTCGTTTGCGAAAAGTGTTGTTACAGACTCATCGTTTTTCATGCTGCAATAATACTTTTTTTGTCTGACGACATCTGCTAGATTTGATATAAAGGCTAGTTTTTCGTAATTTAGTTTTTATTTGTGTTTGAAAAAGAGAAAGTAGTTAGGAGATACTAAACAATTTTATAAATTGTTTTCGAAAAAAGTTTTGTTCAAAAATAGGCTGTTTACACCTACTAAAAAATCCTATATAGGTTCCTAGTAGGAATCCTATAAGATTTCTACGTAGATTCTTATAGGATTCTATATAGGATCCTATGTAGATTTCTATAGGAACATTCCTATAGGAAAAACGCATGTGATTTTGTATAGATATGACATAGGAAAACATATAATATCCTATAGGGTTAAATTTCACATTTCTATAGGAAAACATATATTTTCCTATAAGATTCCTATAGATATAACATAGGAAAAAATATGTTTGCCTATAGGATCATATATGAAAACCCATAGGAAAACATATAGTTTCCTATATTGGTTCACATATGAAATCCTATAGGAAAACATAAATTTTCCTATAAGTATCCTATAGGTATGAAATAGGAAGATATATGATTACATATAGGATCATATATGGAAACCTATAGGAAAACATATACTTGCCTATACTAGATCACATATGAAATCCTATAGGAAAACATATAGTTTCCAATAAGAATCTTTATAGGAAACTACATGTTTTCCTACAGGACTCTTACTAAATTGGAGCAGAAATTTATGTTTTCCTATATAGGATCGTACGTGGATTCCTATAGGAAAGCGTGTTGTTTCCTATGACAATCTATATAGGAAACTACATGTCTTCCTATAGGGTTCCTATGAGAGTCCCATATGGGAGTGCATATGGGTCAGCATATAGGAATTTATATAGGTTCCTAGGTAGGATCCTACATAGGATTTCTGAAAATGACTTTTTTCAAATGCGCATACCTCTGCACTGAGTCAATGTCAGAATTTAAACTTAACTGCTTCTAGCACATGAGAGCTCTCCCTTTTTATATCTTCTCTATCTAGACTCGTTTGTGTGTTTAGGTGAGAGAGCGCACCTAGCGGCATTTCTATGATTATCTCGTATAGGAATTCATATAGGATTTCACATAGGATCCTATATGTCGACCCACATAGGTAAGCATCTCTTTTTATAAAAGTGAGTTCATTCCATAGAAATGCAGGTAGGTGTGTTCTCTCACCTATATGGGTCAACATATAGGATCCTATGTGAAATCCTATATGAATTCCTTTACGAGAGATTCATAGAAATGCCGCTAGGTGCGCTCTCTCACCTAAACACACAAACGAGTCTAGATAGAGAAGATATAAAAAGGGAGAGCTCTCATGTGCTTGAAGCAGTTAAGTTTAAATTCTGACATTGACTCAGTGCGGAGTTATGCGCATTTGAAAAAAGTCATTTTCAGAAATCCTATGTAGGATCCTACCTAGGAACCTATATAAATTCCTATATGCTGACTCATATACACTCCCATATGGGACTCTCATAGGAACCCTATAGGAAGACATGTAGTTTCCTATATAGATTGTCATAGGAAACTACACGCTTTCCTATAGGAATCCACGTACGATCCTATATAGGAAAACATAAATTTCTGCTCCAATTTAGTAAGAGTCCTGTAGGAAAACATGTAGTTTCCTATAAAGATTCTTATTGGAAACTATATGTTTTCCTATAGAATTTCATATGTGATCTAGTATAGGCAAGTATATATTTTCCTATAGGTTTCCATATATGATCCTATATGTAATCATATATCTTCCTATTTCATATCTATAGGATACTTATAGGAAAATATATGTTTTCCTATAGGATTTCATATGTGAACCAATATAGGAAACTATATGTTTTCCTATAGAATTTCATATGTGATCTAGTATAGGCAAGTATATGTTTTCCTATAGGTTTTCATATATGATCCTATAGGAAAACATATATTTTCCTATGTTATATCTATAGGAATCTTATAGGAAAATATATGTTTTCCTATAGAAATGTGAAATTTAACCCTATATGATATTATATGTTTTCCTATGTCATATTTATACAAAATCACATGCGTTTTTCCTATAGGAATGTTCCTATAGGAATCTACATAGGATCCTATATAGAATCCTATAAGAATCTACTTAGAAATCTTATAGGATTCCTACTAGGAACCTATATAGGATTTTCCAATAGGGACAGGGGCTAGAATAATGCAATTTTTCTTTTTGTCCTATCCTTGTAACTTTTAATATATCGAAGGCTGTTTTTTTCTGTTTGGTTTGATTTGGTTGAGAAATAATAAAAAAACAGGTGGAAGATACTAAAAATTTTAAGAATATGCATTTCATTTTAAATTTTATATTTGTTTGAATCGTATAAAATACTCATATTTATCATTTTATAATTTGAAATTTATAAAGTATGTAATATATTGCGTCAAAATCTAATTTTCAATAACAGTAGTTTCCTAAAAGAATTATATAAGTAAAAAAAGTGCTTGAGTTAAAAAATTTGAGTGTTTTGTATAATTTAACCTCAAACTTTTAAAAGAACAGCTTTGCGCAGGCGCAGACTGCTCATAGGGCAGTCACCAATTGAATCAGCTGTTCTGTCCAACACAATTGGATGGCAGAACCAACTAAAGGGATGTAACAACCAATAGCTGGTATCATTTTTAAATTGTTGCTGTGTCCAACTGCGTTAGTTCGATTATCATTTTAGATAGTTGTTACAACAATTTTGCTTTCATCCAATAAAAAGTGGATGCAGTAGCCAACCATTTTTCTGCGTGTGGAAAAAAAAGAATTTTCAGATTTAATGAATTTAAAGTAGATTTTTGTCAATTTTTAAAATTTAATAATATTTTATGGACAAAAAACAAAAATCGAAAAGTTTAATAAAACAACTAATTCATGCTTTTTAATTTTTTAATTTTCTTATTTGATAACTATACCTATAATTAAATTATGTGTAATATTTACCTATTATAATTTATAATATTTAATTAATATAAATTTAATTTAACAATCAAATTGATAAGCAGTTTTATAATATACCTAAACAATACAATCAGGAACATTTAGTGAAAAATTAATTGAAAATTAAGTTAATTTGGTGGGTTGGGCCATTCACGAAATTTATTACTGGCTATTTAATTTAACAAATTTTTTAGAACTATACTAATGAAAATTGAAATACACTAAAAAAAATGTTTCTGTTGAAAATACTCAAGCTATTTAGTTAATAATTTTTAGTGAAATTCACTAGAGAATCTGTTTACAATTTCTGGTTAATTAGGTATTTTTTCTATTAAAATTACTGAAAATTTTAATTTAATTTGCAGGAATATAAAATTTATCAACACCCAAATGTATAGTGAGGCCATGTTTATCATTGCTTTCGAATTAAAATAACCAAAATTCCGGTTGTAGTTATTTAAAACCTTACATATATTTTTACTAGTATTGAAATGTATAAATCCTTTCAAAAATTTAAACTATAATTAAAAGCGAGAGACGAGAGTCATGATGAAAGATCGATATTTCTATACAATAAGAGAAAATTATTATTTTCATTATTTAAGGGGTAACATCACCCAGAACCCATAAAAAATAGAGTCTAGTTGAATCAATGATTTTAATAAGAATTAATGATGTTGGATTTTCTTTAACGTTAAACACATGTATTAAACTAAATTTTTTTTTACAAAATGGCGCCTTTAATTCAAATTTAAACTGTAGGTTTAAGATAAAATTCTTTAGAGAAGTACATAGGATTTTTCAGATTGGTTAATGCGTTTTCGTTCTATAGTCATTTTTGAAATCAAAGTCATGTCATTTTGCAAAAAATTGATATTTTTGAAAAATCCTGTGTACTTCTCTAAAGAATGTTATCTTAAAGCTACAGTTTAAATTTGAATTAAATCCGTCAAAAACTGTAGAAGAAATCCTTCCGTCCGCGAGGTTGTTTTGAAAAACGTGACATGATTTAAATTGATGTAAAGGCGCCATTTGTAAAAAAAAAATTAGTTAAATACATGTGTTTAACGTTGAAGAAAACTCAACATCATTATACTTTACCGTTTTCTTAAAATCATTGATTATATAGACTCTATTTTTTATGGACTCTGGGTGATGTTAAAAATATGGGAGAACCCCAAAATATGTGAGAACTCGAAAATTTCGAGAACCCGAAACTGTTCAACAACTTAAAACTATTCAAGTACTCGAAAATTTCGAGAACCCGAAGTTGTTCGAGAACTTAGAAATTTCGAGAACTCGAAACTTTCTGGGTTTTCTCGAAATCTCGAAAACTCGAATCCGACTCTACTCGAAATTTCGGGCTCTTTGCACAGCATTACTTATAAGGTTCTATTTTTATTTATGATTATGATTAAATCTCAGTCACCGACTTATAAACCACCCCTATACCAAGTTTAAATGCAATTTTTTTTTAGCAACTGATTTTTCATTTTTTTTTTTTTAAATATAGATTAAAAAATTGGTATTTTTTATCTAAAATTGATTTGGATAATTATTTTTTAGAATTTATAGCCAAATATGTTGTAAGGAACATAAAAAAATTAGTGCAAAAAGATTAGAAGTAATTTAACAAAAAGTCAGTAGTCTAAAAAAATTTGTGTTTTTTAATTTTTTTGAAAAATTGGCATATTTTCCGTTCTAATTAAAATTTTTAAACTTTCTAAGCTTATAAACCTAACTTGGGTCAACACCTAATATACCACCAAATTTCGTTTAAATCGGTTAAGTCGTATATATGTGATTGGCGTACAAAGTTTTGTGACAGACAGACATGACATTTTTTACTGTCATTTTTGGATTTCTTGACTAGAATAAACTTAAATTACTTTTATTTTATTTCAATACATTATTTAAGGCCTTTTTCAGAATAAGAGTAAAAGAATTATCATTACAATAAAAATCGAGAGTTTTTAGTTTGATCTTAGTTACAAGCTATATTATCTTAGCTTAATTATTGTTATTTTATTAAAATACATTTGTAGGTATTATTTGGTAATTACAAATAATTTAGTTACTATTACAATGCAAGAAAGGGGGGGGGGTCGGTTTCGGACCACCCTCACTATTTTCACATAATATCTTGCCGATCATTCATGTCAATGAAAGCGTTTGAATTTGAATATTGTGTATTATAGTTGAGGCCATAAGCAACCAAAAAAACTTACACTCAAATTTTTCTAAACTCTATTCAACACTTTAATTTAAATTCAAGATATGTCAAAAACAAAAAATATTATTGCTGTTGGAGTTGCGCGCCCTCTCCTATTCTCTATGCTGATTGGCTTGCTACTTTGATGCGCGTAGGCGCACTACTTTTTGTATTAATGAGCGCTGCGCTCTTATGTTAATGCGCGCATTCTGTTTCGTCGCGTTGACCATTACGGTTATAAAACTGAGCCGAGTTCGTGTGTACTTTTATAGTTATAGTTCGAATTAAAGACTGTTCTTAAATAAAGCTTTTGTGTTGTGTTTTTAAAAGCCTACTTCCCAAAAGGTTATAGGCCCAACCACCTTCCACTGTGCTGGTGATAAAAAGTTAAAAAAAAAAAGATGTGTGACGAGCGTGAAAAGTCCCATGGCGTGGACGAGAAAAAAGACGAGATTGAGGGGACCAACTGTAAGTACATTTTTCTTATTATAGAAGTGCGCGTTGTGAATAAAGAATAAATTGAAAGTCGACATTGATGAGGGAAAATTGTTATTAAATGATAACACATACAATTGGGGAAAACAGTGAAAGTGACGCGATGTAAAATTCTAAGTTCTTGAGAAATAAAATGGAATAAAAATGTCGGTATACTAGATGGAAAATATTTGACCTTTTTAAGTAAAAAGGGGAATGAATAATAAAAGTAAATATTTTTAGACGAGATAATAGATGTGATAAATTATTAAAAGAAGGGTAGAAGGGTTCAAATAATTTTAAGAACCTCTTTAAAAAGAAAAAAAAAAAAATGCTGCATAAAAAGCCGGCCGGCGGGAACGCGAAATGTAAAAAGGGGAACGATGCGTGATGAAAAAGCAAGATGGCGTTCACTCTAAAAACAAGTGTCTTATTTTGTCCTCACTTTTAAGACATTTTAGGGTGTCTTAATTTTAAACCATTGAGAAAGTGTCTTAAAAATACCTGTAAGACACTTTCTAAACGTCTTACGTCTTAAAATAAGACACTTGTAAGACACCTGTTTTTACAGTGTTATGGCGCGAAATATAGAAAGATGAGACAAACAAACAAAAATTAAACCTTCTCTTTTAATATTAGTCAGGTGATCGGATAAATTAAATAAAAACAAAAAATATGTATTTACAAATTATGATGCGATAAATTATCTTAAATAATTTAATACCCACAGATGAGGAACACCTAACGAGCTTATGGGAATTTATCATCGAGATATTTAAATTGAACGAGCTGCATCCAGGTGAAGAGTTCCAACTGATTCTGGAAGGAGAATCTTTAAAACTAATTATGGAAAAGGGAAACATTTACAAAACCGGTAAGATGTGATTAAATATTTTAGATGACAAAAATTAATTAAAATAATGAATAAACAAATTACGTGCACTTAATAAAATTTATAACATATAAATATATTTGAAGTTTATTCAATAGTTGATATTTTTGAGATAATAAAAATCTCATTGGGTATAGGTATAAATTCAATACTGATCCGAGACGTTGACATGGGAACTGATACTTGATGTTCGGTGATGTGACCTTGTCAACGAGGGTGTGTGTGTGGGAGACCTTGATGTTCAGGCTTTTACATTCATACTCGTCTTGAGATCAGTGATGCTTGATGTTCGGTGGGCTGATCTTAAGACAAAAAGTCTTTGAAGTATGTTTTGTTTAAACGTAAAAATAAAAACAAAAATAATTTTCTTTTTTTTTACAGAAAAACGAATGGTCACGGAGATCCAATGGCAGGCTCTTCAAAAATGGTATGAGGAAAAACTGCTCTCTGACCAACCGGCCATCGGGCCTCCAAAGACTACCTCGGAACCCAAAGTAAACGAATTCAAAAATGATGAGAATATTGAAAAGTTGAAAAAAGATGAGAATTTAGAAGAGTTAAAGACAGATGAGAATTTGGAAGAATTAAAGAGTGTAGAGGAGAATAAAATGGAAACTGATGAGAATACGATGAGCGAAGAAGAGAAAATAGACGAGGTAGATGAGGTAAAAGAGGTAGAAGAGACAAGTGAACTCAAAGATGCGTTAGCTACAATAGCTGCAGGTAAACCTAGAATATTAAGTAATATAAAATGTGATCCAAAATTTTATTTAGAAAATAATGAAACTAAAGAATTTAATTTTTCCTCAGTAAACGAGTGCTTAAAAAATCAGGAGAATAAGATGAGCAATGTGATTGAGAGTGTAATTAAATTCTGTAGCGCAACAGCGACTGGATTTAATAAAATGAAATCTATAGTGAACGAAATGAAAAAAGAAATGAAAGAAAAGGAAGATGAGTTAACAGAAGTAATTAGTTCAGTCAAAGAAAGAGAAAATAAAGAGACAGCAAAATTTAATGAATTGATTAAAGTTATTAGGGAAGACTATGCCAAGCAAATTATAAAAATAAACGAAACGGTAAAAGAATTAATTGAATTAAAAAAATCGATAAAAGAACAAGAAGATGAGAGAGAAAAAAGAGAAGATGAGTCCAAGAAATATAAAGAAGAACTAGAAAGACGCGTAGACAAGGAAAATTCAAAAAAAGAGACTAGGCAGATGAGAGGAGTAAGTAATCCTTTTGTAATAGCTAATAAAGAGGGAAAATCAGATAAAAATTTAAGAGACGAAATTACTAATATTGTTCAAGAACAATTTAAAATTAACAAAAATAATGTTGATTCTGTAAATAAAAATTCAAATGAAACTTTAAAGCTAGAAATAATTAATAAAGACGGGGGTTTAAAAAGAGAATACAAATTAACGAGTAACATAAAATATGAACATTTTTATGATTATTTCTCTTCAGAGCTGAGGTCTTGTGAATTACTGCATATTGTAGATAAAGAAGTGGAGACGAGTATAGTAGATGAGAAAATTATTTCCGAGCAAAGTTTTAAGGTCCGAGATATTTTAATAAATCATTTAGATCAGCACTATCACTCTAAGGTTATGCACCTAAGAGATCCGGTTGAGATATTAAATAAACTAAAAGAGATTAAAAGATGCGAAATAAATGTTACTTCACATAGCGTAAGAAAGCAAGTATGCAGTATGTGATTGGCAAGACCACAGCTGATGAGTTTTGCGAGAAATTCGAAGAGACCACCCGTAATTATTCTTAATGATAAAAGATTTTCTTTTAACGCATCTGCAAAAATTACTTTATCTATTTCTAATATTCCTCAATTTTTTAGTTTGATTTCAATATTTCCCACTCCCTCCGTTTTTAAATCCGCTGAACTATTTTTATTAGCACATTTAATTAAACCAAACTCAGACTCATCTAAATTTTTAAAAATAATTTTCGAGTTTGTTAAGTGCTCTGTAGCTCCAGAGTCTGATAAGAACTCAATAATAAGTTTATCTTTATATAAGGTCGAGTCCATACCAAGTGATCACACCTATTTCAGTCATATTGAGTAATATTTACGAAATTGATATTTTGGGTTCCTTTAGGAGTAAAAAAAATAAATTTTAATTATTTTTAAAAAATTCAAAATATTTTCGAAAATATTCAAATTCGAAATTTTATGTACTATTTTTTTTGTGTTATCATAACTTCTGTAATTTTGAAGCAATTGAGATCATTTTTTTTTAAATTACTCGAATTTAAATACTCTTTCAAGAAAAATTATAATAATTAAGAAATTGTTTATAATTAAATTTTTATTAAAAAAATTAAATTATTTATTTAAACAAAAGCTAAAGTATATCATCGTTCTTTTTCAAAAAATTCATAAACATAGCCTATAATGTGCTTAAAAATTTAAGCCAAAGAAAAAGATGGTATGTATTATAGTTTTTGAGAAAAAAATTATTAAGTTATGCTAGCGCGGCGCGGACCGGTGTCACCGCTACTCAACGCGTAGTTCCGTAGTAACCGAAATGTATGTATATTTTTACATAATGTAAATACAGTTAATCGTCATGTTTATTTTTTTATTTTACAAATTGTGCTGTGCACAGAATTTGAAAAAATTTTTGTTTCAATTTTATTCTCAAGGGGTACGAAGGAATGAAATTTTTGTGTACCTTTAATGGTCATAGCTTGATTAAATCTTTCACTTAACAATTGTTTTTCAGCTTCATATTCTGCGTAATTACAAAATTCTACATTAATTTTCTCTAAACTGGATTTTGCCCACTCGTATAAGTCAAGAGGAGTAACAATTTGATTGTTTAATGGTCGTTGTAAACTTGCTTCTTTCAACTATTTTCAAACTATTTTTATCATTCTTTAAGGGGAGAGATAGGTGAAATTTTAACTCAACAAAATTTTTGATGCTCAGAGGTGTCATTTTTTTTCTTACATCAATTAAGATGTAGAATTATGGTATTACATAAAAATTAAAAAACAATATTTTTTTGGTCATTTTCGAAATTTTATTTTTCAAAATCCATACGATGGATTGTAGAAAATCATTTAAAAATCCCACAAAAAAATTGTCGATGGAAAAAATGAAAATTGTGAAAGAGGTTTAATTTTTAAAATTTAAGTTTTTCTTAGAATAAATTTCTCAAACTCCGCAAATTATTTGTTTCTCTATTTTTGACATTACCCCATAATTTTAGGTCTAAAATTGCATCAGAAAAAAAATTAACACCCCTGAACATCGCGAATTTTGATAATTTTACCAGTCCATTATTTTTCTTTCTTCAGTTTTAAATTATTTTAATTATTCACTTATTTTCACTTATTTTTACCAGTTTTTAATTATATTAATTATTTTTCAATTGATTTAACAAATTTTCAATTATTATTCTTAAATTTTAATAATTTTCCCAATTTTTAGTTATTTTTATTATTTTTCTATAAATTACCAATTTTTTAATTACTTTTTTTTACTTTAATTATTTTCTCCGATTTTTTTAATTCTAAAGTTTGATGTCCATGTACTATGAAAAGATCAGTGTGACTTTCTGAAGCTTATAATTTAAATATAATACACTAACTATATTTACATTATGTAAAAATATACATACATTTCGGTTACTACGGAACTACGCGTTGAGTAGCGGTGACACCGGTCCGCGCCGCGCTAGCATAACTTAATAATTTTTTTCTCAAAAACTATAATACATACCATCTTTTTCTTTGGCTTAAATTTTTAAGCACATTATAGGCTATGTTTATGAATTTTTTGAAAAAGAACGATGATATACTTTAGATTTTGTTTAAATAAATAATTTAATTTTTTTAATAAAAATTTAATTATAAACAATTTCTTAATTATTATAATTTTTCTTGAAAGAGTATTTAAATACGAGTAATTTAAAAAAAATGATCTCAATTGCTTCAAAATTACAGAAGTTATGATAACACAAAAAAAATAGTACATAAAATTTCGAATTTGAATATTTTCGAAAATATTTTGAATTTTTTAAAAATAATTAAAATTTATTTTTTTTACTCCTAAAGGAACCCAAAATATCAATTTCGTAAATATTACTCAATATGACTGAAATAGGTGTGATCACTTGGTATGGACTCGACCTTATATAAAGATAAACTTATTATTGAGTTCTTATCAGACTCTGGAGCTACAGAGCACTTAACAAACTCGAAAATTATTTTTAAAAATTTAGATGAGTCTGAGTTTGGTTTAATTAAATGTGCTAATAAAAATAGTTCAGCGGATTTAAAAACGGAGGGAGTGGGAAATATTGAAATCAAACTAAAAAATGGAGGAATATTAGAAATAGATAAAGTAATTTTTGCAGATGCGTTAAAAGAAAATCTTTTATCATTAAGAAGGTTTGTTGAATTAGGACTTAGCGTTTATTTAGACAAAGAAAAAATTGATATTTTTGACCCCGTTTCCAATGAATCCTTTTTATCAGGGGTATATAAAAGACCTTATTGGATCATTGAACTGGAAATTAATCAAGAAAATTTAAAAGATGAGAATAAAGAGAGAATTTCAAACAAAAGAATATTTGCAAATTTAGCTGAAAGTGAGACAGAAATTAGGAGATACGTTACAAGAAGTGTTACAGCAAAAGAAAAATGTAAGAAGAGTGTCACAGATAATGATGTACAAATAGAGTTGGAAAACTCTAATGACATGAATATTGATGAGAATATTGATGAGAATATTGATGAGAATATTGACGAGAATAATAAGGAAAATTTAAACGAAAAATTAGAAGAGAAACAAATTTTAGACAAAAAAATAGTTAAAACAAAAACTCCTTATGAACACTCAAATTTTGATACAACGATTTGGGATCGTGAATTTCACGATATTGATGAATTGCCATTGATAGAATTATCTAACAGTGAATTGTCTGATTTCTCACCTTAAACTATTTTTAAGAAAAATAATAAAGCATTATTGTGGCATGTTCGTTTCGGTCATGCATCCATTGATTATCTTAAGGCACTTCAACGGAAATTTCCTGAAAATAAAGAGTTAAATGCATCAAAATTTGACGAGTCAATTTTAGACTGTGAAGTGTGCTTAATTTCCAAATTCAATAAATTTCCTTATTCAAGTACACGAAAACGTGCGACAGCTCCTTTGCAAATAATTTACTCAGATGTAATGGGTCCAATAACACCAGTCTCTCATCCAAAAGGTTATAGATTTATTTCAGTTTTCATTGATGACTACTCGAGATTAGCAATGGCTTACCCCATGAAAGCTAAAAGTAACGTAGGTCATTGTTTACAGATGTTCGTAAGAAGCGCACGAAATCTGTTGAGATATGATGCGAAAGTATGTTTTTTGCGTACAGATCAGGGAACGGAATATACAGGTGGCCATACTGTCGAAGTGTTGTTGCAAATGGGTACGGAATTGCAAATGACATGTCCTGATACTCCTCAGCATAATGGCGTATCTGAACGCTTCAATCAAACTATCCAAAAGAAAGTCAGGTGCTATATGTACGACGCGAAATTACCTGAAAATATGTGGGACTTAGCCTTATCGGCTGCAGTGTATGCTTATAATCGTACACTCCACAAATCCAATAACATGGTTATACCACTCGAAAAATTTGCTCCTGATCACAGTTTTAACATTAATCAAATTAAAAGATTTGGATGTATCGCCTACATTAAAGTACATCGTAAGACGGGTCCAAAGTTCAGAGCTGAGGCTAGAAGAGTTGTCTTGGTAGGATATACACTAGGGTGGTCCAAAAAAAGTCGATTTTTGAAAATTAAAAATGGCTATTCAGTTTCTGAAACTTCAGGGTTAAACACGACATAACCATTTTTTTTAAAATTTTTTTGTTCATATTTTCATGTGCCGACGAGCTCTTAAAGTTTTTGATCTTTCTTCCCTAATTTTCTACATTTCGCTTATGGGCAATAATCACCGCTCAATCCTGAAAGGGTTTGTGATTTATGGGTTCCTACTGCACTAATAGGATCCACGGTCGATTTCGAGCTTCAAAGCAAAAGGGTTCCATTGTCCCCGTTCCGGTTTAAAAATGCCAAAAAAAATTGTAGAATATTCAATTTAGCATTTATGGAAAATTTGAACTATATTTTAAATATAATTAAATTTTAACTAATTAATTCGATCATGTTTTTTATAGCTTTTTTAAAGTTTATTTAAAAATTAATTTGCATTTAAATATACATTATTTTAAAAATGTTTAAAGTTTTCAAACATTGACAGCATTAGATCAACAAAATTTTATGCGCAAAACTTTATTATTTTTAATGCAGCGTGGAGTGCGGTACTGACATTTACTCGTATTATGGTTTAATTGGTTTATGGTTACAAGGTTCCATTACTATTCTCTAGTTTGGAAGGTTTTTAAGTGCAAAATACCTATACAGTAATTTTTACCTGAGCCAGACAGATTTATATGACGCATATAATAGTTATTTTATAACAAATATAAACAAATAGTTTATAACAGTCACCTGTTATAAAAACTTTTCCAGACTTTTAACAAATTTTTCACATTTTATGAATTTGTGAGTTTTTTAAAATATGGATAACAGTCGTGAGCTTCCAGGTTTACAACCGTACTTTTTATTTCCTAAAGTTCGAGTTCCTTTTAAAGGGAATTTTTGAAGAGAATTTCTCCTGAGAAAATTTCCTTTGAGGTAAATTTCTAAAATTCTTTACGATCTTTGCAATACAGTTCAGTCTTAAAAAAGCTCTTCGAGCAGTCACATCTTTTTCAAGACATTTAAAATGTCTGTTACGCGAAGTGTTAAGAGCATTTACTTGATAGGACAAGAAGAGCAAGATATTTTGGGGAATAAACTCCCCACCAATAGACAAATGCTTCAATACTTTTTTTACCAACTTCGCACTTTAAAAAAGGGTATTACAGTAAGTGCGCTATGTGCAGTGAAAAAGTGTAAAGAAATTTATGAAAGTGCCAACATACCTGTACTTTCAGAAAAGAATTGTGTGACGAAATTGAAATATTTACACAAAAAATGGAGAAATCTTACAAGATCTAAAACAAAGACAAGTGATAACAAAGTCCTAAATGAATTAAAATTCCAAACAAAACTAGATCTTCAGTTTAAGATGTCAAAAACAAGTGCAGTTAGGAGAGAAAATTCTATGGAAATGAAGCAAAAAAGTTCGATAACCGTCATGGATGATTTAAACAATTATGATTGGATAGATTGTGAGGAAGAGAGTGTAAACCTCGTTACGATGACAGATGTAGAAGAGGATGAAGATAACAATTTTGAGAGCAACATAAATATGGCAGTGAAAAAAAAAAGCTCACTATTGTCTCCAGAAGTTTGTTTAGCTTTGGATAGAACTAAAACAACCGATCGTCAGGCTACATATATTCTGGCTGCAACTTACAAAGTTGGAATGACATTGAAATTAACAAAATTAAGTAGACAAACAGTTCGTAGGCACAGACAAAAAGTTCGAAAGCAATTTGCAATTGAGATGAAAAAAAATCTTAACACTTCTTCGCATTTAGTTGTTCAGTGGGATGGAAAACTTTTACCAGACCTTTTGAATGGAACCATTAAAGTAGATCGTCTCCCTATACTTGTAGTAGGCAAAAATGTAAACCAATTGCTTGGTATACCAAAATTGATACATGGTACAGGTGAATCTCAAGCTAATGCAATACATACTCTGCTTCAAGAATGGAAATTATCAGATAAAATAGTAGGAATGTGTTTTGATACAACGTCTACAAACACTGGTCCAAACATCGGAAGTTGCACCTTATTAGAAGGTAAACTAAAAAGGAAGTTACTACATTTAGCATGCAGGCACCATGTCTCGGAAGTCTTGCTTAGAGCTGCCTTTGAAGTTTGCTTTGGAATTACATCTGGACCAGATGTAGGCATGTTTAAGCAGTTCCAAAAAAACTGGTCCAACTTAAATCACGAAAACTACGAAAGTGCAGTAACGGATTCTGCTATCTCATCGGTAGTAATAGAAAACAAAGAAGCCCTTCTATCCTACTACTTCAAAATTCTGCAGGTAATTTTAACTTTTACAAACATTATTACCGTAAATATTAAAATACTCTCTCTAAATCTGATTTAGTTGTTTTTACTATAAATTAGTCATTTTCAACTAAAAATTAGTAGGTTTCTTCTAAAAATTAGTAGGTATCTACTAAAAATTAGTAGTTTTCTACTAAAAATTAGTAGGTTCCTTTTAAAAAATATTAGAATTCTTACTATTTAATAGTAGCTCACTTTATTAGTAGAATACTACTAATTGTTAGAATAAAACTTCTAATTTTTAGTAGAATACTACTAATTAAAATAGTGAAACTTTACTTTTAAAATAAGTAGATTTTTTTAATAATTTAATTAGTAGTTTTCTTTTAAAAATTAGTTATTTTCTATTAAAAATTAGTAGTTTATACTAAAAAATAGTAAATTTCTCACTATTTAATAGTAGCTCACTTTTTGCTAATTTATTAGTAGAAAACCACTAATTCAGATTTACAGAGCTTGTTTTATGTATTTAAAAATATAAATTGACCAGAAATTGGTTCAGTAATGGCTCAGTACTTGCCATTTTTCGGTGCTTATATAAATAGTAATACTCTTTAAATCTGAAGTATTGATTTTCTACTAATAAATTAGCGAAAAATCGACTTCTATGAAATAGTAAGAATTTACTAATTTTTAGTAGAAAACTAATAATTTGAAAGTAAAATATCTACTAATTGAATAGTAAAATTAACTTTTTCAATTAGTAGAAAGTTCACTTTGAAATTAGTAGTTTTCTACTAAAAATTAGTAAATTTTTAACTATTTAATTAATAGTAACCAATTTTTCGCTAATTCATTAATAGAAAGTCACTAATTCGGATTTGGAGAGTAATAATTTATTTATTTGTAGTATTATCAATTTTAAGTATGAATATTTTTTCTCTGCAGGTTGGAAAAATTCCTCGCGATGATTACAGAGAATTTCTGCAGCTAATCATAATATTCTTGGATGGATTCCCAGCAAATGAAGTTTCTTTCAAAAAGCCCGGGGCAGTTCACCAAGCAAGATGGATGAGTAAAGCTTTGTATTGTTTAAAAATGTACTTATTCCGAAGAGAATTAAAGGTTAATGATAAAATTATCAGGAAGCTACAAGACTTTTGTGTCTTTGTAGTGTTTCTTTATGGTAAATATTGGTTTTCTTCGAGCAAAACACAAGAAGCGGCCTTGAATGACTTACAATTACTGCAGGGACTTTTCAGTTGTACAGCTTTAAAACAGAGCATTCGCGACGTTGTTTTGAGAAAATTTGAAAGGCACTTGTGGTATTTCAGCGAGATTTTGATAGGACTTTCTTTCTTTGATAAAAATGTTACGACCGATTGCAAGTATAAAATGGTGCAAGCTCTTAAAACTCCTTCTGAAAATCAGATTTCAATATCATTAAGACATACAAATCTTCAAAACTATAAAGCTGAAGAAATTCAGAGTTTATCGCTAGACCGGTTTGTTACAGCTAACACTATGAACTTTTTCAAAATTTTAAAGATATCTATAGATTTTTTGGGTTTTCATCCTTCAACTTGGGAATTGAGACCTGATTATCAGAAAGCACTTGAAGTTGTGCAAAATCTACCTGTTGTAAATGATAATGCGGAGCGTGCAGTTGCTTTGATGACAGAATACAATAGTATTTTGACTAAAGACGAAGAAGAAAAGCAATTTTTATTACAAGTTGTGAGAAAAGAACGAAGTGAAAAACCAAACTGCAGTAAAGCTCTTTTAAGTTCCGGTTAGATGAAAAACATTAAAGATGCCACACAATTAGAGACAGAGGATAAAAAAGGTCTACGAAATTGTAAATTACTTCTAAATAACTAATTTGAAAGAAAAAAAAACACTGTTTTAAATAGTTATATTCGTACTTACCACGTAGCAAAAATAACTACTTGTATTAGTTACATTCACTTTTAGGTTATGTCAAAATAAATAATGTTTTAATAAAATTCTGTTTGTTAATTTCATTAGTTAAATTTTAATAAATTTTTAGTAACCTTTTTACTGGTAATTAATTATTAATAATTTTTTAATTATAATTAACATTTGTTGAATTTATAACAAAATTAAAAATATGCATTATAAATATTCAACATTTATAGCTGCATTGGTAAAAGTGGAAAAACTTTTTTTTTATTTGAAACTATATTCATATTACAATAGCCTTCCACTGACAATGAGCAGGTACAGACGACCGACTTCGACCCTAGACCCCCTGATGTTCGACAGTAGCAATGAGCAGGCCTATATCATTTTCCCTAATAATTTTGGCTGTAAACGGACGAAAGTTCAAAAATGCTAAACTTCAATTCAACAAATTACCCTTTTAATATTCATGTAGCTTTTTCAACTTTACAGAATCTCATGTTCGAGAAATAAATTTTCCTATAGTATAAGTTAGATGTAGAACAACTTATATTTACTAGCAGAAAACTGGTCCTGAAAAGCACCGATTTGGCGTTTTTTGACACTGAATAATGACTATAAAAATAACAATTCGTAAAATTACTTTTTTGCAATACTTTGTCTTAGTTCACACCTAGCAGTCTGTAAATGGAAATCGAATTACGATATAAAGAAAGTAATGAAAAGCTCAGTTGAAAATATTTTGCTATTTTCACGTGTTAATTCCCATAAGAACGGGAAAAGTTCGTCGGCACATGAAAATATGAACAAAAAAATTTTTTAAAAAATAGTTATGTCGTGTTTAACCCTGAATTTTAAGAAACTGAATAGCCATTTTTAATTTTCAAAAATCACCTTTTTTTGGACCACCCTAATATACACCTACAGGTTTCCAATTCTTGAGACCAGAAGACGGGAAATTCTATGAAAGTAGAGAAGTAAAGTTCAATGAAAAATTGGTATATGGGGATAAATTCACAAAAAAGGACATTAAAGATTTCCCTCAGGTGACTGAAGTGATTAATCAGGAAAAATGGTTTTTGGATTTCAAAGAAGACGAGAAAGAAACTGAAAGAGATTCAAAACCGGAGGGAGAGATCAAAAGAAAGAGGGGAAGACCTAGAAAAGAACCGGTCGTTAAATCAGTTGAAGATACAAGCTTTTCTGAGTTACAAATAGATGAGAACTTGAAAGCGAATGTCTTTCTGACTGCTTTTCCTGATGAAATTGAGACAGATTCAAATAAAATCAACGATGAGATTTATCATGCATTACTAGCTAAAATAAATTGTGATCCCGTGAGTTATAAAGAAGCAATACAAACTGAAGATAAAGTTTTGTTGCAATCGGCAATTAAAGACGAGTTAAATTCAATGAAGAAAAACCAAGTTTGGAAAGAAGTGAAGCGGCCAACTAAGATGAGTAATGCACAAAAGGCAAATGTAATTGATTCTAGATGGGTATTTAAACAAAAATTAGAAGCTGATGGAAGTGTAAAGCACAAAGCTAGATTAGTAATCAGAGGATTTAAAGATAAGAATATTTATGAATTAAGAGAGACCTATGCACCAGTCTCAAGACTACCTTTGGTAAGAGCTGTGATAGCTATTATAAACAAATATGAGCTTGAAGTATGCCAATTAGATGTGAAAACAGCCTTTTTAAATGGAGTAATTGATGAGGAAATCTATATGGAGATTCCTGAGGGAACTAGTCATACAGATCAGGAAAGAAGAGAACTTGTTTGTAAATTGGAACGTGCTCTTTATGGGCTGCGAATAAGTCCAAAGAAATGGAACAATAAATTTACAGAAGTGGCCTCGAATATGGGATTGAAAAACACTGACTCTGAACCTTGCCTATTTATCTGGAGAGAAAAGGAGAAATTCCTAATCCTAATACTGTATGTTGATGACATAATAATGACGGGTAACGATGAAATCAAATTAAGAGAAGTAAAAGAAAAACTTAGTAAAGAATTTGAAATGTCAATTATAGGTGAACCGAAAGAATTTCTGGGAATTACTATTAAAAGAGACAAGAGCAAGAAAGAAATAGTGTTAAATAAAGAAAAATTTATAAACAAAATTTTGATCAAATTTGGGTTTAATGAGTCTTTTCCCCAAAGAACTCCCATGAACACTACTCAAGTTACTAACAGAGAAAGAAAGATGAGAGAAAGTGACTGGGATGACGAGATTTTAAAAGCAACAGATTCTAAAGAAAAAGTTCCATATAGAGAAGCAGTGGGAAGCTTACTATATCTTGCAGGAGCAACTAGACCAGACATTTCCTATGCTGTGAATGTGTTGAGTCGACACCAGGTAGATCCGACAGATGAGGACTGGAAAATGGTTAGACGAGTATTTAGGTATTTAAAAGGCACAAAATCGCTAGGTTTGAAATACTCAGGTGAAACTGATGATATTCAAGCCTTTTCTGACGCGAGCTTTGGAGACTGCAAAAACTCCTTAACAACCTGTGGTTTTCTGATCCAGCTATTCGGAGATACGATTGCCTGGAGAACGCATAAGCAATCTTATGTTGCTTTATCTACATGCCATGCGGAGTATGTGGCTATGAGTGAGGCGAGTCAAGAAATGCTTTCTATGTATAATTCCTTAAAACTAATCTTGACAGAACCTCTACTTCCCATGATACTTTGGTGTGATAATAGAGCTGCTGCTATGGGAGCAGAGACGAGTGGGGGTAATAAATTGAGACACATAGTCGAAGTAAAAGCTCATCATATCAAGGAATGTGTGAAGAGAAATTTAATTATAGTTAAGTGGGTGCGATCAAAGGATCAGATCGCTGACATATTCACGAAACCCTTATCATTTGATTTGCATAGACATTTAACATGTAAACTTATGAATGCACGTTACTAATCTTTTGTTCTGTTCACAGGAAGCAATTGGATGTGGAAAGATTGCCATACACTTGAACCTCAAACTTAAATAGAAGAGGAATATAAGAGGTCGGGAGGGAGAGTTGGAGTTGCGCGCCCTCTCCTATTCTCTATGCTGATTGGCTTGCTACTTTGATGCGCGTAGGCGCACTACTTTTTGTATTAATGAGCGCTGCGCTCTTATGTTAATGCGCGCATTCTGTTTCGTCGCGTTGACCATTACGGTTATAAAACTGAGCCGAGTTCGTGTGTACTTTTATAGTTATAGTTCGAATTAAAGACTGTTCTTAAATAAAGCTTTTGTGTTGTGTTTTTAAAAGCCTACTTCCCAAAAATTGCAAAAAACTAATTTTACGTGAAATTCCGAGATACAATATTACCAAGAGATTATTACCTATGGTCAAAATGTCAGAGTTATGAAAGTGTTCTTTTAATGGTATTCACGATTTGTCTAGTAACACGATCTCTGACAAACAGAGGGGGGTCGGTATGGTACGAGGGGTCGGTATGGTACCACCCTCCCCTACATATTCTTATTTCTCGTTTTTTATAACAAAAAGAAAACAAAAATGTTACAGAACTAAATTCTAAAGTATTTTTTACTAACTACAAAACAAATTTTTGAAAAATAATTGATTTTAAAGAATGCACAAAATAACCCACAGAATCCTGGTTTTTCAGTTTTTTACACTTTTTTCTTAAAATATGTAATAAAAAGTTAGCGTATCTCATATACACCACCACAAATAAGTTGCCAACAAGTATTATTAATACTTTTAAAAAAACTTTTAAACTTACGGAGATCTAAACAAAATTTTGAGCTTGATTTTTACGACTTTTCGATTTTTTTTCTAGTGAAAATTGTATTCCCTTCTGGAAATAAATGAAAAATAATTTGACTTTCTATACTTTTCTTGTTTGAGCACATTTTTTATTTATCAAAAAGGGGTGGTCTCACAATTTTGACAGGTTTAGTTTAGATACTTAGTTTCATTAATTTAATAATATTAACGAAGTTAAACTATAAAAGTTGAAAATATGCCAACACAAAAATTATGTTCATTTGATGAACATTTTTGCTTCTTCATAGAGAAGTTTATCCTTAAAAAAAAAATAATATTCCTAATGCTAAGTTTAGAAATTCGAAATTATAATTTTTTTTAGTACATCTTGACATTGGCTTCAAACTTAGAGTTTATGTATGGTAGATGAAAATGTGTCCTTGACAAATTAAAAATCGTTACGATTTCAAAACGTTTTCTATGAGGAAGCAAAATAAATGCATACAAAATAAGACAGACTGCAAAATAATAAAAGGAAACTTACCTCTGAAATACACTTGTTTTTATAATTGAAGATGAAGCACACAATTTCACTATTAGTTTTATACGTACTACTATAAGTATATCTTGAAAGCAACAAGCGCTTAGACACTCACGTTGAACCTTGAAGATTTCAAACCATACTGATTGCAAATTTCAAATGAGTTTCAAATTCTGAGCGTTCTAACAGTGTTTGAAACATAAGTAATTAAAATACAATTACAGGTACGAGGACCTGAGGTGCATTAAACGCTTTATACCTAAAAGCTTGTTTAGACAGTCTTGCTATCTGTGCTCAGTATCATCCATCTTAAAATCTTTCTGAATTTTCAGCAACGTGTTATTGAATTTTTAACAATAAAAGTTTGAATTTCCAACAACAGTTTTGAATTTTTAATAACAGACTTGAATTTTCAGTAACAGTTATGAATGTTCAATAACATTGTCTGAGTTTTCAATAAAGGGATCTGAATTTTCAATTCATGTTCTTGAATTTTCAATTCAACCCTATATTGAATTGAAATTCAATAACTAGAGTTATTAAAAAATGACTGAATTTTCAATTTTTTTCTAACAGTGTAGTAACACGATCTCTGAGAAACAGAGGGGGGTCGGTATGGTACGAGGGGTCGGTATGGTACCACCCTTCCCTACATATTCTTAAATAGAAATTAGTAATATTTTTCTGAAAACCGCAGTAACTGAAGCATCCGCAGCAACTAACGCACTTACTCTATAAATCAAATTATTTCCAAAATAATACATAAATCTTAAATAAGAATTAACTGTTATAAAAGCAAATATTTTATGACAAATGTTTAAATACATGAAATATGTAGTGAAAACGTTTCTAAATTTAGCCCGACATTTTGTCAGCCAATAAAATCACTTGCACCTCAAGAGAAAGATTTTCGTTTCTATCAGCACTCGTCTAGATAGGTTAGTGGGTAGGTATTTCGTTTGAGTGCGTCGAACCCGAGTTCAAATTCTCGTTCCCCCAAATTTGTTATAAAAATTTTCTCCATAATTCCAGGTCTTCACTATGAATTAAGATAATGTATAATCTGTGTTTATTAATATTCAAACACTTACATTAAAATAAGTTTTTTTTTTTATCTAGAGGTTCTTTTGAAGCTTCCCTAAAGCTTCCCTGGAGGTTCTGTAGAAGCTCCCTGGAAGTTTCCTGGAAGATATCGTGCTATTTGGGAAGACAATTGGTACCTGTGAGAGTTGGAATTAATTAAGTTATAAATTTTTTTTCACTTTTTGTTATGAAGAAAGGACAACTTAAAACTTCTGGCAACAAGGACAACACGATATTCCGCGTGTCAAAGTTTTGATGTTAGAGTATACATATATGTGACGATTTCTGGTGAAAGGGACCTAACACAACAAATACATTAGACTCACTTGTCGTACATTGCGCACGGAATACTGAGCTTTATGTTGTTGTTGCGTTATGTCCCTTTCACCAGAAATCGTCACATATGTACAGCTATCGTCAGATATGCTTTAACATTTTAACACGTAACTCCTATAGAAATATGTAAAGGCATATATGACCAGGCCCGGATTTACCAAACATGGGGCCATAGGCAGACGCTGGTGGGGGCCTATGCAATAAGGAATGGATTTTTTCGAAATTTACTCAAGTCGAAAAATCAGTTTCAAAACTTGACACTTTTTTAATGAGCGGGCTTTTTGAATTTCTAAAAACTTACAATTATTCTATAAAAGTCCCAGTAAGAAGAGAGGAATTGAAAAGTATTAGAATTTGTTAATACTTTTGAATACCTTTTTTGTCCAATACATGTGTATCCGGCGATAGCATCTACTTTTATTCAAAAATCAATACTTATTAATACACGTTTCTAAATATTTTTCAATCAAAATAAATGCATTTATAATAAAAAAAATAAAATTATTATTTTGTAATATCCACAGTTAAGATTAATTGAATCCAAGTAAATCCCTTTATAATGAAAAAAAGGTATATTTTGGAATACCTACAGTTCAGATTCATGTTACCTATATAAATAATCAGTATAGTAAATGTCATACTAAACAATATTCAAATATTTGTGTGGCGAACCCGTACGACGCCTGTTGAGCCACAAACGACTTACGTGGCAGAGATTACAGGGCTGAGAAAACTTGCAAGGACTCGGTGCCCCGAGGCTCTAGAAAGGGTTAAGTTGCTTGCCGACAGAGAGCACTGTTCTCGCGACAAGCAAAGTCACCCACAGTCAAGTCTACGCAGAGAAGGTATATCTGCCCCGGCTATCTCAACCTCGAGGCAGTCGAACTGAGAGAGCCAACTAAATCTATTCCCTGGTTGGAAGGAACAAGTTCTGGAAGCAAGACCTCGCCAAGGAAACGAGCTAGTAGTTCCTGACCAGAAAGAGCCACTTGGAGAGGAACAAGGAGAGAGGGCGGTGGTGAGTAGTCCTAGTATATTCTTGTTCGCCGAAAGGCAGAGAATATGCTAGTCAATTAGTTATTCTCAGTGTACGCCGAAAGGCTACTGAGCATAGGGATCTCACAAAACCCCCTTTTCTCCTCTACTCCGGGAATGGTCTACTCCGACCGTGACTAAATCTTCGCGAGTGTTAGTGCGCGAAATTCAAAGTGCCTATTCGTAAAACCACGCGAAAGTGAAACCTAAAGACTGTTAATTTAATTGACTGATTAAGATAAAATTAATTGACGCGAGTTGATGCTGTGTCGCCCTCGCCGCTTAACCTAAAAATAAAAGAATTTATTTTGTTATTTTATTGATTAATCAAGATATATTTTTGTATTTATCTCGGTGTTGATGCTGTGTAGCCCTTGCCGCTTAATCTAAAATAAAGGAGTTATTTTGTTATTTTATTGATTAATCAAGATTAAATTGTGAACTTACCTCGGTGTTGATACTGTGTAGTCCTCGCCGCTAAACCTAAAAATAAAAGAGTTAGTTTATTGATTGATCCAGATCGAATCTTGTACTTACCTCGGTGTTGATGCTGTGTAGCCCTCGCCGCTTAATCTAAAATAAAGGAGTTTATTTTGTTATTTTATTGATTAATCAAGATATATTTTTGTACTTACCTCGGTGTTGATGCTGTGTAGCCCTCGCCGCTTAATCTAAAATAAAGGAGTTTATTTTGTTATTTTATTGATTAATCAAGATATATTTTTGTACTTATCTCGGTGTTGATGCTGTATAGCCCTCGCCGCGTAATCTAAATTAAAGGAGTTTATTTTGTTATTTTATTGATTAATCAGGATTAAATTGTGAACTTACCTCGGTGTTGATGCTGTGTAGCCCTCGCCGCTAAACCTAAAAATAAAAAAAGTTAGTTTATTGATTGATTCAGATCGAATCTTGTACTTACCTCGGTGTCGATACAGTGTAGCCCTCGCCGCTAAACCTAAAAATTAAAATAAAAGAGTTTATTTTGTTATTTTTATAAATTAAATAAAAATCAAATCTTGTAATTATCTCAGTGTTGATTACTGGGTGTCTTCGCCGCAATACCTCAATTTAAAGGAATATATTTTGCTATTGTTATGGTATGATGAATCCTGTGATTCGTGAATAAATGAAAGAGACTATTCTTGTTAAAAAACTACTTAATGGAGGAAGGTATACTATACCTACCGTGTGAGTGAGTTTCCACAAACGCATCGTTTGACGCTTCATTGTGAGAGAGTTTAAGTTCGGGTGTCTATTACAAGTTGTATTTACTAGTCATTCAATTAAGCGGTTCTCCACTAAAGAAATCCGAACGCCACTGTGATATGCGTACTCAACGTTATTGTATTTTCTAATGACAATTAAAAAATAAATATATATTATAAAGGAAATTGGTCTACCTCGTAATTTTCCGTCAGGCTCATACCTATTGAATTAGAAAAAATTCTTTTATTCAATAAATAGAAAGAAGAACCGTTACAACTGGCGCCCGAACAGGGACCTGAAAGGAATTAATTACGAGACAATAAGACAACAAAAGTTCATAAAATGGCCGAAGGTGGTGAAACTACCAGAAGGGGAAGAAAGAAGAAGACAAGTACTACGGAAGAAAGGAATATCGATGGTAACTCGGATACTCAATCCGGAGTATTTGAGAATTTTAATCTTCCGAGAAACGAAGAAGCTGCTCCGGATTATAGAATACCTGATCCGCGACCAAATATAAATGATGAGATTTCCGAAGAACACCGTAGAAGATTCTACGCAGAGTGGAGAGAAATTAGAGAAGACATGAACAGATTCCGTACAGAGTTTCGATCCATAGGTGACCGTATCGCTGCAGTAGAAGCCCAAACCGTGGTAAACGCCGCCAGATTACAGGATGAAATCGAAGAGGCGGAAGCCAGGGTTAATAACAATATCCTTGAGGAAGCAACCACCCTAAGAAGTCAAGCCAACGAGAGGATGAACGCCTTAGCCACCCAATTGGACAACACATGCTCCCGGATTTATGCTGCGAATGACACTATGATCAGAGCGCATGAAGTGGATCAAAGAACCATGGCTTCTCGACAAAATCAAGCAGAGGAGCGCATTAGAGTTTTAGAAAGAAATCATCCTCCTGTGGGTGGAGATGTCCCGCAAAGAACCAACTTCAACCTAAAAAATCCCATTTTTACAGAAGGAGGATCCCCTACGAGGTTCCTGGAAGAGTTAAAGGATTATTGGGCGGCAGTAAACCCCTCCAGAGACCAAGCTAACTATACCTTAGGCAACTGTTTAAAGGGAATAGCCAAGGATTGGTGGGATTTAACTAAGGAAGGAAATGAGGACTTAGACTCATTTCTCCGAAAATTTAAGAACAGGTTTTGGAATGAAACCACGCAACACGAGCTAAGAGCAAAGCTCGAGTTCGGTCATTACCTTCCCGTTGAAGGTAATGGAATGATGATATATGCCTTAAAACTGTTCCGAGATTCAAAATATCTCGACTCTCCACCAACTGACACCGAAATAATACGGAAACTATCCCGACATTTCAATGAGGAAATTCGAACCGCTGTTGTAGGTCGACAAATCCAGAACCTGGAAGATTTGCTTGAAATATTGGAAAAATTCGACAAGGCTGGCCCAATCAATGCAAAAAGGACGGATGGACCCGAACCTCGCAGTCCTCCAAACAACTGGAGAAATCGAAGGCCAGAAGCTGAAAGGAATGCCGGAAGAGAAAACTGGAGAAATCAAGATCGACCAAGGATGGGGGCGCCTCGAGAAGTCAGAAACCTAACCCTTCAAGAAATCAAGACAGAAGAGACCAGTCCAGGATCGGAAGAACATTCAGACAATAACTCGGAAAACTGACAGAATCCGTGTCATCTAAATGTCCGGATGACACGGAAAACCCGCCACTGACGATAAACGCGTTTGGATGGAGAGAAGAGTTGTTGGAAGAAGGAGAAGCCCCAATCAGAGATCATGCAAAATGCCCCACAATTACTATATCCCTACAGGGAACCATTGTCGAGGCCCTAGTGGACAGTGGTAGCCAAATTTCGGGGATATCCGAAAGATTCTTTAAAGAACACATGAAGAATTGCCCGATGTTACCACTAACTGGAATCACTGCTGTCGGGGCCACTGGTGGAAAACCAGTAAAACTAAAAAAGCAAGTCTTTGTAAAAATCACTAGCCTAGAATATGAAGGTCAACACATACTAATCGTCATCCCCAAATTAACCAAGGATTGTATAATCGGCCTGGATATGCTGAAACCCTTAAAAAGCGTTATTGATCTTCAGAAGGAGATGCTTAACTTCAAAGTAAAGGGAAAAATATACAGAATCCCATTGAATATGAGAAGGTCAAAGGAAACCTCCCAGCTAATCAATGCCTTGGACACTCAAACGTCTTTGAGCCGCGATACCATCGTCGAAAAAATTGCGGAAAATCCAGCCATCTTGACGGATATGAAACCCCGCTATGAAGAACTGATTTGGAAGTACCGAGAAATTTTTGACAAAAAGCCAGGAAGAATCTCCTGTTATAAGCATAAACTGATAATCAAAAACGAAGGGCTACTAAAACCGACCAATTACGCGACACCGCTCAAGTATGAAAAGGAAATCGAAAAAGAGATCCAACGAATGCTGGAATGGGGAATCATAAGTCGAGCAAACAGCCCTTACGTAAACCCTTTGGTAGTGGTCCCTAAAGGAAATGGAAAAATTAGGTTATGCCTCGATGCCAGAAATTTGAATAGAGCCCTAGAGGATGACCACGAAGGGACGGAGAAGATGGAGGATCTTTTTAAGAAATGCCGGGAGATGAAGATATTTTCTAGACTGGACCTAAACTTGAGTTTCTGGCAAATACCCCTCGATGAGGAGTCGAGAAAGTACACGGCGTTTCTATACAAAGGAAAATGTTACACGTATAACGTAACGCCCTTTGGATTAAAAACCAGCACGGCAGCATTAGTGCGAGGTTTAGACCGTGTACTAAAAGGATTTTATCGCCGCATAGTTCAATATGTAGACGATATGTTGATAACATCACCGGATGAAGAGGATCATCTTCGAGAACTAGAAGAAGTTTTTAAGAGACTAAAGAAGGAAAATATCACCTTAAATTTTGAAAAATGTGAATTCAAGAAGGAGGAAACCACTTTCCTAGGGCACATTATATCGGAAAAAGGCATTAAACCTGACCCCGAAAAAGTGCAGGCGATAAAGGATTTCCCCACGCCTAAGAACAAGAAGCAGCTGCAAGGATTCTTGGGAGTGATCAATTTCAGTGCTAAATTCAGCAGCAAGGTTGCTCAAGAAATGGTACCCCTATTAAATCTCCTTAAAAAGGGTAAAAAATGGCTCTGGGAGCAGAGTCATGAATTAGCATTTGAAGAAGTTAAAAGTTTATTCCAAAAAGATATTCTCCTACACTACCCCAACTTGTCGAACCCTTTTGGATCAACACTGATGCCAGCAACCTAGCTATAGGAACAATCATATATCAGCTGGATGATAAAAACGAAAAGCAGATTATAAGTTGCGGAAGTCGAACCCTACGACCTTCTGAAATTTCCTATACAACAACAGAAAAGGAGCTTCTCGCGTTGGTTTGGACATTAAAGAAATACCAAAATACCCTCTTAGGAGGAAAAATATTCCACCAGACGGACCACGCACCACTATCCTTTCTAAAGGCATGTAAGTGGCTAAATGGACGCTTGATGCGATGGACTTTAGCGATACAAGATTTCAACGTCACGGTAAATTACTGCCCAGGTATGGAAAATGAAGCGGCTGACGCATTGAGTCGATGCTTCCTCGACGAGGAAGATCTTCAGGAGGCCAAGCGAATCAGAATATATATTCTAGGCAAGGAAAGACTGAAATACCTCAGAGAAAAATTGACTTCAATAATTTTTGAGCAAGAAAGGGATCCAACTATAAGTAAATTGAAAACGCTAGGACACCCAGAAGAAAAATACCAGATCAGAGATGGAATCCTATATAAAAGATCTCACGAAGGATGGAAGATATTCTTGCCTAATTCACTCACGGACACGTTAATTCAAGATTGCCATGAAGCCTACATACACATAGGGTCTCAAAAATGTCAAGCTATCTTGAACGAGGACTTCTATATACCTAACCTGCTGAGAAAAATCAAGAGGAAACTGCGAAGCTGCGAAATTTGTCAAAAACAGAAACATTCAAATAGAAGTTCAGCCTCAAGTCTACAATACATTCGGGTGAAGGAACCAAGGGAAATCGCTTTCATAGATTACTACGGTCCACTTCCTACGGCCCGTCTTGGTTTTAAATACCTGCTAGTGGTACTGGACGGGTTCTCCAAATTTATCAAAATATACCCGGTTAAAAAACAAACGACGAGAAATACGATCTTGAAGATATTCCAGGAACATATACCAACTGTGGGAAAACCCCGAATCATTGTGACTGACCACGGGACGCAGTTCACCAATCAGATCTGGAAAGAAAAACTGGAGAAAGAGGAAATTAAACACGTACTAACCTCTATTCGTCACCCACAGAGCAACATGGTAGAGAGATGTAACAGAGAAATTTCAAAGTTCTTAAGAATTTTGTTGCTTGGGAAAAGACATAGCAGTTGGTATGAGCAAATCCCGATGGTGGAGAACCTTCTTAATGAAACTCAACACGAGGCCACCGGATTGACGCCATTAGAGATCATGATGAATAAGAAACCGACCCGGTTCTGGAGCAAATGGATCCCAGAAAGAAGAGAGGAGGAAGAAGTTCCCAGAATACAGAAACTAGTATGGGCATCGAAGCGGCTCCACGAACGAGGATTAACACGAGAAAAAAATTATCTTAGGAAGCATGAACCAAAAGGTCATGAAATAGGTGATCTGGTACTAGTAAAAAAGTGTAATTTATCCAACAAATCCCTAAAAAAATGCGCGAAATTCATGGAAGTATATGAAGGTCCCTTTGAAATAAGAGAGATCAAGGGACGAAATTCATATGTTTTGGTCCGACCTTCTTCAAATCAGGAAAGGGGTTTGTTTAATGGGCAGGACCTGAAACCGTACCATCCAAACGAAAACTAATAAGTATTCATTTATTTCAGAACAGTGGCTCAAGATGTCGAGTGGAAACAAGGAGCCAGCAGTCATCCATTCTCTGCTGTTAAGACCCCGCGGTGAACATCAGTTAAATAGCCAGCCCGGAAATCTGGTGGAGGAATCGACAACCATCGAAGAGGCAACAAAGGACCAATCAACCATGACCTACAGCATCCACTTTCGAGCCAGAACGGAAGTGGGAATCCAAGCGTCCAGAACTAAACCCCGATTTGAGACTGTAAAGGATCCTATCTTTAGGACATTGGAAACTACGCCAAGAAGCTTATCTTCCAAAAAGAAGAAACCAAAGAAGAAATGGATGAAGGTCCACGAAGCGGCAACTGAAGGGCAGTCAATACGACACGAAACACGACAAAAGGGCACACACGCCCGCAGCCACGCCGATTTCCGAGAAGCCCTTTTGGAAGCAAGACAAATCATAAAGGGGATAAAACCACCGGAAGAGAACCAAGCTCCACACCATGCACCAAGACCTAAAATCCGACCTATGGACCCCTTGGTCGTCAAAGCCATGGAGGCAGAAAGGAAAAGGGTGAAGGGATTGGAGATACCATATAAGGACGAAGATATCCATGCTGAAATCCTAGAAATCATGATATCTCACCAGGAGAAATGTGATATCGAACAAAGCGACGAAAATAACAACTCCACCTTCGAAGATTTTGATGACCTTCAGGTCTGGCCTCGGTCCACCAAAATCGGGGGGGCAATGTGGCGAACCCGTACGACGCCTGTTGAGCCACAAACGACTTACGTGGCAGAGATTACAGGGCTGAGAAAACTTGCAAGGACTCGGTGCCCCGAGGCTCTAGAAAGGGTTAAGTTGCTTGCCGACAGAGAGCACTGTTCTCGCGACAAGCAAAGTCACCCACAGTCAAGTCTACGCAGAGAAGGTATATCTGCCCCGGCTATCTCAACCTCGAGGCAGTCGAACTGAGAGAGCCAACTAAATCTATTCCCTGGTTGGAAGGAACAAGTTCTGGAAGCAAGACCTCGCCAAGGAAACGAGCTAGTAGTTCCTGACCAGAAAGAGCCACTTGGAGAGGAACAAGGAGAGAGGGCGGTGGTGAGTAGTCCTAGTATATTCTTGTTCGCCGAAAGGCAGAGAATATGCTAGTCAATTAGTTATTCTCAGTGTACGCCGAAAGGCTACTGAGCATAGGGATCTCACAAAACCCCCTTTTCTCCTCTACTCCGGGAATGGTCTACTCCGACCGTGACTAAATCTTCGCGAGTGTTAGTGCGCGAAATTCAAAGTGCCTATTCGTAAAACCACGCGAAAGTGAAACCTAAAGACTGTTAATTTAATTGACTGATTAAGATAAAATTAATTGACGCGAGTTGATGCTGTGTCGCCCTCGCCGCTTAACCTAAAAATAAAAGAATTTATTTTGTTATTTTATTGATTAATCAAGATATATTTTTGTATTTATCTCGGTGTTGATGCTGTGTAGCCCTTGCCGCTTAATCTAAAATAAAGGAGTTATTTTGTTATTTTATTGATTAATCAAGATTAAATTGTGAACTTACCTCGGTGTTGATACTGTGTAGTCCTCGCCGCTAAACCTAAAAATAAAAGAGTTAGTTTATTGATTGATCCAGATCGAATCTTGTACTTACCTCGGTGTTGATGCTGTGTAGCCCTCGCCGCTTAATCTAAAATAAAGGAGTTTATTTTGTTATTTTATTGATTAATCAAGATATATTTTTGTACTTACCTCGGTGTTGATGCTGTGTAGCCCTCGCCGCTTAATCTAAAATAAAGGAGTTTATTTTGTTATTTTATTGATTAATCAAGATATATTTTTGTACTTATCTCGGTGTTGATGCTGTATAGCCCTCGCCGCGTAATCTAAATTAAAGGAGTTTATTTTGTTATTTTATTGATTAATCAGGATTAAATTGTGAACTTACCTCGGTGTTGATGCTGTGTAGCCCTCGCCGCTAAACCTAAAAATAAAAAAAGTTAGTTTATTGATTGATTCAGATCGAATCTTGTACTTACCTCGGTGTCGATACAGTGTAGCCCTCGCCGCTAAACCTAAAAATTAAAATAAAAGAGTTTATTTTGTTATTTTTATAAATTAAATAAAAATCAAATCTTGTAATTATCTCAGTGTTGATTACTGGGTGTCTTCGCCGCAATACCTCAATTTAAAGGAATATATTTTGCTATTGTTATGGTATGATGAATCCTGTGATTCGTGAATAAATGAAAGAGACTATTCTTGTTAAAAAACTACTTAATGGAGGAAGGTATACTATACCTACCGTGTGAGTGAGTTTCCACAAACGCATCGTTTGACGCTTCATTGTGAGAGAGTTTAAGTTCGGGTGTCTATTACAAGTTGTATTTACTAGTCATTCAATTAAGCGGTTCTCCACTAAAGAAATCCGAACGCCACTGTGATATGCGTACTCAACGTTATTGTATTTTCTAATGACAATTAAAAAATAAATATATATTATAAAGGAAATTGGTCTACCTCGTAATTTTCCGTCAGGCTCATACCTATTGAATTAGAAAAAATTCTTTTATTCAATAAATAGAAAGAAGAACCGTTACATTTGTTTTCTTTAAATCAAATATAAGGTAAAAAACAATTTCTTAAATAAGTAACTATGCTTTCTCAATTTGTTTAGATTAATTTTATTGAAATCAAATATGAAGAAATAATGTTATACAAATGTAAAGAACTGTATGTACTATATGAAGTGGGTATTCAAAAATATTCATTTTATTTGAATTTTATTTTCATTATAAAGAAATTCATTTGGATTCAATAATCTGAATTGTGGGTATTAAAATATATACATTTTATTTTTTCGTTATAAAGAGATTCATTTGGATTGTAAAATATTAAAAAACGTATTAGTAAAAATTGACTTTTCGATAAAAGTTGGTGGTATTACCGTATTCGAATAGATTGAACAAAAAAGGTATTAAAAAAGATTGAACAGTTTTCCTTTTTCTTCGAAAATCATAAAATTTCAATATTTTTTAATTTTCTCTTTTTCATGCTGGGTTTTTTTTCAGATTTTTAAATGCCTAAAAATATTTTTCGAAGTTCTTTTTGTGTGAAATATTATAGCTTGTGGGGGCCCTTTTTGGTCGGGGCCCCTAGGCAGTTGCCTAGTTTGCCTACATATAAATCCGGCCCTGTATATGACGATAGCTGTACAATTGAGGGCCCGGATGCAATAACTACGTTTGCGCTCGAAGGCATAGTCTGTCTCCTTTTTCACAAGATAATTTGACGGGAAAATTATCTGGAAATGAAAGTTGAAGAAAATTGAAATTTAAAAATTGCTATCAATAGAGGAGATAAAGACGCACATTTTTTCTTAATAAAGTTTTTTTGTCAGACTATTATTTAGTTGAATAAAAATTAAAAACTAATTTTTTTTAGACATTGAAAATAATTATATTTTTACAATCAACTCGTGATATCTCAGAGTCATATGGATAAAAAAAGTTGCAACTTCACCTGCATAATTAAAAAACATTGCAGATCCTAATAAAATGGTTGTAATTATGAAAAAATTGTAATTTGCTATTGATTTTTAATAATAATGTAGTCGCTATCATTACTGTGCTTTACTAACTTTGAGCAAAAAATCTCTGTTACAAAGTTTCGAATTTTGAAGGTTTGAATCACACAAGTTGTTCAGTAAGGTATTAAAAAGTTTTACTAAAAAGAATTTTTTCGATTCATTAAATATTTCAGCTTTTATAAACAATTTTGTTTGAAGCTACTGCGCGTCACGCTTTAACATTTGGTCAGCTGACTGGCTGAGCTCTAAGCCGTGAGCGGAACAAGGATGGATGCACTACGGAGTGGCTGCGGCGAGAGAGAGAAAGCGACAATAAAGTGTTTTTACTGTAAAAATCAACATTTTTATTTTCTATTTTCATAACTGTTAATAAATTAACACACTTTTAAAGAATAAATAACATAATAAAACCATACATTATGCGAAATTAAATATTTTTAAAAATAGCTTGTAAAATACAGACCTATATTTCATATTATTAAAATAAGTTGATTTTTTTAAACATTTACAATCTTGTACTCTTAACTTTTTTAGTCCAGTTCACTTGTTTTTAAGAAATAAAACAATTACAAATTTTTTAAATTTGAAGTAAGAACAATAATTGATACTTTTTAAAAGTTCACAATTTTAAAGTGCTTACACTTTAACTTTATTTTAGACCTATTTCGTTTAAATATTTTTTAAAATATTGTTGTGCCTTCGGTGACAAATATTGTAATAAATTTTTTAAGTCGTTAACTTTTTCCTTAGTGATGCCTACCTTTGGTGTTTCGCTAGCTTTTTCTAAATCTTTATATGTCAAAGTTTGTTCTAAAAAATATGTCACAGGCTCGCTTGTATACTTTTCATAGATTTTTACAGTACGGTTCGGATAATATTCTATTTTTACAGCTTTACTAATTTTAAGCTTTTGGTGAATTTTGTATTTGTCTTTTATTTCATTTTCGAAATCCTTAACCATAACATTTTTTTGTTCGACAATAGTAAAAGGTGGATTGCGTGCGCTTTTAATCAATTCAATATATTCTTGTTCTGTTTCGATACTTTCTTTCATTTTTTTCTTTTTGCCATACATTCCAAAGTTACGGTCACACTGACAATACGAGTGGCCACGAACGGGATACAGGTGATGAATTGGCACTTGCAGTTTTTCTGATAGAATTGATAATAATACTAACATATTATAATTTTTGTTTTGTCCAGGACAGGAGTCAGAAAATAAATATATGTTGTTATAATAATTTAATTCGTACTCTTTAAAAATAACATAATGAAGAAAATTGAATACTGTATTTCCCCCTTTTTTCAGTAAACCCTCCATAAATGGAAACATATAACTACGCGAGATTTCATTTTTGTCAACGTGAACGTGTACATTAAACACATGAAGCCAAATTAATCGCAACCAAAATTGAGATGAAACTGGCAATTTTGGCAAAGGAAGATTTTGACCAAAGTCGAACTCAATACATAAATTGTCTTTAGACGTAGATAACATTATTTTTTTCAATTTAGTGTATTCAACTACATTTTCTTTATGCGTTTTAATATCTTGGTCGTCTTGCTTTCCAAGTTTTTCATATTCATAGCATTGATTGCAACAATCTGTCCGCGGAACATCGAAAGTAAAATTTAAATAATAATTAAAATATTTTGAATAAGTCGTTTCTGAAAGTGGTACATTATTATCCATAGTTTTTAACTTATAATAATCCAGAAATTTCTTGTACAACTTTGATAAAGTTAAACTACTGTCGTTAAAATAATTTTACGTCGAAGTGGTGTAGTGCGATTTTGAAGTTAAAAGGCTTTCACAATGTTTAAGAATTAATTTTTTCAAATCTTCAGACAATTTTGTGAAATGATTAGATGATTTTCCGCGACAATCGGTAAGAGGTAAATTATTTTTAATTTTGTTTTGAACAGTTCTTATTCTACCTTCTTTTATTCCGATGACATTTAGCAACATTTTTTCACAGACAACTATTTCGTCGTTCGTTTGAAACTGAGTGGGAAAATAATAATTCCAGTTTACATTTTTTTTAATTATTTTATCGCTAATTTTTGTATACTTTTTCTGTCGCATAAGTGTGCTTAGAAAAACATTTTGAGTTGTATAGTTGCCGATTTCCCAAAAATAGTTATGAAGTTTTTGAAGGGCTCCAATATCAAATTTTAAAAAGCACTTTTTCGCACAGCATGTAAGTACTTCAAAATGTTTTGCACCAACCGTTTTTCCATTATATACGGAGACGTATTCTTTTCCCTAAATAATCGAAAACACAAGTTGAACATAATTGAAATAATAAAAAAATGACTAATTTTATAAAATATTTTTGAAAAATTAAAAACAAAATTAAAGTATTAAATACATTTTAAAATATATAAACTGATTATTATTTATAACTATTACAATATAATAATTTTAATTACATTAAAAATAAATATTTCCCTACACAACAGTCGAAAATAAATAACAAATAGTATTTACACAAACCTCGTTTCTCGATTTTTGGAAACATTTCGTTTCCACAAATCCACGTTGCGGGTTCTTTTCCGCCCTTTTCGAACATTTTCAGTAAAGCACATTTTTATGTCACTAATTAAAATATTCAATAGTATTTTATTTTAATATTTTAAATAATGTATGAGAATACTCGAATAAAATAAATACTGCTCATACTTGTAACTCAGCAAAAATAGTACTAAGAAATGTACAATTAATATTTTGGATAATAGATTAAGAGATATTTGTTTGTATTATTACAAATATACTGACTATGTGTCATAACAACTAAATTAAAATCTATCTTCGAGTGCGGCAAGGACTTTTAAGAACAAAACATTTTGTTTTCAATTTTTGTAAAACCAATTTTCCAGTATAAATTTCATTATTTAAACACTTTTGAAAACAAGTGAACTGGACTAAAAAAATTAAGAGTACAAGATTGTAAATGTTTAAAAAGATCAACTTATTTTAATAATATGAAATATAGGTCTGTATTTTACAAGCTATTTTTAAAAATATTTAATTTCGCATAATGTATGGTTTTATTATGTTATTTATTCTTTAAAAGTGTGTTAATTTATTAACAGTTATGAAAATAGAAAATAAAAATGTTGATTTTTACAGTAAAAACACTTTATTGTCGCTTTCTCTCTCTCGCCACAGCCACTCCGTAGTGCATCCATCCTTGTTCCGCTCACGGCTTAGAGCTCAGCCAGTCAGCTGACCAAATGTTAAAGCGTGACGCGCAGTAGCTTCAAACAAAATTGTTTATAAAAGCTGAAATATTTAATGAATCGAAAAAATTCTTTTTGGTAAAACTTTTTAATACCTTACTGAACAACTTGTGTGATTCAAACCTTCAAAATTCGAAACTTTGTAACAGAGATTTTTTGCTCAAAGTTAGTAAAGCACAGTAATGATAGCGACTACATTATTATTAAAAATCAATAGCAAATTACAATTTTTTCATAATTACAACCATTTTATTAGGATCTGCAATGTTTTTTAATTATGCAGGTGAAGTTGCAACTTTTTTTATCCATATGACTCTGAGATATCACGAGTTGATTGTAAAAATATAATTATTTTCAATGTCTAAAAAAAATTAGTTTTTAATTTTTATTCAACTAAATAATAGTCTGACAAAAAAACTTTATTAAGAAAAAATGTGCGTCTTTATCTCCTCTATTGATAGCAATTTTTAAATTTCAATTTTCTTCAACTTTCATTTCCAGATAATTTTCCCGTCAAATTATCTTGTGAAAAAGGAGACAGACTATGCCTTCGAGCGCAAACGTAGTTATTGCATCCGGGCCCTCAATTGTACATACTCAAGCGCGTGTTATTTAAAATACAAAACAACAGCTGATACTGATACGGTAGAACTTCCTTAAATTCCCCTAAACGTATACTTAATAAACGAATTATATTATTCAATTACAACTTTTTAAGGTATTTTAAACAAAATGTATGTCTTCTTAAAGTCCTATATTAGGAAATTTGGTAAAATAAAAGCAAAAAGACAATAAATAAGACTATTATATGAAATATGATTTTGATGAAGTTAAAATAATAACTATATGAAAAAATTGTAGAATCTTAAATAATTTTACATTTAATTTTAGAATTTAACTGTTTTATCGAATAAAAATAGCTTTTGTTTAATCTTTTGTTTATTATATAAAAGTGATTTTTTAGATTATAAAAACAAGCGTCAATTTGAATTTCTAAAATTTTCTTTGCATTATGGGGCCCGTTTTAGGCGACTGGTTTGTTTTTAATGTATTAACGTTTTTTAATTATATTTGTAAATATCAATTGAATATTTGTAAGATTTTTAAACATTAAAGAATATTCTTTGGGATAAAGTCATTATTTCCATTCCAAATGACATTTAATTTAGAAAATTTCTAGTTTGAAAAGTAGTTTGTATTTCATCTTTTGAAGTGCTAAAAATATTTTTCTCTCTTATTATTTATATTTTTTAAAAAGTACAAAAGAATGCTTCTTAATTAATTAGGTACATCTTAACTGACATATCTACATACACAATTGTTTAATAAGTTTCTTTATTTCAAAGATATTAAAGGATGCTCGTCTTAGGCGCTAGCCAGTCTTAGGTCACTATCCCTAGTTGCAAAATTTTTTCTTTATTTCAATTATTAAATTTTTTAAAAGATTTTTTAACATGTTTTAATATTATACAGAAAATTGAAAACATTTCTTATCGCCCTAAATATCTTTGGTTAAGATACAAAATTAAAAATTATTATTAGGAAAAATTATAAAATAGGTGTTTCTTCACTTTCAGACTCGTACATAATATGACTTTAAATATCTTAAATTTAGATACAAAATTAAAAAATTTTTAAATTTTTATTTGAAAAAATTATGAAATAGGCGCTTTTCTTGCTTTCTGACCAGCAAATATATTATATATACTATAGCTGTCGTACCCGTCTTTGACGGGTTATAGTTCCTACTGATACATTTCAACTTTCATTTTTACATTGCTCAAAATCTTCTTTACAATTTATGAAGTTCATAAATGTTTTATTTTATTTTGTTTTTGTTTATTTTCTACGATATTGTTTCTAAGATGTGTAACATGAAAGTAACCAATCATTCAGCCTCAAAAATAATTTAAAAATCTCTCAAGAATAGTCATATATTAAAGGATAATTTATATTCATATAAGTATAATTTACTTAAAAAGGACCAAAAAGGCAAAAAACTTATGTTAATTAATAGTTCTGTATTAATTGTTTCGTTTACATTATATTATATTTATCCTAAGAGTATTTATAATATATATTATGCAAATCTGTTTTAATTACAACTTTAAAATAAAATGAAATTAATTTTAATTAATAAAATTTATATCGCCTATTAGTCACAAATATTAGAAGTCATGTATATTAGATTATGATGAAACCAAAAATATTTTTAGATTGTTAGAAAAATTGTTCAATCTCCTTTTTTAAATATTTTTAAAGTTCTGTCAATTAAGGAACATTGTATAAAAGAAACAAATATAAAAATGTACATTTTTCAAAATTATTTTGTATCTCCCATTTCAAAATTAAATTCAATTAAATACAATTTTTTATTTAAGTATTTATTTGTGTTCATTAAACAATTGAATTAAATATTTTAATCTTGTCCTTCTTAATTTTACTATTAAGTAACTCTCAAATATTTGAATCTGACATTTTGAATTTGTAATTCTGAAATATATTCTTCCGACCTCAAAATCTTAATCAAAGACCTCAACAATAAGACTCAATTATGCTTTAAAGTAATTCGTTACAATTATAATTTTTTCGATTTTTTTTATCCCGATAACAATTTTATGTTTTATCTCAGTTATAGAATAACAGTTTTTGCAAAATTCTGCTAAAATGTGACGAAATCACATGTAATTTGATTAATTTAATTAAATTAAATTTGCAATTTCTCAATTGTAGAAAGTTTAGAAACAGTCTATCAAAAAATGTATAATTATAAAATTTTTTTTTTTAATTTTCTGAAAAAATAGTACATCTCCCGTTGTTATTAATATTTTTCAATTTTATAAATTTATAAACCCTACTTGAGTCAAGACCTAACACTCTGTCAAATTAGGTTTTAAACAAACAAAAAATTTAAAAAATTAAAACTTTTGATTTTTTGAATTTTGTAGAAATTTGAAATTCAAATTTGTAATTTATTTTTCCATTTTATTTTTAATGTTAAAATATGAATTAATTTAATTATTTTTATCAAAATAAAAGAGCTAAGTACAAAGAGTTTTGCAGTGATCCGTCAAAACATGGAAAAAATTACAATTTTTAAGTTATAGATTTTTTTAAAAAAATGTTATAACTTCCGTTAAAATTAATATTTTTTAATGGGGATTGGCATTTAATTAAATGGACATTTTGTCAAGTTGAACATTATATTTTGGCTTGGTCATTTTAATTTGGACATCTTATACTTCTATTGTCTCAGACCAAGGGGCTGGACCCTCCGAAATTTTTCTTACACATTGAAACCCCCCCCCCCCCTTTACTGCGAAAAATTTTTTTGCTATGAGCATAAAATGTCTGCCAAAAATTTCTGGCTACGGGCCCGGGCGCCAACAATGCTCGGTACGCCACTGAGGACAATTCTAACAAAAGGTAAAAATTAATAACAATCATTTGTTTAAACATTTTTCAAACTAATAATTACTTTACCAGAAGCAGATTTTTTAGAATTATATGTAAGGCAGTTTGAAAAATTGCAAAATTAGAATGAAACTATCTTACGCTTATTGGAATAAAAGTTAGCAACTAAGAAGTATTGCAATAATAATTGCACTCTCAGTATTGTTGCATTATTATATAAATTATTAAAATCAATAAATTATTTCAAAGTGATTCATCTGCTTTCTGGGTGTATATATTTTAAAAGGATTTAATAACTGACAGCAGTGAATTGTTGAAACCAATTATTTAAACAATGTTTAAGCATAGTCACATAATAATAGATTTTTGTTAATATAACTTGATTTTGTTAATAACATAGTATTTTGTTATTATAAAAATAAAAAATTAAAAAAAACTTCCTAGAATTATTAAAATAATTTTTATAAATAATAATAATAATAGTAATATAATGGATTGTTTAAGGAAATGAAAAGCACACTTAAATATTAGTTTATTTATTTATGGTGGTCTTCAAAATTGTATTAAAAATAGTTAATATTAACATATTATTCGCTACTTACATTTAGATTTAGATCTTTATTTTATACCTCTGACAAGTGCTGCCCTATAGTAGTTTAGCATTTTAAGCTTTTAGTATCTCTGTTTTACCACTAGCAGTTGCATTTACGCACTGGATAAGAAGTATCTTTTTGAGAGTTTAAAATTTGTACAAAAGGCTGTTTTCTCTATTTTATATATCATAATTAAATATATTTTACTAAAAGAAATTGTTTTAAATTTATACAAATAATTAAATAATATGTAAATAGTTAAAATAATAAATTTTGTGTTATTTGAAACTTTTTCAAACAGGTTCCGTGGTGTAGCGGTTATCACGTCTGCTTTACACGCAGAAGGTCGCCAGTTCGATCCCGGCCGGAACCACTTTTTGAATACTTTATTTTATCGGTATTGTGATTTTTTTTACGTTTAAAAAACAATTAAGAAGTGTAACGTTGTATAATTTTTTCATATCATTAATAATAAAAGAGGAGATTGGGTAATTGTGAAAAACGATTTTTCTTAGATCGATAACTCCCACAAAAATTAAAATTTTTCCAAAATTTAAAATGGTATGTGTTACTAGGATGACTAACCTTACTTTAAGTATAATCAATTTTTTAAAATTATTATTTGCCGAAAAAAATTTAAGTGTTTACAAAAAATATCCATTTTTGACGTTTTGCAAATTTTTGTAACTTCGCTTAAAGTTAGTATGATAGTACATGTGTAAGACAAGGATGGATAGATGTGTGATGAGATAGAAATGGACGCAAATTTACGTAAATTATCAGATAATATATATTATACATGTAGATTACATTGAGTTATTTACTTTTTCAATTTTGCCCATTGAACATGTGTCTCGCAATTCCCCAAAAATAGTGTCTCACATTTCCCCAAACGCTTTAGTTGATAAGTTACCTGCGTGTGACTTACTTACTAACGATTGATTGAAAATTCCTTTTAAAGGTCTAAATAACAATACCACACAGTAATTATAAGCGCATACGTACCTCAATCTATTCATCGAAAATAGTTTTAAAAACAATAGGAATACAAAACCACGAAATACACTACTGTCGGAAATTGTTGGTCTGATCAATAAAAGTGATTTCAAAAACACAGCTCAATTCAAAATAGGATATCTTGGTCAAAATTTTAGATAGCGACTCCGGATTAAAATATTTTGAAATCTTACAAAATTCTGCATCTGATGGTGTATTGATATATTATTTTTGACTTATCAAAGTGATTATATTATTTGATGAGTTTGGATAAAAATTAACAAATGTTTCGAATATCGTTCCATAAGTTTAGCTCGTTGCCAGATCTCCAGAAATTGTACAAAAAATTTCCATTTGTGTTCTTTGCTGAGTTGTAAGCTTTAATTTGAGCTAAGAAAACTTAAAAAATATTAAGTGGTTCTCGAAATATGACTCAAAACGTTGAAACACATTTTTCTTTAAAATCAGCTAAAACTGTGGTTTTTACACTATAACTGCCAGAATTGTGGGACAAGCCCATTTTGAGTATAATCAAAAACATCTCAAAACGTAAAAAGCATAAAAGCTAAAATTTTTTTCTTCCTGTTTTCTAAAAGCAGATAAAATTTTGAGTAAAATGAGACTAAGAAGAAGTGATATAGTTAATATTTCAGTTAGAAAATCTTGAAAAAGTGTTATTTGGAGTTTTTCATAACAATTAAAATTACTTCTGAAATATTGAACATTTTTTAATGTTCATAGGCTCATTTTAAAGGTAATTATCTACAAAATTATTATTATTTATGGCCATTACGGTGCAATTTGATTCTTAAAAAATGCAAGCTGCAAAGTTGAAAAAAAAAATTAGATAAATTTGATAACACTTTTTTATACTAAAAAAATTTTTGTATAATATATGATATTTGATAATCTCCAGAATTTAAAAAAAAATGTTGTATATTAAATTTGTTCGAATTTTATAAATTATTTTTTTGTAAAAAAAATGATATCAAATTTTTCCAATTTTTTTGTTCAACTTTGGCAGCTTGCATGTTTTAAGAATAAAGTTGTACCGTAAAGACTATAAATACAGTAGAACCTCGATAACTCGAACCTCGTTAAGTCGAATTCCTCAGTAAGTCGAAGAAAATATCATTCCCCTTGAGGTACTAATAGTGCATTTTTATACTCTATAACTCGAAGTTCGAAAAGCTGACTCTGTAAGTCGAATTTTCTTTACAAGAACAGATTTTTTTAAAACTAGAATTTCAAAAGCGCGCTATGCGCGCGCAATTCTGTTTTGCTTCAATTTTCTTTATTTTTCAATTGTCCAATTTAATATTTTACTAATTTCTGATAATTGCTAATTTCCCAATAATGAAATCTGCTTAGTCTTCATTTACCAGTTCACCAAATTATCTATTGTGCTAATTTTCTTAATTAAAAATTTCTTAACTTCTACAATTTTGTAGTAAACAAATTTCCAATTTTCTAATATGCCAATTTTCCAATAACTAAGGCTCAGATTTCTCTGTTTATTATTTCACAAAATTTTTCAATTCTCGATTATATCAATGTTTACATTTTGACAAATTTCTTAATAGAAATTCCTTTTTTTAATATTTTGTAATAATTCCTTTTCCACTTTCATAAAAGACATTTTAACTAAATTAAAATAATGTGCTACTTGCTATTATATTATACCTATCTTTGTTGTCTCTGTCTCTGTCAACGTTACTGAGATAGTATAGCAGTATGGGAATACGGTTATTTTTTTTGTGAATAATGCTTTTAATTTGTACCATTCTTGCACCCTATCCATCAAATTCTTGTAATGCGATATCTGAAATTTGCTGGACTTTTGTAATTTGACAAATAAATTGCAGAAAAATTGTAGAGAACTTTGTTGGAACCTATTATCATACTGTTCTTAAGAAAGAAACTCCACGATTTATAAATAAAAATAATGCTAAAAAATGAAATAATTTTACAAATGTAAGAAATGTAAAGTGTGTGTTATATGATCGCACTAACTTCCTTCTTGGAATACAAAAATTTTACAATAGTGACAAATGTACATTGTATGTTATTATCGCACTAACTTTCTTCTTAGAATACAAAATCAAACGAACATCTTTGCTTTTTACTGTCAATAAATAAATATTTTGACAAGTGATAATAGAAATTAATTTTTTTCTAAATCTTTTTAAAAGTGATAGAAATCGAAATAGAAGCATTATATTAACGATTCCACATATCACCAATTTTAAAAGTTCCCGATTTCTTAAATTACTATTTAACCAAATAAAAAATACACCGAAATTGTCATGTAAAATGTAGCCCAATGGGAAATTTACATCTGGCATAGTACGGGCCCAGTACGGGCAATCCGGGCAAGATACGGGCATGCCCGTAAAAGTTGTGGAAAACGTGCACAACAAATTTTTAACCAACATTTAGCAGGTTATTGTGTAATATTTTTCTACATCAGAAATGCATGCGCAGAAGTCATCTAAGCAATAAATATATGCGCAGTAATGTTCAAATAAAAAATACATACATATTAATCTCCTAAATAACAAATTTATTCACATTAATGTTACAAGCACTAAGTAGATGCGTAGAAATGTTGCCCGTACTGGCCCAGTACAGAAATTTCCCGCTGAGAGCAATTATGAATTTTCGAATTCAAGATTCTTCTCAGAATTTTAAAAGAAAAATTTTGTTTATTAAATATTTAATTAACAAATGATTTGTACTACTTAAGCAACTATTAAAAAATAGTTTTAAGCAACAGTATTTATTTAAATTTTTTTTTTGATTTTGTTATTAACAAATAAATAAAAAGTTACATTTGAGTCGTTTTCGTCAATGTTTATAAAATTGTTTTGATCCTAGATTGACAAAATTGCAATTATTTAAGGTTTTAAAGTTTAGTTTTTAAAAATCCATTTCTTGTTTATAAAAAATTAGTAATTAATCATAAAATAATTAACCACATATAAATAATTTTGTTATGTTCAATTTTAACATCCTAAATTTTTTTTTAAATTAAAGGTAAACAAATTTGACATCAAATCTTCTTCTCGGAATTTTAAAAGAAAAATGTTGTTTATTAAATATTTAATTCAAAAATTGAACAAAAAAATTTTTCTACTTTCAAAGAGTACCATTTTCTTAAATTTACAAAATTTTGTTTAAAAATAATTTCTACTGCTTAAGCAACAATGAAAAAATAGTTTTAAGCAACAGTGTTTATTTAAAATTTTTTTTTGATTTTGTTATTAACAAATAAATAAAAAGTCCCATTTAAGTCGTTTTCGGCAATGTTCTAAAAATTGTTTTCATCCTAGTTTGACAAGTTTGCAATTATTTAGGGTTTCAAAGTTTAGTTTTTAAAAATCCATTTATTGTTTATAAAATAATTAATAATTAATTATAAAATAATTAACCATATTAAAATAATTTTGTGTAAATTTTTTTTTAAATCAAAGGTAGATAAATTTGTCATTGAATCTTCTTCTCGGAATTTTAAAAGAAAAATTTGTTTATTTAATATTTAATTAACAAATTGAACAAAAAAATTTTTTCACTTTTAAAGAGTACTATTTTTTTTAAATTTTTAAAATTTTGTTTAAAAATGATTTGTACTACACGGTGTTCCACAGCTAAAGTTTTAAAAGACGTATGGGGTTGCCCCTAACGTTTTTTTCCTAACAACAGTCCTCACTCGTATTTATAATTCACTAATTATTTGTGCACAAACAGTATACAAATTGGAAAAAATTTCCTCGTCCTGACAATTGTACGGCAATAAAAAAAGTAACACATCAAACACAGAACGATTTCATTATTGGATGTCAATTTAGGATGAGAAGTACGAATAGAACTTTTTGACACATTTCATAAACAATGATGTGAGGGCTAAAGATGATCATATGCACCAATCTTTACACTGTGCCATATGTAACAGGAAGTCAGAACCGTACTTAGGAAAAAAGGCATTGGGGGCAACCCCCAACGTCTTCTTAAACTTTGGCTGTGGTACACCGTTAAGCAACTATTAAAAAATATCTTAAAGCAACAGTGTTTATTTGAAAATTTTTTTGTTTTGTTATTAACAAATAAATAAAGTTACATTGTAGTCGTTTTCTGCAATGTATATAAAATTGTTTTGATCCTAGATTGACAAAATTGCAATTTTTTAAGGTTTCAAAGTTTAGTTTTTAAAAACCCATTAAATATTTAATTAACAAATAAACAAAAATATTTTTTCCACTTTCAAAGAGTACTATTTTCTTAAATTTACAAAATTTTGTTTAAAAATGATTTGTACTACTTAAGCAACAATGAAAAAATAGTTTTAAGCAACAGTGTTTATTTAAAATTTTTTTTTGATTTTGTTATTAACAAATAAATAAAAAGTTCCATTTAAGTCGTTTTCGGCAATGTTCATCACTTAAACCCCATTAAAAAATATTGATTTCAACGGAAGTTATAACATTTTTTCAAAAAAATTAAAAAACCAAAAAATTTAATATTTTTTATTTTTTTACGTAACACTCTTAAACTCTCTGTACCTATAGCTTTTTATTTCGACAATAATTAATAAAGGATTAACAATTGAATAATAATTTGTAGCCATAGCCCATTAAAAATTATTTTTTTGAACGGAAGTTATGGCACTTTTTCAAAAAAACTTAAAAATTTTAATTTTTTCCATGTTTTGACGGTCACTGCAAAACTCTTTGTACTTAGCCCTTTAATTTTGATAAAAATAATTAAATTAGTTCATATTTTAACATTAAAAATAAAATTAGAAAAATAAATTACAAAATTAAATTTCAAATTTCTACAAAATTCAAAAAATCAAAAATTTTCATTCAAAAAATTTTTTTTTGTTTGAAACCAAATTTAAAAGAGTTTTAGGTATTAACTAAGGATGGATCTATAAATTTACAAAAATTGAATAATATTAATAACAACAAGAAATATACTATTTTTTCGGAAAATTAAAAAAATCAAAATTTTTCTAATTAAACATTTTTTGATGGACTGCTTTTAGACTTTCTACAATTAAGTATTACATGTGATTTCGTCACATTTTAGCAGAAATTTGCAAAGACTATATTCTATATCTGACATAAAATATAAAATTGTTATCAGGATAAAAAAATTCGATAAAATTATAATTGTAACGAATTACTTTGAAGCATAATTGAGTGGTATTGTTGAGGTCTTTGATTAAGATTTTGACGTCAAAAGAATATATTTCAGAATTAGAAATTCAAAATTTTAGATTCAAATATTTGAGTTATATAATAGTAAAATTAAGAAATACAAGATAAAAATAATTAATTTAATTATTTAATGGACACAAGTCAATAATTAAATAAAAAATTGTAATTAATTGAATTTAATTTTGAAATGAGAGATACAACATAATTTTGAAAAATGTATGTACATTTTTAGATTTGTTTCTTTATACAATGTTTCTTAATTGACAGAACTTTAAAAATATTTAAAAAGGGGGAAAGAAAAATTTCTCTAACAATCTAAAAATGTTCTTAAATTTATTATTATCTAATATACATGACTTCTAATACTTTTAACTAATGTGAAATAAAAATTTTATTAACTAAAATCAATTTCATTTAATTTTAAAGTTAGAATTAAAAAAGATTTGCATAATATATATTATAAATACTCTTATGATAAATATAACATAATGTAAACGAAACAATACAAAACTATTAATTCTCGTAAGATTTTTGCTTTTTGATCCTTTTTAAGTAAATTATACTTATAAATATATAAATTATCCTTTAATATGTGACTATTCTTAAGAGACTTTAAAATTATTTTGGTAATTATTTAGAATCGCGGCTTTTGCGAATTTTTAAGTTTTTTGATCAGGACCAAGCCTACACTGAAAAAAAAATTTATTTGAATCAAATAAAAATTATTTGATCCAAGTAAATCATTTACTTGTCTATTATCCATTAAATATATATTTGACTCAAATAAATATTTACTGGTCCTAAGTATTTTATATTATCGCATAAAATAAACAGTAATTTGCGTCAAATAAAAATTACTTTAACCAAATAAATGGAATACTTAAAACTAATAAATAGTGGTTTAAATCAAGTATGAAAATTACTTAATTCAATAATTCATGTTATTTAATTCAAATAAATATTTATTTGCATGGAAAAAATGTTTTTCTTGAAAGAAGTAAACATTTTTTTGTATCAAGTATTTAATTATTTATCACGAATAATTGTTTTAATTCTGACTAAAATCCCTTTAATTCCGTCAAATATTTTTTTATTAAGCCCAAATATGAAATCTATTTGCATCAAGTGAAAAAATTATTAAATTCAAATAAATTTAAATTTGACTTAAATCAAGAATTACTTATCTCAAGTAAATGTCTAATTGCATTAAGTAAATAAATTATTTGTAACTAATTAGAAATTATCTAATTCAAGTAAACTTCTTATTTAATTCAAAATTCCCGAGTCCCAGAATGTTAGGAAACTAATAAAATATTTAAAAATAATTTTAAAATCATAAAATTAATTCTAAATTATTATTCATACTTGAGTTCTACTTTATTTGTAACTGGTTTTCTATTTATTTAAGGTATTATTCTAGTATTTGTGTTATTTATTCCTTTAAACGAATGAATTCATAGTTTATAAAGGTTTTTACAATTTTTACACAACATATTTCGCACATATAAACAATTATATACTTATAATTAAAAATCGCACCTACAGAGGATTCGAACCCTCAACGCTACGCACGCAAATCAAATGCTTAAGCACTAGTACACGCAAGCTCTGGTGAGAAATATTAACATCTTCTACTCGTACGTCAGGTCTGTAAGGGTTGCTTCCTTTTTTAATTTGTGATATGTTTAGTATCATATTAAACTTTTTATAAATAGTAATTTATGAAGAAACCATTAAATACTATTATTTACAAATTAAACAATTCTTTCTAATATTAATTGTGACCGAAATCAATAAAAGATGAGAAATAACTAATTTAATAAAAAATACTTTAACAGAATATTAAATATTTAAATCAAAATTGAACAATAACAATTCAATTCATTAAGTAATTTAATTTACTCGAATCCATAAAATGAAGTTATTGTATTAAATAATTTTTATTTGTATTGAACAAAAAAATATTTGGCTGAAATAAATAAATTAATGGTTACAAATAACTCACTATTATAGTTTCAATTAAATATTTATTTGATCGAAGTATTTTTTATTTGTTTTCATAAAATAAAGTATTAGTATTAAATAAATCATTATTCGCATTAAATATAATTAAAGTTACACTGTTAAAAAAGAAGCATAGAATCCTTTACAACTTAACACCGAGTGTGAAGTTGTAAGACTAAAGTGTTCGTAATTTGGTGCGAAGATGCATGCATCCACACTAACCAAGTGTGAACTTCAGAAAAGTTAGCTTTTACACCTGCGCGGTGTGAAAGCGCTATCAGTCACACTCACAAGTGTGATTGTCTATTTCTTTGTCTACCCTTTCCTCCCTTCGTTCCCCTTACCAATGTCTATGACGCTTGCCATTACCTGAAATTCCTATAATTTTCGTATTTCACTGATTCTACGTGACCAACATATATATGACTGGAAGCCTACCACGCACGCACGGGTGGCAGACTTGCATCGCGCTAAAATTTAAAAAACCGTAACATATAATATAATATAATATAATATAATATAACATATAATATAATTATTAAAAAATAAAACAAATAACTAAATAATAAAAACGAAATAAGATTACGTATCAACATAACCTTCAAATATTATATAAATATAAAATTTTTTTTTAATTTTAACCAAACACAAGAGAAGATTTAAAATATGATAGAGAATTTAGAAAATCATATGGGCACACTTGAACTATAAGAGGAAAAAAAATTGGCAAATAATATATTTTTACAAAAATTTATATTTTTCATCATCCTGAGAACAGTTTTTTTCACTCGAAATTAAAAAAATATTTTTTAATTTAGCCAACTTCGTAAATTGGTTTAAAACATGATACAGAGTTAAAAAATTATTTGAAGAATGTTAATCTCCAATAAAACAAAATTTAACAAAAAATATCTGTTTTGACAAAAATTGAATTTTTTCAGGATCTTGAAAATAATTTTTTTCCCTTTAAAATTAAACAAATATTTTTTAATTTTAATCAATTAGGAAAATTAATTTAAAACATTATAGGGAGGTTAAAAAATTTTTAAGGGATAAATATTCTCAAGTAGAAAAAAATTTAGCAAAAAATATCTATTTAACAAAAATTGAATTTTTTCAGAATCTTGCAAAGATTTTCTTTCCCATCAAAAATTTTAAAAATTATTTAAAATTAACTAATTTTAAAAATTAGTTTAAATCATAATACAGAGTCTAGAGATTTATTCACGGACAAATAATCTCAAATAGAACAAAATATGTCAAAAAATATCTGTTTTTACAAAAATTAAATTTTTCCGGATCTTGAAAACAATTTTTTTCCTCAATATTAGAAAATTATTTTTTAATTTTAGCCAATTACAAATATCGGTTTTAAACATAATACAGACTCTAAAGAATTTTCCGTGGACTATTAATCTTAAATATTATAAAATTTGGCAAAAAATATCTATTTATCAAAAATTGATTATTTTGAGCATCTTAAAAATAATTTTTTTCCCTACAAAATTAGACAAATATTTTTTAATTTTAACAAATACTGAAAATTAGTTTAAAAAATAATAGAAAGTTAAAAAACTTTAACAGGGACAAATATTCTCAGGTAGAAGAAAATTTGGCAAAAGATATCTGTTTTTACAAAAATTGAATTTTTTCAGCATCTTAAAAATAATTTTTTTTCCCTTGAAAATTAAACAAATATTTTTTTTTTTAACCAATTATGAAAATTAGTTTAAAACATAAAAGAACTTTAAAAAAAAAAAATTTTCAGGGACTAATATTCTCAAGTAGAACAAAAAAGGCAAAAAATATGTATTTAATAAAAATTGAATTTTTTTCAGCATCTTGAAATGATTTTTTTTCCCATCAAGATTTTAAAAATATTTTTTAAATTTAACCAATTTTGAAAATTAGTTTAAATCATAATACAGAATCTAGAGATTTATTCGAGGACAAATAATCTCAAATAGAACAAAATTTGTCAAAAGATATCTGTTTTTACAAAAATTGAATTTTTTCAGGAACTTGAAAACAATTCTTTTCCTCAAAATTAGAATATTATTTTTTAATTTTAGCCAATTACAAAAATCAGTTTTAAACAAAATACAGAGTGTGAAGAATTTTTTGTGGACAATTAATCTTAAATAGTATAAAATTTGTCAAAAAATATCTATTTAACAAAAATTGAATTTTTTCAGCATCTAGAAAAGATTTTTTTTCCTATAAAAATTTTTAAATTATTATTTAAATTTGACCAATTTTAAAAATAAGTTTAAATCATAATGCAGAGTCTACAGATTTATTAGAGGACAAATAATCTCAAATAGAACAAAATTTGTCAAAAATATCTGTTTTTACAAAAATTAATTTTTTCAGGATCTTGAAGACAACTTTTTTTCCTCAAAATTAGAATATTATTATTTTTTAATTTTAGCCAATTACAAAAATCAGTTTTAAACAAAATACAGAGTGTGAAGAATTTTTTGTGGACAATTAATCTTAAATAGTATAAAATTTGTCAAAAAATATCTATTTAACAAAAATTGAATTTTTTCAGCATCTAGAAAAGATTTTTTTTCCTATAAAAATTTTTAAATTATTATTTAAATTTGACCAATTTTAAAAATAAGTTTAAATCATAATGCAGAGTCTACAGATTTATTAGAGGACAAATAATCTCAAATAGAACAAAATTTGTCAAAAATATCTGTTTTTACAAAAATTAATTTTTTCAGGATCTTGAAGACAACTTTTTTTCCTCAAAATTAGAATATTATTATTTTTTAATTTTAGCCAATTGCAAAAATCAGTTTTAAACATAATACAGAGTGTGAAGAATTTTTCGTGGATTATTAATCTTAAATATTATAAAATTTGGCAAAAATATTATCTTTTTAATAAAAATTGAATTCTTTCAGCATCTTGAAATGATTTTTTTTACCATCAAGATTTTAAAAATATTTTTTAAATTTGACCAATTTTGAAAATTAGTTTAAATCATAATACAGAGTCTAGAGATTTATTCGAGGACAAATAATCTCAAATACAACAAAATTTGTCAAAAAATATCTGTTTTTACAAAAATTCATATTTTTCAGCATCTTGAAATCAGCTTTTTTGCTCAGACAGTTGGAAAAATATCTTTTAATTTTAACCAGTTGCGTGAATTAGCTTAAAACATGATAGAGAATTTAAAACCTTATTCGGGGGCAAATATTCTGAAATAGAATAAAATTTGTCTAAAAATATCTGTTTTTACAAAAATTTATATTTTTCATCATCCTGAAAACAGTTTTTTTCCTCAAAACTAAAAAAATATTTTTTAATTTTAGCGAATTTCAAAAATTTTTTTAAAACATGATACAGAGTGTAAAAAATTATTTGGGGAATTTTAATCTCAAGTAGAATAAAATTTGGCAAAAAATATCTGTTTTTACAAATATTGAATTTTTTCCGCATCTTGAAAATAATTTTTTCTCCTCAAAATTAAAATAATATTTTTTAATTTAGGCAATTTCGAAAATAAGTTTAATACATGATACAGAGTTTAAAAAATTATTCGGGGATAAATATTCTCAAATAGAACAATATTTGACAAAAAATATCTGTTTTTACAAAAATCTTTTTTTTTTCAGCATTTTGAAAACAAGTTTTTTCACCACAAAATTAGAATTTTTTTTTTTATTTGAACTAATTACAAAAAAATGATTTTAATAGATAATACAGAGTTTAAGGAATTATTCGAGGAAAAATATTCTCAAATAGAACAACATTTGGAACATAATATCTGTTTTTACAAAAATTGTTATTTTTAGCATTTTGAAAACAGTTTTTTTCTTTTAAAAATTATAAAATATTTTTGAATTTTGACTAGTTACAAGAATTGGTTTGAAATATGATTGACAATTCAGGAAATCATTTGGAGACTGTTAAACTATAATATGAAAAAATTTGTCAAGTAATATATGTTTTTACAAGTATTTATATTTTTTAGCATTTTAAGAACTGTTTTTTTCCGTAAAATTATAAGTTTTTCATTTAATTTTTACTAATTGCAAGGATTAGTTTAAAGTATGATAGAGATTTTATAAAATCTTGTGGAAACTGTTCAACTCTAATAAAACAAAATTTTTCAAACAATTTTTTTTTCAAAAATTGATATTCTTTAATTTCTTTTTAAAACAGTTTTGATTTCCTTAAAACTATAAAAATCTTTTATATTTATTTTACACAAGACTGGGTTTAGAATATGATCTTGAAAAACTATTTGTTAACTAGTAATTTCTAATAGAACATAATTTCCAAACAAATTTCTATTTTCCAAGAATTGGTAGATTTTTATTGTTTACAAAACTATTTTTTATTTGCTTAAAATTAGAAAAAAATATAATTTTTTTTAACTGTAAACCTCGGTTTAAAATATACTACAAATGTGAGTAAATTCAATTGGAGCTTTTTTTTCTTATAGAACGAGATTTGTAGAAAATGTTCTATTTAACAAAAATTGATTTTTCTTCATATCTGTAAAACAGTTTTTATTTTCTCAAAATTATAAAAATATTTTTTAATTTCCCCAATTTTATAAGTCGTTTTAAAATATTCTAAATATGAAAGAAATTTTTTCCGGAACTGTAATTGTCACATAAAATAAAACACTGTTTAAAATATGCATAAGATGTTAAAAATTTATTTTTGAACTCTTAATATCTCCTGCAAAAAAAATTTGGATAAAATTATATTTTTTTAAAGGAATTTTGATTTATTATATATCTTTTCAGAGGAGTTTTAAATTTTTTTAAAATTAAAAAAGAAGTTTTGTTTGTTTTCAAAATCTAAAAATCATTTTAGAAATACTAGCTAAAATGGTAACTAATATAATGCGAATAGTTTATTTCCTTTTTTGTTTTATTTTATCGTTACCTGCTTTGTCCAAAATTTTTAATATTTGATAGAAATATTTGAATTATTTGTTATTTAGGTTGAACTGACTTTAGTTTCGATTTCGATTTATTGTAAATATTGAAAATTTCGCGCTCTACGTATTTTCACGTACATGTTGAATCACGTGATCGTTTTACCTACCCTATAATATCTGCGTAATTGTGCTTAACTTTTTACATTTATGTGTCAAAGTTGTTACTTATTTGTGGAATAATATTAATCTTTTGAAAAATTAAAATATTAACTTCAGTGTGTATTTGTGTCAGTAAAAATTTGTATTTATAGTTTAAAAAGTTCAGAATTTGTGTTTAGATGGAAAAATAAGGTTAAGTGTAATCACCCGTGCTCACTTTTAGCACTCGCACCGTGCGGTGTTAATGTCACGTAAGCTGTGGGAACTTCGCACCGTAACACTGGCATTAAACCTTGAAAGTGTGATTGACATAAAATTCACACTTTTAAGGATGTTTGCACATTTTTCACACTTTCTGATGTAAAGCGTGTTTCTTATTTTTAACAGTGTACTTGAATCCATAAAATGAAGTTATTATCTTTAATAATTTGTATTTGTATTAAACAAAAAAATATTCGGCTGAAATAAATAAATTAATGGTTACAAATAACTCACTATTATAGTTTCAATTAAATATTTATTTGATCAAAGTATTTTTGATTTGTTTTTATAAAATAATGTATTAGCATTAAATAAATCATTATTCGTTTTAAATAATTTAGTTTACTTGAATACATAAAATGAAATTATTGTGTGAAATAATTTTTATTTATATCAAAAAACCAAAGATTTGAGGAAAATAAATAAATCAATTGTTTTAAATAAATTTTTATTTATGTTGAATAATTTCATTTATTAGATTCAATTAATTATTTTTTTAATTCAATTACGATTTATTTGATTCAAATAAGTGGCATTCAAATAATTTAAGTTATTTAAATCAAATATATATTTTTTAGATCTAAATACAAAATATTTGAACCAAGTAAATATTTTTCAAATAATTTGAATTAATTGAATCAAATAATTTTTTTTTTTCAGTGTAAGTGGTGTATTTTAGCACCAAAGTAAATAATCCGGTGGGGGAGGTTGAAAAAGTTTACCTGCTTTTTTTATTTTTACAAAAAACTTCAATTTTTTAACTGCACTAAGACAGGCAGTTACGCATCCTTTTAAAAGTGATCACTTACGTAAGGGTGAAGACCCATGCGAAGGAGTATATTATCAAAGGAATAGAATAGACCAATCAGAAAAACTTTCCATTGTGACCAATTATCTGATTGGTCTATTGTAATCCACTGATACCCTACTCCGTCGCACAGTGGGCGAAAATGACAAAAAAGGAGTCAAAATTGTTTCTCCGGCGCAATTTTTATTGCATTTCAATGACCTTGCGCTTAAAATACAGCTTCAGCATAGGGCTATGAGACATAGGTGCGATCTTTTTTATTTAACATACATAATCTTTTTCACATCGCCTTAAACTGGGGTAAAAAATGATTGAATTTTGAGAAATGCTGAATAACTTTAAGAATTTTGAACTAATTTGATTACCCTTTTCCTCTTAAGTTCATTGGGGGTCCTGGATTAAAAATTTGGCATAACATTTTCAAAATTCAAAATGGCGGATCCAATATGGCAACCAATTTTTTTAAAAGTCGTTGAATTCGCTTGAAACTTGTCACTTGAGGGTTTTTATGATCGCTGATTACGAATTTGGCATTAGTTTTTCAAAATTCAAAATGGTGGATCCAATATGGCGGCCAATTTTTTTTAAATTAATTGAATTCGCTTGAAACTTGTATCTTGAGGGTTTTTATGATCGCTGATTACGAATTTGGCAATAGTTTTTCAAAATTCAAAATGGCGGATCCAATATGGCGGCCAATTTTTTTTAAATTAATTGAATTCGCTTGAAACTTGTATCTTGAGGGTTTTTATGATGGCTGATTACAAATTTGGCATTTGTTTTTCAAAATTCAAAATGGCGGATCCAATATGGCGGCCAATTTTTTTTAAATTAATTGAATTCGCTTGAAACTTGTATCTTGAGGGTTTTTATGATCGCTGATTACGAATTTGGCATTAGTTTTTCAAAATTCAAAATGGCGGATCCAATATGGCGGCCAATTTTTTTTAAATTAATTGAATTCGCTTGAAACTTGTATCTTGAGGGTTTTTATGATCGCTGATTACGAATTTGGCATTAGTTTTTCAAAATTCAAAATATCAAATCCAAAATGGCAACCAATTTTTTAAAAATTCATCGAATTCGCTTGAAACTTATCTTTAGGGGGCTTTTATGATCGCTGATTATGTTTTTCGCACTGGATTTTGCTAATGCTGCCTCTGGAAAATATAGAACTACTAACAAATAATGTTTTATACGAGTTTAGATCTGGAATTGCAAATTTATTAATGCAACAATCTTCTTTATAGGTATTGTCACCTATGTAAATGTAAGGAAAATTTTGAATATATGTGAATTTGTTTATTTTTTATTTATAGCTCACTTCATCTGTTATCATAAGAAAATTTGACGTTTGTTAATGAAAACTTGAACGAGTTTATGTAAAAAATTTTAATAAATTTGAGTGGACCGTGTCTTACTTAGATACATTTAAAAAAGTAATAATTTTTTTGATTTAATAGTGAATTATTTTTATTTTTATTATTTAATTACTCTTGTCTAATTACTAAAAAGTTTACAAGAGGAGTTGCGCTAAGTAACTATTATGAATAAATAAAGAACATAAAAGCGAAGATTTACAGAAAGTTAGGCGCTGGTAGAAGAGGCATCAATCAAACGAGTATTAAAAATGTCACGCAGAACAATAATTAAACGTTTCAGAGTTGAACAGCTACTAGATGAGAAAATGTTCAACCAAGTATCGATGGACAAAGTAATGTTACCGGGTTGATTCGTAATAGAGGTAAACAGATGATTACAGGCAGGGCAGGATAAGAGAATGTGACTTAAATCATCGAATTCAAGATGGCAAGCGGTGCAAATTGTATCAGGGTGAAAGTGGTATTTTTTTTTATCAAAAACAATTCTAGTAACATGCCTATTTAATAACCGGATCTGAGCAAAAAATTTCTTAAAAAATAAAGGCATGTGCATAAGTAAATAAGCTTGAGTTCCCGGTTGCAATGTTAGATTCGGAAAAATCAAAAGGCTTCTTGAAATCAGTCTACTCTCTTCATCACGACATCTCAAATATCTTTCATATTTATCAAGAATAAAATCCTGGTCTAAGTAGAAAAATTCGGTGGTCATGCTATTATAAACATCCAAAAGACATTTAATAGTGAATTAAAAAATAGGATACAATTGTATTTAGTATCAGGTAAGAATATTGTTGTGCAGAACATTTTTAGTAACCTCTTTAAAACTCATGATTTGCAAGTAACTCTATTTTTTCAGATATTTCAGTAATAGGTATTCAAGAGAATTTAATGAAGTTTGAAAAAATTGGTTGCCATATTGGATTTGCCATTTTGAATTTTGAAAAATTAATGCCAAATTCGTAATTAGCGATCATAAAAACCCTCAAGATACAAGTTTCAAGCGAATTCAATTAATTTAAAAAAAATTGGTTGCCATATTGGATCCGCCATTTTGAATTTTGAAAAACTAATGCCACATTCGTAATCAGCGATCATAAAAACCCTCAAATGACAAGTTTCAAGCGAATTCAACGACTTTTGAAAAAATTGGTTGCCATATTGGATTTGCCATTTTGAATTTTGAAAAACTAATGCCAAATTCGTAATCAGCGATCATAAAAACCCTCAAGATACAAGTTTCAAGCGAATTCAATTAATTTAAAAAAAATTGGCCGCCATATTGGATCCGCCATTTTGAATTTTGAAAAACAAATGCCAAATTCGTAATCAGCGATCATAAAACCCCCCTAGAGATAAGTTTCAAGCGAATTCAATTAATTTAAAAAAAATTGGCCGCCATATTGGATCCGCCATTTTGAATTTCGAAAAACTAATGCCAAATTCGTAATCAGCATAAAAATCCTCAAGATACAAGTTTCAAGCGAATTCAATTAATTTAAAAAAAATTGGCCGCCATATTGAATCCGCCATTTTGAATTTTGAAAAACTAATGCCAAATTCGTAATCAGCGATCATAAAAACCCTCAAGATACAAGTTTCAAGCGAATTCAATTAATTTAAAAAATTGGCCGCCATATTGGATCCGCCATTTTGAATTTTGAAGAACTAATGACAAATTTTTAATCCAGGACCCCCAAAGAACTTAAGAGGAAAAGGGTAATCAAATTAGTTCAAAATTGTTAAAGTTATTCAGCATTTCTCAAAATTCAATCATTTTTTACCCCAGTTTAAGGCGATGTAAAAAAGACTATGTAGGTTAAATAAAAAAGATCGCACCTATGTCTCATAGCCCTATGCTGAAGCTGTATTTTAAGCGCAAGGTCCTTGAAATACAATAAAAATTGCGCCGGAGAAACAATTTTGACGCCTTTTTTGTCATTTTCGCCCACTGTGCGTCGTATGGAACTTCACCCTAAGGCCAGAGTTCTGTAGTGACGGAGCACTGGCGGCAACTGACCGGTGACCGTCATAGAACCGAAATAATATAACAATAATTATTATCAAAAAATACAGTGTTCCTATCGACCAGCTTGAAAAAAAGAGAGAAAGATGGGGACAAGCCAGGAGGGGGTTGGGATGCCACTAATACGTGAAGTAGGCGTATTTTATATCAGAGTGGCACCCCAATCCCCCCTCCCTAGGACTGTCCTCCTCACTCTCTCTTTTTTTCAAGCTAGCCGATAGGAACACATTCCTTCGGCCGTGCGGTAATTACTGTATTTTTTGACAATAATTATTGTTATATGATTTCGGTTCTGTGACGGTCACCGGTCATTTGAGGTCAGGTGAAGACTACCCACCTCTGTGTATCACTACAGTCTCCTATACAACCCTGAGCATGTTTACACCTGTAAAAATAATATTAAAGGTGTAAATATTTATTAAACCAGTAAATCTAAAACTGATATTAAAATGTTTAAAGTGATTTAGGCAAAGAAAATTGGTTAAATCAGTAAAATTTGATCGTATTAAAAAATTGAAGTTTTTTGTAAAAATAAAAAAAGCAGGTAAACTTTTTTAACCTCCCCCACCTGATTATTTAATTTGGTGCTGAAATACACCACTTAGGCTTGGTCCCGATCAAAAAACTTAAAAATTCGCAAAAGCCGCGATTCTACGAAGAAAACCAAGTACAGAATCGATATCCAGGTGATTTTTGTTCAACTTCTTTAGAGAAGATAACCTTTTTTTATGGAATTCAATTTCTTGTTATGAAGCTTCGTACATGGGCATATTAAGCGTCACAAATTTTACAAATATTAGATTTTTAAATTTTGAGGTTAACTTAAGTTAAGTCACCTGTGTATCGTTGCGGCAATTGATGTTTTGCTAATTATTGCTTTCTGCGTTTCTGCACTTGGTGCTTTCCTAAATTTTGATTAATAAATTATGAGATTAACTTCCTATCACTTCTGCACTTGCTGTTTTTCTAATTATAGATTTTTAAATTTTCAGATCTACTGTCTTCAATAAGTAGACCCAAAAGTAACCTGCAATTCGATTCACCACTTAGGGTTTTCGTGGTTATGGATTTACAAATTTTGAGGTTAACTTCCTCGAAGATGTTGACCAAAAGTCACCTGGACATCCGTTTTGCACTTAGTGTTTTTCTAATCTTTGATTATAAAAATTTGAAGTTAACTTCCTCCCAGAAGTTCACTAAAAGTTACCTGGATATCGGTTCTGCACTTGGCGTATTCCTAATTATGCATTTTTAAATTTTTGTCTTCCTATACTTTTTTATTATTAAATTTTGAGGTTAACTTCCTCGAAGATGTTGACCTAAAGTCACCTGAACATCGGTTCCGCACTTGGTGTTTAACTAAATGTCGATTTCCAAATTTTTAGGTTAAATTCTACAAAACTTACCTGGACATGAGTTCTGCAGTTATTGTTGTCCTTATTATTGCTTTTTAAATTTTGAGGGTAACTACCTTGAAGAAGTTCACCAAAAGTCACCTGGAAATTGGTTCTTCTCGTTGTGATATCCTAATTATTGATTTTCAAAACTTTTAAATTGAAATACAAAAAAAGGAGAAATTGTGAACTCTCCTTTATGTTTCGTACAATTTTGCCTATGACGTGTCATGCCCCACCTACTTCATTTTCAAAATTTTTAAATTCAAATACATAAATCGGAGAAATTGTAAACTCTCCTTTATGTTTCGTACACTTTTACCGATGACGTATCATGCCCCGCCTACTGAGAAAGATCTTTTCTGTTTCGTACGCGAATTTCTACAGCAGTATATCTATAGCTATCACTAACTGATTTCTTATATAGGATTTTTTCCTTTATTATTATATTTTTATTAAGTTTATTTTTCTAACTTAAATTATTATTAATTCGACATTTAAGTTGATTTTATATTTTATATTACTCTACAAGTTGAAAAATGTACATTATAATTATGCCTCTGTAAGTCGAAGTTGTGATCAATAAAACCTTTATATCTCGAAATCCTCGTTAAGTTGAAAACTCATTAACACGGAAGTTTTTAGCGTTCCCCTTGAAATTCGAGTTATCGAGGTTCTACTGTAATATCAATTCTGTAGAAAATTACCTTTAAAATGAGCCTACGAACATTAAAAAAATGTTCATTATTTCAGAAGTAATTTTAATTTTTATGAAACATTCCAAATAAAACGTTTTCAAGATTTTCTAACTGAAATATTAACTAAATCACTTCTTCTCAGTCTCATTTTACTCAAAATTTTATCACCTGTTGGAAAACAGGAAGAATAAAATTTTAGCTTTTATACTTTTTACGTTTTGAGATGTTTTTCATTACACTCAAAATGGGTAGTCCCACAATTATTCTGGCCGGTAGTGTATTTGAAAATGATGGTTTTTCCGGAAAACCTCCTAGGACGTTTTGAGTTATATTTTGAGAACCACTTAATATTTTTTAAGTTTTCTTAGCTCAAATTAAAGCTTACAGTTCAGCAATAAATTCAGCAATTAACAACTTTTTATTAAACATAGAGCTACAGAGATGCAACTTTTTCTCAATTTTGCAACTTTTCGAGGTCAGTGAAACCATGTACTAACAACAAAATAAGAAAATGAATTTTAACAAATGTTTAAACAATTTAATAATGTTTATTTCTAACTTTTCACTAAATAAAGTTAGAGACTTGCAACTTTTTATAAATTTATCCATTCACTGAGAAAAAAGGTTTAGTTTTAGTAACAATATTTTTTAGTTGACCATTGTTGGTTGTAACAATATTTTGATTGGTATAACAAAACGATATGGTTGACGTAACACAACAAGCTGTTTGGGCAACAATATTATTTTGTTGCTCTTATTTGGTTGAACCAAACATAATTTGGTTGTGACTTTCAAACATAATTGGGTTTGATAACCAAACAATTAAAAAAATAGGTGATTAGTTTGTAAGTAAGCTGCCGATAAAAATATAAATAAAATTTAAATAAAAACCAATACCAGACGGTCGGCCGAATCTGGGTCTGATAGTTGGGCTAACGGTTTGTGTTACTGAACTGTCTAGCTATAAGGTTTATTTCTCATTGCTCATTCATATCTCTCATGGGCTGGTGGATAACCTACTGGTCTGGCAGCTGGAAAACCCGGGTTCGAATCTTCATGACTAATTAAATTTTTCTGTTTCAGGTTTTCATTAATCTTCAATTTCTACATTCTCATCTGATTATATGATTAATAACATGTGAATTATGTAATTATATGTGTTGGCCGACCAAAAATTCGCACCTGGGTTAGTTAGCTCCCAAATAAAAAATTTTTTGTGACAAACAAAAGTTTTTGTTCTCGCGAATAAAAAATATAGTTGTCCCAACCAAATAGTTTTGTCGATTAAATAACAACCAAATAATTTGGTTGGCTCAACTAAATTTTTGTTGCTATGACTAAACATTTTTCTCAGTGTTGCTATCTTCGCAAGAGTTCCTTTGGAACTTTGGTCAAATAACCAACACATGTATTTATCATATCAAAAAAAAAATATTGTAAAGTTTTGTACTTAATTATTATGTCTTACAGTCAACAAAAGAAAACTTGCAAAACTAAGAGAAAGTTGCGACTCTTTAGCTCTATTTACTAAAAAGTTGATAATAAACAACATAATTTGTTTAAACAATTGTAAAAATTATTATTTTTAATTTGTTGTTAGTACATGGCTTTACTAACCTCGAAAAGTTTCAAAATTAAGAAAAAAAATGCAATTCTCTAGCTCAATTTGATAAAATGTTGTAAATAAACAATAATAATTTGTTTAAAGAAATGAGTAATTACATGAAATAATAATTAAACATCAATATTTATGTTATTTATTTAAAATGTAGAAAAAAACTTTCATAAAAATAGTAAAAAATATTTCCTAACGATTTTTTTCGTAATTTTTTAATTTATGGGGTCTTTTGGGTCCCTATAAAAAATAGTTAAATAGTTAATAGTCCAAGAGTTCAGCCTATTATAAGCTTGTTAAATCTGCTCTTGCGCCATTAGGTTTAAAGGGTCGAAATTAAATAAAAAAAAATCGTTTTTCTAATAAACAAAAAAAGCAACGAAAATAAAAATTACATAATTATACAAAAAACCGATCAAATAATTTCTTATTATAAAATGTAATTATGTTGTGAGAAAAACAAAATCCGGACAAGTGCGAGTTCAACTTGCGCACTGAAGGTTCTGTACACGGATTTAAAAATGCTTTAAAACGTGTTTTTAAGTTATTTGTATTTTTAATTGAAATAATTAAATAAAATCAATTAAACCTTAAAATAAGCAAATATCAATTTTTAGAAAATAGAATAAGCATAGGCTGAGCTTTAAGTAATATTCAAAATTGTAATTAGCAAAAAATTTTGTATTTGGGTTAAAATAAGTAAAATTGACCACTTGAGAAATTTTTGTATCCGATTTTCAAGTTATCTATGCTATTTGATAGATATATGAAAATATTTTATCCCCCTAAATTATTTTTCAAAAATGTTATTTGTCTTGGAAATAAACGGGGGTTGAACTTTTGGGTAATGAATTTTTCTTTTAAACATCAGTCATGAACGGATAAAGATAATTGAGCTTTTTTTTTATAGTAAAGGTTAAAATTTGTACTTTAAACTGGAATTAAAATGATTGTTGTGAAAATAAAATTTATAATTATTATTAACAATTTTTTTAAACAATTGCAATTTAAAACATGTACTCAATGTCATCTGAACATCAAACTACACTGCAAAAACTGGTGTCTTCTAAGTGTCTTATTTTAAGACATTTTGGTGTCCTTTTTGTATCTAAGACGTAAAAAATGTCTCATTTTAACACATTTATTGCGTCTTAGACTCTAAAATGTCTTAAAATAAGACACTTATAGAATACAGCAATTTTTGCAGTGTATGCTCGATTAAAAGAATTTCGATCCGTAGGAGCAAATTGGTATGAGTTTTTAAATTACACCGAAAAAAATTAATTCTGAATTGGAGCGGAGTATTCCTTTTTTAAACTCCTTTTACGTTTTCTTATTAAGGTATTAGTCGCGTAAAATGATTTTCGTCAGATTTTTTTATAACTTTGTATCTGTATTCATGAGGTATTTATCTATGAAATGAGATCTATCCTATTAACTTTGACCACTTCTGAGCTTCAAAATATTAATTCAAAGTTTATACCTTTTACATGCAATAGCACAAAATGCATGTAAAAAATGTCTCTTATATTCATTTATAAAAAAACAAGTCGTCAGATTTTCAAATAAAACTACTAAGTTACACATTGAGATAAAATAAGTCCTTTAAAAAAAATTTCCTTTATTGACCACGCCGTATAAAAAATACAATAATTTAAAAATTCATAATTTTTCATTTTCACGTGGTTTCATTGAAAAATGTCGAAAACGTGTGAGCAATACATCACGATAACTTATAGTACCTGACTAAAAATCGTGAAAATTAGATATATTACATTAGAAGAGGTCACAAGGAAGCAAGTGAGTTGATATAAAAGTTTATTTATTGTTCTTTTTATTTTGCGGGAGTTTTGCGGGAGCATTTACGCGACTAATACCTTAAAATAAACATATTTTTCTTTAGAGAAGCGGATTTTTTTTTAATCTGAGAATATTTTGCTTAAAGGATAACTTTTAACTTTTCTTTTCTGATTGAAATTATTTCTTTATATTTAAAATTAACCCTTTAAAATGGAGATTATTCCTCTACAAATGATAAGATTTCGGATACAAATATTCCATATTCTTGAAGTTGCTCAGATACTACATTATATTGTTTTCGGATTACCGCCCCTTCAATGTGTTTTTTAAGTCAGTTGAAAAGTCACATGAACGTTAGTGTCACTTTTAAGTAATCGTATTCAAAAATGGATAATAATTTAAGGATATTATTAAACGAAATAGGATTGGACAATTATATTTCCCATTACGAAAAAATGTTGTCAGCATAAAGATTTTCTTTATTATCAGCCACTTAAAGTAATAATAGCGCCACGAAAAGAATCGAGAATGATCACTACTGAATTTAAATTATAAACAATGTAGTTCCTGAGTTATTTTTGTGTTGTAAATGTTTAATTGCGTTCAATAAAAAATTCTCCACGCTTAAATGTGTCTCATAATTTGTTGAAAAAACATTTGTTGTTAAATTAATAAAATTATGGTTGGTAGTAATGTAGTTTAATTTTAAACATAGACCATATTTAGCTCTAAATAAAAATTAATATATATGTATTTTAATTTTAAATCTGTTTCATTTTTTTTAAATCTAATTTTCAAAATACAATAAAAAATAATAAAAATTTTGAATCAAGTTTTTAATTTATTGGAAAGTAATAAAGTTTTATTTTATTTAAGCGATTTATATAACATTAGAAAACATTTTGAAATAAATTGATTTAATAATAGTAAACTGACTTTTAATAAAACTAAAAATATACAATTAAACAAGGTGAGAATTATGTCCATTTCATGAACATTTCGCTTCCAAGTAAGCAAAATAATTTGCTTCCTCATGGAGGAAGTAAGAAATTAATAATACGTAAGTTATTTGGGGAAGTTATTAAAAAAAGAAGAATTTTAATTGCAATTAAATCAATTCGTTTTGAGATAAGGAATATGATTTTTGTATTCATTAATTTGTATTTTTAGCTTAAAAAAAATTTATGGCAAAAAACGTTTTTTCCCGATAAAAGAAGGTGCTCAAACAAATTTGGTTGGGTATTTTCAAAAATTCCTGTGTCCAAATTTAGATATTCATAAGTTTAATAAGTTTTTAAAATTTTATTGGAAACCGTTAAAGCGTTCTCGAGATATCTTGTACACATTGAGAATTATGCACATTGAGAATTATGCACATTGAGAATTATGCACATTGAGAATTATGCACATTGGGAATTATGTACATTGAGAATTATGCACATTGAGAATTATGCACATTGGGAATTATGCACATTGAGAATTATGCACATTTGGATTTAGGGAATATTCATGCGCCTCTCAAAGAGTTTCCTTAATAAAGTTTCTATATTTAAAAGTTGATTTTTTATTTTCGCTAATAACTGAAATTAAATGAGTGAATGTCACAGTTATCGTTATTTAGTAAAAATTGTTAAATTTTTTATTTATCATAATGTAGATCTAGATTATTTAAACGCTCTGACCTTCATAATTTCAATATAGATTCTATTCATATGAAATAAAATATTAGGTTTATATTCTAAAATTTGCCACAATAAGGTAGTAATCTTCCTTCGATAAGAATACTATTTATAATTAAGAGGATTCCTTTTTAAGAGAGGGAAGTTTATTTAATTTAAGAGGATTACTTTAGTGCCCATATACAAGAGGGAAATTTGCATCAAATCAATCTATAATCTATTTATCCGCGTAAAGAAAACTTGGCTCCCACAAGGCTACCTAAATGCTACTTCATGGCGACCTTAAGGCTACCTCATGGCTACTTCACGGCTACCTCACGGCTACCTCAAGGCCCGCTCATGACTCAAGGCTCTCTCATGGCTCAAGGCTCGTTCAGGGCTCAAGGCTCGGATAAGCAGTGCTCGTGGCTCAAGGCTTACTCAGGACTAGCCCACAAATACGTGCGCACTAGTTTTTTATCAGACAACTACATGCGCACAGTGGGGCAAAAAAGCGCCCGTGGACAAATTAATATAGACCCCACAAATATTAACCGATTGAGAAGTTTTTTTTATTTAAAGATAATAAAATTCTGCATAACACCTCTGATTTTTTTTTTGAAAAATAGTTGTTTTCATCTGTTTATTTATTGTTAAAAATGAAAAGAAAAAAATATTCCAATTTAAACCAGTTTAATTTTTCATGAAACGCAATATTTAAATTAGGAATGACGAAAAATGTTGAAGTAATCATTAAAGAACAAATTCTAATAGTGAGTTAATTGTTTAAAGAATATTTGTATTTGTTATAAACAAATTAGTGGAAGATAAATATTTTTATGATTTACTTGATATTTATCAATCTAAATCTATCTATTATTCAATATTTGTAACAAATTAGTGATTAAAAAATATAAAATTATTATAAACAAATTTTATAAACAATTTTAATTGTCTAATTCCTTATCATAAAGTTACTGAAATTTTATACAAAATGTACAATATTATTGCTGCAAATTGTTGAAAAAACAGAATTTAATTTTTTTAACATTTAAATTGTTTAAACAATCACTAATTAACAAATCTACAGCATTATTATTTTTAAGAACAGGCTTCGTTTTTTGCTTATCTCCTTAAATTTAAACTATTTTTCAAATTTTAAAGAAAATTTAATAATTATGAATAATTAGTATTGTTATTAATAATTTTATAAACAATTTTACTTCTCCAGTTCTTTACTTTAAACTTAATGAAATTTTAAATGCAGTGTAGAATATTATTACTGAAAATAGTTGAAGAAAGAATAATTTAATTTTTTTCAACATTAGCATTGTTTAAATAATCACTAATTAACAAATTCATAGCATCATTATTTTTAGTCGTACAGGCTTCGTTCTTTTTGTTTATCTCCTTAAATTTGAACTTTTTTGCAAATTTTAAAGAAATTAACAACTATAAATAAAACTAATAATAACTATAAATAAACAGAAATCTCAGCTTTTCGTCCAAAATAACTAAAAATTAAATCAAAAAATTTTTTTTTACTTTTTTTTGGTCAAAATTTGGAAATTTTTTTTTTGGTAATAACATAAAATTAAACTAAATATTTTTAACTATATTGACCGTAAATTTTATTAAAATCCATAGAAAAGTTTCGGAGATATTAATTTCTGAAATAAACGCAACTAAGATTTTCAACATAGCGTAGCGGCGGCCATTTGGAAAATTTTTCAATATTTTTTTAGGATTAAATGTAACTTATATAAGACTATTATTTCCTACGATTTCAAACACTTTAGTCATTACAAACATTCAAAGTTAGAAGTCTCAAAACCCTAGTTTTGAGAAAAATGAGTTTTAAGTTCAAGATTATCATTATAAAAATTAAAAATAGAATTATTTTGTGTCAATAAGGGACGACCCAGTTGAATCAAATTGTGGGGCTGCCAGGCACCCCTCAAGTGGGTCACCGAGAAACCTTTGGGTCATCAGCACACCTAGTACTGGTGCGACAGAGCTACCACGAACTTGGTACAACTGCTGAGAGTTTCCATACCAAAAAGATCAAAGTTGCAAGTCAAGTTCTTGATTTTGATCAAAGTTGGTCAATTTATAGTATTTAGGGGTAGTAATAACTTAGTAAAGTATTTTTGAAAAATTTCCAAAATTTTAGGAATTACGTCACTTTGAATTTTTTACCCTTTATTTTTTCAAATTCTTGTCATTTAAAGAGTTTTTAACCGATTTCAATGAAATTTATAGGGTGTTTGTAAAAAACTATAAGGTTTTAAATAAATTTGAAGTAGATTTAAAAACTTCAAAAATTCATGTAGAAAAACACAAAAAAAAATTTTAAACCTTTTTTTCTATGTGTTTTATTTATTTTTTTTATTTTTTTTTATTCATATTATTTATTTTCGTCACAATATAATGAAAGCTTTTTATTTTACCTTTATTTAAAAAAAAAATTGATGGAGGGTCTCTTAGTTCTCGAGATATCGGCAAAAGAGTATTACGCTTCACGTCTTCTATCCTATGAGCATAACGATTTTTGAGTTTTATTTGTTTTTAAAAATATTGTAAATGAATAAACTACAATGATTTATTCCTGACTACTATCTATGAATATTATAAGAAATAAATAAATATTTATGAATTAATAACCAATGGTAGTTTCAAAAAGTTTAAAAGTAGTTTTCATTCAATTAATTTTACCGCAAATAAGATAGAAATTTAAATGCAATTGAAGGTGATAAATTTGCCGATCTGAATTAATAGTCTAACAATTGTGAAACAATGAAAAATGTATATTACAAATTTTTCTTTGTCGACAGTAACAGGTACGTAGCTAGGGAGGGCCCAGGGGGACCAATCCCCCCCGAAAATTTTTTTACTCGTTGAAATTTTTTTTTCTGAGAAAAACTTTTTTGCTGCGGGAGCTACGGGCATGGAATTTTGGCCCTCCCCCCCGACAAAAATTTTTGGCTACGGGCCTGGACAGTAACTCAAAAAACTGTAAAGCATAAAAAAGCGTTCCAGATTAATTTAATCTTACTTTACTACCACTGGTTAATCCAGCGCGCGCGCGGGTATTTGAGATGTATTTTTGACAGAAGTATTTAGAGTTCCACTCTAATTTTTACATATCTTATAGGAAAAAAATCAAGCTTTCCATTGAGATTGGGAACGGTGGTCGTGACGTCAAATGACAAAATGGCCGGAGGAAATAGGTCGTTTTGACAGACTTTGCCGGCAAATTGTTGAAAAAGTGAATTTTTTTAAATTTAATGTTAAGAAATACGTCTCTCCCCACCTGGAATATGTTCCCTTATAAATTCGACATCTTTCAGTAAATATTTCATTGAAGGAGAAAAGCTTTTAAACGCCGAACATGCTATTTTTTGTGCGGAAAAAATGTTAGGTTATGTTCAGTGATAGTTTTATCTTGATTAAAAGTTCCTCTTTAGTTATATAAATAAATTAGAATCAGTTTTTATTGAATATTTTGGACAGAATGAAGAATAAAAAATTAATGGTTTGTATTGAAAATTGATCCACTTTGTGAATTTTCATTCCGCACAAATCACAACCCAGGCGCGCAGGGACGATGATTTGAGGCTTTATAAAGCTTGACTGAGGACTGGTCAATATTGATTGAGGATTGGTGAGTCGGAGGAAGGAAGACTCGTCCAAGCTAGAATGTAACAGCGTTTCAAGCCTGACGCTCCAAGCTTGGTTGAGGATTGGAGTCCAAGACTCAATCAACGTTCGGAAGTCCGATTATAGCTTCGTCAAGCCTGATTCCACTGTCGCTTACAGAAGACAGAACGTTAAATAATTATTAATATAATAATATTCTTGTTGTATTATGTTGTTAAACATGATAATTCTTATAATTATAATAATTATAATAATAATATTATATTATTATATATTATAGTATTATATTATTTATAATTATAAATACAATAATAATATTATTATCATTTTTTCTTAATTACTGTACTGCTGCAGATTAACATAAAATTAATTAAATTAAAAAGTTTTTTTAATGTTCATCTATAATTATTTAAATTGATATTCTTCAGATTGTTTTTTTTTTATAATTTAAGATTAATTGCACATTTATAAACTTAATTATTATCGACCTAAGATTAATTAACAATTTTAATACATATAAACACTTAACCTATGAAATAAAATTTCGCACGCTCAAGGGGGGATCGAACCCACGGCCCTATAAACGAATTCGCTCGCGGTGAACGCGCGCTATTAGTACCACTCGGCTACGACGGGTAGTTGAGAGTCAATAGAAATAACTTTGTGAGGTTCAGACCTGGATTATGTGCTATTTACATTTTAATAGTTCTGGAACATATTCATTATCAAAAATAAATGAATAAAATTAATTTATCCTTCGTTTATACTGATATACAGTTTATACAATCCAATCTCCTAACTTATTAATATTTTATAAAAAAATATTCTTATACAATATTTGCAAAATATGTAAACAAAATAAACTGATAATGATTAATTATTATTATTTAATTATTTATAACTTTAATTTAATATTATTATTTAAAAATTAAATATTATTTAAATAAATAGAATAGAATTTATGTATACTTTGTATTTACTGATATACAGTTTATACAATCCAATCTCGATCCTAACTTATTAATATTTTATAAATAAATATTTTTGTAAAATATTTGCAAAATATGTAAACAAAATTAACTAATAATTTATCATTTTTATTTATAACTTTAATTTCATAATATTATTGAAATTAATTAATTTCAATAATATATAATACAAAAGTAAATTATAAAAATTGTTTATATATAATGTATTGAAGGGCACTTTTATTTAAATAAAGAAATTTATTCAATTTGTATAATTAAAGTTTTTTTAAAATGAATGATTTTACAAAATTACGCTATCGAGCACGTAATCATATCTTCAATATTTTTCAAATTTGAAAATTGTCTTTAAATTATTTCGTTTGGTTATATGATTCTTTGAAATTTATTTTTTTAAAATAAGAAAATAATTGTTTACAAATTTAATTTACTTCTAATATATCTTACAATTATAATTTTTGTTTGTTTATTTATAGTTTATTTTATACAAAATTAATAGTAAATATTCATAAAATTACTAAATCTGCAGCAGTTGTAATATTTGTTATTTAATTAATATTACTTTTTATATGTATATACTTTAATATATAAAAAATATGTAATATGATAAGTTGAGCAATTGTGTCACAGTTGATTCAAGCTTGAATCTAGATTGGATGTTCAAGCTTCGCGCATGAGGATTCAAGCAGTCTTGAATCAATCATGGAACGAGCATTGGTGTCCAATCTTGAACCACTATTGAACGACAGTGATTTAAAGACTGTTCCCAGTCTCGGTTACCCACTCTGGGTGTCAAAGCTAGAACCCTATTGAAAAAACTCATATGAGATCTCATATGAGATCATATGTGGTTTCCCATATAGAAACTCATATGAAAACTCATGTTCATATAGGAATTCATGTGTGTTCTTATATGAGATCTCATGTGTGATCTTATATGAGATCTCATGTGTGATCTTATATGAGATCTCATATGTGATCTTATATGAGATCTCATGTGTGATTTTATGAGATCTCATGTGAGATCTTATTTAAGATCTCTTGTCAAAAACACATAACTATTTCCCATATGAATTCACATATCAAATCGTGTCTCAATTTCATATACGATTTTACATGCGATCTCATATAAGATCACACATGAATTCCTATATGAACATGAGTTTTCATATGAGTTTCTATATAGGAAACCACATATGATCTCATATGAGATCTCATATGAGTTTTTTCAATAGGGAATCAAGCCTCCACCCAGCGTCAGCATTGGTTTCTCGCGCCTGGGAAACATAACTTAAAATTTTTTTTTATAGATTTAAACAAACTATAACATGTTAATTTCTTTTACTAATTATTAATACTCTTTCTAACAATAATTTCTTGTCAATTTATTCAATATAACACCAAATTTATTTTCGAAATCATTATTTATATCTAAAGTTTTTGGAAACTTATGAAAACTGACACTTGAGTCCCTGCACTTTTTGCTATTATAATATCAAAAACTGCGCAAATATTTTGCTTTTAGAGTTCGTAAAAGTGAATTTTATTCCAGGCTTCATATTTACTTTCAATATTCTTATTACCAGTGATTAATAGCATACAAATAATAATTATTTTAATTAAATATTCACATTTGTTAAATGTATTTGATTGTCAACGACCTCGTTCCTCTCATGCAAAGCTCTGCCACCAGGTGGCGTATCGCAGTTTAACCGTTCCACAGTGGGAAAAAATCGTAAAGTAGGGTTCAAATTGATTTTTTGAGCGCAATTTTTAACCGATTTCAGATTTTTTTTTTTAAATGTTCACAAATAAATTCTTCAGAGATTTGTGAGAGCCGATTTTTTAATTTTTGCATTATAAACAATTTATGTTAATGCAAAGTGTAAAAAAAAAGTGATTTTTAACATTTTTTTATCTCATTCATCGTAAAAATTTTTCCTATGCCTTATACTTCATGTGTGTAGTGCTTAGGACAGTACAAAAAGAAAACAAAAGTTTGATTTTAAAAAAATTGTTATAAACAAATGATATAAACAAATTCACTATTTGGACATGTGTGAATAGAAAAACAACTTGTTTTTTCGAAATTATTCTTTTAATATTCAAATTAAAACTTTTAATTACAAAAAATTTATATTGCAATTAAATTTTCTTTTTTAATAAACAATTTTTATAAACAAATGCATTATTTAGCTTTTATTTAGCCTAAAATTGGCGTGTTTTCTATTAATTTTCACTAGACCATGCAAAGTAAATATTTTTTTTTTATACTTATTTTACAATTAGTTTATCCTTTTTTTATAAACAATAAGTATAAACAAATAAACTAAAATGAGATTTTTGTGTTAAATTTTTTTTTATATATATTATTAATATATATTATTATGTTACATAAGCTGTATTTTTTTATAAAGAAAAATTTTTTTCCTAATTAATTTTTCTTTTTTTATAAACAATTTTTATAAACAAATGCATTATTTGTCCATTTATTACTAAAAAATTGTTGTGTATTAGGTGAATTTTCTTCAGAAAATTCAAAGTAAATATTTTTTTATCAAAATTTATTTTACAATTAATTATCTTGTTTTTATAAACAATAAATATAAACAAATAAACAAATAAACTAAAATGAGATTTTTATGATAAAAAAATTATTTATTTTCATATTATGATTAGGTTAAGTAAACTAAATTTTGTTATAAAAAAAAAATTATTTGGTAATTAATTATTCTTTTTTTATGAACAATTATTATAAACAAATGCATTATTTGTCCATTTATCAGCCCAAAATTGCTGAGCTTTCTGTTAATTTTTATTATTCAATGTAAAGTAAATTTTTTGTTTTCATAATTTATTTTACATTTTTATTATCCTGAATATGTAAACTGAACTTTCTTTTAAGGAGGAATCGGACAAACAATCGGAACAAAAGTTAGTCCAAATGAATAATTTTGATTTATGATATAGAAAACACATAAGTTAGTGTAATTTTTTTCAGGGGAAGTGTGGACACTTGTAGTTTTTACAAAATGAGCCGTTAAAAATTGCAATTTGATGAAAATTAAAAAAAAAAATGACAGGAAAAACGATTATTTAATTTGGATTAATTTGAACCTCAAATTGAATAATCGTTTTTCCTGTAAATTTTTTTTAATTTTCATCAAATTGCAATTTTTAACGGCTCATTTTGTAAAAACTACAAGTGTCCACACTTCCCCTGAAAAAAATTACACTAACTTATGTGTTTTCTATATCATAAATCAAAATTATTCATTTGGACTAACTTTTGTTCCGATTGTTTGTCCGATTCCTCCTTAAGATAATTGTTTTGCAATAAATTTCACCTTTTTTATTAACAATTTATATATTTTTTTTATTGATGAAAAGAAAATTTTGAAACTAAATGTAGGAAATAGAATTTTTTAAAATATGTTCTATTATTGACTTTTTTATGAAAATGTAAATGTTTTTGCTTACTTATAGAATGAACATGTTTTTGTAAGGAATTGAATACTAATCTTACTTGAATATTTGTGAAAATTTAATATGAATAAATGCAATATACTATTATACTATTATACTATTATATTATACAATATACTATTAATAAAAATTAACAGAAAGCTCAGCAATTTTGGGCTGATAAATGGACAAATAATGCATTTGTTTATAATAATTGTTCATAAAAAAAGAATAATTAATTACCAAATAATTTTTTTTTTATAACAAAATTTAGTTTACTTAACCTAATCATAATATGAAAATAAATAATTTTTTTATCATAAAAATCTCATTTTAGTTTATTTGCTTATTTGTTTATATTTATTGTTTATAAAAACAAGATAATTAATTGTAAAAAAAATTTTGATAAAAAAATTTTTTAGTAATAAATGGACAAATAATGCATTTGTTTATAAAAATTGTTTATAAAAAAAGAAAAATTAATTAGGAAAAAAATTTTTCTTTATAAAAAAATACAGCTTATGTAACCTAAGCATAATATATATAAAAAAAAAATTTAACACAAAAATCTCATTTTAGTTTATTTGTTTATATTTATTGTTTATAAAAAAAGGATAAACTAATTGTAAAATAAGTATAAAAAAAAAATATTTACTTTGCATGGTCTAGTGAAAATTAATAGAAAACACGCCAATTTTAGGCTAAAAAAAAGCTAAATAATGCATTTGTTTATAAAAATTGTTTATTAAAAAAGAAAATTTAATTGCAATATAAATTTTTTGTAATTAAAAGTTTTAATTTGAATATTAAAAGAATAATTTCGAAAAAACAAGTTGTTTTTCTATTCACACATGTCCAAATAGTGAATTTGTTTATATTATTTGTTTATAACAATTTTTTTAAAATTAAACTTTTGTTTTCTTTTTGTACTGTCCTAAGCACTACACACATGAAGTATAAGGCATAGGAAAAATTTTTACGATGAATGAGATCAAAAAATGTTAAAAATCACTTTTTTTTACACTTTGCATTAACATAAATTGTTTATAATGATCTGAAATCGGTTAAAAATTGCGCTCAAAAAATCAATTTGAACCCTACTTTACGATTTTTTCCCACTGTGCGTTCCCAATAGGTTAAATTTTTTTTTAAATCTCCGATTTCGAGATACAATCAAATTAACACTTTGACCTTGAATTTAAAGGTGAAATTTTTTTTTTAAAAATAAAACATTTATTATTATCGAATAGCCTGTAAAAAAAGCTTTAAAATCACTATATATATATGTTAACTTTTATGCAATATACTTAGAAATATAGGGTAATCGGTACAATGATTGGCCCCTTAAGAAAATTTTTATCTTTGACACATTGTCAAATTTACACCAGTTGTCAAAAAAATATTTGAAAAACACTAAGCGACAGTAAATTTATTCTATTTTAAATGTAAATAATTAGAAAAGAATAGAAAAAATTTAAATAATCGATATTTAAAGAAAATAATATAAATGTCAAAAAATACATTTATTGGCCTTAAAATCATAGTGATTGACCGAGGCCAATAATTGTATCATTGGCCTCTAAAAGTTATTAAATACAAAGATTGGCCGCCTGGCCTTTTCTATTAGTTTTTGGCATGTTGTGAGAAAACGGATTGTCTCGAGTGATTTATCCAAAAATTGTTTCACAAACACTTGTAAATATATGTAAAATAATATTTATATCTATAAAATCAACTAAAAAAACTCCACACTGGAAAAAAGACCGTTTAATATAGACACAAGCATGCACTTTATGGGCACAAGTTTGTTTGCATTTTGAGCTAGAGGAAATAACCAACGTCGCAATATAATACTGAAAATTGTTTAATAGCATCTTAACCTCTAGCAAAATTGTCAAAGATAATTATTTAAAGTAATGCTAATTCAATAAATTAACCAAATGAAATCACTGTGTGCCAGCCGTGTCAGCTGACGGGCGTACTAACCTATCTGACAGAGGCGACACTACCGACATAATAAAACTTCGAATTTTCAGTTATTGGCCCCTAGATTGTACAATGATTGGCCGTGGCCAACAATTGTTTTTTAAGATTATTTAACACTTTTACATAGAAGGATTTATTTAAAAACATGTATTTAAATGTTGTAAAAGATTTTTAATAATATTTTACAATATTTTTAAGAAATATAGTCATTGGCCTCTTAAGCCACTACGGTCAATCATTGTATTTTCGTGCAATTAGAAGAGGGTATTATTGGCCCCCATATAAATTGAAAAAACGTTATATTTTTAAATAAAAACTACTTTATAGTCTTTCTATAATCAATGTAAGTTTATGTTTGAAAAAATTTTCTCTCAAAAACATATTTTTACGATCAGAAAAGCCAATTTTCTGCGAAGGTACACTACATACGACCACACTGAGAGAAAAAAAAGGTTACTACAACGGAGGACACAAGTAGGAATTGCCTGAGTGACTCGGGTAGTAGAACTCAAGTTAACGCAACTTGGGACTCCGGTAAATACTGCTTGGGTCTCAAGTCGACGTAATTGGAGACCCAAGCAGTATTTACCGGAGTCCCAAGTTGCGTTAACTCGAGTTCTACTACCAGAGTCACTCAGGCAATTCCTACTTGTGTCCTCCGTTGTAGTAACCTTTTTTTTTCTCTCAGTGCATAGTGTTTTCTACTTTCTGTCTCTCTTTTCAGTACACGTAAATAAATAATTAAATTAAAATTAATAATGAAGGACCAGATAATCCCGATTGTAATGATCGTTGCTTAATTGTGTGAAGTTTATTAAGCACAAATTAAAAACTGATTTGATGTAAGTTGTTTCTTATTATATTTATATTTTATCAAGGGGGCCAATCATTGTAGGGCGGCCAATTATTGTACCGATTACCCTAATTAATTTAAAAAACTACATTTTAAAAAAATTCAAAATTTTAAAACTGTGTAACTCAAAAACTATTTCATGGAATTTAAAAATATTTGATATTTACACTTCCACTAACAATGGAAACATTTTAGCAAAGTTTGAATAAATTTTATTTTTTGACCTGGACAGTTCAGGAATTTTGCCCCATATATATATACATATTTACAAGATTATTCGACTTCATGTGGTTGCCGGGACTATTTCATCGTTTTGCTTTTCGAGTAAACTTCTTTTATAGAGCAGATTTCTGTATATCTACAATGTTTGTGTCAATGAAAGCAGAAAATCGTTTGCAGAGAATCTTCAAAATCGTTTGCAGAGTATCTTGGTAAATTTTTTGCAATTAATTTTCTGCTTCCATTAATTCAAAAACTGTAGATATCCAGAAATCTGCTCTAAAAAAAAAGGTTGCTTGAAAAGCAAAACTTTAAAATGGTCCTGGTAACCACATTAAGTCGAATGATTTTGTAAATAAGTATATAGTTATAAATGTATAGTTGTAAAAATTTTCTGGTCTACTGCTAACAGTTATTTATGGGAAACTGCCCTATGTTGGATAGTCATTCCAACAGTAGATAACTATAAATATATTAAAAATTATTCATTTTACCGAAACCAATCTTAGAATTTGGAAGTAAATTCAGACTAAATTAATCTGCAACGCTTTTTCGTACCTCACTGACAGAAACAGATTTTCAAACTTACTATCCACGATATTAAAATATACTAATTTTAATATCTGGGTATTATGTTTAAATATCTAAATACTAAGTTTCAATATGTGGATGCTAAAGGGCATAGCAGGATAAGCATGTGTGTGCTGCCCCCGCACGGATTTTCCTGAAATTTTTAAAGTAAGTTAGTACTAATGTGTATATAAATTTTCCACAGTATTATAGTCAGGAAATAATTTTTGGGGTAGATATGGGGGGGTTAAGAAAAATCAAAAAAATTAAATTTCGCAAAAACGGCTTAACCGATTTTAATAAAATTTATATATGTTATGCTGTTCAATAGAACGCTTTTATGAAAAAATTACGAAAATTTTTTTTCAAAAAAAGGGGGTAAAAAAAATGTTCAAAATTTTTTTGAATTTTTTTTGGGGGGGAAATTTTTTTAGTACTACCTCCACTTTTTTCCTAAATAAACCTCACATATCCTAGAATAATTGACCAAAGTACAAAGAAAATCAAAAGGGTAGAACACAGTAAAAAAGATTGATGTTATCGTTCATATTGTCATAATAGACATTACATGATTCAGGCCTGCGGACCTTGAATGTTTCTCAGTTACAAGAATATTATGAGGTGATTCTTGTAGATTTTCATTTGTACTGAACACGAATTCGATATCCAAAATTGTCCATTACGTCAGGATTTTGAGTAATTCCACGTCAAATGTCCCAAAAAGTGTACTTTTTAGACATTTTTGTGTTTTTTTCTGGGAGACCAAAACTTTTTCTTTAATTTTCCAAAATGGTATCATATAGTACCCATTCTTAGCTTTAAAACTCATTTTTTAAAATTGCTTTACGATCACTTTTAAAGAAACTACGATTATTTGAATTTTTAATATTTGGCAATTCATAAATAAACTTATTTATTTGCAAACATACATTTTCTTAATGCTGAATCTAAAAAACCGATTATTGAGCCATAAGAAATTACATTTTTAGATTTTTGCTATTTATCTTTTAACATAAAAAAATATTGTCAAAAACCACAGAAAATGTCAAAATGCAAAAATTCGTAGTTTCTTTAAAAATACCGTCAACTGGGACAATTTTGTGCAAAAAACTGCTCTTTTTCACTCTATGCTTTATTATATTTCTCTGAGTTATAGAAACTCAAAGTTTGTTTATTTTTTATAAAGCCGGGTAAACAAATTTTTTATCGTTTTTACTGTATATGAAGTATTTTTTCTAGATATTCTAGAGTGCAATAAATAATAATAAAGTCAGAAACATTTTTTTGTACTAATTGTTTAACTAAGTTAAAAGTAAAACACTGAAATTTTACAAAAATGTAGATTTACAATAAAAGTTATTTATTAAGTGAATCTAACTTAATAAATTTTCTATTACACTTCTTAAGTTACTTAAGAAAAAATGTTTGAAAATTAACTTGAAAAGCATGTAATTATTAACGTAACTTTGTGCATTTTTTTAAATCAATTATTTTTTAAAAAAATTTTTTGTAGTTAGTAAAAAATACTTTAGAATTTAGTTTTAAAACTTTGTGTCTTATTTTTGTTATAAAAAACGAGAAATAAGCATAAAATTTCATTTTTACACGTGGTGATATAAAACCCTCAAAAAAGTAACTTTCATAATTACATGCTTTTCATGTTAATTTTGAAACTTTTTTCCTTAAAATAACTCAAGAAGTGTAGTAGAAAATTTATTACGTAAGATTCCCTTTAACTAGGTGAGAATTATGTCCATTTCATGGACATTTCGTTTAAGTTTAAAAAGTTTAAGTTTTCATTCCTAGCAAATATCCAAATGTATGTGTGTGAGTATGTATGTGTGTGTATAGCGTTTTTGTGTAATATATATATATTTACTTATATATATATAAGTTATATAATATATATAACTTAATTGGGTAAATTATTAAAAAAGAAGAATTTTAAATGCAAAAAATGTAAAAACATGAATTATTTTATAAATTCTTGATAAATTATAAACTGTATACAAGTCAGTCGATTCGTTTTAAAAAAGAAATATAATTTTTGTATTCATTAAGTTGTATTTTTAGCATGAAAAAATTTTTTTGCAAAAATCGATTTTCTTCAATGAAAAAAGGTGCTCAAAAAAATTTGGTTGGGTATTTTAAAAAATCCCTCTGTCGAAATTTAGATATTCATGAGCTTAATAAGTCATCCAAATTTTATGAGAATCCGTTAAAGCGTTCCCGAGATATCTTGTACACAGAAAACGATATACACACACACTTACATACTCACACACATACATCTGGATATTTGCTAGGAATGAAAACTTAAACTTTTTAAACTTAAACGAAATGTCCATAAAATAGACATAATTCTTACCTAGTTAAAGGGAATCTTACGTAATAAATTTTCCACTACACTTCTTGAGTTATTTTAAGGAAAAAAGTTTCAAAATTAACATGAAAAGCATGTAATTATGAAAGTTACTTTTTTGAGGGTTTTATATCACCACGTGTAAAATTGAAATTTTATGCTTATTTCTCGTTTTTTATAACAAAAATAAGACAAAAATGTTTCAAAACTAAATTCTAAAGTATTTTTTACTAACTACAAAAAAATCTTTTGAAAAATAATTAATTTTAAAAAATGCACAAAGTAACGTTAATAATTACATGCTTTTCAAGTTAATTTTTAAACATTTTTTCTTAAGTAACTCAAGAAGTGTAGTAGAAAATTTATTAAGTTAGATTCACTTAATAAATAACTTTTATTGTAAATCTACATTTTTGTAAAATTTCAGTGTTTTACTTTTAACTTAGTTAAACAATTAGTACAAAAAAATGTTTCTGACTTTATTATTATTTATTGCACTCTAGAATATCTAGAAAAAATACTTCATATACAGTAAAAACGATAAAAAATTTGTTTACCCGGCTTTATAAAAAATAAACAAACTTTGATTTTCTATAACTCAGAGAAATATAATAAAGCATAGAGTGAAAAAGAGCAGTTTTTTGCACAAAATTGTCCCAGTTGACTGTATTTTTAAAGAAACTACGAATTTTTGCATTTTGACATTTTCTGTGGTTTTTGACAATATTTTTTTATGTTAAAAGATAAATAGCAAAAATCTAAAAATGTAATTTCTTATGGCTCAATAATCGGTTTTTTAGATTCAGCATTAAGAAAATGTATGTTTGCAAATAAATAAGTTTATTTATGAATTGCCAAATATTAAAAATTCAAATAATCGTAGTTTCTTTAAAAGTGATCGTACAGCAATTTTAAAAAATGAGTTTTAAAGCTAAGAATGGGTACTATTTGATACCATTTTGGAAAATTAAAGAAAAAGTTTTGGTCTCCCAGAAAAAAACACAAAAATGTCTAAAAAGTACACTTTTTGGGCCATTTGACGTGGAATTACTCAAAATCCTGACGTAATGGACAATTTTGGATATCGAATTCGTGTTCAGTACAAATGAAAATCTACAAGAATCACCTCATAATATTCTTGTAACTGAGAATCATTCAAAGTCCGCAGGCCTGAGTCATGTAATGTCTATTATGACAATATGAACGATAACATCAATCTTTTTTACTGTGTTCTACCCTTTTGATTTTCTTTGTACTTCGGTCAATTATTCTAGGATATGTGAGGTTTATTTAGGAAAAAAGTGGAGGTAGTACTCAAAAAATTTCCCCCCAAAAAAAATTCAAAAAAATTTTGAACATTTTTTTTATCCCCTTTTTTTTGAAAAAAAATTTTCGTAATTTTTTTATAAAAGCGTCCTATTGAACAGCATAACATATATAAATTTTATTAAAATCGGTTAAGCCGTTTTTGCGAAACTTAATTTTTTTGACTTTTCTTAACCCCCCCCCCATATCTCCCCCAAAAATTATATCCTGACTATAATACTGTGAAAAATTTAAATACACATTAGTACTAACTTACTGTAAAAATTTCAGGAAAATCCGTGCGGGGGCAGCAAACACATGCTTATCCTGCTATGCCCTTTCTGTCTTCCTTGCTGCAAAATTAATTGAATAAAATCTACTTTTAAACTTTTTAACACTACCATTGGTTTAGGGGAAATTTACCTACAATATTTTTAAAAACAAATAAAACTCAAAAATCGTTATGCTCATAGGATAGAAGACGTGAAGCGTAATACTCTTTTGCCGATATCTTGAGAACTAAGAGACCCTCCATCAATTTTTTTTTTAAATAAAGGTAAAATAAAAAGCTTTCATTATATTGTGACGAAAATAAAAAATATGAATTAGCACACATAGAAAAAAAGGTTTAAAATATTTTTTTGTGTTTTTCTACATGAATTTTTAAAGTTTTTAAATCTACTTCAAATTTATTTAAAACCTTATAGTTTTTTACAAACACCCTATAAATTTCATTGAAATCGGTTAAAAACTCTTTAAATGACAAGAATTTGAAAAAATAAAGGGTAAAAAATTCAAAGTGACGTAATTCCTAAAATTTTGGAAATTTTTCAAAAATACTTTACTAAGTTATTACTACCCCTAAATACTACAAATTGACCAACTTTGATCAAAATCAAAAACTTGACTTGCAACTTTGATCTTTTTGGTATGGAAACTCTCTGCTTTCCTACTTTTGAGTGCCTGGCAGCCCTACAATTTGGTTCAACTGTTGTTAGGCTCGTTTAAATTCTTCATTAAATACCAACATTTAAATAGTAAAGTATCTTCAATTTCTCCCGTGCCAATAGCGCTTGTATGTGATCTAAACACTTCCGGTTTCTATTGATCCATAAAATTTTCCAGGGATTTCAAAACTTCGACATTTTCACAAGTTTTGCTTGAAGATCCGGGTTCAGAATCACAAATGACTTCATTAGTAAAATCTTCTATTTTTTTAAAGACTTTATTGAAATTTATAGCATTTACATTGAAAGGCTACAATCCGCAAGTGCTGAATCCGTTTTCTAGAATCTCTTTGACATTAAAATTTTTCAAAAATGTTATCAAGAACTAATGAGAATTATTAACACTTTTTAATATACTAATTGTGTCATTGTTTATGCAGAAGAATAAAATTTGTTGTTGATATTTACGTTATTATCGCTTACAAAGAAATTTCTATGTTAACAATTCATTTTAAAAGTTGGAAACTTATTGGTTATTAAAAATTAAATTTTTCTTACATTTTAATAAGACTTATTTGATTTTATATGTGTATTATGTTTGGCAAACTAATTATGAAAATTTATTTTTAATATTATTCTCTTAAATAAGTAATGTGACGTGGTTTTTTATAAACTCGTCACAAAAGTTGTTCCTTAACGGCGGCATCGGTAAACTACCCGAGTAAAAACGTAAAGAAGTTCGCGCAGTAAATTATTTTATTTAATCCTTAATTAAATCGCGAATAATGGCCAGATCCAGACTAACCGAAACTCAAAATATTGTATAAAGAGCGATTCATATTATTTTGTATTTGAATATTATTTTTTATCTGGAGACGTTCCTCAGTAGGGGAGAGGTACGCAGGTTGAGACGGTCCGCAGGTTGAGACACTAAGATATTATGATCTATGTAATTCATAATACCAAATGGTTTATTGGCATTTTGTCGCATCGTTAGTAGCAAACTTTTTGTACAATAGATGCGCAATAGTTCCTGTTCCTTGCGGTGGAGTTATAGCGAACTAATTTTTTTGCCCAAAAAAGTGTTTTTAAGAATTTTTGTTTAGTGGAAAAAGTGTTTTTTTTTTCAGTGTCAGTAAAAGGTGAAGTTAACATTTACATCACAATTTTTATTCTATTTTAATATTCCGACGGGATTTTAAACATACATTAACATCAACAAATAATTTCATAGTGTCAAAAAAATAACGGCTAGGTCCGCAGGTTGAGACACGTTTTGGTACGCAGGTTAAGACGCGCAATGCAGTGTAAAAATAGTGCCTTTGGACAAATTCATTTTTAATCCACAATTTTCAAGTGATTTTTTATTTGACGTGAATTGTTTATTAAATGTTAATACTTAAAATTTAATAAAATTTTAAGTTGAAATTTTTTATTTATTTTAAACAAATACTGTCGGGTATTGAAACACTAATTACTAAAATAATAAATGCAATATTTTAAGAACTTTTTTGTGCATTTACTATAATGTTTAAAAAATTTCCAATTGTTTCAAACAAATAAGTGAGCGAAAACTGTGTTGCTAATTTTAAAGGCATTTAGACATTAATGAAACATAATTTATAGTGTTTCTAATCTTAATGTAACTACTAATATAATTCATTATTTTAACTAATAATTTATTGATTATGTTATAAAAAATTTATATATAATATCTATTTCATTATAACTCGCAGTCTTTTGTAACGAAATTGATAAAATCTCATGTGCAATGAACATTTTTAATAAATACGATTGACGAAAAATACTTTATCGAAATCGCTTTTAGTTCAGTATTGTTTAAATAAACTTTAATTAATAAATTCACAGTTCTATTGTTTTTAATTTTTTAAAATCCGTTTCTTTAAAATGTTTACTTAAATATAAAACATTTTTCAAACTTTCTATCGAATTTCACAATCGTTCACAAGTGAAAATTTTATTAACAATTTTAAAACATTTTTTAAAAAAAATTATTTAATATGGAACTGCTAATGTTTTTTTTTTCATTTTAAAATACAAAAATATCCATATTTGAGTAAATCTGTTATAAAAATGAGCCTCAAGCATCTAAGAACAACAAGCATGAATAGGGCATTTTCTGTGAAACAGAGAGAGGGTTTAAAAATAAATAACCGTACTTTTTAAAAAATTGCAGCTTGGGATACGAAGTTACTTTTATAATGTTATAAATAAACAAAAAACTAATTAACAAAATGAAAAGATTGTTTCAAAATTTTAAAATTTGATCAGATTCCCATCAAACTTGTTACTTGCAGGTTTTTAAGGTCTCTGATTAAAAATCTGAAGTCATTTTTTAGAAATTCTAAATAACGGATCCAAAATGGCGGATATAATTTTTGAATTTCGATTAGATTGACTTCAAACTTGTTACACGCAGGTTTTTGATGTCGCTGATTAAAAACCTAAAGTCACTTTTTGGAAATTCTAAATAACGGATCCAAATTGGCGGACATTATTTTTAATTTTTGATTAGATTGGCTACAAACTTGTTACTCGGGGGTATTTGAGCATTTTAAAGGTTTCTCATGAATAGGAAATTATTTGATGGTCAAGTGACCTTGATATTAAGTGATAACATCAGCCGATCAACCCTTAAAACTCACCCTAGATTCAGATTTTCAACCCCAAAGTCTGTTATTGACATTCGTCAAGTCTAATAATATGCTTTGGAGTAAAAAATCTGAATCTAGGGTAAGTTTTAAGGGTTGATCGTCTCAGATTATCAGTTCATATAGAAGTCAGTTAACCACTAAATAATATTTAAAACATTAGAAACCCTTAAAAAAATTTTAGACTTCACGTAAGTGAATAATAAGGTTTGGGGATCAAAATCTGAATCTATGGTGAGTTTTAAGGGTTGATCGGCTTAGGTTATCATTTTCTATCAAGTTCAGTTGACAACCAAATATTTTCCACTTCATTAGAAACCCATACAAAATTCTTAGGCTTGACAAAAGTCAATAATAGGCTTTAAGGTGAAAAATCTAAACCTAGGGTGATTTTTTAGGGTTGATTGGCTGAGGTTATCATTTTATATCAAGGTCAACTGACAACCAAATATTTTCCACCTCATAAGATCCCCTAAAAAAATTCTTAGACTTGACAAAAGTCAATAATAGGCTTTGGGTTTAAAAATCTGATAATAGGGTGAGTTTTAAGGGTTGATCGTTTCGGGTTATCACTTCATACAATAGTCAGTTGACCCCTTAATAATTGTTAAACCATTATAAACACTTAAAAAAATTTTAGACTTGTCTAAAGTCAATAATAAGCTTAAGGGTTGAAAATCAAAATATAAAGTGAGTTTTAAGGGTTGATAAGCTAAGGTTATCATTTCATATTAAGGTCAACTAAAAATCAAATATTTTACACTTCATTAGAAACCCTTAAAAATTTATAGACATGACGAAAATCAATAATAGGCTTTGGGGTGAGAAATCTAAACCAAGGGTGAGTTTTACAGGTTCATTAGCTTAGGTTATCATTTTATATCAAGGTCAGTTGGCAACCAAATAACTTTCCATTTTATTAGAAACCCTTAAAATATTCTTAGACTTGACGAATGTCAATAATAGGCTTTGGGGTCGAAAATCTGAATCTCGGGTAAATATTAGGGAATTATTGGCTCAGGTTATCATTTTATATAAAGGTCAGTTGGCAACCAAATAATTTCCATTTCATTAGAAACCCTTAAAAAATTCTATGACTTGACGAATGCCAATAATAGGCTTTGGGGTGGAAAATCTAAACCTACGGTGAGTTTTCAGGGTTGATTTATTCAGGTTATTATTTTATATTATGGTCAGTTGGCAACCAAAGAATTTCCATTGCATTAGAAACCCTTAAAAAATTCATAGACTTGACGAATGTTAATAATAGTCTTTGGGGTGGAAAATCTAAATCTAGGGTGAAGTTTAAGGGTTGAATGGTTCAGGTTATCATTTTATATCAAGGTCAGTTGGCAACCAAATAATTTTCATTGCATTAGAAACCCTTAAAAAATTCTTAGAATTGACGAATGTCAACAATAGGCTTTGGGGTTGAAAATCCGAATCTAGGTTGAGTCTTAGGGGTTTATTGGCTCAGGCTATCTTTTTATATCAAGGTCAGTTGGCAACCAAATAAT